>CM072521.1:39995955-40018455 GCA_036898135.1 Oncomelania hupensis | reverse complement strand
ATAGAGGACTTAATTGACAACATTAAATTTGTCAAAAGAATTTGGTAAAACTGGAAATAAGGAGAAAAAGAAAAAAAAGTACAAAAGAAACAAACAAACATACCAACAAACAAACAAACAAACAAACAAAGAGAACAATACTTCATTTTCACAAGTCCGTCTTCAGAATCAGAACTGAAGAAGGGGGCAAAATCTTCGAAATATTTTCTAAGAATTTTATATCGTGTCTTTCACTACTTTGTTAAGAAAAGAAAGAAAGGAAGAAAGAATGAAAGAAAGAAAGAAAGAAAGAAAGAAAGAAAGAAAGATACAGAAAAAACCAAAACCAAAAGAAATAAAAAAAAGAAACAAAAAAAAATCTAATTTATAAATAATTAAATAAATATGAAATGAAGAGAGAGAAAAAAATGAAATAATTAAGAGAAAGAAAGAAACAAAGGAGAAAAAACTATAACAAAAGAAAGAAAGACAGAAAGAAAGAAAGAAAGAAAGAAAGAAAGAAAGAAAGAAAGAAAGAAAGAAAGAAAAAGCTGAAAGAAAAACAGCAAGAAAGAAAGATGAAATTAAAAAAAAAAAAAAAAAGAAAAGTTACAGGAAATAAAGAGAGGGAGAGAGAGAGCCAGAGAGGGAGAAACAAAGAGAGAGAAAGAGACAGCAGGAAAGAGACAGAGACAGACAGAGAGTGAGACAGAGACAGTCAGAGATAGTCATGAAGCAGAGACAGACAGAGAGACACAGAGACAGAAATAAGGAACGGAAAGAAAGAAAATAATAAACGAGAAGACCAGTTAGCGCGCTGTAAATGGATACAAATGTGTCCTTTTCAGTTGCAAATGACAGTACAGTCGATGTATACATGTTCCGAGAAACACGCCTAATATTCCTGCACCGGCTGCAGCTATAGGTCGAAGCCAACAAAGAAAAGAAATGTCAGTAAAGACACGGAAATTGGCCGCAATACATATATATCCTCGCAACACTGTCAAGTTATTTCTTTCCCAATTCAGAAAAGGCATCCCCCCAAAAAACAAATTGCATCACGTATTGTTGGCATTCACAAGAATGCAGAAGACCCGGACGTTTACTGAAGGATTGTGAAATGTAATGGAGTGTGTGTGGATGTGTGTGTGGATGTGTGTGTGTGGATGTGTGTGTGGATGTGGGTGGGTGCAGGTGGGAAGGGTAGGTTGGGGACGGGTGTGTTCGGACAGAAAAAAAACCAACAATCGAAACTTTAGGAGAAGAACAAGGTGAAAAGAAGGGAAAGGAGAACAAACTACAAAAATGAGAATTGGAGTGGGTGACAGAGGGGGGAAGGGAGAGGAAGAAGAGGAAGACGAGGGAGAAGAAGAAGAAAAAAAAGATGAAAAGAACAAGAACGAGAAGAAGACGAGGGAGGAGGAGCAGAAGAAAAGAAGAAGAAGAAGAAGAAGAAGAAGAAGAAGAAGAAGAAGAAGAAGAAGAAGAAGAAGAAGAAGAAGAAGAATGATTACAGAAGAATGGAAACAAACTAGAAGAAATAAATGCCGACAACAAGAACAATTACATGAATGACATCATCATCATTATCATCCTCGTCGTCGTCGTCGTCTTCGTCATCACCAATCATCATCATCAATCATCATCATCAACAACAAAAATTACTACTTCTACTACTTACTATTAATACTATCGTCCTCCCCTACTCCTCCTACTACTGCTACTTCTACTACTACTACTACTACTACTACTACTACTACTACTACTACTACTATTACTACTACCACTACAACAAACGCAATATGCATGAATAAGAAGGAAAATGGGAAAAACAGGAAGAGCAGGAAGAAGAATAACTCATCGAATTTGACCAAAGAAAAGAAAGAAAGATAAAAAGAAAGAAAATAAAAGAAAGAAAAAAGAATGAATTAAAGAAAGAACTAAACAAAGAAAGAATGAAAAAACAACAACGGTAAGAACAACAGAAACACATGAACAAAGAAATAAATGAAAAGAAATAAACAAAAACAAAAATACGAAACTATGCAAACACAAGAGAAAAGCCAGGCGGGAAGCACCAGGCGTGTACGCATCTTCCGGTGGACGTCTATTCACCAGAATCGATTACGTTTTGGGTAAAATGACATGCAGCGAGAGATGGCTGGCAGGGTGTGTGCGATTCAATTAATTCGCTACAAGCAGCCGTTGGCAGCCTGTGAAACGAAAAAAGAAACCCGATGCTGAAAAGTGGTTGAGGACCAGATCGACAAGCTGAATTTTGTTGAGGACACGTTTTATACACTGAGGTGGGAACAAACTGATAGCAAAAACTCAGTAAAATATGAAGAAAAAAGTAAATAAATAAATAAAAAAAAAATATTATGTCGAATCATTCAAATGCATTTTCATATGCTCACACACATTACATTATTATTGCTTTAGGTCCAGCGGACTCTTCCGAGCCAAATCAGGACCGGACAACCCCCGATCCGCATAAAAGATCTGCTAAAACAACCCTAGTGGTAAAACCGAAAGCTCTCCACCAGCTAGTCACTTTACAATAAAGACATCCCACGCAGGGGACGGCTGAGGCTTCACCCCAACTTATCGAACCCCCGTTTACAAAAACAAAATAGAATACAAACATCATTATTAATTATCAACAAAACACATACATATAAAATGCCTACATTGCTAAATAATAACATCATAGGAAACCCTAGTGACCACCTGGCAGAAAGCGTCCAATATTCCCAAGCTGATCCAACAGACCTCATACACAAATAAGGAGTCCTGTCCCGGAAGAGTTTTCAAGAAAAAAGGTAGGAGACTGGGTTAGCGAAGAAGACGATAGTATAGCAGATTGATAGAACAGAGCAGGAATGAGAAAGAGCAAATGAGGAAGACAGCGACAGTGGGAATTTAAAGCACTAAATTTCCAGAAAGTGGGGATACTATTTATACTGAAACCCCCGGCACCCCAACGGGGGTAACTATCTGCATGCAGAAAATGATATCACAATGGTCTAGGTTAAGCCAATGTCAAGATTACAGTACAAAACGTGTGTAGAAAACGGTGAAGCATATAATGCTGTTGACGATTTAGACAGTATAAACCTCAATGATCGAACATGCTAAGCAATAGGTCAACAATCCGCGAAGTAAACATACTACATTTCGTTTCAGTTATTCTTAAGAAGAAGGGGGTGGGTGCGGGGGGAGGGAGTGCGTCCTGAACAGAAAAAGTGAACTTCGGAGCCAACCACCGACCGACTGATCGACTGTCCGACAACTAGGCTGCTATTAAAGTCTAGCATGATTTTTCAGTACCTGTATGCCTAAACTCGATACAAATCGGGTTAGCCGTTTTTGAGATAATGAGCAAAACGTGTTTAACAACACAATGACTCCAGTGACATTGACCTTTGCAGTTGAGCAAATATAATCGGACGGTGACTAATATAGGTAATGTTTGTACGAAGTTTGATCAAAATCCGTTCAGTGTTTTTTTTAGATAAGGCTTCCAACATGCGGACCAACCAACATTTTTGGTCGTTCTGATTCCCGACTACTTTAAAGCGACATTTAAATTCTTTAAAGGCTTCAGACACACTTTAATCTTTTTGTATCTCGTTAGGCTAAGCCATTCTGAACCTCATTGGCAACATATGCAAGGCATAGAGCTTAAATAATTATGTTTTTAATACACTTGCAGCTCGAACGTAAGGACGCAGCTTCTTGGGTATGAAGATGAAGTCAGCCGTCACCAATGCCATAAACATCAAGAGGGTATTTGGTGGTGTTTATGAAGAGTCCGGATATTTAATAATTCCATAACTGTCAAAGCAGGAATCGTGTTGCTGCCGAGCGGCTCAGAAGCAAAAAAAAAAAAAAAGAGGGTACCGAACCATCCCGTCTTTATTTCAATGATGGTCTGAATAAAGGCTTGATGATCAGCAACAACAAGAAGAGAGGACTGATGAGCACTGAAGAGGGTTGCGAGGAAGTGAAGGGGGGTAAAATGAAGAAAAGGGGGGAGGAAGAAGAAGGAAAGAAAGAAAGAAAAACAGAACATAAATAGACAGGACAAATGATCACAAAAGAGGAGGACTTATGATGAAGAATGACTGAAGAATGAAAGAAAAATAAAGAAACAAAGAAGAAGAAGAAGAAGAAGAAGAAGAAGAAGAAGAAGAAGAAGAAGAAGGGGGAGGGGAAGAAGGGGGAGGAAAAGGAAGAGAAGAAGAGTAATATATTTGATGTTGCTATCGATGAGGATGAACCATGAGCGATATAACAGTCACCATCTGGGATATCCAATCTCCATCCCAATGTCGCTCTCTTGTTAGTTCTAGCACCAAAAGAGAGTGGGTCGAAGAAACGACGCACAGTCTTGAGGAATGTTATCTACCCCCTTAATATACAGCTTTCCCGGCCAATTTTAGCAATCAAGGGTGACAATCAATGTGAAAAGCTACTTTTAGCAAAGCCAAAGGAGACGATCAATGTAAAATCCAACTTATTTTGTTTATAAAGTACGCTATTCCACTCCGTTTAAATATATTGATACATTTCCGACTTTATTTATTACTAATACATTAGAAGTTCTACATAATTGTCTAGTATTTTCTTGACAAAATGTTATACATGAATAAGGCTGTCTCCAGCTATTATTAGCATCGTTCAAAAGGGAGACGATCAAACAGACACAGAACGGTCTGGAATATTACATGTAAATTCTTTCGAAAGATATATAAGCTACTTCTTTTCCGCAGCTAAAACGTATAGCAGTTTTCTCTGCTCGAAATAATATTCTTTCTGCCGTTTTGTTTGTTGCAAGGAATGTCGAAGCAACGTAGAAATTTCTGGATTACTTTACACTCCTGTCTCGGCTATTTTTAGTATCATTCAAAGGGCGGCGATCGAAGCGACATTAGACTTTTGTCTGGCATATTATCTCCCTTCTCCTTCTCGATGCTTAGCCGATCTCTGTTTTCTGTAATGTTATTTATTTGCATAGACATTTTAAAGCGGCGTAAATATGTCTGGACTACTCTCTATAATTTCCTCCTTTTTATTCTAATTCTGTATTTTGTATAGTAAAATTTAAGAAGAAACATTTGAAACAGCAATATATAGGGTGATCACAAGTCCTTACCCATCCATATATTCTATATATCCAGTACTGTATATCTGTGTGTGTGTGTGTGCTGTCGATCATTCTTGCGCTCAAGTACTCGGTCCACGTACTTGCCACAATACGCACTTCAAGTAAATAGGCTTAAACAGGCCATAATTTCTCTGAATTTTAAAAATATTGTAATATATAAATCCTATCCTATCCTATCCTGTCCCGTAACCCGAAGGTCGTAGGGGCACCACAGATGATCGTTTAACCAGCATACTCCATCTTTCTCTGTCCTCAGCAGCCCTGATGGCTTCGCTCAGTGTCAAACCAGTCCATTCTCGAATGTTGTCCTCCCACCTCTTTTTCGGTCTCCCTTTTCTTCTACCTCCTTGCACTGTGCCTTGCAGAATAGTCTTTGCAAGGCCTGATGATCTGGTGACGTGGCCATACCACCGAAGTTTCCGTTTCTTCACCACTGTTAGCAGGTCATCATGTTGTCCAATAGCTTGTGTGATGGTCTGTCGGACTTCGTCGTTGGTGATGTGTTGGGTATAGGAAATGCCCAGAAGTCTTCTGTAGCACCTCATCTCCATGCTTTGTATTCTTCGTTGGAGATCTGCTGTGAGGGTCCATGCTTCGCAAGCATATAGGAAGATGGAGATGACAAGGGAGCGCAGCAGTCTTACTTTGGAATGTAGACTGATTGTCATGTCTTTCCAAATGGGCTTCAACCTTGTCAGGGCAGCAGTTGTTTGTGCGATCCTGGAGAGGACTTCCTGTCGGGACCCATTGTCTGATACAATGGCTCCTAAATATTTGAAGCTATGCACTGTGTCGAGGGATTGGCCTTGGACTTTGATGTCCGTATTGATGCCATTGGTGTTGTTGGTCATCATTTTGGTCTTCTCTGCACTTATTTCCATTCCATAGGCTTTGGAGGTGGTGTCAAGCCTCTGTACCAGCTGTTCAAGTTCTTGTTCCTCTCCAGCCAATCCATCAATGTCATCTGCAAAACGAAGATTGGAGATTGCTCTACCCCCTATGCTGACTGTGCCTTCATGGTCTGCAAGAGCATCCGACATGATGCGCTCTAGGAAGATGTTGAAGAGTGTTGGAGAGAGTAGGCATCCTTGACGCACACCGATTGTTGTTCTGAACCAATTCCCGATGGCTCTGTTGTGGAGGACTGCACTGGTAGCCTTGTCATACAGGCTTTTGATGACTTCAATAATTTTTGGGCTGATGTTGTACACTTTCATTGTTGCCCATAGAGCTGCATGCCAGACTCGGTCAAACGCCTTCTTGAAGTCTATGAACACATGATATAGATGTTGTTGGTGCTGTAGGTATTTCTCACAGATTATTCTGAGGTTGAAAATCTGCTCAGTGGTACTTCGCCCTGCCCTGAATCCTGCTTGTTCTTCAGCTATGATTTGTTCAGCTTGGGGTTTCAACCTGTTGAGTATTATTTTCAGGAGGACCTTGCTGGGATGGCTGATGAGGCTGATGGTGCGGTAATTTTCACACTCCTGAAGGTTACCTTTTTTGGGAAGAGTAATGACAAGCGACTGGGTCCATGGTATAGGCCACTCCCCACTCTGCCAGATCTTGTTACAGATAATGGTGAGGGCATCAATCATCGCTTCTCCTCCTGCTTGTAGCAGTTCCGCGGGTATGTTGTCCACTCCTGCTGACTTCCCTTTCTTTAGCGCTTGCACTGCTGCCTCAACTTCTTCCCGGAGAATTGGGAGGATTTCTTCTTCTTCTCTGTTCTCTGGACATGCTAGAACTGATGGGTCTCCATTTGGTGTATGGTTGTAAAGGTCAGAGCAGTACTCTGTCCATCTGTCCAAGACTTCTTGTTCTTCTGTAAGGCATATGCCAGACTTGCTTTGGATAGTGGAGACTTTGGGCTGTTTGACACTTGTCAGTCGCTTCACAGTCTGGTAGGCCTTCTTGCTGTTGTTCTTGTTCAGACTGTTCTCTATTTCCTGGCATTGATCTTCTATCCAGTTCTCCTTTGCTGTGAGCATGCCTTTTCGGATGTCATTGTTGATTTTTCGGTAGACATCAGCTCCCTGTGAGGTGTTCTTTTTCTTTTTCATCTCTCTTCGTTTATCACACAGATCCAAAAGTTCAGGTGTGATCCACAGCTTCTTCTTTGGTCGGTGCTTGCCAAGGATCTCAGTGGCGGCATCTGTCACAGCTGAGTTGAAGGTGGTGGTCATGGTGTTGACATCTACTTCACCAGCCCCCAAAATGAGCAGTGGTGCAAATTTCCCTCCAATTGTGGCCTGAAATAGTTCTGCCACCTCCGGGTCTTGCAGTTTGTCCAGGTCGAACTTCAGTCTAGTGCACTTTGCTGTATTTACTCTCTTCAAGTGGAGCCGGAAAGACATCATCACGAGATCGTGGTCACTTCCGATGTCTGCTCCTGGAAAAGTACGTGTCCTGCCAATGTTGATGCTTGATCTGAAGCGTTTCTTGACCATGATGTAGTCTATTTGGTTGTGATGCTCCCCGCCAGGACTGTGCCATGTCCATCGTCTGGAGTTTTTGTGGAGACCAAGCGTGTTTGCCAGTACCAGATTGTTGTATCTGGCAAACTCCAAGAGTCTCAGACCCCTGTCATTTGTCTCGTTGTTGCAGTGGGGTCCACATGTGTCTCCCCAGTTGCGGTGCGCATCTTGGCCAACCTTGGCATTCCAGTCGCCTTGCACTATGACTATGTCCTTCTTCGGCACTTGGTCAAGGACCGCCTGTAGATTTTCATAAAAATCCTCCACTTCGCTGTCGTCATAGTCTGATGTTGGGGCGTAGGCCTGGATGATGGTGATGTTGAAAGGGGCTGCTCTCAGGCGGATGGTAATGAGTCTACTGGAGACTGGGCGGCAACCCATGACAGTCGCTAGAATGTTCTTGTGGACCAAGAATCCAACGCCGTGTTCATGCCTGTCATCCCTACCGCTGAAATAGAGCTTGTGGCCTTTGTCGGTCGTTGTTTCACCTAGGCCTTTCCATCGCAGTTCGCTGATACCTAGAACGTTCCATCGATAGTGGTCCAACTCGTGGGCCAGTTCTTCTAATTTTCCTTCCGCAGTTAGGGTCCTGACGTTCCAGGTTCCTATGACGATGTTGTTTCTCGTGCGGATCTTGCTAAATTGTCCATCAGTAGCATACTTAACACCTCCGTCCTGGTGGCCAACGGAAGGCGCGGTCCTTGTGCCGGGTGACGGCCCGGGCGACGACCGATCCGGTATGGAATTAGTGGATTGTGTCATCATGTAGTGTGTCTTGGGCAAAAAAGACCTGGTGGTGCCCAATCCTCTCCAGGCTGTTGGCCACAGCCGAAATCCACGAATACAGTGTGGCTCGCCTTGGCCCTGAGCACATGGTCGTTGAACCTGTAGTAACGTGAGGTTCCTCCGCCCTGGCCGGTGACTTCTGTGTAGAAGACTTTCGCCCAGTGATGCCGTGCTAACATCACCCCTGTTAGTCGCCTCTTACGACACGCCGGGAAACGTTGGGTCTATTCTATTTAATGCCCGAACCCACAGAGCAATAAATAAATAAATAAAAAAAAAAAAAAAATATATATATATATATATATATATATATATATATATATATATATATATATATATATATATATATATATATATATATATATCTGTAGCGGAAAGGGAGGCGACTGGTTGAGGCTTGGGAGAGAAATTGTCTACCTTGATTTTCTTGGTTAGACTAGCCTTGGGTGGCTCCTGCTTTGCAGAATCCTTTGGGTATGCCATTGGGTTACGCAGGACAAGGCGACACGACATGTGTACTCCCTGGCTGACCATTCGCCTTCTGCTTTTGGTGGTGAGCGGGACCACATTGTCGGCAGGCATTTTATGCAGGTTGGTGGCAGCGACTTTGCAGTAGAGTGTGTGGCACCAGTAGCCGCAAATAAGGGATCCGTAGGATCTCATCTTTGATATGATGATGATAATCATTGTTGTCAGGGTGGCGACGTCGTGATCGTCCTTAACGCTGATGCAATAGGACGTTAAGCTTCGTTGTTCCTCCTCCAACCACGCTTCACCGCCTTGCAGGGCAAATATTTTTATGTCTTCCTTTTGTTTTGAGGGATACAATGAAAATAACAGCTCGGGTGGAGCAATATATATATATATATATATATATATATATATATATATATATATATATATATATATATATATATATATATATATATATATATATATATATATATATATATATATATATATATATATATTTAATGTCATAATGCATGGGTAACCGAATACAATATAATAATATTGGATGGGTTTAGGGACTTAGTGGCCATTCTTTAGAACTCTTTGGGGAATATTACTTCCCTTTAAAACATAACTCTTTTTTTTTGGGCTAATTGTAGTACCAGTGAGTAGGTGGGGAAGCTCTGGGGAAGATGGACTGAAAGGGGGCATAATTCATCAGCGGAACGGCTCTACAGTCTCGCCCAGCGCTACGGTCGGAAATTAGTGACGCCTTGTCAAATTACCCCCCTTCATGAATTCATATCGCAAAATATTCACCGACAGATCGCGTTTTTCCTGATAGTAGTTACCAAAAACCAAAACACTACAACAAAAAACCACTTCGGACCACCAGGACGAACGAGAACGATCCTCTTTGTTTACCCTTGAACATTTAGAGGCCTTTCAGAACTATTAAAACCGCACTGAAGAAGCTATCACAGCTTTTATTAGCAGTATAGAAAACCCTATCCTTCCCTACCTTATCCCGTAACTCAAAGGTCGTTGGGGCACCACAGATGATCGTTTAACCAGCGTACTCTTTCTCTGTCCTCCGCAGTCCTCATGGATTCACTCAGTGTCAAACCAGTCCATTCTCGAATGTTGTCTTCCCACCTCTTTTTCTGCCTAGCGCCTTCTTGCGCCGAGCCTTGCAGGATTGTCTCTGCTAGGCCTAATTCTCTGGTGATGTGGTCGTACCATCGGAGTTTCCGTTTTTTTCATAGAACACACATATTCTAGTATTTAGCGAAACTAGGAATAGTTAGAAGTTAGTAAGTTAGTAAAAAAATTAGAAGAATATAAAAGATTTCGGTCAATCAAATGAAGAAATGTAATATAATCCGAATATTGTTAACATTGTTAGGGCCGCTTTAAAATCCTCAGTTGGTAGAGTAAAAAAAAAATTAGAAGAATATTAAAGACTTCGGTCAATCAAATGAAGAAATGTAATATAATCCGAATTAAATATTGTTAACATTATTAGGGCCGCTTTAAAATCCTCAATTGGTAGAGTTTCATCATTTTGTTTTAAAGTTTAATTAATTTTCATTTTGATACTTTGCTGTTGTCTAATATCACTAATGCGTGAACAGATCTCAAATTAAATAACTCAACTGAACTTAGAAGAAGAAGATGAAAGATGATGCTGATGATGGTGGTGATGATGATGATGATGATGATGATGATGATGATGATGATGATGATGATGATGATAATGATCATGATAATGATGATAATGATAACGGCGACCACGATGATGATGATGATGATGATGATGATGATGATGATGATGATGATGATGATGATGATGATGATGATGATGATGATGATGATGATGATGAAGACGATGATGAAGATCGTGAACATGATCATGATGATATGACTGATGATCACGATGATGATGATGATGATGATGATGATGATGATGATGATGATGATGATGATGATGATGATGATGATGATGATGATGATGAAACACCCGAAAAAGAAGAACAAGAACAAAAAATGATACTGGTGGGACTAGTATTTGTATATATCCCATACACTAGGAACAAACGCGAAATTCGACCGAGGGAAAGATCGAAATGAAATCAATTGTTGGTATTTTGTATGTGGCGCCCGAATTATCATCTCAAAGGCTGCTGCTAAACATCGGGATCTCACAGCTCCAGCAGACCCAGATTGCAACGTGCTAGCATCAAGCGCATCTATAAACGACCCGGACAAGTGAATACGTCGCTGTAAACGACCGAGGCGACTGAGTCCCTTCCTCGGCTCCTCTTAATTCACCCCACCATCTTTCTTTCCCCTCATCGGCATAATATAATGCGCATTGATTTGAACCAGTCATAGTCTCATTGTTGGCAGTATGACCAGATCCGCTTCGATTGATTGATTGATTGATTGATTGTTGCTTTAGGTCCAGCGGACTCTTCCGAGCCAAATCAGGACCGGACAACCACCGATCCGCATAAAAGATCTGCTGAAACAACCCTAGTGGGAAAACTGAATGCCCTCCACCGGCCAGTCACTTTACAATAAAGACATCCCACACAGGGGACGGCTGAGGCTTTACCCCAACTACTCGAACCCCCGGTTACAAAAACAAAATAGAATACAAACATCATTATAAATTATGAACAAAACATATACATATAAAATGCCTATATTGCTAAATAATAACATCATAGGAAGCCCTAGTGACCACCCGGCAGAAAGCGTCCAACACTCCCAAGCTGATCCAACAGACCCCATACACAAACAAGGAGTCTTGTCCAGGAAGAGTTTTCAAGAAAAAAGGTAGGTCATTGATCTAGCGAAGAAGAAGATAGTATAGCAGAGTGATATGACAGAGCAAGGCAAGGCAAGGCAAGGCAAGGCAAGGCAAGGCAAGGCAAGGCAAGGCAAGGCAAGGCAAGGCAAGGCAAGGCAAATTTTATTCCAGAAAAACCCATTAAGGGCACATGGACATGGTTAAAATAATATACACAAACATGCACAATAATTAATTAACATTTTAGATTAAAAAAATAAAATAAAAATTTTAAACTATTTATTTATACAGCGGAATAGCGTGGAGTGGGGGGGGGGAGGTCGCAGGGGGAGTTATGGAGTGGGGAAAAGAAGAAAAAAGAACTTGATTGGGGACAACAACTATGAATCATAACTAACAATACAATTCAACCTAAACACATCAATGACAAACTACTGGAATAATTTTTATTACACATAACCTGTCAACATCAGAACTATATTAATTTTTGACATGGGATAAAAACGTTACATTTGTTTAATTATTAATTTCATTAGACTTACAAGCTTTAATAATTCTGACTTTTTGTTAGATGACAATAATTCTTGAAATTTGATGGCATTGGGATATCTATAATAGTATGATTTTAATAAATCTCTTCTCGAGTTACAAAAATGTGAACACAAAAATAAATAATGAAACTCATCACCAAGATCGCCACTATTACATTTTTGACATACACGTTCGTGTCTAGGAATGTTAAAATATCGGCCTCTCTGCACTGGCATTCTGTGGTTAAGTGTCCTAAACTTTAGAACAGATATTGCAAGATTTGTTGGTAGAACATGCAAATATTTTTCAAATTCAAAATGTAGCTTAAACATTCGATAATTATAGTAAAATTCATTATTGTTTATTTCCTCGAACCAGCCTTGAATAAACTGATCATGTAGGCGTTGTTTAATTGTACACTTAAAAACTGACGCAGAAGGCATAACATTGGTTAGCCCCTGATTTAACCAAAAATTACCAAGTCCTAGATTATTTAACTCTTTCCGCACTGAATCGAGGAATGAAGATTTATAACCTTTATGCAAATCAATGTGAAACAAAAAAGTGTACATAACGCTAGACAATTTATTACTGTTATCAGGGTGAACAAGCTTATACCAAAAATTTAACATTCTTTGCTTTGCCTGTAACTCCAGAGGAACTTGCCCTAATTCACCAAAAATCATTTGAGAAGGAGTAGACTTACCCAGCTTTAAAATTAGTTTATAAAAACGCAGTTGCAGTTTAGTGGCAAGGTCACTCATTTGAGGACACCATATCTCTGAACCATATAACAGAATAGGAACTATAGTTTTCTCAAACAGGTCAATTTGAATTTCTAGTGGTAACATAAGCTTTCTAATTTTTCTTAAAAGAGAAAACATAGCTTTGGAGGCACGATCATATACATTTTTCTGGGCTGGTTTAAAGCTACCATTATAGTTAATTTTAATTCCGAGATACTGAAAATCATAGACCACGTCCAATTTGACACCATTGTAAAATACATTAGGTAGATTTCTGACTTTGCCTTTTGAAAAAACAACGACCTTAGTTTTAGCAGCATTGACTTTTAATTTGTATTTAGTGCAATATTGATGCATGGCATCTAAAGAAGACTGTAATTCAGCAGAAGATTCACAAAAAATTACGGTGTCATCGGCATAAAGCAAAATAAACATTTTATACAGAGTCTCAATATAGTCATCATCAAGAAAAATATCCGATGCTGCAAGCTTAACAGTTCTTAGACCAATTAGTTTTTCACCAAGAAAACTTTTTAAATCATTCAAAAATACAGCAAACAATAACGGAGACAGATTTTCACCTTGTCTGACACCTGTTTTACAAGAAAAATAATCAGAAAGAGTATCATTCCACTGTACCTGTGATTTTGCTTTATTATACAAGTCTTTTATTATACGGAGTATATTTCCGTTTACATTAGAATTTAATAATTTCTGCCATAACAAAGAACGATTAACAAAATCAAATGCCTTTTCATAATCAATAAAAACACAGTACAAACGCTTTTTCTTTGATAGGAAGAATTCTACAAGAGAGTGTAAAGTGAATATATGATCAGAAACAGAGTATCCACCCCTAAATCCAGCCTGTTCTTCACCCAGAACATTACTAGACTCCAAGAAAGAACCTAGTCTTTTGTTAATTAAGCTTGTAAACAATTTACCAAAGCAGCTCAAGATAGATATTCCACGATAATTATTTGCATTGTCTTTGTCCCCCTTCTGCTTATAAAGAGGTTTAATAATCCCTATAGTCCAATCCTCAGGCACTTTACCAGATTGTAGTACAATATTATAGTATTTAGTTATCAACTTAATGAATTCATAAGGGACTGACTTCAAAAATTCATTAGTTATATAATCTATACCACAAGCTTTGTTATTTTTTAAAGTACGTATAGCTTCTTTAACCTCCTCCTCATTGAATGGTTGATCAAGGAGAAAATGTGTTTTGGTGTCGTGCATGCTTGTATTCTGGTCAAGAGTGTCATTCTCAACATCGGAATCAGAAATTTTCTTAAAATGTTCAAAAAACGTTTCACATGTTATTTTACCATATGTGTCCCTTTTTTCAGTGCGTGTACCATTTAGAAGCTTCCAAAAGCATTTTGGATCATTACTTTTCAATTTTCTAATTTTCTTAATTAAATTTGATTGATATTTTTTAAATGATATTCTTAACTGTCTTTTATAATTATTGCTTGCCTTGTGCTTAATTTCCTTAAGAAATGAGTTTGTATCTTTCCTACAAGCATTTTTAGATTTAAGAAATTCTTTCCTACTCTTTTCACATTCACTATCAAACCACGGAAGGTTTTCATTTGTTCGATTCGTTTTCTGCGTTTTTTTCTTTATTTTAAATAAACCTATCATGTCCGCTGCTTGCGTCATGATGTTACATATTTTAGTGCAAATATCATCAATATCACTTTGATGAAGGACAACAGAATTATTATTTAAGATATTGTCAAGTGAAGAATTTAGTAAGGTAACTTCCGCCATGTTAAGGTTTTTGACAAACTTTTGTTTGCTATCTGGGTACCATTTTGGTTTATTAATAGCTTCAGTTTTACAGTTAGATCTGCTGTTATTTGTTTCTTCGGCCAATTCGACATTGACATTTTTAATCCAGAGTTTTAATGTTATTGCTTTGTGTACATCTGAATACAGTTCACAGAAATCGTGAATATAAAAGTCTGAGATGCGTTTAAACAAGTTATTTGAGATAATACAATAATCTACAACACTGGCATCTTTACAAGTGAACTGTTTACTATTATCGGGTAGGCCTATTCGGCCATTAACTATACAGGCATTCATGATTTTGCAAAAGTTAATTAAATTATGACCCATTACGTTTTCAAATTTATCATCAGAGAGACGTTCTGGCAAGACAATATTACTGGCATCAAAAATGAGCTCATTCATCTGGCTTAATTCGTCAACATCAAAATCATCATTGTCATGATCATTACCATCAACATCGCTATCATCATTACCATGATCGTCTACATTATTTTTATCAGCTTTAACACTCACGCAACACACATCAAAATCAAATAAACAACCTGTCCTAGCATTAAAATCTCCAAGTAAACAAAATCTGTCTGCATTTAAGCAAGCGATTGAGTTTTCAAGATTTGTAAAAGCACAACGATCAAAATAACCAGAGTTCTCAGGAGGAAAATAGACACCACCAAATAATAGGTATGATCCTATAAAACACTTATCTAGCTGGAAAAATAAAACATCGTGACTCAATTCATAGTCAACAAATTTATAATAAGATAATACTGACGTATCTACTTTATCCTGTCTATTACTAGATTCAATCACGCTAACATACTGAGAAATGTTGTCTTTTACACAGAGAACTAGGCCCCCAGACTTCCTCTTGAATTTACTTCTGTTTTTGTAAAATATTGTATACCCAGGGATGCAGATATGATCAGCGTCGTCAAGTTTTGTTTCAGATAAAAGCACAATATCATAACCTGCAACAAGCTGCACAAAATCGGGGGACAGCAACTTACTTCGAACACCACAAACGTTTAAGGCTAGAAAAGATAGGAAGTTTTTAGGTTCATATTTATCTATGCCACCACCAGCCTCATCAGTCACACCAACATTACCATCAGTGCCAGCACCGTCAACATGAATCACAGTGTCATCACGAACATCATCAAATGAATTACCAGCATAAGTAGTTTCATAATCACAATCGTCATTAGCATCTTCGGAATTTCTATTAATAACATCATCATCACACTCATCACCATCACCCGCCTCATCAATCACACAATCACCACTATCAGCACCATCATCATCATCATCATCATCATCTTTATCATCAAAGGCATTAGCAAAAGCATCTTCGGAGTTTCTATTAATAACATCATCATCACACTCATCACCACCACCAGCCTCATCAATCACACCATCACCACCATCATCACCATCATTATCATCAAAGGCATTAGCAATAGCATCTTCGGTGTTTGTATTAATAACATTATCATCACACTCATTACCACCACCGGCCTCATCGATCACATCACCACCATCATCAGCGCCATCATCACCATCATCATCACCACCACCATCATCATCATCATCATCATCATCATCATCATCATCATCATTATCATCATCATCATCATCATCATCATCATCATCGTCATCATCATCATCAAAGGCACCAGCAATGGCATCTTCGAAGTTTCTATTAATAACATCATCACCCTCATCACCACCACCAGCATCATCAATCACATCACCACCATCATCAGCGCCAGCCCCATCATGGAAACCATCATCACCAGCAGAATCTTGATCGATAACATCATCCTCCTCATCAATTCCTCCCTTATCAGAATCAATACCATGATCATAATGACTGTTATTTGTTGTTTCACACTCCGGTAAAGAGTCACTGTATAAAGCAACAGTAATGGCAACAACAACAGAGTTTTCACAGGTATTACCTGTCAGCATATTGTTCTGCTCGCGGCTTGATTTAAGACCATGATCAACACCAGACTTACGAACCTTTGATATGGTGTTAAGGAGAGAGCAGTTTGTATTATTGACAAGAGAAGAGTCATACTTAAGACAACGGGTAGGTAAAACAGCATGCTTAAGAGCATTTAACGAGTTAAAACGGTTTACATACACGGCTGTGCCAACATGACAGCCAGAAGCCCCCGCACACCGCTAGTTGTCGTCGTCGCTCCAGTACTCGGCAAGGCCAAGCTCCCCGTAGTTAATGCTGTCAAACCCGAGATCGAACAAATCGTCCGCAGATTCAGCCGACAGCACTTGGACGTTTGTTGCAGCTCCGGGGATGCTTTTCTTCACGCAGTGGATTCTTCCATCCACCGTCCACACTCGCTCAAACTTTCCACTGCTTTTGATGTAGCTAAACAGCTTGGACCGAAGGACCGTCAGGTCGTCGTTGATGAAGACTTTTTTCATTTCTTCTCTGTCCTTCAACTTCTTGCGCTCTCTCATCAGCTCCGACTTCTTTCTTCAGCAGGAATGGGAAAGAGTAAATGAGGAAGACAGCGACAGTGGGAATTTAAAGCACTACATTTCCAGAAAGTGGGGATACTATTTATACTGAAACCCCCGACACCCCAACGGGGGTATCCGCTTCGATGGCACTGGAGAGGAAGTGAATCGGCGTATAAAGAGTCATTTAAAAAAAAAAAAGTCGACTTATTTGAGAGAAAGAACAACATTAATCTTCCGAGAACCGTCGAGTTGCGAACCACATGGTCTTCAATCTAGCATGCCAGCGCCAGTTCTATGCTATTGAACCAATGATGATGATGATGATGATGATGATGATGATGATGATGATGATGATGATGATGATGATGATGATGAAGGTTATTGTTATTGTTATAATGATAATTATATTTTTATTACCAATCTGCTATCATATTTAGCCTAATGTTAATTGGAAAGATAATTATACTTATAAGGCACGGTGGGTGGGTGGTTGGTTGTCCTATTAACGTCTTTTTTCAACGAGATGACAAAGACCATAATATACACACATATTTAATTTAGACTCGCCCATTTGAACATGTGCACATGTTTGCACATACACACATAAAAGCGAGCACGCATAAGTTCATAGAAAGCATGCCCCTGATCGAAAGATGATACCCAAAACGAGTTTAAACATAACTATCCCAATGCATTTAGCATGTTTTTGTCATGAATATTTGGCGGAATATATTGTCACATTCAATCGAATGTATGAGGTTCGTCGCGAAATAGCAAATTAATGAAGCTGCTGTTATGAGTATTGCAGGAATATATTGTCCACATTCAAGGAATGTATCGTAGGAGGATTGTGGCAAAAAACAAAAAATGTGATTAAGCTTATGTAATAAATATTGGTTGGAATATATTTGTCGCCTTCAATCGACACTTCTATAAATTTCGGGGCAAAACAACATATTGATGGAGCTTAATGTCATAAATATTAGTGGAATATATTGATCACGGCATATTCAATCAATACACCTAGCTATCAGTTCTGCGCGGAATGGCAAAATTAATGAAAGTTTGATTGAAAGGGAGAAATAGAAAATGGCGATTTCACAACAATTTCGAGCCACGCACACTATTAATTTCGCTACTGTAGCGCTGACAATCATTTTGCGTAATGCCAGTGACGCCAGGCTATTGACTTCCATGGCCTATTCAGTGTGGGGATGAATTCGAAGCTCCGTGAATATCTTTGCCACGAATATCACCAAACGACTCGCAGAATGTTCTGCTAACCATACGTGCTAAGGCTTAATTGGCTTTTGTGTAAATCCACTTTGTGAGGGTTCAGGAAGGGGTTAGGGTTGGGTAATAATTGTAGAGGTAGTGGTGCGGAGGGGTAGGGGGGGGGGGTAGGGTTTTTTACAAGAAGGGGCTTTGACAAAACGGTTCGGTTTTAATGGTCGGAAACTGATTTTTTTTAATCATAATTTTTATTTTAATTCAATGTGAATTTGACGCTGAAGATTTTGAGTTCGTTATTCATATTGGCTCGCTTGTTTGAAGTTGTGTGTGTGTGTGTGTGTGTTTTTTTTGTGTTTTTTTTTGTGTGTTTTTTTGTTTGGGGGGGGGGGGGGGGAAATTTGTTTGTTTATTTTAATGTGATACATTCGGAATTGGTTTGCTTATTTCAAGGTTTTGTGTACCGAATTAGCTCGATTTTTCCCAGATTGTATTTTCTGTTCGGAATTGGTTTGCTTAGGTCAATGTTGTGTATTCGGAATTGATTTACTGTTATCTAAGGTTTTGTGTTGGGAATTAATTTGCTTATTTCAAGGGGTTGTATTTGGAATTAGTTTGCTTATTTCAAAATTTTGCGTTCGGAATTGGTTTGATTTTTGCCAAAGTTTTGTGCTCGGAGTGGGCTTGATTTTTTTTTAAAATCTCTCAAAGTATTGTTTGTTTTAGAACTGGTTCGCTTGTTCTCTTTCAGTGATTTATAATCAGAATTCATTAGCCTTTTCTTTCAAAAATTGCTTTACATATTTCAAAGATTTGTGTTCAGAAATGATTTTCTTATTTTAAGTGTTTTAAGTCCGGTATGAGTTTCTTGGTTCGTTTGTTTGTATTTGTGTGCGTGTGTGTGATTTGGTTTACTTTATTTGATTTTATTTTATTCTGTTGTTATTAAAGGTATTGTATTTGGAAAGTTTGCTTACAAAAAAAAAGAAAAAAAAAGGGAAGTGTTCGGTATTGAAAGTCTTTTTACCCCATAGACATACATGTATTTTTTTTAGTTCATAAAAATATAAACGAAAAGAAATGAAGAGAAAAAAAAAGGAAAGAAAAACAACTCACGCTGTCAAAACTGGCAGGGTTGTTTAGAGAGCCAATCAATCCCGAGTCCGCCGTCAGTGGTTTTTTTTTCTGCGTGCTCAGCTGATGTTTGATCTGTTTCTGATCAGTCTACAGGGTGGGCATAGGGTTGGCGGGTATAAGGTGCGCGGGGGAGAACATGACTGGAGTCATGAAGCACAGAAGTAATAAGGAAAATCTAAAAAAAAACAACAACAAGAGATGCGCACAGTATGCATGTTGGTATTGATCACCTCCCTTTGAGCCTGAGTTTGGAAATTGGGGGGAAAGATCGTATATCGCATTCCTTATAATAATAATAATAATAATAATAATAATAATAATAATAATAATAATAATAATAATAATAATAATAATAATAATAACAATTAGTAGTAGTAGTAGTAGTAGTAGTAGTAGTAGTAGTAGTAGTAGTAGTAGTAGTAGTACACAAATGAAGGCAACGGATGGAGGGAATTGGACGGGTTGGTGCGGAAAATGAGGAAAAGTGAGAGCGCGGGTGAAAGTGAGGTTTTAAAAAAAAAATTCTCGAAGAAAATGGAGTGATACCATCAAATAGAAAAACGTAGGCGGAGATACAGGTCAAGCAACAAAAAAGAGAGAGAGAGAGAGAGAGAGAGAGAGAGAGAGAGGTGGGTATGTGGGTCGGGGAATAGGGGTAGGTGAGGGCGGAGGGGAGGGGGGCGCGAGTGAAGAGAGAGATTAAAAAAACAAAAACAAATACTGTGAAACAAAATGTGAGTGTTGCCTAAGACGTGGGTTTGAGAGAGAGAGAGAGAAAGAGAGAGAGAGAGCGAGAGAGAGAGAGAGAGAGAGAGAGAGAGAGAGAGAGAGAGAGAGAGACAGAGAGAGAGAGAGAGAAGAAAGAGAGATATTGTATGTGTGTGTGTGTGTGTGTGCGTGCGAGAGAGATAGAGAGACGAAGTGAGTTGCGGTAAGCGGAGATGGGTGGGGGGAGGGGGAGGAATGGGTGTAGAAGAGAAGATGGAGGGGGGAGGGGGTGTAAAAAGGGGGATAGTAAGAGGGTACGAATAAAAAAAGAGGTCTGGAAGAAAGAAAGAGAAAAAGAGGAAGGAGGTACAGAGGGAGGGATGGAAGGAGAGAGACAGAGATACTGAGACAGACAGAGAGACAGACAAAGACAGAGTCAGAGACAAAGTGTGAAAGAAAGCGTGTATGTGTGAGAGAGACAGACAGACAGATATATATAGATAGAGAGAAGGAGATACAGACAGACAGACAGAAGCAGAGAAAGCGGGGAAAAGAAAGTAAAACAGGAAATGGAAGAAAGAGGGTGGAGAGATAAAAAAAAGAGTGGAGGTAGGGTAAGGGTGAGGGTGGGGGTGGGGGCAACTTAATTTTTTTAAATCAATTCCTAAAGAGCCCCACAGTAACCTGTTGCGTCTAAAAGCAACATCAAAATCGCACGAGACGCAAACAACGTGTTAAATAATCAATGCTAATATTTTCATTCACTTTTTCCCTTTTTCTTCTATATATCTTTTCTTTTTTTTCCTTCTCTGGCACATTCACTACTATGATTACTTCTGCTGTACCATGCTACCACGGCGACTCACAGCCGTAACCGTAACTTAGTGGTTAGAGCGTTCGCCTAGCACACCAATGACCCAGGTTCGAAAACAGCAACAACAACAACAACACACGCACGCTTCACTTAAAACAAAGTACTGTGGTGGGTTATATCAAAGTTGCTGTTCCTTACACTGGTCATTGTTTTTAGTAGTATGAATACTATGGCGGTTCAGTTTGTTTTAGGTCTCCACTCCCTCTCTCTTTCTTTCTTTCGAATAAATTATTTAAAATAGAAGAAGACACAATAACACAGCATCTCAACAGTGCAGCCTTGAATAAAAACGACTTGCGTTTCAAAAGCAGGTTCGCGTGTTCAGTAACTATACAAGTGGGGAAACAGAACCACATAAATGAATTATCGCACACAGCGACCAGTTCGCAGTTTCGTTGACAGGGGGATCCGTGGGCTGGTGAAAAAAACAACACCACTGGCAGGATTGATGATAAGGTTTGATTGGATGAACCCTTATTGAAGCTGGGGTCAACACATTGAATCAATCTCTCTTTCTCTTTCTATTATTTTATTCTATGTCCTTTTTTTAATTTTACGTGGTTTTTTTTTCAGCTTACCGAGTTTAAGTGCAAGTAAAACGGTTTAAGGATGCAAAGGGGGTTAAATCCTAAAATAGAGTTGCGTTGAGCACTATACAAATACCACTGGACTGACTTGAAAGCTGGTATCGGTGCTCGAAGTGGTTTATGTGGAGATTGTACGCACCATTTTTGCCTTCAACGGGGATTTGCTGTGTTTTGTCAAAAAAGGTCAGGTTTGAATGACTGAATATTTAAATTTAACCGTCTACACCCACCATTGGTCTGATGACCATCAGAGAAATCATTCTGCTAAGACGGACAGTGCAAAAGAAAAGAAGAAAACAAAAAAAATGACGACTGTCATCTTGCCCATAACGGGATTTGAACTTGGCCAAACTCGAATACCATTATGGGATTGAATTGGAACTAATGAACTGTTTTCCTATCCTATCCTATCCTGTCCCATAACCCGAAGGTCGTAGGGGCACCACAGATGATCGCTTAACCAGCAAGGGGGATAGTAAGAGGGTACGAATAACTGTTTTAAAGCAAAATATAACTTTTAAAAATCATCATGCGTGGCAGACATTGTTACACTCATTCGATGTTGGTGTTTTTCTATCAGTATTTGATTCAGCCCCGATGCTTGAAATCCTGATAGGTGTAACTCTGATTCGTTTATCCACGCAGCCTGCTCACTCAGCAACAAGACACGGAGTCGTCGTATGAAGTTTTCCACTTTTATTCAGCACACATCAA
>CM072521.1:39980955-39990955 GCA_036898135.1 Oncomelania hupensis | reverse complement strand
TTGAAACCTTTAATAGGATAATAGGTCGTATGGACCTGTCTTACCGCTAGTCCTTAATAAACAATTGAGATTGAGAGAGAGAGACAGAGAGAGAGACAGAGAGAGAGAGAGAGAGAGAAAGAGAGCGAGAGAAAGAGAGCGACAGACAGAGAGACAGAGAGAGAGAGAGAGAGAAAGAGAGAGAGAGAAAGAGCGACAGACAGAGAAAATAAAGTCATCCAAGGGATCGGAAATAAACATAGCGTAATCTCCTCAGAGAAAGTTCAGCGGATGCAGTGAAGCCACCCAATGAAGAAAGAACTTAGTCCCTTCCAGTTACTACCGCTACCCATGCACCCCTAACCCCTAACCCCAACTTCTGAAGGTCCCGAGTTCGAGCCCAGGCCGGGGCATTGTGTTGTGTCATTTGGGAAAGACACTTTACTCCCGTTTCCTACTCCTTCGGATGAGAGCATAAACCGAGGTCTAGTCTGTGTCGCATACATTCCATCATAACAGACTTTAAAGATCCTGATGCTCATGTCCTAGACTGGTGAGCGCCGGTGACAAGAACACACCCAGCATGTACCTTGGGTAAAGCGCTTCACTTAGGGCTGCTGTACTTTCGAAAATGAAAGGGCCCGAAATTTACCTTGGTGATAATAAAGTTGTTAAAATAAAATAAAAAATTTTAAAAAAAAACTTCGAAACACCCTATCCACCAAAACTCCTTTATTTCACTTTTCCTTTAGTTTTTAAATGAATTGTTTCCCCGTCAGTCTCGAGCGAAGAAAACCTAAGCGAAAAATCGCGTTTCTTTCTTTCTCAACTGGTTACGTCGCCTGTAACTGGTCAGGATGGACTATGGACCACCATACCAATCCTTCTAGGAATAACCGTGATCCCTAGCTGTCAAAGGTCAGGAGATGCCGGAGAAGATCGAAGAGAGGCGAAACAGGTCGAGAACCGACGGAGATTGCTGATCATTGGTGGTCCTTATAGAAAGGCCCAATACGCACGGAGAAATTGTTCGCAAAAATAAACCAGACAGAGATTACCGATCATTGACGAACATTTTAAACCTGACATATAAAAAGGCCCAATACGCACCATGAACGTTTTCGCCGAAAAGACGACGGAGATTACCGATCATTCACGAACTCTTTCAGGGCTGACACAGATTTTATTTGAAAACAAAACCATTACTAGAAACGGACAAAGAGTGTCGATTATAGCGAAAGTGTTTGAGCGATTTTAGAATTTATTGATGTTATTTTAATTATTTTAACGTTGTTATAAAATAAAGAGATTTTTGAGCTAACACCAAAAAAAAAATTTTGAAAAATTGTATCTTTATGTCTTTTAAAATGACTAGTATCAAGGTTAATTCTAAAAACACCACCGCAGAGGAATACGTGCACATTACAGGAGACACAGCGGTTTGTTTACAAAACAAGGTAAAGCCAACTAAAATTCTAAGCTTAGTCGTTTGTCTGTCAGAGCAACGATATTCCATGTTTTCATCTTTTAATGTGACAATTACAACGAAATGTCCCAAAGTAAACTGATTTTCACACGCACACCCACCCACACACACACCCACACACACACACACACACACACACACACACACACACACACACACAGATAAATAAAAAAAAATAAACAAGCATCTTTGATTTACCCAGAAGGAGGGGCGACTATACAACAGTAAACGACAAGCAGAGAAAGTCAGAGAGAGAGAGAGAGAGAGAGGGAGAGAGAGAGGGAGGGAGAGAGAGAGAGAGTCAGAGAGAGAGAGAGTCAGAGAGAGAGAGAGAGAGAGAGAGAGAGAGAGAGAGAGAGAGAGGAGAGGGAGGGAGAGACAGAGAGACAGACAGAGAGACAACGAGACAGAGACAAACAGTCAGACAGACAAACACGCACAAAAGAAATGGAAGAAAGTCAGAGATAGGGCAATTCGCACACAAACACGCATGCACGCAGGCACGAAAACACGCACCACATGAATAAGAAAAAGTCAATGAGAGAGCGTCTGAGAGACGGACAGACAGAGCAAAGAGGGAAACGACCACCCTTCAAAAGACAAACATACAGAGCAAACCGGCAGAGCAAACGAACCATTTCTCGAAAGAAAAAGAAGGAGAACCACCCACCCATCCCTCCCCCCCACCACACACACCACCACCAACCCAGCAGACACAAATAAAGAATCAACGATTCCAAACCCGCCAAAAACTAATCTTTGGATTACAACAACCAAAAAATAACGGAAAAAAAGACATCTGCCAATCTAGAACGAGCTGGATCGCAAAATACAAGTGCTAATATTGAAGCAGCAGGGTTGAGAGGAGAAAATCATGTTCTTAAATGCTGAACCCACAAATCATCTATTTCGTGCTAGGATCAACGGTGACAAGCCAAGTCATCTTTAACGTTATGCTATGTGTTCTCAAACCGATGAACGTTCTATTTTTCCTTCAAAAACCCTTCGACAACGTTTAAACTCGTCCTTCATGTGTTTGTTTCATAGTCGATCACGTCCTTTGAAAGGGTTTCAATGCCCAATCATTTTATATGTGTAATGCAGGCTTCAGGCACCAGTCTGCTGCAAGGCACCTGTCTAACACAACGCATTGAGTTCAAGCACTCATTGTCGGATGGATGTTAAAACGGACATCTTAGCAAGAAATTATGCAAAAGCAACGAAGGGCGAAAAATTTAAAAATCAAGACACAAAAAAGATAAAAATCATACAAAAGAGAAAACAAAATTGGAAAAAGGCTTGAGAAAAATGATTAACATGGGATAAAGGGAGACAACGCTGAGCAGAAAAATGACCAGCCAATCAGCAGGCGGCTGGCGGGATCCATAAACCTTTGCGCATTTCCATGACCCATAATGCACTGTGCCTGAACCAAATCTCCAAGGTCTGAAACCCAATGGACTATTCTTCTTCTATCGACTGTTCCTT
Source organism: Oncomelania hupensis (assembly GCA_036898135.1). Lineage (NCBI taxonomy): Eukaryota > Metazoa > Mollusca > Gastropoda > Littorinimorpha > Pomatiopsidae > Oncomelania > Oncomelania hupensis. The sequence continues at coordinate 39,988,002 of CM072521.1, read as the reverse complement.
CGTTCCTTCCTCCCTTCATTCCCTCAGACAATACTTGTGCTGCCGTTTCAATCTTGTTCTCGATCTTCAACAGCCCGTCTATTTTCTCCGTGCTATTAATGTATACAACCAGACATTGCAATCGGTACTGCTGTTGTTGCTGCTGCTGCTACTGATACAACTACTACTGCTACTACTACTACTGCTACTACTACTACTACTACTACTACTACTACTACTACTACTACTATTCTTCTTTATTTTGTTCGTTTCCTTGTTTCCGTCTTCTTTTTCTTCCCTGTCTCCCCTCTCCCAATTGCACAATCACCCCCTCACGATCTCCCATCCTCTACTTTTCTCTCCCTTTCTCTCTCTCTCTCTCTCCCTTTCTCTCTCTCTCTCTCTCTCTCTCTCCCTTTCTCTCTCTCTCTCTCTCTCTCTCTCTCTCTGGTTCTACATTCATAACTGTAATTCTATTGTTTTACATAGGTTGTGCGCGCGCGCGTGTATGTGTGTGTGTGTGTGTGTGTGTGCGCGCGCGCGCAGATCTTGATTATATTGTTACAATATGATGTTATTGTTATGAAGTAATTTTGTTATGCTGATTGTTATTGTTACAAGCCCGAAGGGCAAGATGTAAAAAAGCACACCAAGTGCTTAATATATTACCCTTGTAAAATAAAATTGTTAGCTTAAAATTGTTATCTGGGTTCTTGTAAGTGCCGTTGTAAAGGCCATGGGAGTCGAATCACCGTATAAAGAGTCAATACAGACTTCTACCTTTAGCATACTCTCTCTCTCCCCTCCCCCTCTCTGCCAACCGCATTCTCTCTCTCTCTCTCTCTCTCTCTCTCTCTCTCTCTCTCTCTCTCTCTCTCTCTCTCTCTGGGTTCGTGTACTTGCCGCAACATTGGCGGGGTGGAGATGAGAGGTAAATCATTGTATAAAGAGTCATTACAGAAAAAAGTCAACCCTTATGACAAAACGATCATGTCATACATCGAGCGAGATGCGAACCCAGATTATCGCGCACACAAGGTAAACGGTTTACCGCTGATCTACTCTGCTACCCCGACCACCGGGGTATTAGTACTACAGTGGAACCTCCGGTATACGACCGTCCAAAATCTGAGAAAAAACGGTCTTATAATAGAGGTGGTCTTATACCGGAAACAAGGGGTGGAACAGGGGGAGGGGGGGAGGCTCGGAGGGGTATGTAATCATAATTTTTACACTCACCAGCATGTATTCTCTGACAAAGAAAACTGTAAAACATGTTTCATTTTTAGCTTTGTCTTTTAGTCACAACTTCAAACATAGAAAACAGTCGGTTCTTCAGACATTTTGAACAGGGAAAAACTTTGAAATTGAAGACTGTTTTCGATTAATCAGGACTTTTCTACGTCTGTCAGTGCAGAAGCTCTCAGTTTCGATGTTTTCCTTTCGCCACTTTCTCCACTCTCCCATCGTAGTTTCACAGATTCCTTATCCTTTATAATGAGCTGAATTTGGGCCTTGCCAACGTCTAAACTTCTTGCAATAGACAAACAACTCTCCACATTTTCACTTCTTTCAATCACTTTCATTCTTTCTGCCAAACTCAAAACTTTCCTCTAGCGCGAAGCCATTTTGACAAGCCAGTGTAGGCGAGTAATGTCCCTTACTTGCGAACCGGAAATAGCAGACAACAGCAGGCGTACACTAACATGAGAGAAAAAAACCGAAAGGTACAGACAATAAATTAACTGATATCTCTTTTAAATTTCCTAAGACGGTCGTATAAAGGGCTTAAGACACTGTCGCTGGTCGCATAAACGAGGTTGTCGCATACCAGAGGTCATTTATTATTTGAAGTGAATCCGTCAGAAGTTTTCAGGTCACATAACGGAGGGAGTCGTACACCAGAGAGACGGATACCGGAGGTTCCACTGTACTCGATTTGGGGTTTCCATAGAGGTAGACATCAGCACACTATCTCCTATAGGGAGGTTTTAGACATCATGCAGCATGCTACCGACTGTATGGGGTAGACATCAGCATAGTAGCCTACCTTTGCGCTATAGGGGATAGACTACAGCCCACTCCATTATACTAATGCAAGAACCCCAAATTGTGTAATGTCTCTATGCCTTGGCGTTAACTATGTTACTACCTACTAACCATTAGGACGGCCGTGACGAAGTGGGTTAAGCGCAGGTTTTCTATGCCGAAGGTCGCGGGTTCAATTCCCGCAAAGGAATCGTTGACGTGAATATAGTCTCGTACCCTATTCACGTCAACGAGGGTGTTCTCCGAGCGATTTCCATGCCTTTACGTTTGTTTGATCTGAATGTGAGAGGTATTGTGTGAGCGGCGGTGTATGTTGGTACGGATCGCCGCGCTTTGAGCCTGATTGGTAATTTGGGGGGGAAAGGCGCGCACATAGCATCCAATATCGTTTGTATTATTACAAGGCAAACGTTTTTCCCAGCACTAAGTGCGGTTCTTCCTCTTTGACGAAAAACTGGCCATTGAACGCGATAGTGTATCACGTTATTCCTCGTAACGTCTACACCCCAATTGCCAAATGAAACGCACAAAAACACATTAACTGTTCTTCCTAATTTCTGCACTGCCGGCCATCTCAATGCACTTTCTTAATATACGCCTACATCTTAACACTCCGCTCTCCCTCCCCCCCATTCCCTTCCCTCTTCTTCTACAGCCTCCAACCACTCGCTCCCTACCCCCACCCCTCCCAAAACCACCATCTGTTGCTCACTAATTCCCATATACAGAGCAGAGGGAGGGAGGTAAGAAAGAGAGAGAGAGAGAGAGAGAGAGAGAGAGAGAGAGAGAGAGAGAGAGAGATTCAGATTAAATTGTTTCTTAGCAGGATAAAATGATTTTGGCATTCATTTGCTCGTCTTATAAATCGGTCCTTGTTTCTGCAGTCGCTCACACATTTATAAGTTTAATCATACACTCGAAGCTACGATCGTCTATATGCATGAGTACGGGTGTGTGATTAAACTTCTAAGTGTGTGAGTGACTGCAGAAACAAGGACTGATTTATAAGACGAGCAAATGAATGCCAAAATCATTTTATACTGCTAAGAAACAATTTAATCTGAATCTCTCTCTCTCTCTCTCTCTCTCTCTCTCTCTCTCTCTTTCTTACCTCCCTCCCTCTGCTCTGTATATGGGAATTAGTGACACAGTGGTGAAGAAACTCCGATGGTATGGCCACGTCACCAGATCATCAGACCTTACAAAGACTATCCTGCAAGGCATATTGCAAGGAGGTAGAATGGAGGGACCAAAAAAGAGGTGGGAGGACAACATTAGAGAATGGACTGGTTTGACACTGAGCGAAGCCATGAGGGTTGCTGAGGACCGAGAAAAATGGAGTACGCTAGTTAAACGATCATCTGTGGTGCCCCTACGACCTCCGAGTTACGGGATAGGATAGGATAGGATACAACGTAACAGAATGTAATGTTGTTACACAATATGCCTATAGTTTCCAAGAGATGCTCAGGTCGCTGCCGATTCTACATCTACATCACATGTATCTACACAGGTATCCGGTCATTTCCTCCCCAGTGATTTCCTCCCTGGAATAGATCCTCCCGAGCAAATTCCCCCCTGTCGCAATTTCATCCCCAGGGTTATTTCCCCCCAGGACTTATCCTCCCGAAAATATTCCCCCCTGTCGCAATTTCATCCCCGGGATTATGTGCCCCCAGGACTTTTCCTCCCCACAAAATTCCCCCCTGTCGTAATTTCATCCTCGAGAATATTTACCCCAGGGACCCACGAGAAATTTCCCAGATACACAGACACATAGTAAAAGACATACATCTTTATCTCATGTTTATTCTGAATCAAACATAAAACATGACACACACACCTTTGCTCACAGACACACGATTATGTGCACTGTAAAATGAGAGCCAACACAAACATCTTATACCAAGTCTAAAAATTATTGTATTAAAAATGATTATACCATGTCTTGGCTGAACTCGGCGCCATGCGAGGGGAAATAATTCTTAAAGCAGAAATTGACGGTGGCCTAGCTTAGTATTGCTTAGGTTCGTATCCCCCAATAGAAAAAAGCCCAGAATTTAATTCTGGCGGTCATAATTATTAGGAGCAAGTACATCGATTCACGCATCGTTTTGCTCATTCATAATCGTATTATTACGCAAAGATACGGAATAAAATTTTAACGGCAAATGTTGCTATTTAGCGTAAGGGTTACAGTTAGTTAGGGTTAAGGCTAGTGTTAGGTTTCACTGTTACTTTATGTCTAGACTAGACCTATTTTCACCAGCAGATTTTCGTTATTTGCACCCTCACCCTCCTCACTGACTACCCCTTTACTTTACTTTTGCTCAATTTAACGTCCCCGGACACAGATGCATATAGGAGACTTGATATTTGATGTCATAGTTTTTATAAGAATTCTTTAGACGTTGCCATGGGGCTATTGTTGAAGTCATTCGTTGCAGTAGAGGTGAAGCACAGTATAAACAAGCAGGAAGAGGCCACGGCATTGATATGGCATATAAAAATGGGGGGAAGTGACTATGGGGATGAAGTTGAGAACGGGGGGAAATAACCGGGGAGTAAAAAAAATGGGGGGAAGTGACTATGGGGATGAAGTTGAAAACGGGGGGAAATAACCAGGGAGTAAAAAAAATGGGGGGAAATGACTATGGGGATGAAGTTGATAACGGGGGGAAATAACCAGGGAGTAAGTTTCCTTGGGGGGAATTGACCAGGAGGGAAATTGACGGGAGGAAATGACCGGGGAGGAAATGAATGGGGGGGAGGGGGGGGGGAACTGACAGCAAACCATCTACACAATGCTATGTCCTTAAGATCATTGTCACGATAAAAGTCGCGCTACACATATCATCTGGTTCTATTGATCGCTGTCATTTCCCTTTTGTCTTATCCGAAACGAATGGATTCCTTTTCATCATCATATCCGACGAAGACAAACCTGAACATGGATAGTATAACTTTTGGAAGACTGTAATGCATTGTTTTCAAGTTAACGAACAGAGAACAATTTCAATTTTTAAACGATTGTTAAGTAATCATACCAGGGTACGAAACTGCAGCAGGAACGAACCTACGTCAGGCAAAGCCCGCACCGCTGCTACGGTGGACCACTCTGCGGTAGGTCGTGCAGTTTCCAAGGAAAACGTGCGATCTTGACACTAGCTGAGTGTCAAAGATCTATCAAGCATAGGCTGTGAGTAGACGTACATATATCTTGCCGTCAACAGCCTCTGGCACTCAAAATTGGGTCAGCGTTGCTTTCAGGCTGACTGCATACATAACTATTAAAACATCCCAAAAGCGGTAAGAGGCATATTTTTGCAAATAGACCATGGACGAAATGGAAGGTTCGATGCAAGAAACAGACCAAAAAGAACTAAATAAATAGAATTATATCAAAAAGAGAAAGACATACAGCAACAACAACAACAATCAAACCAAAAAACTAAACAAACGCAAAAAAGGGGGTATACTCAAGATCACACAGCGTACATGAGGCTTTCTCTTACGAGTACCTTCTACAAATATGGCTAAGGCCAACCTAAAGCCTCGGGGTAAGCGTCTCAGCTACGCAGAGTTGAGTCCTATCCTATCTTATCCTATCCAATAATTCGAAAGTCGTTGGGGCACCGCAGATGACTATTTTTTATGGCTTCACTCAGTGTCAAGCCAGTCCCTTCTCGAATGTTGTCTTCCCATCTCTTTTTCGGTCTCCCTTTTTTCTGCCTCTCTGCACCGTGCCTTGCAGGATGGTCTTTGCAAGGCCTGATGCCCTGGTAATGTGGCCATACCATCAGAGATTCTGTTTCGTTACCACTGTGAGCAAGTGTGTTGTCAAAACAGCTTGTGTGAGGGTTTGTCGGACTTCGTCGCTGCTGATGTGCTGGGTACAGGAGATGTCCAGAAGTCCCTATAGCACCTCATCTCCATGCTTTATATTCTTCGTTGTAGGCCTGCTGTGAGGGTCCATGTTGCACCAGAGTATAAGAGTATATAAGAGTTTAGGAAGAGTTGAGTCAAGGCACGGTAATGCGTCACGTCTTTCCACATTTCAATGTTTGCTTCTCTCCTGTCGCTTCCGATCTCCGCACTACTGACGAACCGAATTTTGAAGTAAAACTTTGATAATACAACCATCAACCCCTTCTCCCCACCCATATACCACCCAGCCATCAAATCCCCTCCCTCCCCTCTCTACTCCTCCTTCTCACTCACACATTTCCCTACCCCCCCCCCTACCCTCTTCCACCCACCGCCATCTTTGGCGGGGGACTCTCTCTTTCAAGACTAAAAGTCTGAGGTGGAAAAACAAAAAGAACATGTTCAAGACGATTTAAGCTAGTAAAGTACTTCAATGTGAAAAGTTGTGACAGCTTGTTCTTTGTTAATACAAAACAAAATGTTAAGATTGCACACATGTCCTTGATTTTATTCCAAGTTTGCAACAACAGTGTCTTCTAAAATTATTTTCATGGAGGTTTAAAATGTGCGTGATGAATAAATAATGCAGGTATGTATGAACGTTTTTGTCCCTTAGGGTTTCTGTATAAATAGTTTCCCCACTTTCTGGAAATGTGGTGCTTTAAATTCCCACTGTCGCTGTCATTCTCATTTGTTCTTTCTTATTCCTATTCTGTTGTACGAATATACTATATCTCCTTCGCTAGACCCGTCACTGAAACTATTTTCTTGAAAACTCTCCCTAAATTCCTCTTTTATGTATGGGGTCTGTTGGGTCAGCTTGGCGATATTGGACGCTTTCTGCAAAATGGTCTATGGGGCTTTCTATGGTTTTATTATTTAGCAATGTAGGTATTTAATATGTATGCGTTTTGTTAATATTTTATCATGATGTTTATATTCTTCTTTTCTTTTTTCTTTCTTTTTTTTCCTTTTTTTTCCTTGTAAATGCGGTTTCGATAAATAAAGAGTACAGCCTTAGCCTCCCTTGCACGGGATACCTCTATTGTAAAGTGAACGGCTGATGGAGTGCCTTTAGTGTTATCATTAGGG
>CM072521.1:39948455-39975955 GCA_036898135.1 Oncomelania hupensis | reverse complement strand
GCAACTTTCTCTGAAACTAAAGGAAGGATTTTTTTCAAACTTGGAATTTAGTTACGAAATAGTGAACCCTACAGATTACAAAAAAGTATGCATATCGGGTGACGTCATCATGGTGACGTCATAATTGGTTTGTGTTTGTTTTTTCTAATCATATTTTCTCCCAAACTACTGAAGGGATTTTGGTTCAAGTGTGTTATAATATACTTAGACTTGACCTATGCCTCCAATGTCAAATCAAACTGATACAAATCGAGTGAAGTAATCATGATGACGTCAATTTTATTATTTGTTTACATTTCCTTTATTATTATTATTATTATTATTATTATTATTATTATTATTATTATTATTATTATTATTATTATTAGTGTTCTTATATTGAGCTTTTTCAGTTCAAGAACAGCTTGCAGCCTTTCTAGGCACTGGTCAATACAGAATCTAACTCAAGGCGCCCGAGGCTCCAGGTTGCATTCTTAGGCACCTCGTTTAATGCCTCAATCATCGTATGTATGTAACTGGTACTCGTTCCCTAGAACATGAGCGTCAGTATCTTTAAAATCCAGAAATAGTGTCTTGCGTCGCATAAGCTCCATTCGTCATCACCTTTCTTCCAGTGCTACTCACTTTCGTCTCTGCCTTCATCCTGTCTAGGCTTGACTATTGTAACGCCATTTTCTATGGTTGCCCTCAGTATCTGTTGTACAAGCTGCAAAACATACAGAACATTGCTGCTCGCCTTATTTTGCGTGTTCCAAAATCAGGCCACGTCACTTCTCATTTGAAATCATTGCCTTGGCTTCCCGTAGAGAATAGAATACAGTACAAAATTGCTAGCCTTGGCTTCGAAGCTGTTACTCTGCCTGGTCCATTGTATCTCCCCGAGTTAGTCCACTTCTATACACTATCAAGATCTCTCCGTTCATCTTCTGACAATCGCCAGCGTTGTATTCCCTGTATGAAAACAAATACTTTTGCTGAACGCTCGTTCTGCTTTTCATCCCCCACAGTTTGGAATTCACTTCCTTTAACTCTGCGCTCTTTTGAATCATCGCTTTCCTTTCGCTCAGGGCTGGCGTGCATGAACGAATTTAAAAGCCGACTTAGACTTAACGCTTCTCTGAAACATGCTACTTAAGTCTAAGTCGGCTTAATTAATTAATTAATTAATTTTTCTTCTGTAAAGCGCTATGAGCTCTAGTGAATAAGGCCGTTGCAAAAATGTTTATTATTATTATTATTATTATTATTATTATTATTATTATTATTATTATTATTATTATTATTATTATTATCATTATCATTATTATTATTATTATTATTATTATTATTATTATTATTATTATTATTATTCCTATCCTATCCTGTCCTATCCCATAACTCGGAGGTCGTAGAGGTACCACCGAAGATCGCTTCACCAGCGTACTCCATCTTTCCCTGTCCTCAGCAACCCTGATGGTTTCGCTCAATGTCAAACCAGTCCATTCTCGAATGTTGTCCTCCCACGTCTTTTTCGGTCTCCCTCTTCTTTTACCTCCTTGCACTTTGCCTTGCAGGATGGTCTTTGCAAGACATGATGATCTAGTGACGTGGCCATACCATCGGGGTTTCCGTTTCTTCACCACTGTGAGCATGTCATTGTGTTGTCCAATGGCTTGTGTGATGGTCTGTCGGACTGCGTCGTTGGTGATGTGCTGTGTATAGAAGATGCCCAGAAGTCGTCTGTAGCAACTCATCTCCTTGCTTTGTATTCTTGGTTGTAGATCTTCTGTGAGAGTCCATGTTTCGCAAGCGTATAGGAAGATGGAGATGACAAGGGAGCGCAGTAGTCTTACCTTGGAATGTAGGCTGAGGGTCCTGTCTTTCGAAATTGGCTTCAACCTCGCCAGAGCAGCAGCTGTTTGTGCGATCCTGGAGAGACTTCCTGTCAGGACACGTTGTCTGATACAATGGCTCCTCAATATTTGAATTTATGCACTGTGTTGAAGGATTGGCCTTGGACTTTGATGTCCGTGTTGATGCCATTGGTGTTGTTGTCATCATTTTGGTCTTCTTTGCACTTATTTCCATTCCATGGGCTCTGGAGGTGATGTCAAGCCTCTGTACCAGCTGTTCAAGTTCTTGTTCCTCTCCAGCCAATCCATCAATGTCATCCGCAAAACGAAGGTTGGAGATTGCGCTTCACCCTATGCTGACTGTGCCTTCGTGATCTGCAAGGGCATCTGACATGATACGCTCTAGGAAGATGCTGAAGAGTGTTGGAGAGAGTAGGCATCCCTGACGCACACCGATTGTTGTTCTGAACCAGTTTCCGATTATTATTATTACCTTCATATTCCTTCTCTTCCTCCTTCTCCTTCAACTTCTTCTCCCTTTTTGCCCTTCTTCTGCCTTATTTTCTGAAACACAGTATGTGTTTGTGTATGTGTGTATGTACGTGTGCGTGTGTGAGTGTGACAGACAACACGCGAGGGAACTTTGCTCCCGTTAGAGTCCAGCACTTGGTTTGTTGTTGTTGTTGTTGTTGTTATTGTTGTTGTTATTGTTGTATTTCCATTCAGTCTCCGGTAGCTTTACATTTTCCCCTTTCTGTAATACAACATAGTTCGGGGTGATGTGTGTTTTCACATGGGAGGACAAACCCAACATTTGCAAACAAAGCCCCTACGCGTATACTATATTATAGTTCGCAAACTAAAGGAGACAATAGGCCACACCCTTATATATTCGACTTCACCGGCACCGCACTTCATTCGATTTATTTTGTGTTTGATGGCCGCTGTCCACTTCACCCGCTCCTTCCTCATCCACTAATTTTTCCAACACCCACCCCCCCCCCCCCTTCCCGCCTTCCCTGCCCTACGCTCACTGATCCACAAATCTCTTCAATGCTAACTGGTGGCCTCGTGGCGCAGTGGATAAGTCGCCGGTTTCCTAAGCCGAAGGTCGCTGGTGCGATTCCCGCAAGGGGCGAACGTATGTGACTTAGGTACGAGACTATTGAGGTCACCGAGGGTTTTCTCCAGGCACTCCGGTTTCCTCCCTCCCTTCCATAATGGTACAGGACGCAGTCAATATAAGCATTTCAAAAATACACATTCCATTTCCTTTCCGTCTTCTAATAGCGATCTCCCTGCCTTTACACCACCTGTTTGAGTGATGGATTTGTATTTGGTGTGTGTGTGTGGGGGTGGATGAGACAGATGAGCGTGTATGTTGGTATAGATCGCCGCGCTTTGACCCTTGGGGAAAGGCGCGTACATAGCATCCTGTATTATTATTATTATTATTATTATTATTATTATTATTATTATTATTATTATTATTATTATTATTATTAACTGAAGTGATGTTTATTCTCTTTTCACACTATCTCTCTCTCTCCTTTCTCTCTGTCTCTCTCTCTGTCTCTCTCTCTGTGGATCCCCTTCCCTCTCACTAATGAATCATCCCCTCCCTCACCCCACCAAAGCACCGCCCTAAAACTCAACAAATGTAAGCGGAACAGTCCTTACTTACTGATTTTTTTTAAAATAGTTATTGTGTTTTAAAATTGTAATGTTAAATGTGAGTTCAGACATAACATCAAGGAATGATTGTTTGATTTCGTGATTGATTTATTGATTCACGCACACACACACGCACACTCACACACACACACACACACACACACACACACACACACACACACATATTTGCAATACATCACAAACGGGTTAATTTAAGAATGTAGGAATCGGAAAGTCATTTTTTGATGGAAAAGGGTTAGGGCAAGGGTTAGTTGCAGCGCTGCAACTAGCCCTTACCCTAACCCTTTGCTAAATAGTTGACCTAGTTCGTCTCCTATAAGCGACGAAATAGGCCGAAGTTTCTTCAAAATTTCTCCGAAAATTGACTGTATTTTCTCCGTCCCGGATAGAGCACTCCTGTGTACTTAAAACACTCTTATGCACTACAACTGCACTCCCATGCACTAAAAGAGCACTCCCGCGCACTTAGAAAAAAGTAGGGTCCTGGAAAAAAAAGTGGGTGCCAAGCAAATAAACCCATTTGTTACTAGAAAAGACAAGGTCTGAAACCCATTTGTGCGCTTTTGTGGGTACCTACCAACATACATTTACATACACACACACTATCTTCCCCACACGCAAACAAGCTCCAAATCGAATGTTTTGTATGCCAATTAGTGCACTCGGCAAGTATTAATCCTATTCTATCCCTACTCAGTAACTCGAAAGTCGTTGGATTACTACAAACGATCGTTTAACCAGCGTACTCCATCTTTCTCTATCCTCAGCAACCCTCATAGCTTCGCTCAGTGTCAAGCCAGTCCATTCTCGAATGTTATCCTCCCACCTCTTTTTCTGTCTCCCTCTTTTTCTGCCTCCTTGCACCGTGCCTTGATGGTCTTTGCACGGCCTGATGCTCTGGTGACGTGGCCGTACCATCGAGGGTTCCGTTTCTTCACCACTATGATGCATGTCATCTTGTTGTCCAATGGCTTTTGCAATGGTCTGTCGGACTTCGTCGTTGATGATGTGCTTGGTATAGGAAATGACCAGAAGTCTTTTTTAATACCTCACCTCCAGATGAATAAGAATGAAGAAGAAGAATATTTATGTGTATGTCTCTTTAAAGAAAGGTATAGAATAAAAAAAAATTTCTCTATCTAATGGAAATAGACAAAAAGATAGGACTGCTAGCATTCACAAAATTTACAACAATGTTCTATTGTTTTGTCCGCCTTCGGAAGAGCTTAGCTCAAACATTGGTATCCTGTCGTGCTGTCTTGTGCTTTTCGGGGATGGCATTTCTTTGGCTTGTGCACACGCGCGTTTTTCATTGTTGTTCTTATTTTAATTTTTTTTAAATTCCCTCTTTCGGTGTTGTTTCATTTTTTGTTTTGTTTTTGCCTCAAATTACACCAGAACAATTTCATAAAGTTCTATTGCTCGCCACTTAGGAGCAATGCTTAATCTGTTCTAATTAATCCTAGTTTTCGTGTGTGTTGCTTTGTTTGTTTTGTTTGGTTGTCGTGCAGAGAAAATTAACTTATATTACCGATACTTTGCGATACTAACAGCTTCAATCAGTGATGGAGATCACGTACAATCGTACGTGTTTCACGTACTGAGTTGGGAAATCACGTAACGAAAATGTAATGAAAGGGTATAAACACGCACAAAGTCAGTGCCAAAGGGGTATGAAAACGTAAAGCTAAGTTGCTGGGAGGTATCATCAGGTACAACTATTTCGGTGGTGCGTACAGCTTTCGCTCGATTTGGATCGCGTGCCTGTGCGTCCTGCGCGACCGCCTACCACCCTCTCTCCCCCTCCTATTCATTCTGTCGCTTCCGAGAAACAGCCAATCATATGCACGATAATATTCACTATTTTTTCTCGACGCTTTTGATTGGCTATATAAAACTGACAACAACCAAAAATTAAACATGGCCGACAAGCAGCGATCTGAGGGGAAGCCGAAGAAAAGGAAAAATAAAGCAGACAAAACTAATTGCTCCAAAAAATTAAAACAAGATGAAGGAAAAGAAAAACAAACTTTTGTTTCAGCCTTTGGCTTTGAGTGCTCGGTAAGAGAAGAAAAAGGTGAGCCGCAGCAGGGCCCGGCTGAAGAAACTCAAACTGATGAAAAGACTTTCCAGGAGAAATGGCTCCTGGAATTTCCGTGGCTAACACTGAAAGAAAATGGTTTTATGCTGTGCAAAACATGCGCCAAACACAAGACATTGTTTATTACGTATGTTGGTGTACCCCCTAAAAAACTGAAAGGGAGGTATAAAAAAAACTTATGTATGAAAACCTCCACATGTTTTGGTTGAGGGTATAAATACCCCTAGCTTAAAAACTTTCTCAATCAATGATCAATTCTCTTCAGAATTCATATAAAAGTCTCTGTAAGAGTTTGAGATGCTTCTACAATCACGAACTATGCAGGGGGATTGATTGATTTATTTATTTATTATTGCTTTAGGTCCAGCGGACTCTTCCGAGCCAAATCAGGACCGATGCAGGGGGATGGAAACAGGAGGGATAGATGAGGGTAAGGGGGCAAGGGGAAGGAGGAACAACTATTTAAACTGATATAAATAGTCTTCACATAAATAAACATAAGGAACAATAACTCAGCACTGTTTCCAATGAAGAGTAATCTAATCCCTTCTCCTACATATTCAGCAAGTGTTCGGAACGATCCCTTTTTACCTAGAACATACAGTTCAGTTCAGTGGGTAGATTACCGTCCCCGGACACAGAAGCGTATAGGGGACTTCAGAACATACATAAGCTACTGAAAGCTTATATAGGAAGTCGGCCCCATAAAGTGACGCAGACTCCAATCTAAGTTTTCAGGACATATACCTAGCCCACACACACTCTATTCTTGATAGGTCTCTGACGGTCAGCCAACTTCAATGTCGCCGGTTTAGTGCGGGAACCGGTCTATGAGACAAAAATAAAGAACAGAACAATACTCACAGGGATTAAAAATCAAATTAAACAATCGGGTCAGGATTGACTCGCTCGTGTCTTCTTTTATTCGCTTTTTCCCCCAAAGGCAGCTCCGGCTATTTCCATATTTCTTTCCGCGACTGAAAATTGATTCTTGATTTGCAGAGTGACATCCTGACAGATCTGAAATAAGGGTGTCAGGCGGTGCCAGGATTTATTGTAGTGTTTGTACTTAGGTCGCCCAGAGGTGTATTACAAAGACCGTATAGAGGGTACTTACAGAGCACACTATATACAGGCAGAGGAAAGCGCTGAAGAAGAGCTTCCAATGGAGGTTATTGCATTTTCATTGTGGAGGACTATCACAGAGACAGAGAGATGGATGGAGAGAGAGAGATGGAAAGAGAGACAGACAGACTCAGACTCAGACAGACATTTTATTCATAGCAAGGATACAGATTTTAGGCGGGACACACAATCGTTCCTCCTATCATTCACACTCACGTTCTGCGATTCCAGTCATATATTCCAACAACAAGACAAATAACCATAATGACACGACAAAATAAATAACTATAAGAACTATTATGCAGCATCCAAAAAGATATATGACTATCTGTGCTGGTGTTGCAATTACACTATACCTAACAAACAACCCAACGTATATGAAATAATCAGGTGGTACAATTACATATACAATCCAAAGCGCATCAAAGGCATATGAAATAATCAAGTAGCATATTGCGAAACGGTTGACAAAATCAGTGGTTAAGTCGTATTAAGGTAATGTTGCCTTAATATTCGTTTGAATCAAGGAAGAGTGGTACACGATCTAATGTTAAAAGAGAGTTCCAGATTAGAGGTCCGGAGAATGAAAAACTATTATTAAACAGATCAATTCGTGTTCAGGATGGCAGGATGTAGTTGTCGGACCCCTAACGTTCTGTCGCAGCAGTTAATAGATTGCTTAGAATGCTACGCCATTTTGCACTTAAAAAAGAGGGTTACAATGTTTAATGAAAACTGATGGTATAAGGACATTAGGTCTGCTGCTTTAGGTTGTTTTCCGATGATGAAAGACTGGGATCATCAATGATAATCTTCCCTGCTCTACGGTGCAATGAGTTTAGTTTCTTCATATGCACTTCTCCTGCACCACACCATACTGATGACTCATAATTGAGATGTGAAAGATAGTGGAACGTAAAAAAAAATCTTCTCGAATCAGAATCGACACAAATTTGTAATTTTTCCTAAGAGGTACAAAATTTTGGAGACAAGTTTGCAAACATACTCTACCTGTTTATGCCATATAAGTTTATGATCAATAATAACTCCAAGAGCGCGATGAGTTTCAACTTGTTCAACTACATCGGTCCCAACCACGATGTCAAGGCAGAGCGGCGTTCTCTTGTGTTTGCGTCTGCACGTTATGACCATGCTTTTAGCTTAGTCGGTTTCGGATGCAGAAATATTTTGTTATTATTGCACCATAGAGCAACGTTATTAATTGCCTCCTGAAGATCTGACTGAAGTTTGTTTAGGTCATGAGAAGAAGTGTACATAGAGCTACCATCAGCAAAGAGATCAGAGGGTACAAACCTTGCAGATATGTGAAGGGGCATGTCGTTTATAATCAGGCAAAATAGTAGCGGACTTAGGAAAGATCCTTGGGGTACACCGGTTGTGACAATATCTCAGGAAGAGTAAGTCCCATTCAAGAAAACGTGTTGCTTCCTATCAGTCAGATATGACTTAGAAAGTGTACAATAGAAGTTTATCTACAAGGATTCTATGATTAACATGGTCAAATGACTTCCGGAGATCAAGAAAAACAGCACCCACGATTTGGGATTGACTGATAGACGATAGCCACGAATCACTCACGGACGGGAGAGCAGAAGTTTACGAAATCAGACTGAAAAGGTTACAACAGCTTATGTTGTTCAATACACTGCATAACATAATATCGATATGCTTTTCAAGAGGTTTAGGCAATACTGACAACATGGATACTGAGCGGAAGTTGTTGATGTCACTAAGATCTTTTTCATTTGGTAAAGGAATCACATTTTGCAGATTTCCAGATATCTGGAAAAATACCTGACCTAATACTTAAGTTATATACGTAAGTTAACGAATCAATTATGTATCGAAGATACAGTTGTTGTTTTTAAAAGTAGTGACATAATCGAGACCCGTGGAGTTTTTGTTTATTTATTGATAAGATATATTTCCCAACTTCATGCACTGTAATTTCAGGTATAAAACATTGATCGTCTGATTTTAGTCTACGATTACAAAATTGTGTAAGAAGAGGGTAAAAATGTTTAGTATGATCTTCAACAGATTGAGCAGGCTGGCTAACATTTAAGAAATGATTGAATGAATTAGGGGTTATAGTTATGGTTTGCTCACGTCTTCTTCTTCTTCTTCAGATTAATGTGCAAACCCCAATGTTGGGGAACAATACACATGTGTGGGACTCGACGGGAGCATGCGCTAGCACGTTAAAACAAACCACAAAAAAAAAGAAAAAAAAAAAGAAACATTCAGGCACCCACCCCCTCTACTAGGAGAAGGGGGGGACACAGTGGGGTTTGGAGGACAAAACTATGATACACTAATAGGTTATTTAAAATAATTAAGAAATTAATAATAGGTACAGGTAGCCCCTTAATAAGGCTTTTCTTTAACAAAATACTTTATTATTATATATATATATATATATATATATATATATATATATATATATATATATATATATATATATATATATATATATATATATATATATATATATATATATATATATATATATATATATATATATATATATATATATATATATATATATATATATATACTCTCATATTGCCTGGTTTCTGGCAACACATGCATGTTACGCGACCTTACTTGTGTCAACATGGATAGGAAAGTGTCAACATTCAAATGTTGTCAGAAAACGGGTACACTTTTTTTGCTGTTTTGGATTACATGGGACATAAATCGTGTTTTTTTGACATGTTGTCAAAAACCTGTACTATGACTGCAGTTAGTTCCCTTGCTACACTCTGTCGTGCTTCTGAGGATCCATATAAATTTTTGATGAGACAGGCTAAGAGTGAATCAGAATGAGAGCACGCGCTGTGAAGTGACGTCTTGTCTGTGATGTGTGACGTTGCACAAAGACACTTACTCAAAATGGCGGAGCTCAAATCGGTGAGTGGATATGTCTTTTGTAAATACTTATCAACGTTTAATTTGTTTTGAAATAATTTTAATAGTACGTAAAGCTCTGCTCCATAGTCTGCTCTCTTCACTTCTGACTTTTAGGACCCTCCTGGCGCCCTTGTCTCATCTCTGTTGCCGCTTTGTGCGCTCCATATCACCGTCATCGCTACCTCTAGACTCAATCAATGCATTTCCTCCTTCTGAAAGTTGTAGCACCGCCCCTTATAAACGTGCCATTCTACTGCATATTGACTTCTTATAACAACAGCCTCCCTTCAACCAAGTCCCCTATGCGCTAATGTGTCCGGGGACGTTAATCTAACAAACGTGAACGTGAACGTGCAGGAATGCATTATGTACTTATGTAGCCATTCTTGCGTTGTAGTTGCTCTTCAGTTTTGTAAAATATGAAGTTATAGTAAAAATTGACTTGTTGCAATTTGCCATTAATTTTTGGGAAATGCGTATTAAATATTAATATTGTAATGTTACTATGGTAAATATTGCCCCAATTAGAATTCCATAATCGTATAACGCATTGTCTAAAGCAGTGTCGACATCCTGTCTGTACATGTCGATCCTCTTGTCTGCTGTATCAACATAAAGTTTTGCATGGAAAATACACTACAGGCTGTCAACAATTGTCGACCTTGGCATTGTGAGGGTTAAATCAGAAAAGAAATATTACTTTTTTTTAAGATCTAAATGTCTAATCTGGCTGGGCATTGAATGCTCAAATTTGAGATTTGTTGACTGGCTGTTGTATCTAATTTCTCTTAATATATTTTTAAATCGTTGAAGTCATTATAGACGTATATCTGGTTGTTTATTTTCTTATGTACTGTGTTTAAACAGCGAGTTCCGAGGATAAAGTAGCAGCCTAGCTGGAAACATCACCGTTAGCCCGCAAAAAAGCAGCGCATCGGTCTGTTTCCACTGCCCCATCTCAAACTGGTAAAGAAGAACGTACATGTCGTCCTAAAGTTATTCCATAATTTTTTTAAGTTGCACAACGTTTTTAACATTTTAGTAACTTTTAGCATCTTCAGATTTAGTGTACACTCTTTAGTGTTGTCAATTGGACGTGAGTTTGATCATCAGTGAATTATTTTCAGACTTTTACAAACACCTGTTATAATAGTGTACATAATGTTAATGCAATAACACTACAGTAAGTCAAATGAAACATAAGCTGGCTGTTGTACATAGTATAGTTCAAAGTTCAGCGCATTAACGGAGCAAGAAGCTTCTTCTGCTCTGATCCTCAGTCATGGAATTTCTTATATGTTATACAGTATGCTACACTTCCAACATTTAAAAAAAGGCAGTTGAAAATCTGTTTGTTTTTTCAAAGAGTATTTTATGTAACAGTTTCTGATCAGATAGCAGGCTCATCGATTTGTTTTTCAATTGTTGTAATAATTAATAATAATTTTGACTAGTTGAAAACTGGTAAATTTTCTTCTTTTTTTTTTTTTTTTGGGGGGGGAGGGGGGAGGAGGAGAGGGGAAGGGTGATGTGTTTCCAGTATGTGTGTATGGATTCTTCTGACTGGTTTTAAATTGAAAATATTTGTTTTTCTTGTAACCGGTCTTTGGGTAGGCTCGAAAAAATATTCAGTTATTATTATATTTATTATTATTATTATTATTATTATTATTATTATTATTATTATTATTATTATTATTATTATTATATTTTTTAAATTTTATTTATTTATTTATTTTTTTTATAATAGTTCTCGTTCTTTGAAAACAGCAAGTCTACCGTACATCTAGATGGGAGGCAAACAGATTTAAATTTTAATGTAAATCACTTGTCAGTCTTGTAAGTTTTTTTTTCTTTTCTGATGTACTGTGTAAATTGTTTTAACAGCGAGTCCTAAGGAGAAAGTCGCAACAGTGTTGGAAACATCACATGAAGGGGACTGTACATGAGGCAGCAGCATCATCTCTTTCCCCTAGCTCTGCTCTATCTTCAGTTGGTAAGGAGGTCAAATTTTCTTTAATGTATATGTACTTTAACTGACACTTATACTTTTTTCTCTCCATGTACATGTATTTTCGATTAACTAAAACAAAGGTAACTGCACAGAACTGGAGGTAATGTTTTACTCTTTACAAAAATCAACAATGACATCCGAAAAGGCCGTTGGCCGTGGTTAAACAAAAAGAATATTACAATAGAGTGAGTTTGTTGTATGAAGTTAAGCCGTCCGAGTCTTCTGTATTGTTGGGTCTGCAGTTTGTGTTGACTATTGCCCCCGTTCTGTGCAAGACATCGTGCAACACACCTATATGAACCAATTTCCAAGACATATTAACCTGATCTTTTCTTTGAATAAAAACTGGAACTGACTGCTTTTTGTTACACATGTCTTTGTTTCTCAGATGTTATGTACACATAACTTATTTTATTATATAAATGTGTTAAGTTAAATAGCAATCTTTAACCTCCAGTTTTAAACAGAACATTTTGCTTTACAATATTGAATATATATGTTTAAAATAAATAATTGCCGTCCCCTTCTAATTCCCTAGGTTTTAGGATTTGTGTGTGTGTGTGTGCTAGAATTTGAAACCACAAAACATTGTGAACTTTAAACTAAATTGCCCCTGATCCCTCTGCATAGCATAATGATCAACAAAATGATCTCTTTTATGAAAATATTCTTACCAGTGAGTAGCCTCACTACATTCTCTTTCAATGTTCCTTTTCAAGACTCTACTGCTTACATGTATATTGTCTCAAATTCTGTCGTTTTTCATATTGCCGAGGTTCGTAATCGAATCCTAAAAGGTGGGTGGAGTATTAATGACGCTTTGGGTCAAGTACATGGGTTTTTTGTGTGTGTGCAGTTGAACATGCCAACGCTGGGACTGGGAAAAGAAAATACGTCCTTGACAAGAAGCAATACTGCATCTTCTGCAACAAAGGACAACTGGCTCTCCCAAGACATTTTCTTATGTAACACAGACACAGAATTTACCATCTTGTCTTGATGCCTGCTGTGTGGGTGGGGTTGATTTAGCAAGATTGCCATCTTCAAACACAGAACAATCTGGGGTTTCTCCACTGTCAATTTTGGCAAGCAATCTTCCAACTTTGGTGATCTCAGTGGTACTTTCATGCAGGCGATAGTACTCTTTTTCAATGTTCAGAGAGTGGCCCATGTGATTTGCTAGCAATTTCTGCTCATTGGGTGACAAATCAAACAGTTGAGTGATTGTAGCTCCATACTTTCTGCATTTCGTCGATGTGATCAACCCTGCCTTCTGTAGCCCAATATCTGATGTGACAGCATGGATGGCTTGCCAGCCATCCAGGTAACCGTTCACAGACTTAGATGCAAAGAAAAATGGATTCGATACAGGTATAGCTACATCAGTCATCATTTCAAGAAGAATGTACAGAGATTCTTTCACCTGGGGAGGCAGGGAGTAAGGGGGGCTCACACGGATTAGTTAGTTCTTCATTTTAAGCCCTAGTGCTCCCGTTTCTCCTGTGAGGGCGTTTATCGCCTCCCCCCCCCCTCCCGCCCCCTCCTTCTTCGACAGTTGATGGTTCGGGTGCATTGCCGCACCCCACAGTCACAGAGACCGCTAGGGATTCGAACCCTTAAGTGACAGGTTCTGCGCCTCCCGATGGCAGTAGAGATCCTGGGCTGCCTTACTCAGGCTCGAAGGCTTGGTGGAGAGACTTGTTCACACGGTGGCTGGGCTTGTCGTTACGGTTCATAGCTTGGCTGTGGGAAATCCGTCTTCTCCCGGTCACACAGCCAGTTCACAGTCCGACTCCAAGGCCCCTGCCTCGAGCCCAAATAGTACGCGGGACGGGATGTCGTAGACCCCCCTCCCCCCCACCCCCCGGCTCTGGCTCCCCTGTGGAAATAGCGGAGCATTCCTTTCCTAAGTTGACTCCATCTACAACCGGCGTTCGGCTAAAGATGTAGTCTATACATTACGGCTGAGACTCAAGTCCCTTTTACCCCCGTTGGGGTGCCGGGAGTTTCAGTATAAATAGTATCCTCACTTTCTGGAAATTTAGTGCTTTAAATTCCCACTGTCGCTGTCTTTCTCATTTGCTCTTTCTCATTCCTGCTCTGTTCTATCAATCTTCTATACTATCTTCTTCTTCGCTAGACCAGTCATCTACCTTTTTTTTGAAAAACTTTCCGGGACAACACGCCTTATTTGTGTATGAGGTCTGTTGGATCAGCTTGGGAATATTGCACGCTTTCTACCAGGTGGTAGATGTTATTATTTAGCAATGTATGCATTTTATATGTATGTGTTTTGTTGATAATTTATAATGATGTTTGTATTCTATTTTGTTTTTGTAAACGGGTGTTCGATAAATTGGAGTACAGCCTCAGCGTCCCCTGCGTGGGATGTCTTTATTGTAAAGTGACTGGCTTGTGGAGAGCGTTCTGTTTTACCACTAGGGTTGTTTCAGCAGATCTTTTATGCGGATCAGGGGTTGTCCGGTCCTGATTTGGCTCGGAAGAGTCCGCTGGACCTAAAGCAATAATCATGTAATGTAATGTAAAGTTCCTTTTGACGGAGGCTGCTCTCAAGTCTATGGGCTTGGTAATCCGAGACAGTCCTGACCCAGTGGTGGGACCGGATCCTACCTAAACTGGCCTTCCCGCGTGCCCGCTGGCTGCCGCTCTGGTTCAAGCTTGATCTGGTGCAGTTTTCTTTTTAACCCGCTTTTAATCTTATCGGACGTGTTTTATCATTAATTTTAGATTAAATTTCTATAATTTGATTGTTTTTATATAATATAGGCCCTATACTGTTCCGTGCAATAACCCGGCAGACCTGGGGCCTGTTGCCTAGAACAAAACGCCTGCCGTGAGCGCACGCACTGCACACTTTGCCTTATGAAACGGTTTGCGCGTGGTGAGCGTTTTCAAAATGGCGGCAGAAGAAGGAATGATTGTAAACAGAAACCGTGTGAAGACGATTGCTGCAGTGCTGTGCTCCGATATCATGAAGCACGCGGCATACTACCTTCAGCCACCGCTCGCCAACGCACGCGCACGCCCGCGGCGTGCGTACCGTTTCCAATCCGAACGGGCCCCTGGTCTGTCTTCATATAAAAATTATTTTATCTCTCCTTAGACAATAAATAATCCGCTCACTCTGCCCTCCTAGTCGCCCTTTGGCCCTCCTCCCTCCCTCTGCTATACCTTTGGCGGCCTTGTCTTGGCGTCCCTTTTGCCACCCTTGTCACATCTTCACTCTACATTATTGACGCCGTCTTCCTTCCGATTCAACGCATCTTCCTGCTGGTTGTTGTAGCAGCTTTTGCGCTCCTTCTTCATTTGACTCCATTCTGCAAAACGACTTCTTATTACATCGGCCCTCGTTCATCCAAGTCCCCTATATGCTTATGTGTCTGGGGACGTTAATCTACTTGCCTGCCTGCCTAACCTCAGTGGGGAATTGCCTAACAACAGACAGGAAAGGCCAAATAATTTGGCAAGTGCCTTACTAGGGTTTAGGCAGAAATTGCCTTACAGACAGAACTTGCTGTACAGGTGAAGATATTTGTAGATTAGTTATTGCCAAGAATACGTTTGTATGAATATGTGTTTACTTATGGCAGGCATGACCTGTGTTCACGCTTTCCTGATGTGCGCTATATTTTCTTGCCTAATGACATAAGGCACAAATTGTCTAATGTACATGAAGTATGGTTGGTGGTTCTCCACCTGTCATTATGTAAAATGGTATGTAGTATGCATTGCAGTTTTGCTATACTAGACAACCACTGACTACCAACATCATCGTCTGTGGAGTTTTGATATATGCTTCAGATGTGTTGGCTTCCAATCATTGCCTATATATATGCAGTTTTCCATGTTTGGGAATTGCTATTTTGGAGACGTTTATAAACATTTTGAAGAAAAACTGTTCAAATGAATCATTGCTTATCTGAAGTTGTTTGTTGTTGTTGTTGTTGTTTTAAAGTGAAGCAACGTGTGTTCATTTATGTGTGTACTGATGTGACAGTGACAGATGTGAGACAAGTTTCATGCTTCCCTGATGTGGGACCACGGTTTCTTGCCTTCTGATGTACATGTAATGTCTTACAAAACATTTGTATGTGTATGTTTTTAAAGGTATTATGGAGACATTTAATGTGCAAGTGTGATTGTTTTCGGAACACCCCAGTTGGAGTGCCGGGGGGAGGGGGGAGGGTGAGGAAAGGGGGGGTCAGTATAAATAGTATCCCCACTTTCTGGAAATTTAGTGCTTTAAATTCCCACTGTCGCTGTCTTTCTCATTTGTTCTTTCTCATTTCTACTCTGTGCTCTATCAATCTACTATACTATCTTCTTCTTTGTTTGACCAGTCAGCTACCTTTTTTTCGTGAAACTCTTCCGGGACCAAACTCCTCATTTGTGTGTGAGGTCTGTTGGATCAGCTTGGAAATATTGGACGCTTTCTGCCAGGTGGTCACTAGGGCTTCCTATGATGTTATTATTTGGCAATGTAGGCATTTTATATGTATGTGTTTTGTTGGTATTTTATAATGATGTTTATATTCTATTTTGTTTTTGTAAACGGGGGTTCGATAAATTAGAGTATAGCCTCAGCGCCCCCTGCGTGGGATATCTTTATTGTAAAGTGACCGGCTGATGGAGTGCCTTCAGTGTTACCACTAGGGTTGTTTCGGTAGATCTTTTATGCGGATCAGGGGCGAGTCCTCTTTCAGCGAAGTTGTGGTCTTGATTTTGTGGACCTCGTTCGGCTACACTTGTCCTGATTTGGCTCGGAAGAGTCCGCTGGACCTAAAGCAATAATCATGTAATATAATGTAATCCGTGTGGAGTGCCGGGGGTTTCAGTATAAATAGTATCCCCACTTTCTGGAAATTTAGTGCTTTAAATTCCCACTGTCGCTATCTTCCTCATTTACTCTTTCCCATTCCTGCTCTGTCCTATCACTCTGCTATACTATCTTCTTCTTCGCTAGATCAATGACCTACCTTTTTTCTTGAAAACTCTTCCTGGACAAGACTCCTTGTTTGTGTATGAGGTCTGTTGGATCAGCTTGGGAGTGTTGGACGCTTTCTGCTGGGTGGCACTAGGGCTTCCTATGATGTTAGTATTTAGCACTATAGGCATTTTATATGTATGTGTTTTGTTGATAATTTATAATGATGTTTGTATTCTATTTTGTTTTTGTAACCGGGGGTTCGCGTAGTTGAGGTAACCCTCAGCCGTCCCCGCGTGGGATGTCTTTTGTAAAGTGACTGGACCGGGGTGGGCATTCAATTTTCCCACTAGGGTGTGCAGATTCTTTGCGGATTGCCGGTCCTTTTACTGTCCTTTACTCAATCAATCTTTTTATTTTTTTTTTTTTGTTTTGCATTGTTTGTTATTTCATCATGTTTTGCTTGTTTTTTTTGATTACCCTGTTTATTAATTACTTCTATTTTTTGCATGATTAGCTATGTATTTATTGCTGAACTTCTTCACAAATGTATATTCAACTTCTAACTGTTATCTTATACAAAGTTATTTTTGTTATGTATCTTTTTTTTTCTTCTGGTCTCTCTTTCCTACCTTGTCTTTTTTCTATTCTTTTTTTGTCTTTTCTTCTATTTTTGTTTAAAAAAAACCAAACTCAAAAACAAATCCACACTCTACAAAAATCACACAGCCTCTCTTTTTTTTTCTCTCTTTTCTAATGTAATAATCATTTCACTAAATTTTTCTCTACCTCTTTTTCTAATTTTTTTTATCTGCCCTCGCCAAAAACCTCCATATCTCCAACCCCAACTCCCTCCACCACACCTCCCTCCCAACACCTCCCTCAACCACAAAATGCTCCAACATTCTGCACCAATCGCCCTCCTAATACTCACCTGTCAATCCATCAACTAAACTCGCCCCTGCTTTAATCACACCTACAAACACTGCAGCGCTTTCTTGGCATTTTTTTTTTTTTTTTTCTTTTTTTTTTTTTTTTCTTTTTTTCTTTTTTTTTTTTTTTTTTTTCTTTTTTTTTTTTCTCTTCTTTTTTCTCTCTCTCTCTCTCTCTCTCTCTCTCTCTTTTTCTTTCTTTCTTTTTTTTTTTTTTTTTTTTTATTTCTTTTTTTTTTTTTTTTTTTTTGATTTTTTTTTTTTTTTTTTTTTTTTCGGTCTCCCTCTTCTTCTACCTCCTTGCACTGTGCCTTGCAGGAAGGTCTTTGCAAGACCTGATGATCTGGTAACATGGCCATACCATCGGAGTTTCCGTTTTTTTCACCACTGTGAGCATGTCATCGTGTTGTCCAATGGCATGTGTGATGGTCTGTCGGACTTCGTCGTTGGTGATGTGCTGGGTATAGGAAATGCCCAGAAGTCTTCTGTAGCACCTCATCTCAATGCTTTGTATTCTTCGTTGTAGATCTGCTGTGAGGGTCCATGTTTCGCAAGCATATAGGAAGATGGACATGGGAGCGCAGCAGCCTTACCTTGGAATGTAGACTGATGGTCCTGTCTTTCCACATTGGCATCAACCTCGCCAGGGCAGCAGTTGTTTGTGCCATCCTGGAGAGGACTTCCTGTCAGGACCCATAGTCTGATACAATGGCTCCTAAACATTTGAAGCTATGCACTGTGTTGAAGGCACAGTCAGCATTGGGAAAAGAGCAGTCTCCAGCCTTCGTTTTGCGGATGGCATTGGTGGATTGGCTGGAGAGTAGCAAGAACTTGAACAGCTGGTACAGAGGCTTGACACCACCTCCAGAGCCTATGGAATAGAAATAAGTGCAGAGAAGACCAACATTAATGATGACCAACAACACCAATGGCATCAACACGGACATCAAAGTCCAAGGCCAATCCCTCAACACAGTGCTTAGCTTAAAATATTTAGGAGACATTGTATCAGACAATGGGTCCCGACAGGAAGTCCTCTACAGTATC
This sequence comes from Oncomelania hupensis, assembly GCA_036898135.1. Taxonomy (NCBI): domain Eukaryota; kingdom Metazoa; phylum Mollusca; class Gastropoda; order Littorinimorpha; family Pomatiopsidae; genus Oncomelania; species Oncomelania hupensis. The sequence goes on along the minus strand of CM072521.1, from coordinate 39,957,330 downwards.
GCACAAACAACTGCTGCCCTGGCGAGGTTGAAGCCAATGTGGAAAGACAAGACCATCAGGTTACATTCCAAGGTAAGACTGCTGCGCTCCCTTGTCATCTCCATCTTCCTATATGCTTGCGAAACATGGACCCTCACAGCAGATCTTCAACGAAGAATACAAAGCATGGGGATGAGGTGCTACAGAAGACTTCTGGGCATTTCCTATACCCAGCACATCACCAACGACGAAGTCCGACAGACCATCACACAAGCCATTGGACAACACGATGACCTGCTCACAGTGGTGAAAAAACTGAAGCTCCGATGGTATGGCCACGTTACCAGATCATCAGGTCTTGCAAAGACCATCCTGCAAGCACAGAGCAAGGAGGTAGAAGAAGAGGGAGACCAAAAAAGAGGTGGGAGGACAACATTCGAGAATGACTGGTTTGACAATGAGCGAAACAATCAGGGTTTCTGAGGGCAGGGAAAGATGGATTACGCTGGTTAAACGATCATCTGTGGTGCCCCTACGACCTCCGAGTTAGGGGATATGATAGGATAGGCATTAATGTATGTATTATTATTACTGTGACTATTTGAGAAAGGAGATGTAGCAGATCTTGACTTGGAACTGTATGTGTGTGTTTTATTAGTATTCCATGTGCGTCATGGTGTTTATTTTACGTCATTGTAGGAAGTGTGACGTAGGAAGAAAGAAATCGAAGAAAAATAAAAAAAAAAACCGAATCAGTTAGCAAGCTGCCGTCCTCACTGTCTTTTACAGTTTGAATGCATATCTTCCACAGTCCCAAGAACATGTTTCATTTTATTTTTAAAAAAAATATTGTTACGTATTTATAATGACAGTTGTCCATAGATTAATCTTAAATGTATTTGTTCAATCAGCATGCCCGTTATAAAAATATATTTATATATATAGTGAATACGAGTCGCATAACCGTTTTTTGACGACATATGTCACAGACAGGGTGTTGTGGCAACCTGTTTGTTTCTCAAATTTCTCGAGGTGTAATATATATATATTTAATATTGACCCATATTTATAATCACAGATGTGCATTTAACAGTCTGACATCAAATTTGACTTTATATGACCAGTAGAAATAGGTGTTGCCAAAAAACGGTGCCAGAACACATGTCGCGGTAAACCATGTATTATGCGTATATATATATATATATATATATATATATATATATATATATATATATATATATATATATATATATATATATATATATATATATATATATATATATATATATATATATATATATATATATATATATAAAATTTTTCCAATGAGATATTTACAAATGGAGCCATCCTTCCATTGCTGATTTGAAGGCGGGGACTGACTTAGTGGTTGTGATTTCATCAGAGAGAGAGTTCCAGAGACGGATAGAGGAGGGGAAGAAGGAATGTAGGTGAGCATTGATTCTAGATTGGGGCACCTGGAGCTTCGCCTGCTGTCCTCTGGTGGCACGTGCTGCTGGTTTAAGATGTGAACCAGCAGGGATATCGACTTAGTCACTGATGATCTTATACAGCATTGCAGCTTTGTCGATCTTGCGACGCTCCGACAGTGTCTGCAGGTTTAGCTGACGGACAAGCGCAGAGGCGCTAGACCGGGGACTAAAGTCATGCAGGATCCTTCGGGCCGCTCTTCGTTGGACCAGTTCCAGGGTGTCGCTCAAGTTCTGTTGAAAGGGATCCCACACTGGGGAAGCGTATTCCAGGACTGGTCGGACTAGGCCTTTGTAACAGTGCGTCTGGACGGCAGTGGGGCATCCCTTCAGGTTTCTGTAGACGAAGGCGCTGGTTTGGTTCGCTTTGGCAGCAAAAGCGTGAACATGCTTCCCCCAGTGGAGTTTCTCTGTAAGCTCGACACCGAGGTACTTAACACTGTCCACCTGCTCGAGCGTGTGACCGTGGAGGGTGTAGTTTGAGCGGGTAGGTTTCTTTTTGTTGGTAACAGATAGGACATGGCACTTGGCAACATTGAACTCCATCTGCCACATCTCCTCCCACTTTTCCAGGGTCGCTAGGTCTTCTTGTAGGGAGACAGCATCTTGTTGAGTCTTGATGCGCTGGTAAAGGATGGTGTCATCAGCGAATAACCTGACGTTGGCCTTGATGTTGTTGCCCAGGTCATTGATGTAGACTAGGAAGAGCGTCGGGCCAATGACGGATCCTTGGGGGACACCCGAGGTCACCTGGCCCATACTAGACGACTCCCCCTCCACAACAACTTGCTGGGTTCTTTGAGCCAGGAAGTTCTGTATCCAGCTCAGGGTCTTCCCTCTGATGCCGTAATGGTGGAGCTTGATGATGAGGCGTTGGTGGGGCACTTTGTCAAATGCTTTGGCGAAGTCTAGGAGAATGGTGTCCGTCTGTCCTCCCTTGTCCAGCTCATGTACTAGATCGTCAGTTGTGAGAATGAGCTGGGTTAAACAAGAACGCCTCTTACGGAACCCATGCTGGGAGTTACTGAGGATGCCGTTCCTGGTGAGGTGGTCGGTAATGCCTGTGCGGACGATGTGCTCCATAAGTTTAGAGCAGACAGAAGTGAGGGAGATTGGGCGGTAGTTGGCCGGTTGACTGCGGTCGCCCTTTTTAAATATGGGCTGAACGGTGGCGTGACGCCAAATAGTGGGGATCTGGCCAGTCTTAAGAGAGGTGGTAAAGAGTGTGGTGAGGGCAGGGGCAAGCTGTTTTGACAGGGACTGGAGGAGGCGGCAAGGGATGCCGTCAGGTCCGGCAGCCTTTCTTGGGTTTAGGTTCTGCAGCAGCTTCTCCACTCCGATGAGAGAGATGTTAATGTCGGGCATATCGGAGTAGGGGCTGTTGCCAAGATCTGGTAGGTTGTCAAGATCTTCCTGCGTAAATACTGAGCAGAACTGTTCGTTAAGGATGTCTGCTTTCTCTTTGCTTTCACTGTATGTGAGGCCATTTTTTCTTAAAGGTGCTATGCCATTTGAGTCTGCTTTTTTCGTCTTGATGAGTTTCCACAGGTGTTTCGATGAATCTTCTTCTATGAAGCTCTTAACATAGTTTTGGTAGGCAGCTCTGTTTTCTTTCCTGGTTGTTTTCTTGAGTTGTTGGAATTTGTCCCAGTGTTCTTGTTTGTTGGTATTCTTGGCCCTCTTCCATGCTCTCAGCTTACGTCTAGATAGTCGTTTCAGTTTACTGCTGATCCATGGTTGATGATAACGCGTTGAGGACTTTTTCATTGGGACATGCTTTTCCATCATGGTACTAAGATGGGAATGAATTGCTGCCCATTGATCTTCTACTGTGGCTGGTGGCAAAAGGACAAATTGTTCAGAGAACATATCCGTTTCAGTCTTCATGGCCTCAAAGTTGGCTTTCTTCCAGATACTGATGGTGTGTGGTACACGTTTCGTTTTCTTGGCCACCAAGCGGCTGTCGATGAGGACGATGTCATGATCACTAAGCCCAGGAATGACTGTCGATCTGCTGACAAGATTGGGACGATTAGTGCAAAAAATGTCGAGGATGGCGCTATTTCTGGTGGCAGGGTTGACGACTTGGAGAAGGCCCATGTCGTTAATCTTGTTAAGAAAGGTCTGGTTAGTGTAGGCAGGGTACTGGTGCCCAGTAATTTGCTGGGACTCCCAGTCGATGTCAGGGAGATTAAGGTCTCCACCGATCCAGATTATGTCGTCTTTATTGAGACTGTCCAGGCATGCAGCGATGGCGTCTATCTGATCAGGTGTGTTGTCTGATGGGGTTCTGTAAATTGAGCCGACTGTGAGAGGTCTGGATCTGCCCTGGGTCTGTATCTGGACGAAGACAGCATCTGTCTGGCTATTGTTAATGAGTTGGTGTGCTATGAGGTCACTTTTGGTGGCTACTAAGGTGCCTCCCTTGCCGTCGTGGCGGTCATGTCGAAAGAGATTATAGTTTGGGGGGAAAATTTCCGAGTTAGTAATTTCGGGCTTGAGCCAGGTTTCTGAACCGAGGATAATGTCAGCGTTCGTGGACTGGAGAAGGTTCCAGAATTCTGCTTTCTTGGGGCGAATGCTTTGGAAGTTCACTACAAGAGTTCTGAGGCATCTGTCTTGTTTGACGGGGGCTGGGTGGGAGCTAAGGGCAGAGGATGCTAGAGACACTGGGGTCTTAGGGGAGGAGTCAAAACTTGGTGGTCTGACATTACCTTGTGGGGTAGAGAAATGTGGTGGGGTGTATGGTGGGTGGAACGCATCATCACCTAATGTGTGGCTTATGTCACTGCACAGAGATGAAGGGGTGGCTGATGTTGATGACAGTGACGAGGCACGAGAGATCTCACAAAAAGATGAGCGGGTGGGGTCTGCAGACACTGTTGCAAATAACTCACTTGAGAAATTTGGCAAGCCACATGACCAGCAGTACCATGAGATGTTTGGCTGAAGCATTTCAATTTCATAGATGGTATCTCGCATATTGACACAACGTGCATGAAACCAGGTCTCACACCTGTCACAGCAGACAGCTCTGTCTACCCATTTCACGCGTAAGGAACAGACTCCACATTTGTCTTTCATGTGTTGCAAAGCCATAATGGCAAACAGGGGCCCTAGTATGGCAATAAGGTGAGGGATAAGGTGTTTGGTGTACATTACACGGAGAGATGATTAATCATTAAACCCATACAAGTGTAGTTTCAAGTCTTGGCCCCTTGGCCTAGCCTATCTGTACTTAATAAAATGTATGATAAGGCAAAAATTCAAACAGGACAAATTAACATTACATACCATACAAACATACTCATTATAAGAACTCAACATAAGAGCAAGATAACAATAATAAAAAGAAAAGAAAAGGACAATGTGAAAAATGATAAATGAGTGAAATCTGTCAATAAAGAGGCCTAACGCTACAGGCTACAGCGAAGGGCTGGATAGTAGTAGTAGTAGTACAAAACTGAATCAACTGTACTCACTTCTACGATCTTATTTATCCTGCTTAAATACAAGAAGTGACTTGACTAAATCGTATTAATTAGTAAGATGTTACACAAAGTAAGATATCATTCATAAAAGAAATATATTAAATTTGCCTAGCGACGTTTTCTGTAACAAATTATACAAATTTTCACAAGCTCCAAACGAAAACAAAAACGTGCCGCCATCTTGCGCACGTTTAGATGATTTAGATTTATTGGTGATTTCATCCATTGCCCGCCAAAACTGAACAGTGTCCGAGTACTTGATGATCAATTTTTTTAAAGATTTTGTTTTAAAAACTAAGATGCTAACCCTATTTCTCTGCTTTTTAGAGTCTTCAAATGTCTGTTTCTTTTAAAAGTTATCTCTGATCTTCATTTCTTGAGCCATGGCAGGAGTAAGCCACGCTGGAAAAGTTTTACGTTTTCCTCTTGTTCTTCGAACTGGAGCATACTTGTCAATGATAGGCATACAAATATTGTACCAGGTCATTAATGCATCGGTAACATCAGAAATGTTATAAACATTTGTAAAATCAGTAAGGTGCATATCATATAGAAAGGACACAACATCAAAATTCTTGAGCGAACGGTATTCCACAGTGGTGTGTTTACCCTTAAAATTGTTATGGAGTTTACACATCGATTTGCACTTAACAGGATTGTGGCCACTGAGGCTGATGTCAGACGTTTTGACATTTTGTATTTTAGTGGGATTGTTCCTGTAAACATGATCAAGTATGGTCTCCTGGTCCTGATTCGGCTCTTTGCAGTCCGCTGGACCCTGTAAACAATGAATAACTGACTAACTAACTAAGTAGGGTCTCTGTATCTGATGAAATGTGAGTTAGTTTATTCACCATTTGCTGGAGCATGAATAAGGAAAATATTGATTCCCAGGATATATGACAGGGAGAGAGAGCGAGAGATCGAAGTCGAAGTCGAAACCTTTAATTGGATAATAGCATTAGGTCCTATGGACCTGTCTTACAGGTAGTCCTTAAGAAAATTGTAAAATTAATTTAAAAAAAAAGTTCAGAACAAACAAAATCATTTACATACAATTGATTTGAAACTAACACAAACCTTAACAATGATAAGAATTAAAAAAAAAACAATTACTAAGAAAATTAATGTACCGAAATGCACATACTCCCTCCCCCAATCTCCTCCTACCCCTTCCCTACTCCCACTCTCCCCACCCCCTCCATCACAACCACACACATACACAAGCTAATTCACACATGAATAAATTAAACTGTCGCAAGATAGGAAAGAAAATGTATACAATCATCTTAAATATTAGTAGCAAGGGAAAATAGAAAGTTGTGGAGTCTAATTTTAAACAATGTTAATGATTTACTTTCCTTGATCTCTTGTGGTAGAGAATTCCACATACTTGGACCAGAATATGACAGCGATGTTTTAAATATGTCTAAGCGTGGCTGTGGCAAGGTTAAATTATGTCTGAAAATTGAATACCGAGAGGAAGGTTTGCTAAAAAGTACTTTTAAATAATCAGGAGCTCTATTGTTTAGTGTTTTGTACATTAAAACGGCTTTATTGTAATTAAGGTGTTTGTTAAGGGGAATCATACCAGCTAGTTTTAATTTTGAATCAGTATTGATGGAAGTGTTGGAGATAAGTAATTTTGCAGCTCAGACAGATTAAGACAGAGAGAGAGAGAGGGACAGAGAGAGAGACAGAGAGAGACAGAGAGAGAGATCAGATATTGAAGGACTAGACAATCTTTGAAAGATTAGACATGCCAGTACCTCTTTCAATGTAATCCTGTGGTCTTATCGCTTCTTCTTGTGCGTCAGCTTTAAGTTAAGACTAAAATCACCAATTTCAAAACTCATGGAATTGTCACTGAAGGATTAGACACCTTAGTATTAAACACTTAAGGATTTAAAACGTTAAGGTTTTAGACATGCTAGTCCATTCCGTGGTGGTGCTTCGTGGTCTTATCGCTTCCCTCTGTGCCAGCTTTACGCCAAGACTAAAACCACAAACTTAGACTATCATAGAATGGGCACTGAAGGATTAGGCATTATTAGTAGGATTACACACTTAAAGTTTCGACATGAAAGATTTGTAGACTTTACAGTGTTGGGCATCGTAGGAATTGAATTTGACGGGTACGGCATTGTAGGAGTAGACACGTAAAGTGTAGGCATAATAGGATTAGACACCGTAGGATTAGACCTCGAAGGTTTTAGACATGCCAGTCCATCCCGTGGCAATGCTCCGTGGTCTTATCGCTTCCCTCTGTATCAACCGTAAACCAAGACTTTCCTCAGCCAGTCAGCTTTTTAATGAGTTATTGACGTTCGGATTCCTAGACCCGACACACTGTCGCTACTACACAGCCCAGCCTCATTCTTGAGTATCAAAAGTTATGCCAAACCGCCGCCAAGGGCATGCTACACTCTCGTAGGGGCTTGGAAGATAACATTATGTACTGGATGCTATCTATATACCCAAGTACGCGTTTTTACATTCTAAATCGCACCTTCAAAGTGTTCGGTTTATGTAGAAAAATGAACTCCTCGTTAGCGTTCGCTATGATGTCTATGCGGGAGTGCGTGGTCAACCATCACCTGCTGTAAATAGACATTAAAATCAAATGATTGAATTCAAATGAATCAGGCTAATAGGCTACACGGTCGATCACATCTTTCACAAGTGTTTACACTATTCAACAATTTATTTAGACTTACTACGTTCATTACAATACAATTATTACGGGAAATAGGAAACGGAGTACCCTTTATTTTGGTTTTGTTAAAGTCCTAGAGATCTGATAAGTTTCAATGCTGAATTTAATTTAGACGTCACAAACGAAGTGAACCTTAATATGTTTGTGGTGTTAACTTCACTCCTGATGATAGTAATGTATGTGTATAAAGTGGTGAGAGAGAGAGCGAGAGAGAGAGAGAGAGAGAGAGAGAGAGAGAGAGAGAGAGAGAGAGAGAGAGAGAGAGAGAGAGAGAGATGTGTGACTTGTTTTGCGTCATCATATGTGTCATCGGTTCTTTTACGTCATTTTTCCCATCGTGTTCTTTTCGTTTAATTTGTGTGTAGCTGATGAAGTGTAACAATTTACACGAAATATTCTAGTTTAGGTGTTTTGGTATTCGTTTTTATCACAACGTCACAAACGAATTAAGATTTGATTTCTTAGACGTCAAAGGAAAAGGTTGATTTTTCTGCCTTTTTAAAATTTATCTTTTTAAATTTCCAGACTTATATGGAAATAATTTGAAATAGTCGAGAAACAGAATGAGCCAGAAAGCTTACCAGTCAGTCGCTCGGTAGCTCAGTCTGACCGCACCGCCATATTTCAAGAACCACTATTATGTTACGTCTGAGACGCGCACGATGGTGCGTGTGAGACGCGCGCGATAGATCTGAACGTTTTATTTTGCAAAGCATGCAATAATTGAGTGTAGTTATCTTTGATTTGATTTTGCGTTGTTGTTGGAAGAAGCTTTGTATAACGTTGGTAATTTTATTTGGTCGATATTATTTGAGAATTTTCTAGAGTTGGTTGTTTACCATCGATCGAAGCGTGTGGATAATTACAGTGGTAACTACGAGACGCTTCCATCCTAAATAAGGTTATATGATGTAAGACAGTGATGACGAAGTTTATTTTGATTGGTTATAATTGTGTCGCGCTCGAACATTCGAACGTTCTTTCGAGTATAGAAAGACTATATATGTACCGCACTGTTTCAGGTAGGAGAGAGTGGAAAGTTGAAAGTTGTAGAGAGAGAAAGTGAAAAGCGATTGAACGATTGTATGCAGTTGTTGATGTACGCTGAATAAAGTTGGAAAACTTCATAAGACGACTTCTGCCTTGTTGCTGAGTGAACAGGTTGCGTGGATAAACGAATCCGAGTTACACTTAGGAGG
>CM072521.1:39853455-39938455 GCA_036898135.1 Oncomelania hupensis | reverse complement strand
CATAGAAAAATCAAAACCCTCCTCACCTTTAATTCACTGAACAAGACAATGGCATTTTACTACTGGAAAACCACTAGCCCTAACACAGTCTATGGGAATCTACACAAAAATCGCTAATGTGTTGTTCAGGGCTAGATACACCCTATCCAAGACAATCCGCTCTTCCTCAGAAGACGATACCGGTGCCTCGAGCTCTCTCCAGCCATTGTTCGCGGTGACACTTTTATGCTTCTTCCTTTCGGTCTATGTTGCCTGAGACTATAACTGACGGCTGAAATACGCGTTTCAACGCTTTTTTTACTTTCGAGGATAAACGATGAAAACTCACTTCATCGTTGATGTGTGTGCATGGCTGTCCTCAAATGAATACTGTTTGTGTTTTCATTTTTAACGCTATTCCATAGCGCTGTGCTGCACGCGGTGTTCCCCGTTGATCATCCCATTTGATATGCATTGAAAAGCGTTCAACACCCATCCATCGTGAGTAACGTGCACTCCAGCCATAAAGTATTTTTATTTTCACACACGGTGCATGCACACTCTTGTTGGGCAAAGATATCCTTCTTGGCCGTATTCATGCTAGAAAAATAAAACCCCACCACCAAACAACAAAGTTATATAACATTTTTGCATTGTATCCATTCAGGGGTATTTTTGTGTTTTTTGTTGTCGCGATCCATGCCTGAGTGCGTCCTTCCGCTGAACGGATTTTCCTATCCTATCCTATACTATCCTATCCCGTAACTCGAAGGTCATTGGGTCACCAAAGATGATCGTTTAACCAGCGTACTCCATCTTTCTTGGTCATCATCAACCTCATGGCTTCGCTCAATGTCAAGCCAGTCCATTCTCGAATGATGTCCTTTCACCTCATTTTCTGTCTCTCTTTTCTTCTGTCTCCTTGCACCGTACCTTGCAGGATGGTTTTTGCAAGGTTTGATGCTTTGGGGACGTGGCCATACCATCGGAGTTTCCGTTTCTTCACCACCGTGAGCATGTCATCGTGTTGTCCAATGGCTTTTGTGATGCTCTGTCGAACTTCGTCGTTGATGATGTGCTGGGTATAGGAAATGCCCAAAAGTCTTCTGTAGCACCTCATATCCATGCTATGCATTCTTCATTGTAGGTCTGCTGTGAGGGTCCATGTTTCGCAAGCATATTGGAAGATTGAGATGACAAGGGAGCGCAGCAACCTTATCTTGAAGTGTAGACTGATGGTGCTGTCTATCCAAATGGGCTTCAACCTTGTTAGTGCAGCAGTTGTTTGTGCGATCTTGGAGAGGACTTCCTGTCGGGACCCATTGTCTGATACAATGGCTTCTAAATATTTGAAGCTATGCGCCTTGTTGAGAGATTGGCCTTAAACTTTGATGTCATTGGTGTTGGTGGTCATCATTTTGGTCTTCTCTGCACTTATTTCCATTACACTCTGCCAGACCTTGTTACAGATAATGGTGAGGGCGTCAAACATCGCTTCTCCTCCTGCTTGAAGCAATTCTGCGGGTATGTTGTTCACTCCCGCTGACTTACCATTCTTCAGCGATTGCACTGACACTTCAACTTCCCTCTCGGATAATTGGGAGGATTTCTTCTTCTTTTCTGTTCTGGGGACTTGCTAGAACTGATGGGTCTCCGTTTGGTGTGTGGTTGTACAAGTCAGAGCAGTACTCTGTCCATCTATGATTTATTTAATTTAAGGTCTGTACAAATAGTGATTTTAGACCAACAACACAATATTTTTAAAAAAATTACTTAATTAAAAATATTTAACATTTTAACATTGTAACAATTTCACCAGCTTGAACTCCTACTTAAAATTTACAAAATTCTTGACATCAAACATTTTCTTACATGTGAATGTAGTACCAAAATATATGTCAAGCTACCGAAATGGCAAAACTCGATTTCCCCACATTCATCCCATATACACACGACAAACATCTTGTTCTTCTGTAAGGCACACGCCAGACTTGCTTTGGATCTTGGACACCTTGATCTGTCTGGACACCTGTCAGCCGCTTCAAAGTCCGGTAGGCCTTCTTTCTGTTTGTCTTGTTCGGATTGTTCTCTATATTTCCTGGCATTGATCTTCTATCCAGTTCTCCTTTGCTGTGCGTATGCCTTCTCGGATGTCTCTGTTGATTTTTCAGTAGGCAAACGCTTACTGTGAGGTGTTCCTTTTCTTTTTCATCTCTCTTCGTTTGTCACAAGGATCCAAAAATCCGGTGTGATTGGGCGGTGCTTGCCAAGGATCTCATTGGCGGCATCTTTCACTGCTGAGTTGAATGTGGTGGTCATGGTGTTGACACATCTACTTCACCAGCTCCCAAAGTGAGCAGTGGTGCAAATGTCCCTCCAAATGTGGCTTGTAAAATGTCTGCCACTTCCGGGTCTTGCAGTTTGTCCAGGTCGCACTTTAGTCTGGTGCACTTTGCTTTGTTTATTTTCTTCAAGTGGAGCCGGAAAGACATCATCACGAGATCGTGGTCACTTCCTATGGTTTCTCCTGGAAACTTGTGTGTCATGCCAATTTTGACGCTTGATCTTAAGCGTTTCTTGACCATGAGGTAGTCTATCTGGTTGTGATGCTCCAAGATGGGACTGTGTCAGGACCATCGTTTGGATTTTTTGTGGGGACCAAGCCAGTATCAGATTGTTGTATCTCGCAAACTCCAAGAGTCTCCCACTTCTGTCATTTGTCTCGTTGTTGCAGTGGGGTCCACATGTGTCTTCCCAGTTGTGGAACGCATCTTGGCCAACCTTGGCATTCTAGTCGCCTTGCACTATGACTATGTCCTTCCTCGGCACTTGGTCAATACAGCCTGCAGATGTTCATAGAAATCCTCGACTTCGCTGTCGTCATAGTCTGATGATGGGGCGTAGGCTGGATGATGGTGATATTGAAAAGGGCTGCTCTCAGACGGATGGTAATGAGTCTTTTGGAGACAGGGTGGCAACCCACGACAGTGCCTTTAATGTCTTTGTGGACCAAGAATCCAACGCCGTGTTCGTGCCTGTCATCTCTCCCGCGGAAATAAAGCTTGTGGCCTTTGTCGGTCGTTGTTTCACCTAGGCCTTTCCAGCTCAGATCGCTGATACCTAAAATGTTCCATCGATAGTGGTCCTGCTCGTGGGCCAGTTCATCTAATTTTCCATCCGCAGTTAGGGTCCTGACATTCTAAGATATTCTATGACGATGTTGTCTCTCGTGTGGATATTGCTAAGTAGTCCATTAGTAATCCACTAATCACATCCATCCTAGTGGCCAGCGGAAGGCGCTGTCCTTGGTGACCAGGGTGACGATCCGGTATGGAGTGAATGGTTCTTTTCATCATGCAGTGTGTCTTGGGCAAGAATTACCTTGCAAGGCTTAATCCTCTCCAGGTTTTTGGCCACAGCCGAAATCCACGAGTATAGTGTGGCTCGCCTTGGCCCCGAGCACGTGGTGGTTGAACCTGTAGTAACGTGAGGTTCCTCCGCCCTGGCCGGCGTCTTCTGTGTGGAAGACTTTCGCCCAGTGATGCCGTGCTGACATCACCCCTGGTAGTCGCCTCTTACGACACGCCGGGAAACGTTGGGTCTTTTCTATTCAGTGCCCGAACTTACCGGACACTCTCTGGAGGATTTCTACAAGTATGGATTTTCACGAAATTATATTGTTTTGTTTTTTTTACCACGAAATTTTGTAAGAGAGAGAAGAAGAGAGAGTATGTGTGTGTATGTATATGTGTGTGTATGTGTGTGTATGAGTGTGTGGCTGCGTGTGGGTATGTGTGCACGTGAAAAAACGCATAAATGGGTTTCAGACCTTGTCTTTTCTAGTAACAAATGGGTTTATTTGCTTGGAACCCACTTTTTTCCAGGACCCCACTTTTTTCTAAGTGCGCGGGAGTGCTCTTTTAGTGCATGGGGAAGGGCAGTTGTAGTGAATGAGAGTGTTTTAAGTACACAGGAGTGCTCTATCCGGGACGAAGAAAATACAGTCAATTTTCGGATAAATTTTGAAGAAAATTCGAACTAGGTCAACTTTTTAGACAAGGGTTCGGGTTAGGGTTAGTTGTAGATCTATCCCTAGCCCTTGCCCTAACCCTTTTCCGTCAAAAAATCACTTTCCGATTCCTACATTCTTAAATAAACCCAGTTGTGATGTATTGCAAATATTTGTGTGTGTCTGTGTGTGTGAGCGAGAGAGAAAGAAGTCGGTTAAAACCTTTAGTATGATAATAACATTAGGTCCTATGAACCTTTCTTACAGCAAGGCCTTAATAAACAACTCAGAACAAGCAAAATAATGAACACAAAATAGTTTGAAACTAACAAAAACCTTAACTACAGTAAGAAATAATTAAGAATCTTAATGCACCTAAATACACATAACCCAAACTTCTACCCCTCCCTCTTCTCCGATAAACTCCCCCTCCTCCTCTTTAACTCCACCCCCTCCTCTTGCGTTCACACACATACACACATACACACACACACACACAAACACACCCAAACCCAAACACACATATGTAAATTTACGCTTTCTCAGAAACTTAAATGGTTGCAGGAGAGAGAAGAGAGCGAGGGAGGGAGGGAGGGAGAGAGATAAAGAAAGGGAATACAGCACAGTGCAATACAATATCATACAACACAACACAAAGCAACCCAATACGATAATCACACAACGTCATTACCTCAAAGAATTTACTACAGTAATGTAGACTGATACGTCACTATTATAGTCCTGTTGGGCAAAGTCTTCAAAACACCTTATAGCCTTATTTAAAAAACAAAAATCCCCTTGCTAAACTTTCCAAAGGTAGTTCATAACATCAACATCGCAGCTTGACTCACATCTGCAACTCCAGATGGCTGTCCGACGCAGTCTAGTCCCACAGTGCCTACATCCTATACTTCTTTGCCGCTGAACAGCTTTGTAGTTGTTTTTTTTGTCCATGCATCCCTTGACAAACCAATAATGCATTTGAAGTCTTTGAGGTGCCGCTTGTTAAACTTATTTTAGTTCGAAAAAGTTTTTTTTAATCGTTCTTATAAAGCGCTTTTCCAGCTCAAGAGCTGCTCAAGGCGCTGGCCGATACAGGATCTAACAGTTTACACAAAATATGCTTCACTGTTGAATAGATAGAAGCGGTCTTATAGGTTTTGTGGGCATTAGGTCGAAGTGGACGGTACCTTAACCCTACCCACTAACCCCATTACAACCATCTCCCTAATCCCCCCCACTTTTCCTCCCCAGAATCTAAACCTGTGTACAATATTACTCACCTGGCTGGGGGGTTGAGCAAACCAATGAGTAAATATTTTACACGTGAAAATCCGCCGATGTGATATATTCAGGTAAGCAGTGAAATTCTCCTAGCCTCCTGGGTAGCCCCACGAGGCTTTAGAGTAAATCATATTTGATGGTTTTGAAGAAGTGGAGGAAGAAGAAGAAGAAGAAGAAGAAGAAGAAGAAGAAGAAGAAGAAGAAGAAGAAGAAGAAGAAGAAGAAGAAGAAGAAGAAGAAGAAGAAGAAGAAGAAGAAGAGGAAGAAGAAGAAGAAGAAGAAGAAGAAGAAGAAGAAGAAGAAGAAGAAGAAGAAGAAGAAGAAGAAGAAGAAGAAGAAGAAGAAGGAGGAGGAGGAGGAGGAAACGAAGGAAACGAAGAAAGAATAATGGATAGAAGAAGAAGAAGAAGAAGAAGAAGAAGAAGAAGAAGAAGAAGAAGAAGAAGAAGAAGAAGAATTTTGACTCGTAAAGCAACATGGATGAGCAGGTAAGCGGTAAAATTACCCTCATGCAAGAAGACCACACCGGGCCATTTGGGAACGGATTATGCTGTGGGCAAGATAATAATAATAATAATAATAATAATAATAATAATAATAATAATAATAATAATAATAATAATAATAATAAAAGTAGGCTTATATAGCGCGATACCCCAGCTCAGGGCTGGGCTCACCGCTCTGAACATAGGATATATCTTTAGAACAAACATAAACAATAAAACAGGGTATGCAAGCATTCACACCAACCGTACTCACAAAGGCGTACAAGAGAACAACAACATATGCAATACATTACACATGCAAAATAAGCAAACAAACAAACAAAAAATATTAATACAATGGCATATTAAATAATAATAAGATTCACCATACAGATTTAAAATGTAACTAAAAATTTGTTACATCTAACAATGGTTAATTAATACAATGATCGGATAAAAAGATAAGACCCGCCTCTCCTCACTATTGCAGAAATAAAATATTATTAAAAACATAATGTACAAACTAATGCAAAAATAATTATGCAAAAATAATTATATAAAAATAATTAGATACTCAGATATAAATGTACAGACTATTTATGTGTCAAGCCATGGACGGCACCCCACCGGCATCCGTCGTCAGTCGGAGGGTGAGTCAATCAGGATAATACAGTTTGAAGAGATGGGTCTTGAGTGCGTTTTTGAAGGCCTGGGTGGTCGGTATGTTGCGGATGTGTGGTGGAACAGAATTCCATTGCTTGGGAGCGCAGAAAGAGAAAGATCGTTCACCGTATGCCTTAGTGCGTGTCTTGGGAACAGAAAGAGTGCGCGCGTCTGCAGAGGAGCGAAGCGGTCGAGAGGGTGAGTAGACAGTTAGAAGATCAGTAAGATAGGAAGGGCAGGAGTCAGAGAAGAAGTTGTGGCAGAGAGTGGACAGTTTGTAGTCGATGCGGGCTTGAACAGGGAGCCAGTGAAGTGGAGAAGTGGTGTGATGTGATCGCGCTTTTTTTGCCTTAAGAACTAACCTAGCAGCAGAGTTTTGGACCCTTTGCAGTTTATCGATAAAGTGTTTAGGTGAACCTGACAAAAGAGAGTTGCAATAGTCTAGACGAGAGAGAACGATGGCACAGACTAATGTTTTTGTAGCACTAATAGTGAGGTAATGGCGGATGGAGCTGAGCTGACGAATGGCGGTGTAAGCAGAGCGACAGATGTGAGAGATGTGATTGTTGAGGGACATGTCATCGGAGAGAATGTAGCCAAGATTCCTAGCAGAGGGAGAGAACTGTATGTCAGAGCAGCCTACTTGAAGAGAAGTGGGGAGAGACGAGGCAAAGGGTAATTTGTGATTGTGGATAAGAAGTGCTTCTGTCTTGTCGTCATTCAACCTCAGCCTACTGAGGGCCATCCATGACTTGACCTCACCAATGCACTCTTGCATGGACTGGACAGCGAAGTTAACAAGAGAAGGATGGGTGGGTTTGTACAGCTGTGTGTCATCTGCAAACGACTGGCTCTCAACAGCATGCTTTTCGAGCAAGATGAGCAGTGGCTTGGTGTACATTATGAACAAAACAGGGCCTAAAACGGACCCCTGTGGAACCCCGCACACCAAATCAGCTCTGCTGGAGAAACAGCCATCCACAGCGACCGCCTGAGTTCTATCGGAAAGGTAAGATCGAAACCAATCCAAAACTGATCCAGAGATTCCAAAGTAATCCCGAAGGGTCTTGAATAGGGTGTGATGGTCGACGGTGTCAAAGGCCGCACTAAGATCTAAGAGGGTTAGGATGGAGACGTTACCGCTGTCCAGAGCGAGCAAGAGGTCATTGGTGACTTTCAGGAGAGCTGTCTCTGTGCTGTGAAAAGGTCGATAAGCTGACTGGTTTGGACTAAGAAGGGAGTTATCATTCAGGTAAGCAAAGAGTTGTTTTAAGACTAGCTTTTCAATGACTTTAGACAAAAATGACAGATTAGATACAGGTCTATAGTTTTTTAGGTCATTCTTATCTAGACTGGGCTTCTTAAGCAAGGGTTTGATGACAGCTGACTTGCATGAAGAAGGAAATGCGCCAGAAGACAAGCTCTCGTTGACTATGTGGGTTATGGTTGGGAGCAACTGATCTAACGACTCAACTAACAGTGGAGTGGGGATGGGATCCAGAGAACATGACGTTGGTTTAGATTTAAGAATAACACTTTTGACTTCTTGTTCTGATACAGGGTTAAAAACATAAAAGCGTGAACTAACACCAGAAGGAGGAGACAAATCATGGGGATGGATGCCATGACGGTCAAGATCAGCACGAATGTCAGCTACTTTGCCTGTGAAGAAGTTACAAAAAACATCAGGTTGCTGAGACAACGGATACACTGAGGGAAGAACAGTTGCTTTGCCACTACCTTTGAGATGGTTACAGACGTCAAACAGCTGCTTGCTAGTTTCACTACTACTGATCTTATTGCTAAAATACAAAGATTTGGCACGGTGGACAATCTGAGACACACGCTTCTTGGCAGCAGAGTAAATCTGCTTAAAAACAACAAGGCCTGACCTCAACCACTTCTTTTCCGCACTACGCCGGTGTTTCTTGGCGTCACGGAGTTCTTTTCTAACAGGAGCGTACCAGGGAGATGACCGAGCTAACCCAACCTTGCGGCGGGTAGCGGGAGCGTGACGGTCAAGCACAGCACGCAATGCACTGTCTAGCATTTCCGCAGTGGGGCAGAGGGCAGGGGACACTTCAACGCTAAGGTCATGCTTAAAGGCAACTCTATCTATAGCCCGCAGGCTGCGGACCTCCTTGAACTCAGGGGGAGGAGGGGGGGCGCAAACGTTAAGGTCACAAATAACGCAGAAGTGGTCCGAGGACAGCTCTTGAGTCAATGAGGTGGACGTGACAACACTATCCTGAGGCCTATGTAACACCCAATCAATAACATGTCCACGGTTATGGGTGGGTTGGTCGACTGACTGCTGGAGACTATATAAGACCAAGAGATCGATCATCTTGGCCGTAGAGGGGTTCTGAGGCTGGTCAAAGTGAAAGTTCACATCACCCACTACAACATAAGTGCCAGTCAGTGTGTTGCAATAATCTAATAAGTCTGGGAATTCCCGATGGAACACAGCGTCTGTCAGAGAAACGCCGTACGGGGCGGGTATGATGGACCATTGAAGAACATGGAAGAGGAAAGGGATGATTTGAGTGTGTACAAACTTTCAGATATTATCTTTTTAATATTATTTAATCGGTTCAACAGATCTTGGGGAATAATTTTTTTTTACAATGTATTACTATTTTTTTATTTTGTTTAAACTATTATGAACAGGTACTGCTGCTGTTTGCCATCAACTCTTAACAGATGACAGGTATTATAATGGTTTATTGTTGAAACGAATATGAATTAATAATAATTATTCAGGGATGTTGCTAGGAAATTTTTTCTTCGGCGATTTGGCCGAAACAGCCGTGAAACTTTCGGCTTTTTACAGAAAGTTTCGGCTCTCTCTTCCAAAGCAGTCTCACAAGTTTTTTGACTAGATTCACTACGTTAACGTGCACCCTCCACCTCCATATATTAAAGGTGTTCTGTGGATGCATATCTTTGTAATAAAACATGATTTTAAGAGTAGAATATGAACATTTAAAAGAAATTTTATTTTCTTAAATTTTAGACACACAAAAACAATAAAAAGTTTAGACTGTCCCTTGACAGACCACAATACTGTCAGAGTTTCTGGGTTTAACCTTAGTAATTATCGAATCCTCACCTAAACTGCAAGCGTACAGCACAGGAATATCGCAGAAATGGACAAAATTGAGCCGATTCACCCGTGAAAACTTCGGCTCGGCGAGCCGACATGACGGTCAGTTTATCGGCTTTTTAATAAAAATTTCGGCTAAAAGCCGAAGATCCGACCCAAACGACATCCCTGACTTATTATTATTTTTATATATCAATTAAAACAACAATACAGATGGTGAAGACGGCGTTCCAAATAGCACCTAACACACTCGTCAGCTCCACTCACCCCTTTACACACACAGTAACACACACCCATATGCACACACAGAAACACACAAACCCATATCCACACACCCAGAGACACCCCTTCCCCCCCCCATATGCACAAACCCACATGCACACACCCACAGACACGCACACGCATGCAAATACGGACACACACGTAGGCACGCACGCATACACCACACTCTCACAATTACACACATAAACACACGCACTCACATGTTTGTCCTCCCTACGCTGCACCTTCCGCGAGGAGGATGAACTACTTTGATAAGAGAAAGACAACAAAATGAAAAGAAGTTAGGTAAGTCCACAGGGAGAGATTAAGAAGCGAAGCTATCCAACAGATTAGGATCATGCGTTTACGGATTGAGTGAGAGAGAGAGAGAGAGAGAGAGAGAGAGAGAGAGAGAGAGAGAGAGAGAGAGAGAGAGAGAGAGAGACAGAGACAGAGACAGAGACAGAGACAGAGAGAGGGAGGGAGAGAGAGAGAGAGAGAGAGAGAGAGAGAGAGAGAGAGAGAGAGAGAGAGAGAGAGAGAGAGAGAGAAATTATTCAGCTTCTTTTTTTTTTAAACATTTGGACATCGTCTTTTTATTTCCGAAAAAATATTACATATATACAGTTCACACAATCTTCGGGCCACCAGCCCATAGAAAGGTAGAGTTGCGGGTCACGTGATTCATAAGCATTGCATAGTTCTGTACATTTAATATAATTTCATTTGAATTTATGAGGAAGTAACATGCTCTTGGAATTATGTTTGTAATTTTAGGGCATGAAACATAAACAAACAAATTCTCCATAGACAAAATTTTGTTTCGTATTTTAGTAGATGGATACATGACTGAACATGGAAAGTTATATACTCAGCTCTTAAATAATTGTATAATGTACATGCAATTAGGCAATGATCTTCGTCTTCTGGTGCTTTATTTATTTATTATTTATTTATTTATTTATCCGTTCTTATATAGCGCTTTACCAGCTCAAGAGATGCTCAAGGCGCTGGCCGATACAGGATCTAACTCAAGCCTTTGGGCGCATGGTCTGACGCCCGTACAACTGAGCACAATCCTGGGCAGCCAGGGATGGGGGATAAGGACATAAGTGCATGCTGGGTGTGTTCTTGTCACCGGCACTCACCCGTCTAGGACATGAGCGTCAGGATCTTTAAAGTCCGTTATGATGGAATGTATGCGACACAGACTAGACCTCGGTTTATACTCTCATCCGAAGGAGTAGGAAACGGGAGTAAAGTGTCTTTCCCAAGGACACAACACAATGCCCGGCCTTTACACATAATATCTCCTGTTGTATCAAAAGTCAGTCTAAAAAATGAAGAGAGAGAGAGAGAGAGAGAGAGAGAGAGAGAGAGAGAGAGAGAGAGAGAGAGAGAGAGAGAGAGAGAGAGAGAGAGATGGAGACAGACTGACAGTCAAAGAGACAGAAAGGGACATAGAGAGACAGACAGACAGAAATGGACAAAGAAAGAGAGAAAGATATACAGAGAGAGAGAGGGAGGGAGAGAGAGAGAGAATGCGTGTGTGAGAGGGAGAAACATACAGACAGAAAGGGAGAGAGAAAGAAAGAGACAGAAAGACAGAGACAGAAAAAGACAGAAAGAAAGACAAAGAGAGACAGACAGACAGAAAGGGACAAAGAGATTAAGAGACATAGAAAGGGAGAGAAAGAGTGTGAAAGAGAGAAAGAAAGGTACAGAGATAGAGACAGACAGACAGAAAGGGAGAGAGAGAGAGAGACAGATACAGAGATACAGAGTGAGAGAAAAAGAGAGAAAGTGAGAGGGTAGTGGGAGATGAGACAGAGAGAACGAGAGGATGGGGGAGAGGAGAGATAACTAGAAATAGAGAGAGAGAGGGGAGGGAGTGAACGAGAGACAGACAGACAGACAAAGAAGAGTCACGTGAGAGGGATGGAAAGAAGCAGGCAGGCAGAAAGACAGGGAAACAATTGAGAACGAAAGACCAGCGTGTACAGTTGAAAGGAAGGGAAGTAATTCTTCCAAGGAGAGATGAAGGCTTCGAACTCTGCAGGAGTTTAGGAATATGCTGAATGTCATCTCCGGTTTTCAGTTAACGATGGCTGACAGTTCGAATATCCCCGACTACGGTAGTAAATTAGGGAGCTCATAAAACACACAAGCATAAAATTCACAGAAGTTTCATAAAATACTCAAAATCAGGGTAAAAAAATAAAAATGACGAGAAGAAGAAGAAAAAGAAGAAGAAGAAGATGCAGAGATTGGAGTGTATATCTTTGATGTCATAATACACAGCAAATGATGTTTTGCTTAAATCATCTGATGATAATAAAATATTCTCATTTTCTGAATCATCTTATCTTGTCTTGTTAAACAACAGATTATAGTAATAATATGAAGTACAATAGTAGTTATAGAAAAAAAAAGTCAGCATTATCTTAGTATATTGACTTTAAACAACAGTTTTTGAATGTGTAGAGTATTGTATGTGTGCATCTATTTGTGTGTATGGGTGTGTGTTGTGTGTGTTTGTGTGTTTATTGTGTGCGTTTGTGTGTATGTGTGTTTGAGTGTGAGTGAGTGTATGTCTAAAATCATTGTAATAATCTAACAGACTTGTTTTTAAACGGTAACTGTAAAACAGTTTTTTAAACATAATTTCCCATGCGTGAACTTTCAATTTTAAAAAAAAAGTTGTATATACATCAGATTACTTCGCTTCGCATCAAGAATTAAAACTTTGAGAACTAGAACAATGTTCGAAAGCAAAATTAATAGAGTAGGTGTTGTACTATAAACTAAATTAGGAGGAGAAAATAGCCCGATTGTGTAATAAAGGAAGAAAGCCATTGTTGGCGAGTTGAAACACACTAAGTTTTACGCGAGGTTTATTACAAACCTTTATCGTCTCCCCTGACTGTGTAAAACTCGGACGTAAATCGAAATGGGCTCGCGAAACTATCAGGATTCCTTTTCAAAAGCGGGCCACTTCAAATGCAAGTAGCCATGTTCATTTCTAAGTTGTTAAGAAATCGCAGAGACGTGACTACACACAAAGTTGTTGAAACTTCGGGCGAAAGAAACACATCAGGGGAAGCAAGCGTATGTTAGTTAGTTCCCTTAGTCCCTTATTGGGCGTTCGCCGTTGACTCGGTGGTGTGCGCAACGGGAGAACAACTGAAGCATTGGATGTCATTGCAGAGCCTGTACAGGCATTGGTTTCAAGCCCGTTGATAGCCTGGAGTGTCGAAACAAAATCAACACACATAAAAATCATATGACCCTGAGATGCCGTTTGCTAAGTGATGTACTCAAAGACAGAACAGTGTTACACTCGATGTTGTTTTTTTATCAGTTCATTCAGCCCCGATGCTTGAAACCTGATAAAGTGTAACTCAGGTTCGTTTATCCACGCAGCCTGCTCACTCAGCAACAAGGCAAAAGTCTTCGTTTGAAGTTTTCCACTTTTATTCAGCACACATCAACAACTGCATACAATCGCTCAATCGCTTTCTCCACTCTACAATTCTCAACTATGAACTTTCCACTTTTTACCACTTTTTTTTCTCAACTCTAATACAACACCTCTCTTTACTTTCAACAACTCTCTTATTTTGAAACACTGCGGCACTTATATAGTCTCTAAATACTCCAGAACAAACGGGAATACCCCTGCATAAAACACCACAACGAATCAGAATTAATTTCATCATCACTGTCTCACGTCATACAACCCTATTTGGAATGGAAGCTTCCATGGTTACCACTAGAACTATCCATACGCTTCGATCGATAGTAAACAACTGACTCGAGAAAATTCTCAAACAATATCGAGCAACTAAAACTGTCAACGTTATACAAAGCTTCTTCAAACAGCGCAAAATCAAATCAAAGATGAATACACTCTATTGCTGCATGCTTAGCAAAATAAAACGATCTGATCTATCGCGCGCGTTACACACGCCAGCCTATTATTGTGCGCATTTCACACGTAAACCTACATGTAGGCCTACCATCGCACGCGTCTCCAACGTAACAAACAGCTAAAACCCTTAATCTCCCCCATGCCCGGCCGCCCAGAATTGTGTAACCGGAGCCTCGGACGATGCGCCCAAAGCCCTTTTGAGCTCAGTAGCCTTTGGAGGGCTTTGCGATAGATCCTGTATCGGCCATCGCCCTTAAGCAGCCTTTGAGCTGAAGAAGCGCCATTGAAGAAAGATAAAATAAAACCAGTCAATCGATAAATAGCGTTAGAAATGCATCTGCACATGCATGAGCAAATGCAGTACGTAAACTTTAAGTTGTACAGAGGACACAGAAAGACGTGATTCCACATAACAGTGATGGTCGAAACATGGGCGGTCGCGACTTACATAGATTATTGATTGGGTGGGGAAGCAAATTGAATCAAAGGTGCATGTATCTTTTGCCACCCCCACCCCACCCCTTTCTCTGGAATCACAGATCCGCACATTGATATGCAAAGTAGTGCATTGCTTGCCTTGCCGCCCACACGCACACACACATGCACGCACGCGCACACACACATACACGCACAAGAAAGCAAAGAAAGAACAACAAAGCGACAGGGAGGAGAACCAACCAGTATGCAAAACTTGTGCAGCCAGATCGCGAAAACATTGTTCCTTTTTCTTCTTATATCTTTGATTCTTTCAATTACTTACTTTGGTTGTTTGTATATATTTCTCTCTTTCTTTCTTTGTTTCTTACTGTCTTTTTTCTTCTTATTCGTCTCCTTCTAGTTAGAGCACGAACACACGTCTTCTTTTTCTTCTTCTTCGTCTTCTGTTTGTCTGTCTGTCTCTTCTTCTTCTTCTTCTTCTTCTTCTTCTTCTTCTTCTTCTTCTTCTTCTTCTTCTTCTTCTTCTTCTTCTTCTTGTTCTTCTGCTTCTTCTTCTTCTTCTTGTTCTAGTTCTTCTTCTTCTTCTTCTTCTTCTTCTTCTTCTTCTTCTTCTTCTTCTTCTTCTTCTTCTTGTTCTTGTTCTTGTTCTTGTTCTTCTTCTTGTTCTTGTTCTTGTTCTTCTTGTTCTTCTTGTTCTTCTTGTTCTTCTTGTTCTTCTTCTTCTTCTTCTTGTTCTTCTTCTTGTTGTTCTTGTTCTTATTCTTCTTCTTGTTCTTGTTCTTGTTCTTCTTGTTCTTCTTCTTGTTCTTCTTCTTGTTCTTCTTCTTCTTCTTCTTCTTCTTCTTCTTCTTCTTCTTCTTCTTCTTCTTCTTCTTCTTCTTCTTCTTTTTCTTCTTCTTCTCCTCCGTCTACTCCTTCTCAACATCACCCTTGTTTTGTTCATTTGTTATAAGTATTTTTATTTCATTCTTTCTTTCTTGCTTGCTTGTCTTTCTTCCTCTTCTCCTCTCTTTCTTGTTAGAAACCCTTTAACACAATGCCTTTAAACTAAATAACCGCACAAAGACAGAAAACAAAGTATAGCAGCTAGCTAAGCACTGAGTTCTACCCACCATGCAAACCTCTACTACCCAAAATCCTGAATATAACCCCAGGCAACAAGTAAAAGCTGGCTATTTCTCGCTAGACGGAGAGCCCACTCAAAACGCGACTTGCCCTCTCCGTGGCCAATTCTGCTGTTTGTCCAGCCGGACCTAGAGGACAGGACGATGACCACGGCTGGCAAACTGGCCACCAAATGAGAGAACGGGTCAGTGCGGGTCAGCGCTACTCAGCATTCGGAGTTTCTTAGCGCATCTTGCTTTCGCAGTTTAGTTCTTCTCCATCATCTTTGTTACACGGTTATCCGATTCAGCCCCGATGCTCGAGTCTTGATAAGTGTAACTCAGATTCGTTTATCCACGCAGCCTGTTCACTCAGCAACAAGGCAGGAGTCGTCGAATAAAGTTTTCCAACTTTATTCCGGAAACATCAACTACTGATACAAATCGCTTTGAAAAAATCACTTTAATAATAATCATCAAAAATCATCATAAATCACCCTTACAAGCAGACAGTGCTTTACTCATATAGCCTCTCTGCAATCGAGCAAAAGTTCGAACATTCCAGCATGAAACAGTAACAACCAATCAAAATAAAACTCGTCACCGGAGTTATGCACTTTCTTACGTCATTATTTTAGGAGAATCACTTAGCTATTACCAGATCTATCTAAAAGCTTCGATCGATAATAAACAAGTAATTCCAGAAAATTCTCAACAATATCGACAGACGAAAATTCTCAACTAAAAATTATCAGTTATTCAAAGCTTCTTCTAGCAACAACCCAAAATCAAATCAAAGGTAAATACACTCTGTTGTTGCATGCTTTGCAAAACAAAATGATCGGATCTATCGTGCGCGTCTCAAACGTAACACGTTACCTTTTCCTTTTTGTTCTTGCCTTCCTTCCTTTCCCTGTTCTCTCTTTCTTTCTTTCTTCTTCTTCTTCTTCTTCTTCTTCTTCTTCTTCTTCTTCTTCTTCTTCTTCTTCTTCACCCAGTACACATTGGTCGAAGGCTGCCAGAAGCATGCTTTACTAGTCGCCTCAACAGGCGATAAAGCATGCTCTCATGCTTCAGAGCACTGCTTCCTACACGCTTCAAGCGCTATAGTGACGGAAAAAGCGCAATTTCACTGTACATATATACAGAATGTTGCTCTACAACATTCCGCTCTTTCCGTCTCAAAAACCCAATTGCCTTGTTGGATTCTTAAATTGCATGAAACCAAGTGAGAACACTATCCGGCGTCAACAAACGGTTCAAAAACATTGTCAAACGGTTCGTAAAAGACAGTTGACCTAGAAACTAATACAGTTTGACCTAATTCGTCCCCTAGAGGAGACGAAACTTACATTTTTCTATTTTCATGAGTTCACTGCAGTGAAATTGCGCTTTTTCCGTGACTATAGAGCTTGAAGCGTATAGAAAGCAGTGCTCTGAAGCATGGGAGCATGCTTTATCGCCTGTTGAGGCGACTAATAACGCATGCTTCTGGTAGCGTTCGACCAATGTGTATCGGGTGTCTTCTTCTTCTTCTTCTTCTCATTCTTCTTCTTCTTTTTGCCTGTGTCCATGGCAGCTCCCTTGATAGTGAGCTGGTTTCCTCTGCCAACGGTCGAACCCCGCGTGGGACGAACATTTCCATGACTTAGATACGAGACCTTTTGGAACATCAATGGTTTTCTCTGGGTACTCTGGTTTCCTCTCTCCTTTCAGTGATGGGATTGGATGCAATCATTCTAAAATTTCAAAAATAAAAATCGAGTTATATTCCACCTTCAGTAATGGCAATCTCCTCAGATCACCGCGCTTTGAGTTCAATTGAAGAAAAATCGCGTGATAGCATTATTTATTATTATTATTATTATTATTATTATTATTATTATTATTATTATTATTATTATTATTATTATTATTACTAGAGCATAGCGCATCTGGCTTTTTATTTCTTCCCCTCCTTCTCGTCCTTTTCCTTCTCCTCCTCCTCCTTCGTCTTCGTCCTTTGTGCATCTTATATTTCTGGTCCTCCTTCTCCTCCTATCTTTTTCTTATTTTTTTCCAGCCTCATCCTCCTTCTTAGCTAATGTTTTTTTGAGTTTTCGTC
Source organism: Oncomelania hupensis (assembly GCA_036898135.1). Classification (NCBI taxonomy): domain Eukaryota; kingdom Metazoa; phylum Mollusca; class Gastropoda; order Littorinimorpha; family Pomatiopsidae; genus Oncomelania; species Oncomelania hupensis. The sequence continues at coordinate 39,921,092 of CM072521.1, read as the reverse complement.
TTCCTTCTCCTTTCCTCCTTCTTGTTCTTATTGTTGTTGTTGCTCTTCTTCTTCTTCTTATCGCATCTTGCTCTTTATTTATCCTTCTTCTCCTTCCCCTCCTCCTTATTCTTCTTCTCCTGTTCCTCTCCTATTTTTCCTCCTCCTCCTCCTCCTCTTTCTTCTTCTTCTTCTTCTTCTTCTTCTTCTTCTTCTTCTTCTTCTTCTTCTTCTTCTTCTTCTTCTTCTTCCCCTGCTATCCTATCCTATACCGTAACTTGAAAGTCGTAGGGCACCACAGATGATCGTTTAACCAGCGTACACCATCTCTCTTGGTCCTCAGCAACCCTCATGGCTTCGCTCGGTGTCTAGCCAATCCATTCCGTTTCTTCAATACTGTGAGCATGTCATCGTGTTGTCCAATGGTTTGTGTGATGAACTGTCGGACGTCGTCGTTGGTGTTGTGCTGGGTATAGGAAGTGCCCAGAAGTCATCTGTTGCACTTCACCTCCATGTTACCTATCCGCCCTTGTAGGTCTGCTGGATCCATGTTTTGCACCAGTGATACCGTGCTGACATCACCCATGTTTGTCCTCTTTTTCGATACGCCGGGAAACGTTGGGTCTATTCTATTCTATTCTATTCTATTCTATTCTATTCTATTCTATTCTATTCCCGAACCCGATCCCGAGGGCCACTGGATAAATGGATGAGCGTCATTTGGACAAAAGAGTTGATCGTTCAAATGAAAGTGCGAACCATAATGTACTGTGGGATGTAAACAAGAAAGAACATAACGACGGCAGCAAATTAGACCTGCACTGGGCCACATCTGTTCGGGAGATCATCCTTGTCAAAGCTCTAGCCTTACGTAGCGGGGCTCCTAAGCTACAAGAGACCAAACGTTACCACGCCCCCTTTCGAAAGTTCTGTTCAACATTCACTCTGTGTTGCACCACTAAAACAAAAAATATCTAAAAGTATAGTTCTTTTTCTTATGAATAAATTCCGTAGTTTTTGTCTGTTAATTATTACCATCAGCTGTTGGCCATAGGCAGCCCGCATTCTGGAGCATCTACCTAAAACCGAAAGAAATAAGAGAACCCGTAAAAACAATTGTTTTGTAAGGGTTTTTGTTTTAGTTGATAAAATAGATCCTATCTTACCCCGGACACCAAAGAAGCACACGTCAATTCGGGTGGTTCATTCAGAAATAAGGTCAAAGCTTACACGGCTTTACCGTTAAATACAAAGGAGATAACTCCCTGTTAGAACCGGCATGAATGGACAATTCAAACTTTAGCGGTTGGGGTTTATCAACCTTTAATGTAATAACAATTCGAATTTTAGTCTCAACTCGTGTTTGCCAAAAGTAAACAAAGTCTTTGAATTGGGGCCTTTTAAGTCGACCATCGAACCCATTACACACACCATCCACAGCATCACCACCACCATCACCACCACCACTATCATCACCATCACCACTATCATCACCATCACCACTCCAACACATGCGCTCCCAACTTACCCTGTCTCCTCCCTTCATAAATCGTTATCGTGCTTTTGAAGATACGGCACGCTTATTGGTCACTTATTGGTCAGCTACAGGTTATCGATCAGTATAGGTCAACAGATAGGGAGTCTGCGGTGTCTGATAGCACTTTCTATATCGTTCTATCACTTTGTCACGTCAGCTAGGGTTCTAAAAGGGGTCTCATTATCGCCTTTCACCACGAGCCTTGTATAAGAATGGATGCTTTGTGAATGCGTCCTTTCCCAAATCACAAATCAGGCTCTAAGCGCGGAAATCTATACTAAAGTTGTATTGTATCTATTGTATTGTATTGTATTGTATCTATTGTATTGTATTGTATTGAACCTCTTCGGCTTATTAGAGGACTAAGAGATTTTGCGAAACAAAACACTGGGAATAAGTGACCTAGCCCCTAAGGGAAACTGACTGTACAGTACTATATGAGCAGCATGTAAGATAAATGAATGAACATTGACGTTTAAAGTCTACACCCACCTTTGGCGATATTGCAGCCACAACACACACACACACACACACCTACACCCCCACACACACGCACACACACACCCACCCACAACTTGTTTTCACGGCGTTATTACGACTTTCCTGAAACGCTACATACGTTGTGTTAACAACGGGTTACATTTCATCACCTTTTCAAAGGCATTTTTAAATGTTCTAAAGCTAATCCTAACCTAACCCAAACGGATCATTAATTTGCCGTCAAAACAACGAGGGCTTTCAAAACAAGTTATGTAGATGTTCACTAGTTTGTCCAAATAACGCAGTGTAAACAGGTCCACACACACACACACACACACACACACACACACACACACGCAACACACCACCCCACACACACACACACACACACACTCACAGAGCTGAGGGTACACAGTACTATCATGATTTTCCCGAAACGCCAAATACGTTGTGCTGACAATGGGTCATATTTCGTCCCCTTTTTTAAGTACTTTTAAGTGTTCGAACACTAACTCTAACCCTAACCCAGCCCTAACCCTAACGGATCATTGTTATGACGTCAAAACAAGTAGGTTTGTCAAAACAAATTATGTAGATGTTCACTGGTTTGTCCAGATAACACCGTGTAAACATGCCCACACCCTCACACACACAAACACACGCATACTTGCGCAGACACCGTTATTTGGACTTTCCTCTATCGCCACATACGTTCTGTGGACAATGGGTCGTGCTACGACCCCGTTTTTAAGTACTTTAAAGTGTTCTAACCCTAACCCTAACCCTAACCCTAACACTAGCCCTAACCCTAGCCCTAACCCTAACCCTTACCCTAACCCTAACCCTCACGGATCATTAAATGGACGTCCCAACAAGGAGGTCTGTCCAAAGAACGTATGCAAACTTGCACTAGTTTGTCCCAATAACGCCGTGTAAACATCCTCACCCTCACACACGCACACACCTCACACACACCCTAACACGCACACACACGTGCATTCATATGAATTATAAACCTAATACATCATGCATATAATTATGAAGCGAGACCATAAACAAACACACCAATATTAATTTATTGATAATATAGTTTCAATAAACTCGCGCCCGCATGCTCAACATAGCAAAACCCTTTCTTTGGGCAAAGCTTCCTTCATGTGTTCTCTCAGTATTCATCTAAAACGAAACACTGTACATTTACTGAACATCTCTTTTCAATGAATAAACAACATGTTCGAAACTCAAAAACAAAATCAATCAATAAATTTAAAAGAACACCTTCCTTGCATGTTTTGTCCATTTGTCTTTCTCATTTAAAGCCGTTTTTCGGCCATTTTCTGCATTTTAATGGTTGCACACATTATCCCAGAATGAGTAGCTCTGGAAGGGGCTGAATGGAAGACATAATTTGCGAAGGAAAAATGGGAAGGAAAGGGAGAAAAAGAACTAATTAAAGGACTGAACAGATTGGAAGACGTTGGTGTCAGCAGAAAAAAACAAACAAAACAAAACAAGGGTGTCCGAAGGACTAGGTCACAAATCAACCATGCTCCAACTCTTCTCTCTATTAAATCAAGACTAAAAACACATTTGTTTGGCGTGGCGTTTCATCTCTAAACCTGTTGGGTTTCCCCCCAGATGTACTGTACATAGATCTACTTTTTGCAGGGTGTGGCAGAGTTCTATTGTGCTGTCTTGTTTGTTGTCATTTGCGATAACATTGCGTGTTTTGTAATGTAAGTAGTCTGGCATGAGTGTGTGTGAATGATCACGTTACCGGGAATTGCGCTACATAAAAAGTTCTTCTTGTTCTTGTTCTTCTTCTTCTTATAAGGCCAGACCTGAAAGACCAACATTTGGCTTGTTCTGATTGTGTTCTGACTATTACGAAGTATTTCGATGTAAACCTGGGAATACAACAACAACCAAAATAATAATAATAATAATAATAATAATAATAATAATAATAATAATAATAATAATAATAATAATAATAATAATAATAATAATAATAATAAACATGTTAGGAAGTAGATTTGCTTTTAAAAAAAAAAGGTAAAGGTAAAGGTAGTCCCATAGCCTCGTGGCCGTAGGGGAGCGTGATGTTGGAGATCACACTTATCTTGGGCCAGCGTAATGAGGGTGATGCCCATCTCTCTCCCTCGCTGCTTTAAAGGACCCTAATTCGAAGGCTTTGTTTTCTCTTTGGCGAAAATGAGTGTGGCCTAAATTCGCATTATTGCTACATAAAGCAACGACATAGCGGGATTTCGCTTATCGAACTAACCGCTACAGTGTGGATGTTCTCATTCTTTTCTGTCAGCGAATGATTTCTCCAGTTTAACGGTACACAAAACACACTACGATCTACAAGATGAAACTATTGAGCGCGGGAAAGTCAGCTAGCAATAATTATTGCTATTAATAGGAACACACAAGCAAAAAAAATTAATGGTTTACAAAATAACTGCTTCTTGCTCAGCAATTGAAGCTTCTTTTTTTTTTCTTCAGTGGGTCCACAGTCATTGTGAAGGTTAAACGGACCTGTCGAGGTGAGGCAGTGGTCAAAGTAAACCCCTTTATTAGAAACGGAACTTGAGTCATCGTGGCATATAGGATTATACATTTTAACATAAGCAATAGATAGTTTGCTTGTCTAAAGCGCTGCGTTCGAGTTTCCATAACCCGAATTTATGACAGCTGGTGCGGCGATGTTATGCTATGAAAAAGAAAAAAAAAGTGGAACATCTGCATTACCATCATGCCAGGCAGTCTTCAATATGACTTCAGCATGATGCGTGTTAGATACAAAGCATCATAACAACGAATTCCACAGGCAGGGCTAGAAACAACAAAATGCGGTTGAATTATACACACTATGATGAAATAATCTTAACACGTGTTTTAAAGGGACCCAATCTGACCTCGACAGATCCTTTTAGCATTCACAGTGAGTGTTGCCCTATTTGTAACAAAAAAGGCTTTCCACCCCACACCCACCCCACTCCACCCACCCACCCACCCAAAAAAATCTTTAAAGTATAATATATTTGTAATATAAATACCGTATTTTTGTGTTATTAATAGCAAGGGTTAGACAACCTTCTGGAGCTAAAAATAAGCATCTACCACAGCCGGTTACAGACAAAACCGATACTAAAAAAAATATAATAATAAATTGCCCGGTTCGGTTTATCGTTTTAGGTTGATAAAATAAACTCTACCCTATCCCAGACACCAAAGACGCGCTCTTCAAGCCGCGTGATTCACTCCAAAATAGGGTCAAAGGCTATGGTATTGGTGTACCGTTAAAACAGAGGAAATCACTCCCTGTCAGAACAGAAAAGTCAAATTCAAACTGTAGCGGTTGGTCTGAGTAAACGAAAGCCCACTGTATCGTGGTATAATGTGATAGCAATGCCAATTTTACAGTAAACCCGCCATCGCCAAAAGTAAACCAAGCCTTGGAATTGTGGGCCTTTTAAAATATCCCGCACTGTGCTGTGTTTTACATTACATTACATTATTATTGCTTTAGGTCCACCGGACTCTTCCGAGCCAAATCAGGACCGGACAACCCCCGATCCGCATAAAAGATCTGCTGAAACCACCCTAGTGGTAAAACCGAAAGCTCTCCACCAGCCAGTCACTTTACAATAAAGACATCCCACGCAGGGGACGGCTGAGGCTTCACCCCAACTTATCGAACCCCCGTTTACAAAAACAAAATAGAATACAAACATCATTATAAATTATCAACAAAACACATGCATATAAAATGCCTACATTGCTAAATAATAACATCATAGGAAGCCCTAGTGACCACCTGGCAGAAAGCGTCCAATATTCCCAAGCTGATCCAACAGACCTCATACACAAACAAGGAGTCTTGTCCCGGAAGAGTTTTCAAGAAAAAAGGTAGGAGACTGGTCTAGCGAAGAAGACGATAGTATAACAGATTGATAGAAAAGAGCAGGAATGAGAAAGAGCAAATGAGAAAGACAGCGACAGTGGGAATTTAAAGCACTAAATTTCCAGAAAGTGGGGATACTATTTATACTGAAACCCCCGGCAACCCAACGGGTGCTGTGTTTAAGATGAGAGTGATATTAAGACGTTGTGATATATAATGAAACACAGTTTAACACCTGTTTGGTGTTGGTGGTGATGGTAGTGATGATGATGGCGAAGAAGAAGAAGAAAAAGAAGAAGAAGAAGAAGATGATGATGATGATTATGATGATGATGGTGATGGTGATGATGATGATGATGGTGAAGATGACGATGATGAACATAAAATCTGTGTCTAAACACAACACACGTTACAAATGTAGGCCTACAATAACACCCGATTAGTGAAGACGTTCCGCTATCTCATAACCGCAAACACTGTCACCCAGTTCTCAAAGATACATCTTTCCTGCAAGCTCGTAACTGTAAAACAGCGTCTCTCAACGCCGAAACCAACATCTTATCGCCAGAAACTGCAACGATAAATCCATCTTACGACCGAGTACCGTCAGCAGCAGTCGTAAAAAGGAATCAATGCGTACACAAGAGAGCGTGTCATTACTAACGTCCACCATTAACGAGAACGGGCGTGAAAGCCAGCGCCTTGCTCACCAGAGCGTAGAAAGTGCTGGATTCCTGTCTTAGCGTGTACATAAATAAAGCCATGAGTTGTTCCTATTAGATGTATACATCAGCTGAAACAGCTGACAATTAATTGCGGCGCTAGCTAAAAAGTTCTCTTAAACTCAAGCCGCCTGTTACACGCAAAAATGCTACCTCGTGTTTGTATCCACGCAGCCCGTTGACTCAATAACAAGGAATGAGTCGTCGTTACTTATTCAGAAAAAACGACAAAAACAGCATTCAATAACTACATTCCAAAACTGAATCCAAACACGTAGACTGAGAGCTTTATGTATAGCCTGCTGTACAGTGCAGGAAATGTTGGAACATTCCAGAATGACGTAATCAATAACCAATCAGGAAAAATATCGTCACAGGAAATATGCACTGCCTTATGTCATAGACTGTTCTACAAAGTCCCACGATTTGATTACTAGTTGCGATATTCAATTCAGTTGAATATTTCAAATTAACGGCTTTTCACAACAAGGTGATTTTAGACAACCATAACAAACAAAACAAAATCTGTTAATTATAGTAACTTAAATACATCTGTTCCGACAATGACACGCACGATGTCCTGTAACATATATAAGATGTCTCTTGCGAGATAGATCTCGAACCTTATGTCGGTGATTACATTACATTTCATTACATTACATTACATGGTTATTGCTCTAGATCCAGCGGACTCTTCTGAGCCAAATCAGGACCAAAAAATCAAGACCACAACTTCGCTGAAAGAGGACTCACCCCTGATCCGCATAAAGGATCTGCCGAAACAACCCTAGTGGTAACACTGAACGCACACCACCAGCCGGTCACTTTACAATAAAGACCTCCTACGCAGGGGACGCTGAGGCTATAATCTAATATATCGAATCCCCGTTTACAAAAACAAAATAGAATACAAACATCATTATAAAATATCAACAAAACTACGTCGTGGATTAAAAAGCAATTCAAGAAATTTCTCAACATTGCTACGACAATATTGACAGACGAAAACAAACACGCAAAGCGTTTGCTTCATCAACATAGAACCAAACTGAAGGTAAATAAAAACAATTATTGCACGCCCTACCAAAACAAAATGTTCATAATTATCGTGCACGTCTCAATAGACCATGCTCGGAAATATGAGGGGAAACAACTTTGGCCGGCTTGCCAGCATGTTGCGCCAGAGTTGTCTAACGGTCAGGCGGACATTTCTTGCAAACGAAAACATTTTCTCGCCTACAATTTCTGCTCTGTCCTCCATCAAACCTTCCAGGTCAACCGAAAGGTTAATTTCAAATGCAAATCCTAGCTGGTCCCGCTAGTTCGGCCTTGCATTGCCAGGCAACGGCCAACCCTTTTTCCAAAGAAAAGCTTGCAGCTCCAGCTCGGGGTAGCTTTCATAGTTTCAGAGACGAGATTTCCGACCGGATAACTCTAGGTAACTTAAAAACAAAACAAAACAAAAAGACAAGCCACCTCCCATTTCCTTAGACCTATCCTATCCTATCCTATACCGTAACTCGAAGCTCGATGCGGCACCACAGACGAGCATTCAACCAGCGTACTCCTTCTTTTTCTGTCCTCAGCAACCCTCATGGCTTCGCTCAATGTCAAGCCAGCCCATTCTCGAATGTTGTCCTCCTACCTCTTTTTCTGCCTCCATTTTCTTCTGCCTCCTTGCACCGTGCCTTGCAGGATGGTCTTTGCAAGTCCTAATGCTCTGGTGACGTGGACATACCATCGGAGATTCGGTTGCTTCACCACTGTGAACATTTCATCGTGTTGACCAATGGCTTGTGTGATAGTCTGTCGGACTTCGTTGTTGGCAATGTGCTGGGTATAGGAAATGCCCAGAAGTCTTCTGTAGCACCTAATATCAATGCTTTGTATTCTTCGTTGTAGATCTGCTGTGAGGGTCCATGTTTTGAAAGCGTATAGGAAGATGGAGATGGCAATGGAGAGCAGCAGCCTTACCTTAGAATGTAGACTGATGGTCCTGTCTTTCTAAATGGGCTTCAACCTTGTCAGGGCAGCAGTTGTTTGTGCGATCCTGGAGAGGACTTCCTGTCGGGACCCATTGTCTGATACAATGGCTCCTAAATATTTGAAGCTATTCACCTTGTTGAGGGATCGGCCTTCGACTTTGATGTCCATGTTTATGCCATTGGTGTTGTTGGAAACTATTTCAAAAATAACAATTCGATTTTTTCCGTCTTCCAATAGCGATCTCCCTGCCTTTACACCACCTGTTTGAGTGATGGATGTGTATTTGTTGTGTTCGTGTGTAAGGGTGGATGAGGCAGGTGAGCGTGTATATTGGTACAGGTCGCCGCCCTTTGAGCCTGACTGGTTTGGGAGAAAGGCGCGTATATTATTATTATTATTATTATTATTATTATTATTATTATTATTATTATTATTATTATTATTATTATTGTCTTCTCTGCACTTTTTTCCATTCCATAGACTCTGGAGGTGTTGTCAAGCCTCGGTACAAGCTGCTCAAGTTCTTGATCCTCTCCAGCCAATCCATCAATGTCATCCGCAAAACGGAGGTTGGAGATTCCTCTACCCCCTACTGTGCCTTCATGATCTGCAAGAGCATCTGACATGATGCGCCCTAGGAAGATGTTAAAGAGAGTTGGAGAGAGTAGGCATCCTTGATGCACACCGATTGTTGTTTTGAACCAGTTACAGATGGTGCTGTTGTGGAGGACTGCACTAATAACCTTGTCATAAGCTTTTAATGATCTCAATAATTTTAGGGCTGATGTTGTGCACTCTTATGGTTGCCCAAGAGCTGCATGCCAGACTCGGTCAAACGCTTTCTTGAAGTCTACAAACTCATGATATAGATGTTGTTGGTGCTGTAGGCATTTCTCGCAGGTTATTCTGAGCTTCAAAATCTGTTCAGTGGTACTTCGCCCTGCCATGAATCCTGCCTGCTCTTCAGATATGATTTGTTCAACCTGTTGAGTATAATTTTCAGGAGGATCTGCTGGGATGGCTGATGAGGCTGATGGTGCGTTAATTTTTACATTCCTGAAGGTTACCTTTTTTGGAAATGGGACAAGCGACTGGGTCCATGGTGTAGGCCACTCCCCACTCTGTCAAATCTTGTTACAGAGAATGGTGAGGGCGTCAATCATCGATTCTCCTCCGGCTTGCAGCGATTCCGCGGGTATGTTGTCCACTCCCGCTGACTTCCCTTTCTTCAGCGTTTGCACTGTTGCCTCAACTTCACGGAGAATTGGGATGATTCCTTCTTCTTCTCTGTTCTGGGGACATGCTAGAACTGATTGGTCTCCGTTTGATGTGTGGTTGTAAAGGTTAGAGCAGTACTTTGTACATCTATCCAAGGCTTCTTGCTCTTCTGTAAGGCATATGCCAGAAGAGCTTTGCTTGGCCTGTTTAACACTTGTCAGCCGCTTCAGTCTGGTAGGCTTCCTTGCTGTTGTTCTTGTTCAGACTGTTCTCTATGTCCTGGCATTGATCTTCTATCCAGTTCTCCTTTGCTGTGCGCATGCCTTTTCGGATGTCATTGTTGATTTTTTGGTAGGCATCAGCTGACTATGAGGTGGTTTTAAAAAAAAGTTTCTTCTCTCTTCGTTTATGACACAGATCCAAATGTTCAGGTGTGATCCACGATTACAAATTCAATTCAATTCAATTCAATAATTTAATTTAATTTTATTTTTAACAACAATGTGATTTTAGACAAATCCACGATTATTTTTTTTGGCAGTGCTTGCCAAGGATCTCAGTTGCGCCATCTGTCACAGCTGAGTTGAAGGTGGCGATCATGGTGTTGGCATCTACTTCACCAACTCCCAAAATGAACAGTGGTGCAAATTTCCCTCCAATTGTGGCTTGAAATATTTTTGCCACCTCCGGGTCTTGCAGTTTGTCCAGGTCGAGCTTCAGTCTAGTGCACTTTGATGTATTTACTCTCTTCAAGTGAATCCGGAAGGACATCATCATGAGATCGTGGTCACTTCCGATGTCTGCTCCTGGAAAAGTGCTTGATCTGAAGCATGTCTTGACCATGATGTAGTCGATCTGGTTATGATGCTCCCGCCGGTACTTTACCATGTCCATCGTCTGGATGTTTTGTGGAGACCAAGGGTGTTTGCCAATATCAGATTGTTGTAGCTTGCAACCTCCAAGAGTCTCAGACATTCTGTCATTTGCCTCGTTGTTGCAGAGGGGTCTACACGTGTCTCCCCAGTTGTGGTGCGACTCTTAGCCAACCTTGGCATTCCAGTCGCCTTGCACTGTGTATGTCCTTCTTCGGCACTTGGTCAAGGACAGCCTGTAGATGTTCATTAAAATCCTCCACTTAGCTGTCGTCATAGTCTGATGTTGGGGTATAGGCCTGGATGATGGTGATTTTGAAAGGGGCTGCTCTCAGACGAATGGTAATAAATCTACTGGAGACTGGGCGGCAACCCATGATAGTAGTTAGAATGTCTTTGTGGACCAAGAATCCAAAGCCGTATTCGTGCCTGTCTTCTCTCTCGCTGAAATAAAGCTTGGGGCCTTTGTCGGTCGTTGTTTCACCTAGATCTTTCCAGCGCAGTTCGCTGATGCCTAAAATGTTCCATCGGTAGTTGTCTAGCTTGTGGGCCAGTTCTTCTAATTTTCCCTCCGCAGTTAGGGTCCTGACATTCCAGGTTCCTAAGACGATGGTGTCTCTCGTGCGGATCTTGCTAAGTTGTCCATCTAATTTTCCCTACGCAGTTAGGGTCCTCACATTCCAGGTTCATGTCTGTTGTGCGGATCTTGCTAAGTTTTCCATCAGTAACACACTTATCACCTTCGTCCTGGTGGACAAACGTAAGGCGCGGTCCTTGGTGACCCGGGCGACGACCGATTCGGTATGAAATGAGTGGTTCTGTTCATCATATGGTGTGTCTTGTGTCTTGTGCAAGAAGAACATTGCATGCCCAACCCTCTCCAGACTGTTAGCCACAGCCGAAACCCACGAATACAGTGTGGCTCGCCTTAGCTCCGAGCACGTGGTCGTTGAACCTGTAGTAACGTGAGGTTCCTACGCCCTGGCCGGTGACTTCTATGTAGAAGACTTACGCCCAGTGATGCCGTGCTGACATCATCCCTGTTAGTCACCTCTTACGACACGCCAGGAAAGGTTGGGTCTATTCTATTCAGGGCCCGAACCCACATAGACGGTATAGTGTAGCACATCCCAAAGCGCAAACATTTAGCATTCAAGCGCACATATAATAATTTTGTCTTTCTTCATCCCGTGCTTTCTATGTTTGTACCTTGAGCCTGCTGTAGTAGAATGGTTTATAAATGATGATGAAAAACGATTATATATGTACATTAAATGCAAACTTATGTAATTGAAATCTATACCTATTGCGCATGCAGCAAGCAGCTACTCCAGTAAAATGTAACTTCGTGGAAATGTGAAACCCGGCTGGAGTGATTCATGCTATCATTAGCGGTGAAACAAAATAATGAGAGATGTTGATGCGTTTCATCAGCGGAGATTGTGTACGCATGTCGTGGCCAAGAAAAAACGGGAAAGATGTTTATGAAAATTACTTATTCTATAAGTAAGTCAGTACATAATGGACGTCCATTGGTTATTAAATTGTTCAATGAAAAAGTGTTAATAATTCGATTTTTCTCCAACCTCAAACGTGTATATTAATGTACGTATGTAAATAGAGGGGAATGTGTTCGAGTGAGTCTCTCTCTCTCTCTCTCTCTCTCTCTCTCTCTCTCTCTCTTTCTCTCTCTCTCTTTCTCTCTCTCTCTCTCTCTCTCTCTCTCAATTATTTCTAAAAGGACTTATCAATTATTAAGGATTAAACATATATTACATTTACCTTCTCGTAAACTGTTTTATTCCGGTCATATTCAACCATTTATTGATTATTCCTCAATTTCTGATTATTCCTCTACTATTTGGGATTCTGCTAGTGTCAATGCAGCAAAGACTTTACTTAGAAATCACAAAAGTGAAATGAAACAAGTTATTCTTAAACAAAAAATATCTCCGAATGACTAAACACGAATCAATATTCTACCTCTTGCGGACAGACTCAAATTTATAATATCCTTTCTGGCAAGGAATTTTCCTATCTTTCTTGTCTTTTTTCCCCCAAAACCTGCTAAATCGTCTACAAAATTAAATGTCCCAATTCCAAGAATTGATCTCTTAAAAAATTGTCTTGCTTTCCGGTTTTACTTTGTGGAATAACCTTCCTGAAGCCCTCCGCACTCCACAATCTAAATTTACATCATTTAGAACACAACTCTTAAAACACATAAAAAATTAAATGAACATTAAATTGGTGTTAATGGATATCAACAACGATATTTTTTTCACAATGATATTATCCAATGATAACCTTGCTCATTTGTTATTGTTCCATGATGTTTATGTTATAACATTAATTTGCTGTAGTTAATAGTTCTTGTTATAAGCTCCTGGCAAGGTGTAAAAAAGTGAACCAGCTCTTACCCTTTTACCCATGAAAAATAAAATTGTTCTCTTCTCCTCTCTCCTCTCTCTCTCTCTCTCTCTCTCTCTCTCTCTCTCTCTCTCTGTTATACAGAGAGACGAAGGAAGTTTCCATGGCAGATGCTTCTACAGGCGGTGCTGTGGTTGTATTGATGGAGAAGATAAGCTGCCGATGGATATAATTTTAAAAAAGGGGAGGTCGATGAGGTGTAAAGGAGAAGTAGATGGAGGAGGAAGAAGAAGAAGAAGAAGAAGAAGAAGAAGAAGAAGAAGAAGAAGAAGAAGAACGACAACATCAACTACTACTACTATTACTACTGCTGCTACTATTGCTGCAACTACTACTACTACTACCACTACTACTACTGCAACAATAAACCAGTTAATTCTAAGATAATTCTCATTTAAAGTTGCATAACAAATAATTTAAAAATCTAGTTTAGTATTTACCGCGATATTGCTACTAGTACGAGCGAATATAGTACTAATAGCTGTTGTAATAATAATAATGAAAATAATAATAATAATAATAATAATAATAATAATAATAATAATAATAATAATAATAATAATAATAATAATAATTTTAAAATACTTTTTAAAAAGAATACTAATAATACTAATAATACTAATAATAATAATAATAATAATAATAATAATAATAATAATAATAATAATAATAATAATAATAATGATTTCTTACAGATTATACATCAAGATTTCCTCCCATCTCTCGGGTGCGTTACTACAAGGAAACAAATCAATGATTATACAACAGACTCGACACCTATCATGACCTCTACGCATTTTAAGGACCTGGGCATATAAAAAAATATGTTTGTTTTTTTTCGTCACAATGAGTTTACACTAGGAATTTTGCAAGATTGTCACAATAAAAGATGTACTGCTCGCTCAAAACGACTGCTAAAACTTTTTTTTAATGTTCGGCGCAGTTTCTCTACCATGCCAGGTAACCAAACAACTATGCATACTATACACGATTGTGCTGCAGTGCTTCTGTTAGAATCAACCTTGGTTCGCTAGTAATGAGGTCATAAACGAGCGAATACTTTTGATTTATATCATAATCGTTCTTTTTCAAAGACGGTATGTGATGGTTAAAATCTTTTCTTTTCAATGGGGCACCACTCGCTGTGAGTTTTGAAAAGGATAAGTGACGCGGAAAAGATTTGTGTGAACGTTAGTCCTCTTAATAAACTGTCATGATCATCATGTGAATAGTATGCTTTTGGGTAGTAAGTCATTCTACTGACATTGCACAAGGGAGACAAACAAAATTAGGTTGTCTCTCCTAAGAGATCGACTTCACCTTGCACTGTTGAACTTGAAGGTGAAAGTACTAAAATCTCGTAGAAGGTTCGTTAGTCATTGTTTATAGGGTCCAGCGGACTGCAAAGTGCGAAAACCAGGACCACCTCGTAGAAGGTCAGAATGACTGCAAAATCTCCACATGGCAATTTTGCATTTAAATTTTGTTATAAAACGCGCGCTTTTTCAACTCAAGGCTTACTGAAAACCACCCGAGAGGAAAACAAAAACTCTTCAAGCGCCTTTCGTATTCACACTTTTCTGCTATCATATGCACCAACGGGAATCCCCTCAATGAAACATACTTCCGGTTTCTTTCTCCGCGTTTTTTTAGTGAGTTATTTCCAAATATTCAAGAATAATAACATGCGTCACTGGCCACCAGTATCGTACCCTCACTTTTTTTTTTGCTGCAGTTTATTATCCCTTTCTATCGCCAGTGGCGCGCCTAAACCCTACCTACCTAACATTATTTGTGAATTTTTGAAAAATATTCGGAAATGCTGGCTCGAACCCACACCTGTCAGGCGGCATTGGTTTCTGGCTTGTGGATAAGGCAAGTTAGTCCCGCCTTAGCCCACTTGGCCACAACGCTCGCATAACATAGTCAACTACTTCGTGTTTTGTGAAGGTTGCGACGGCGAAGCTATGGAAAACTACAAGAGTCTTCAGGTCTTGTTTCACTTTCTGTCGATGATAGACGCACCTCCGAAGTCGCCACAAATACAGGCCTCTACGATTGTTTTTTGCATCTTTTCACTGAGCATGTACTTCCTCCACCGTTTTTATACTTTTCCCACTCGTTTTCTGGCTCTAACAATCGTCGTTTTCGGCAATTTGCCATATTTAAAAGTCACGCATCAAGCTTTGATAAAAGCAAAACAAGCTAGACCGGAACTTGGTTTCATAGTAACCTCGTTTTAATTTATAATGGCGATACCCACGAGTTTTTATGAGAGGTGCCGGAAAGTTGTGAATAGAAAGCAATTTAGTCAGTGATCGGAGATTTGTATATTCGCTAGTTCGTGCGTGGTGGCAGCTGAAGAACTATGGAAACGACATTTAAACCCAAACAAGGGCCTCACGGGACATTTAGCACGAAACCTAATCAACGCCGTCTTGCAATGTTTGCAGCATTCATGCTGAATTCTCTCGAAACTCCAGCCCCTTATGGAAGCAGCTCTTTGGGCTGCTATGGCGCACGATACATCAGGAAATGACAGGACATAAATTGTTGAACTATAGCGTTCTTACTAAAGCGTCTGTACAGCAGGGATAGCTCATTCGTCAGGGCGCTCGACTTGTGTACGCGCGTCTCGGGCGACGTGGGTTCGAATCCTGACTTCAGCAAACTATTTTGTGATTGCTGGATAGTAGGGGCCAGCGCTTTGAGAAGCTCTCTGAGCTTATAAGTGCGCTATATAAGAGAAATCTCTTTCTTTATAGATCTGGCTTGTGTGTTTCTGCCCATCAGTCGAACGTGAAATTACACTTTGATGCCAAATGTCACAAGGTCAATATTATAAATGAGCAAAGAGAGAACAAAAAGATAGAAAATGCTAAGGACAAAATACATCACAATAAGAGAAAGGAAAGTAAAAACACAAAGAACAAAAATCTGTTGCTTCGCAAAATGATACGCTGATACAAATGTCACAAGGTCGCCAACAATCCAGAAAGAAATCAGAAAGAAAGAAAATGCGAGAGAGTTCGACACAGGGAAGTAATGTGCAAAAATCTTAACACCCACACAGCTTTGCTCCATTACTTTGTCTGTCTCCCTCTGTGTGTGTGTGTGTCTCTCTCTCTCGGTGTGCGTGTGTTTGTGTGTGTATGTGTGTCTCTCTCTCTCTCTCTCTCTCTCTCTCTCTCTCTCTCTCTCTCTCTCTCTCTCTCTCTCTCTCTCTCTCTCTCTCTCTCTTTCTCTTTCTCTCTCTGTCCCTCTCTCTCTCTTTCTGTGCCGTTTTTCTGTTTCTGTCTGACCGACTGTCTGTGTCTCTGTTTCTCTCTGTCTCTCTCCTCTTGTCTTCCCCCTTCCCTCATTCTCTGCGACCTCTCTCCTTTCTATGGTAGACTATACCTTCCTTTCAATCTTTTTATAAAAAAAAACACATCTCTCTCCATGGAGGAAACAAATACATTTTCGCACATCTGTCTCATCCTAATAAAATCAAAATCACAGATAGAACATCACCACCACTCTCTGTCTCTGTCTGTCTCTGTCTGTCTGTCTGCCCCCCCCCCCCCCCTTTTCCTCTCTCTGTCTCTCTCTCACTCGCTCTCAAACTCTAAAACCGTATCTCCATGGAGGTTTACGTAAATAAACTTCGGTACACTCCCCCCTCCCCTCTCTCTCTCCCCTTCGTTCTCTCTCTCTCTCTCTCTCTCTCTCTCTCACACACACAGATTATATATATATATATAGAGAGAGAGAGAGAGAGAGAGAGAGAGAGAGAGAGAGAGAGAGAGAGAGAGAGAGAGAGAGAGAGAAAGAGAGAGAGAGAGAGAGAGAGAGAGAGAGAGAGAGAGACACACGCACACACGCACACACACACGCACACACACACATACACACACACCTAGAGGAAGAGATGGCAAAACATATGGCATTTTCTTGGCAAATGTGTTTCATTCATTTGCATTGCTGCTGTTTTTTTTTTGTTTTTTTTTTTTTTTATAAAAGAATGTGGGAGTTATACACTGGAATACGATGAAACACTAAGTGCTTTCATTCAGTCCTTATTCTTTTTCAATATTTCTTAGTATAGAATTTTAAGACTTAAAGAAGAAGAAGAAGAAGAAGAAGAAGAAGAAGAAGAAGAGAAGAAAGAAAGAAAGAAAGAAAAAAAGAAAGAAAGAAAGAAAGAAAGAAAGAATGAAGAACGAAAGAAAGAAAGAAATAACGAACGAAAGAAATAAAGAACGAAAGAAAGACGGAAAGAAAGAAAAAGGAGAAAGAAAGAACAAAAGAAAGAAAGAAAGAAAGAACAAAAGAAAGACAGAAAGAGAAACAAAAAGAAAGAGAAAAAAAGAAAGAAAGAAATATAGGAAGAAGGAGGAGAAGGAAAGAAAAAGAAGAAGCAAGAAGAAAAGAAAGAAGAAAGGTAACAAACACAAGAAGAAGAAACGTAGAAGATGCCAAGGTTTGGAATAAATAAGAAAGGTAGAAGCATGAGACGTAGAACGGCAGACCTAATCAAAATGAAAGAAAAATGAGGGGGAAAAAGAAGTTGATGTACAAAATCAAAGACGGAATGGACACACAAAGCACACAAACAAACAAAAATAAAACACTTGACACTTGTGTTCGGCCACTCTCTTAAATGCTTAAGGTCTTAAAAGAAGAATTATAAGTTGACCTGGAGGTTGGGGGGGGGGCAGGTCTGGGGATGAAAGACGTGGGTACACGGGAAGGAACGATGAGGCATGGGGAGTGGGTGGACGGAGGGCAGAGGCGGTTAAGAGGTGTTGGGTGGATGTGAAGAATTAGGGAGGCGAGTTGAGAAGAAGAAGAAGAAGAAGAAGAAGAAGAAGAATGTAATGATGGTAATAATGTTCGTCATTTGTAAGGCGCCTTAGCCTAAGGATCAAGGCGCTGGCCGATACAGGATCTAACTCAAACCGCCCGAGACGCCCACCCGCAGCCTTTGGTCTGACGCCCGGACAACTGAGCACAACCCTGGGCATCCAGGGATGGGGGAGAAGGACCAAGTGCATGCTGGGTGTGTTATTGTTACCGACACTCACCCGTCTAGGACATGAGCGTCAGGATCTTTAAAGTCCGTTATGATGGAATGTATGCGACACACAGACTAGACCTCGGTTTATACTCTCATCCGAAGGAGTAGGAAACGGGAGTAAAGTGTCTTTCCCAGGGACACAACACAATGGCCCGGCCAGGGCTCAAACCCGGGAACTTCAGATCCGCAAGCCGAAGCACTACCATTAGACCACAGTGCCTCCCAAGAAGAAGAAGAAGAAGAAGAAGAAGAAGAAGAAGAAGAAGAAAGAAAGAAAGAAAGAAAGAAAGAAAGAAAGAAAGAAAGAAAGAAAGAAAGAAAGAAAGAAAGAAAGAAAGAAAGAAAGAATTAAAATCTCAACAACAAAATAACATCTGACCATGTAAATTTGTTCTTTCGGTTTGCTTAGCTTCTTGAATTCCAGCCGTACTATAATGAACAGAATTTCTACGAGAGTGTTTCAAGTGAAGAAGTTGAACACGAGAAGAAAGAAATTAAAATGAACACAGTGAAGAAGGAGAATGGACGATGGTGGGCGAGGAGTTTGGGGGCGTGGGGTGGGTGGGGGCGGAGTAGGATTAGGACGAGAAGAACGAGTTGTGGAAAAGGAGGGGAAGCGAAGGTGACGGGTGATGATAACTGAGAAAAGAGAAGAAAGAAAATAGGAGGGAGGAAGTGGAGCAGCCGAAGGAGGAGGAGGAAGAAGAAGGAGGAGGAAGAAAAGAAGGAGAAGGAAGAAGGAGGAGGAGGAAGAAGAAGGAGGAGGAAGAAGAAGGAGGAGGAAGAAGAAGGAGGAGGAGGAAGAAGGGGGAGGAAGAAGGAGGAGGAGGAAGAAGAAGGAGGGGGAAGGAGGAGGAGGAAGAAGAAGGAGAGGGAGAAGAAGAAGAAGGAGGAGGAAGAAGGAGGAGGAAGGAAGAAGGAGGAGGAAGGAGGAACAAGGAGGAAGAAGGAAGAAGGAGGAGGAAGGAAGAGGAGGAAGAAGGAGGAGGAAGAAGAAGGAGGAGGAAGGAAGAGGAGGAAGAAGGAGGAGGAGGAAGAAGAAGGAGGAGGAAGGAGGAGGAAGAAGGAGGAGGAAGAAGAAGGACAAGGAAGAAGGAGGAGGAGGAAGGAGGAGGAGGAAGAAGGAGGAAGAAGGAGGAGGAGGAAGAAGGAGGAGGAGGAAGAAGAAGAAGGAGGAAGAAGAAGGAGGAGGAAGAAGGAGGAGGAAGAAGAAAGAGGAGGAAGAAGAAGAAGGAGGAGGAAGGAGGAGGAAGAAGAAGGAGGAGGAAGAAGGAGGAGGAGGAAGAAGGAGGGGATGGTGGAGTAGGAAGGAGAAGAAGAAGAAAAAAAAGAAGTGGAGCAGGAGAATGAGGAGGAGGAAGAAGGAGAGGGAGGAGTAAGAATATAGAATATAGTAGGAAGAAGGAGGAGAAGGAGAAGAAGAAGCATTAGAAGAAGTGGAGCAGAAGAAGGAGGAGGAGAAAGACTAAAAAGGAGAAGAAGGATGAGGAGGAGGAACAACAAGAAGAAGATGATTCTATAACGTCGAAGAAGAAGAAGAAAAAGAAGAAGAAGAAGAAGAAGAAGAAGAAGAAGAAGAAGAAGAAGAAGAAGAAGAAGAAGAAGAAGAAGAAGAAGAAGAAGAAGAAGAAGGAGAAGGAGAAGGAGGAAAAGGGAGAGGAGAATAGGTGGGAGAATGTAGAGCTAGAAAAAGAGAAGAAGGAGGACGACAAACAAGAAAATGAGGAGCAGGATATAAGGGACGAAGACGAAAACGACGACGAAGAAGAAGAAGAAGAAGACGTTGATGAACTTAATGAAACATCCTAAGAAATGCATAAGGTATTTCCCAATGGCCACTTTAAATTCAAAGCTTCTTTCGGGAAATAATTTCAACAGCAGCACAAATCAGCCCAGGGCGAGCTAAAGGGAACAGGAAGCAACATTAGAAAGATTAGGGCCAAAGACAGCAGGAAACAAAGTACACTGTAGGCAGAGTGAAAGAAAGAAACAAACGAGAAAGACAGACAAAAAAGAAGAAAGAAAGACATTTCAAATAAAGAAATTAAACAGATAGGAAGAAAGAAAGACAGAAAAAAAGAAAGAAAGAAAGAAGAAAGAGATTTTAAAAAATAATAATAAAAGAGTGAAAGAAGAAATCCTGCGTAAACAAACAAGAACAAGAGAGGAGAGGAAAGGGGAGAGGGTGTGTAAGTAGTAAACATAAACGCATTCTATAAATGGGAAAAGAAAACCACAGAAATAAATAATTAATGAAAGAAAGACAGAAATAAAAGAAAGGAAGAATGAATGAATGAATTAAAAAAATGAAGGCAAAGAGGCGCGAACAAAAGGTGTTTTTTTTGGTGTTTTTTTTTTTAAAAAACAAAATAACCACAAGGAACAACTGAAAGAAATAATTATAAATAACAATAGAACTTGCGGCAGGAAAACGTTAAATTAGATACATGGGAAACCTCAGAAAGAACGAAAAAATGAATGAATGACAGAATGAAAGATAAACAGAAAGAAAGACAGAAAGAAAGAAAGAAAGAAAGAAAGAAAGAAAGAAAGAAAGAAAGAAAGAAAGAAAGAAAGAAAGAAAGAAAGAAATGATGAAAGAAACACTAGGGAACAAAAGGACACGGCACAATCCGAAAGACAGACAAACAACACGGATTTCATGAAGTCACACAGGTGCAATGATTCAGAAAAGAAAAAAAAGAAATAGCATCGAAGGATTTAAAGGAGAAGGAATATTAGATTTCAAGCGTGTTTTCCTGAAACGGCCGTTAAAGAAATGAAAGCGAAAGAAGAGATGAAAAACGTATAATATAAACGACAAACGGTATCCGACTTTATCCACTTTGTCCCAAAGTGTTTGTAAAAAATTAAATATTGATCTCTTAAATGTATCTCTTGTTCCATAATTTTTTTTAATCCTGCTGCTATAGCTTTATTTTGACATGAAGTGTTCAGTTTGGAAGTTTAGGCAGTATATATTACACCTGTGACCTTTTCTTTTAATATAGATATCTAGCTTTAAAGAGTCAGATTACCAAAGATGTTGGTGTATTTTTTTGTGAATGTGTGTGTTGATGTGTGAGCGTGTGTGGTGTGTGTCTGTGTGTGTGAGTGTGTGTTTGTGTGTGTGTGACTGTTACACAAGTCAATGGTCGATTCAGCCCCGATGATGATGCTGCTGATGATGATGATGATGATGATGATGATGATGATGATGATGATGATGTAGACTTGTATAGCGCAGGTATCCACGATTACAAGGTTCATGCTCATTGCGCTTGTGGAGAGGAAACAAGAGCTAAAGATCTGGCCATCAGACAAAAACTATGTACAGCTGATTTCTTAAACGTCTATCTGATAGATGTGAAAAAGAGCGTTTTCAAGGCTCTCTTAAAAACCGCCACAGACTTGGATTGTTTCAAGGTCATGGGAAGATCATTCCATAACATTGGAGCTGTGTTGGAGAAGGCCCGATAGCCAAATGTTTTCTTATTGGTGTTGCCAAACTTCACACTTGGAAGTCTTAACCGTTGTTGTGAGGAAGAACGAAGACAACGTTGGGGTTCGTGAGGGGAGACGAGTTCTTTGAGATATTGGGGAGCAGAGTTGTTTGTACAATTGTACACAATGGTGAGGAGTTTGTGGTCAATTCTTTTATTGACAGAAAGCCAGTGAAGATCTTTCAGCAATGGCGTAATGTGGTCGAATTTTCATTTCCGACTCACAACTCTGGCAGCAGTGTTTTGTACACGCTGTAGCCTACTTAGATCACTCTTTGAGATGCCCCAAAGGCAGATATTGGCATAGTCTAGTCTTGACAAAATCATTGACACAGCCACAGAGTTTGCAGTTTTTTTTTGTTAATGAGAGGACGTAATCAATTGTACGCAGATTAAAATAGCACGATCGAATGACGGAACTGACGTGCTCAGACATAGTCATATGGGAGTCTAAGTGTAGGCCGAGACTTCGAACTGAAGCTGACACTGGGATGCTAGCCTCACCAACCTGCACTGCCTTCACAGACACTTTTTCAAGGGCGGACTTTGAGCCAATCATTAGCACTTCATTCTTGTCATCATTCAGCTTGAGTATGTTTTCTAACATCCACGCGTTCACTTCCAAACAGCAGCTCTCAATGTCTAACAGTGCTTCTTGTGTGGAACGGGCGATACATCTCTGTATCATCAGCGAACATTTTGCGAAGGAGACCATGCTTTCCAGTGATGCGGCCAACCTGCTTGAATCGGGTGTAACTCAAATTCGTTACCCACGCAGCCCGTTCACTCAGCAACAGGACAGGAGTCGTCGTATAATGTTTCCAACTTTATTGAGCAGACTATAACAACTGCATCTCCATACAAGATCGCATTCCGAAAAATCATCTCTTGCAAGCAAAGCGGAGCGGAGCTTTATTTTTTTTATTTATTATTTTAACAACTTTATTATCACCGAGGTGAAATTTGGGCACTTTCATTTTCGAAAGTACAGCAGCCCCAAGTGAAGCGCTTTACCCAAGGTACATGCTGGGTGTGTTCTTGTCACCGGCACTCACCCGTCTAGGACATGAGCGTCAGGATCTTTAAAGTCAGTTATGATGGAATGCATGCGACACAGACTAGACCTCGGTTTATACTCTCATCCGAAGGAGTAGGAAACGGGAGTAAAGTGTCTTTCCCAAGGACACAACACAATGTCCCGGCCTGGGCTCGAACTCTCTCTTTACGTCCTAATTAAAATATTTGAAGCAGCTAGTGCATTGCTTATACAGCTTCTAAACAATGCAGAAAAGTTCAGAACATTTCAGAACGATGCAATAAACACCCAATCGAAATAAAACGCGTCACCGGAAGTATGCACTGACTTACGTCATAGAACGTACCACAATTTACAAGATTTGACTAGCTATTGCGAGATAGTGTCACAAGAGGCTAGTTTGGACCCAGCATTAAGGCTTCACGCCTCAAATAGTTCATCCTGCTTTGGTCTTTGTAACTTAAAGTCACTGCCTAGCAGATGACAGAAGTCAGGTTGTTCTAAGCATTTGTAGGGAAGATTTTCACTTGGTAGGCAGTAACCTCATCTAGCTGACCTATATCCGTCACCCTGCGAGAGGGCACTAAGGTATCTCAGGAGATGGCGCGCCTAAGCTGACCACAACGTTAAGGTAGAGCAGTCTTTGTCTAATCCTCACACGAGAAGGACGCACATGCTGAAAGACCTCTCGCAGAAGACTGTGCAGATGACGGGTGAAATTCATTCATTGCAGTATAGCCATAGCCTGACATTGGCACAAAGGTAAATTATCAATCTTTTGTTTCACCGGGATTTATTGATATTATTGTTGTGACGAGATTGCTAGTTTTACCCTGCCTATTTACTATTTAGCCTTGTTTAGTCATTGTAACTTTAGAAAGTTAGAGTATTACACAGCAGCTGATTACAGTATAGGAGGTACACACACTGCGAGCTTGACGCCGGCAGTTTGTGACGTCAGCACTGTGTGCCTTGAATCTGAAAGTTTTAACCACTGGGACGCAGGCAGAGCGGTTAGAGCCGGTTCTGACTGGGTCAAAACCTAGCATAGCATAAGTCAGTGCTACGAAAGACACCGAAGTCTACACAGCTAGACCGGAGCAGAGAACTATCTTCACTCATAGACCAGGAAACAGGACTTGTGAATTTTAGAATTCACTCAAGTAGCCACGAGGCCTGACTTTGTCAAACGGGTAAATGAACATCCTTCTGTTTCATCGTGATATATTTATATTATTGTTGAAATTATGTTTGTAGAATTTGCTATGCATAGAGGTGAATTGTTAATCCGAATTTGCGGGACCACGTGGCGAAACACGACCGGTTGCGCCGCCATGTTGTATACCTGACGGAACCACTGATGTTGAACCTATATGTATGTTTGCAGACCAGTGGCTGTACCAGTGAATGATAAATATTATTATTAATTCTGTATGTGTGTAGTTAGCCACGATTTATATTTATGTATCAATAGGAAAGTAGAGTTGAGATTCCAGTGGACCACGGACGTAGCAGAATGTTCGTCGCTTATGTATAGAGATGTGGAGCTATCACTGAGGGCTACTTTGGCTTTCAGTGAGACGCTCTGCACAAACCGATTATTCAGGGTTGTGCAGAATTTCGTCTCTTATATTAGCGCCCTGAGCATGCTGCCAGCATGGATATGTGCGCCATGCAAGTGGACAACATCATCATCATCATCATCATCATCATCATCATCATATTACAGACGAGCAGGCGAGCTATAACGTGCGCCCAACTCCACAGGAAAACCAAGTTGGCTGTTTAGCCCCTACAGCACAAGACTGAGGGAGCAACCCTGGAAAACCCCCACAGCGTGGCAAGGGACCAAACTACACGACGACACATCGTGTACCAGAAGCTACCTCAACGAAGGACTTCAAACACACCATACTGCAGTTAAGTGACACGGAAGAAGTGCACCCAAACTGATAGCAAAAGGACCACAGTAGTCCACTCTTCAGAACTGTAGTAAAACGGACCACAGTAGTCCAATCTTCATGAAATCTAGAAGCCAGGGCCCGATGAAGACATAACAGCTGCCTAGACTATCAGCGATCGAATTATTTGCATTGACTTATAGCATTTTAAGGTAGATTAGTACATCGAAAATCTTGTATAGAGTAGAAGAAATAAATGTGTGATTTTAACTGTTATCAAGTGGCTGGACTACATATGATTCATAGCCGTGTGAAAGCTAGTGTGACAGTGATCTTTTACCATTTTCTATCTATCTCTGTATCCCAGCCTTAACACAGACCGAGCTAAACAAATAAATTTATTAAAGTAATTCACAGGGTGACTAACTAGCAGTTCCCATCGAATAAAGCGTGAGGGTTACAGCATTCCATTGTGCAGAGCCCAGTAACCCATAAACCCCACGTGACAATTGTTGGATTATGCTTGTGAAGTCTTGCCATGTTTTATAATTGTGAATGTTAGTAAAACTTTGCTTGACCACGTGGCTGACCCCCGGCCGGTTTTCGAGACCACGAGGTAGCCCCACTGACCAACTGTCGTTGGTCCTATTTGTATTATTGCAGACCAGTGGCTGTACTGGAGAATATGTATATTATTGATTACTTCTCCCTGTGTTTATATTAGCCATGATATGTATATGTATAGGAAGTATGTTGGAGATTCCAGCGGACTACAGACTTAGAAGATTGTTCGTCTCGTATATGTATAAGTGGACGCGATCACTGAGGGCTGTTTCTGCCACCAGTGAGACGCTCTGCACACCCTTTGTAAACAAGGCGTTGCAGAAACTCACCTTATGTTTTGCAGACGAGCAGGCATAGTCTGCGGCAGGAGATAGACCCCATTGAGAGTCAACCCTGACACGTGGCCTGCATTGGAGCATTGAGCACTTGAATTATAACTGTCCCTTACTTGTTGTGTAAACAATCAAATACAACAACAACAAAAAAAACAAACAAAAAAAAAAAAAAAAACCTTTCCTGCTATTAACACTTTCGCTGCAGTGCTATTTTTAGATTCAACATTGATGCTAATAATAGGCAAATAAACGAACTCATGCTTCGATCAATATTGAAACCGTACTTTTAAAAAGAAGATGGGCCTATTTTTCTTGGCCAAATCTGTTCTTTTTCGTTTGACCTCCCGGTGAAATTTGAATAAATCTCATTGTTGAGAGCAGACCGAGGCGTGAAACTAAAATATTGAATCCAATTGAAATAAATACGAGGATAGGCAGAAAAAAAAACCAACAGAATGAGACCAAACACAGCAGATTAAAAGAAACTCTATTATTATGTCCTTCGCTACAACGCTTCGTCAGGGTCTTACACAAGCCAACTCAAATAAGGACACGGGAGAACGCAACGTAATGTAGAGTTACTGGGCTATAGCTCTCTATACTTTGAAGGACCGACTCTTTTCTTGCATTGATGGGCTATTATATTGCTGATGATGACGCAACAAAGAAGAAGATACCATCGACGGCGACGAGAATTATTGGTGATGAGGATCACGATGATGATGACGTAGGAGTAGGCGGGTGGATGAGGAGGAGGAGGACAAGAAGAAGATGAAGATGAAGAATAAGAAGATGAAGAAGAAGAGGCAGAAGAAGAAGAAGAAGAAGAAGAAGAAGAAGAAGAAGAAGAAGAAGAAGAAGAAGAAAAAGAAGAAGAAGAAGATGGTGGTGAAGATGATGATGATGATGATGATGATGATGATGATGATGATGATGATGATGATGATGATGATGATGATGATGTAAAAGGAAAACACATGCCATAAGTAGTGATAGATGAAACCGTGGAACATTTATTCATATTATTTTGTTCTGGGCGCGTCATGAGTGAATGAAGGAAACTGACGTGACTGACCTTATGTGAGGTAGGAATTTTGAAGACATAAGATATAAGAAGTTGTATTCGTTTACCAAAAATTAAATTGGAAAATTGACTTCCGGCCATACAAAATCAAAAGCAATGAAAATATGATGATGGTGATGATGATGATGGTAATGATGATGACGATGATGGTGATGATGACGATCACGACGACGACGATGTTGATTATTGATGATGATGATGATGATGATGATGATGATGATGACGATCACGACGACGACGACGACGACGATGATGATGATGATGATGATGATGATGATGATGACAGAACAAATCCAGATAGTTAATATAAACACCACTCATTGTAGATACTATTAAAAATAATGATGATAAGAGAGAAAAATTTTGCCGCCGTTGTGAGCGCTGCTTCTACCTATCTGTATATCTGCCTGCACAGTGTCTGACCCTCTAGTCCATCAATGCGTGTGCATTACTTGTAGTTTTTTTTTGTTTTTTGTTCCTTCTTCTGGGTTTTGTCTCTCTTCCTGTCAGTATGCGTCTGACGTTTGTTGTCAGTGCTCAGAGTCTGGCACTTAACAATGCATTAGCTACTACAGGTCATTTTTGTTGTACCTGTGCGCCGTTAACGCGGCTAATTTCAAGTGAGGAATAGTTCTTGTTGGCCGGAATTTGTGGAACTGTTTTGTTTACCTGCCCGCCCGGGTCTGACCTATTGGTTCTGTCCATACCTACCTGTTTCTCTGCCAAACACTCCCCACACACACCGTCCCCCTCTCTTCTTCCCTTCCTTCTTAAACTAACTGTGTGAGTGACTGAAAGAAGGAATATTTGTAAGTGAGCGTTGTGGCCGAGTGGTCTAAGGCGGGACTAACTTGCCTTGCCCACAGGCCAGAAACCAATGGCGTCTGATAGGTGTGGGATCGATCCAGCATCTGGGCGTTATGTTTCTCCGAATATTATTATTTAGTTTAAACTCGGGCAACGTCTCGGGGGTTTTCTCCGGGTACTCCAGTTTACTCCCCAAACAACATTTCAAAAGCACAATTAATATTAGTTAAGTTGGGTTTGGGTGCGCCACAGAAGAGGCGGCCCAGAATTTCCAGAGAAAAAGGAAATAACGTGTCAAAAAAAAAATAACAACAAAATCAACATCAATATTTACAAAACAATACTAAAATAATTTTTATTCTCGTAATAAAAATATTCAATCTGAATCCTCTCACCGGGTGCGCTTTCTCTCTTTGTCTTGGCCCTTGGAGGTGCCGGGGGTTTCTGTATAAATAGTATCCCCACTTTCTGGAAATTTAGTGCTTTAAATTCCCACTGTCGGTGATAAACCAGAAAGTCCAGAACGTTCTCAATATTGCAACAACAGTATCGACCCACGAAAACAACAACAACAACAACAACAACAACAATAATAATAATAATAATAATAATAATAATAATAATAATAATAATAATAATAATAATAATAATAATAATAATAATAATAATAATAATAATAATACGAATCTTTATTGTCCATAGTTAAAATACAATAACATGGAAATTTGTCTTTAGTAGCACAAAGACTAAGACGGAAAGATTAAAAATTAAAAGAAATATTAACAGTTTTTGTTATATAAAACATTAATTAAGACAATCATACGCATAACAAATAGCTTACTTCATTGCACAACTCACATCATAATACATTACATCATCACAGTACACAGAAGAAAAAATGTAATAATAATAATAATAATAATAATAATAATAATAATAATAATAAGAAGAAGAAGAAGAAGAAGAAGAAGAAGAAGAAGAAGAAGAAGAAGAAGAAGAAGAAGAAGAAGAAGAAGACAGGATGCTATATGCGCCTTATTCCTAAATCAGACTCAAAGCGCGGCGATCTGTGAACAACATACACGCTCACATCCTACAGACATTCCTACATCCCCAACAAACACACATTCGTCACTCAAACATGCAGTGTAGGCATTGTGGCCAAGTGGGCTAAGGCGGGACTGACTTGCCTTGTCCACAGGCCAGAAACCAATGGCGCCTGACAGGTGTGGGTTCGATCCAGCATCGGGGCGTTATGTTTCTCCGAACATTATTTACTTTCGACTCGGGCAACGTCTCGGGGGTTTTCTCCGGGTACTCCGGTTTGCTCCCCCAGCAAAATTTCAAAAATCACAACTAATGTTAGGTAGGTTGGGTATAGGCGCGCCACAGGCTGCGACTACGCTTTCATCAGGGGAGGCGGCCCAGAATTTCCCTTGAAAAAAGGGACAATAAGGTAAATAAAATAATAAAATAAAATACAAATAGAGGCAAGTCGCTATTAGGAGACGGAAAGGACATCGAGTATTGATTGGTGAAATTTGAGATTGACTGCATCCCACACCGTTGATTGAAGCTAGAAAGAAAATAGAAAGCACAAAAAAGAACAGGTATGAAACAAACATTAGGCCAAGCTTATTTTGTAACAACATACAACCAACTCAAAAATAAATCAGTGCTATCATTGCAGGCTTTGCAACACGAAACGTTCGTAATTATCAATCGAAAACAAAGAAAGAAGGAAAGAAAGAAGGAAGATATATATTTTTTTTAAATTATAAAGAAGGTAAAAAAAGTAAAAAAAGATGAGATTATTACAATTTTTAAAAAAAATCAACCAGTAAAAAAATGAAAAAAAAAGAAGTGAAAAAAAATGTTTGGGAAGAAAATAAAAGAGGAGGAAAGGTAATATTGAAAGAAGGAAAGACATAACAAAAAAAAAGAAATAACGAAAGAAAAAAAGAAAAAAAGAAAGTAAGAAAGAAAAAAAGAAAGAAAAGGGTTAGAAAGTAAAACAAAACCAAAAAAAAAAAACAAGAAAGAAAGCACATATGTAAGACAGAAAAACAGTAAGAGAGAGAAAAAAAGAAAATGAGAAAAAGAAAGAAAGAAAGAAAGAAAGAAAGAAAGAAAGGTAGAAAGAAAGAAAGAAAGAAAGAAAGAAAGAAAGAAAGAAAGAAAGAAAGAAAGAAAGAAAGAAAGAAAGAAAGAAAGAAAGAAAGAAAGGGAGAAAGAAAGTAAAAAAAATGAAAAAAGAATTAAATAAGACTTTGAAATAAAGTAAGACAACAGGAGAGTTGAGGAGTGGGGGCTGGGGAAAAACGAGAAAGAAAACAGAGAAAGGTTAACGATGCTTTTCAGCAGCAACAAAAATAAAATAAAATAACATAAAATAAAATAAAATAAAATAAATAAATAAAATAACTAAATTAAGGACAAATAAATAAAAGGAAAGAAAATTACAACAAATAAGAAAGGAAATAAGAAACAAACACGAGACAGGAAAAAAACCATTCCGATTGAAAAAGCAAATAGAAAAATTTCAGAAATAAAGAAGTATAAAACGAAATACATGTATACATTTTTAAAAAAATGAATAAAAAAAATATATTTAAAGAAGTAAAGAACGTAAAAAATAAGACTGAAACTAACAGAGGAACAGAGACGGGGGTAAAAAAAATAAATATCGATAGAAAAAACCACCGAAAAAAAAAAGAAAAAAAAAAGAACAGGAATATGGAAATAGAAAGAACTAGAAACAGGATCCCCCAAACAGCTTCCATTACACGCTGGCGAGAACGAAGCTCTCCACAGGTCCTCAGGGCTCAGGTTTTTGGTTTGTCGGATCATACGCATTCTGCCAAGCTGCTATTTCACCAAAGGTAATCACAGAAAGCGCCACAAACACATGCCAGCGGCCCCTGAAATTTGCAGCGTGTTCTCTATATATAACTGGGGTAAGCAAGAGGTGAAATAGAGGACATCCTCTCTTTCTTTCTCTCTTTCCCTCTCTCTCTCTCTCTCTCTTCCTCTCTCTCTCTCTCTCTCTCTCTCTCTCTCTCTCTCTCTCTCTCTCTCTCTCTCTCTCTCAATATAAGACAGATACACACTCGCTCCTTCTCTCTCTCTTTTTCCCTCTCTGTTCGTCTGTATCATACTGTATCTATAAAACGTCCTCAATTAAAATTGCCCACCGCCGTAGCTCAAGTGGTAGAGCGTTCGCCTGGCACACCGATGACCCAGGTTCGAATCCCGTGGTGGGCGATATAAAATGTTGCCATTTTCGCTGTCCATTTTAGCAGTATGATTGCTCTGGTGGTTCAGTGTTGATTCAGGTCCCTGCCCCTCTTTCCCTGGGATGGTTGTCCCCGTCTGCCATATCGCCCATGGTGGGCGTAGACGTTAAACATCAATGTTCATTCATTCATTCAATTAAAATTTTGCAATACAATAATTGATCAAATACAATGTCATAAGCTTCTTGGTGAAACTGTAGACAATAATTTGTGCTGGGTGAAACATATTTCAAATATTAGTAAAAGTATTTCTTAAAGGACTTATCAATTATCAAGGATAAAGCATTTATTAAATGTACACTTTTGTAAATTGTTATATTCCGGTCATATTTAAATATTTATTGATTATTCCTCTATAATTTGGGATTCTGCTAGTGTCAATGCAATGAAGTCTTTAATTAGAATTCACAAACGTGCAATTAAACAAGTTATTTTTAAACAAAAAATCTCTTTAGATGACTATAAACGGATCAATATTCTACCTCTTACCGACAGACTAAAATTTAATACAGGTGTTTTCATGCACAAGGTCATTTCTTCTCTTTTTATTTAAAAACAAAAAACAAAAAACTGCCAGATCGTCCACAAATTTAAATGTTCCAATTCCAAAAATTGATCTCTTCAAAACTAGCCCAGCTTATTCCGGTTCCACTTTGAGAAATAACTTTCCTGATGATCTCAGCACTCCAGCATCTAAAGTTACATAATTTAGAACACGTGTCTTAAAACACAAGAAAAATTAAATACACATTAATTGTTAATGTTGTTGATTGATATTAACAACATAATTTGATTTCAATTGTTTGAAAATGATTTTATCTAATGATGACTTTGGGTTTTTTGTTATTATTTCATGATGTGAATAGAATAACATTGAGTTGTATTTAATAGTTATTGTTAAAGCCCCAAGGGCAAGATATAAAAAAGTGGATTCAGCGCTTATTCTTTTACCCTTGCAAAATACAATTCTTATCTTATCTTATCTGTCAGTGTTTGTGTTTGTGTGGGTGTGTGTCTCAATCTGTAATCTAGTTAACGATCAGGTAGTTTGTTAGGAGTGCAGTAGGCCTTCCTATTTCCAGGCCGTTAAAAATCCCACCATCCCAGAAGGCGGATTGAATAACATGATTATTCCCCCCTGTCATCTTCAGGAAGTCTACAACGGAAAATTCACCACCGACGATAATGAGCGTGCGCATCTTGTAATCGTCCTGTCTGCGCACCTGGTCCCTGCACAAAGACAAGAGAGAGAGAGAGAGAGAGAGAGAGAGAGAGAGAGAGAGAGAGAGAGAGAGAGAGACAGAGAGAGAGACAGACAGACAGACAGACAGACAGACAGACAGGCAGAGGCAGTCGGATGGAGTTTGTGACCAGCACTGCAACAGTGTCAACATTATATAGCATACTGGGAAAATCCAATAATTAATTCACGAGCTTTCAAAATTGTATTTATTTATTTATTTAATTATTTATTTATTTATTTAATGGTGGTTATATATTGCTTTTCCAGCTCAAAAGCTGCACAAGGTACAGGCCGATACAGGTGTAGCGTTCAATAAGTACTCCTCCCTCCCTTCCTCCCCCCTCTAAACCTACCACCCACCCCCATTTTTCCCAGAAATACTCCTCCAACCCCAATAAATGTTTATGTATGGTTCTGTGTTTTCACAAGGGGAGTACTTTTGAGAAAAGATATCCAAGAAAAACTCCCCCCCCCTCTCTCCCCCTTTTTTACTTGTCATCAACACGGACATTAAAGTCCAAGGCCAATCCCTCAACACGGTGCATAGCTTCAAATATTTAGGAGCCATTGTATCAGACAATGGTCCCGACAGGAAGACCTCTCCAGGATAGCACGCGCGAGCGTTGTGGCCAAGTGGGCTAAGGCGGGACTACCTTGCCACAAGCCAGAAAGCAATGGCGCCTGACAGGTGTGGGTTCGATCCAGCATCTGGGCGTTATGTTTCTCCGAATATTATTTACTTTCGACTCGGGCAACGTTTCGGGGGTTTTCTCCGGGTACTACGGTTTGCTCCGCCAGCAAAAATTTAAAAATCACAACTAATGTTAGGTAGGTTGGGTTTGGGCGCGGGAGGCGGTCCAGAATTTCCCGATAGAAAGGGATAATAAACTGCAACAAAAAAACAACAACAAACCAAACAAACAAACAAACAAACAAACAAACAAACAAACAAACAAACAACTGCGTCCCTGACAAGGTTGAAGCCCATTTGGAAAGACATGACCATCAGTCTACACTCCAATGTAAGGCTGCTGCGTTCACTTGTCATCTCCATGTTCATGTACGCTTGCGAAATATTGACACTCACAACAGACTTACAACGCAGAATACAAAGCATGGAGATGAGGTGCTATAGAAGACTTTTGGGTATTTCCTATATCCAGCACATTTCATTTGTTTTTCTGTCTAATCCCTTTTTCTCCCAAACTACTGCAGAGGTTTGATTCAAGTTTGCTACGTACTTAGACTTTATACGTACCTCCAAGATAAAACCAAAATTATGCAAATCGAGTGGCGTACTCATCGTGAGGTCATAAAATGTTTTTTTTTACACTTCATCGTGAGACGTCGTCATGGTAACGTCATAATTTTTTTTTTTTAATAATCCTATTTTGGTTTAAACAAAGTTATTCAACCGACTTCCCCTGTGGGGGTGCCGGGAGTTTCTTTATAAATAGTAATCCCCACTTTCTGGAAATTTAGTGCTTTAAATTCCCACTGTCGTAATCCCCACTTTCTGGAAATTTAGTGATTTTATTTCCCACTGTCGTAATCCCCACTTTCTGGAAATTTAGTGCTTTAAATTCCCACTGTCGCTGTCTTTCTCCATTGTTCTTTCTCATTCCTACTCTGTTATATCAAACTACTATACTATCTTCGTCTTCGTCAGACCAGTCACCTACCTTTTTTCTTAAAAACTCTTCGGGAACAAAACTCCCCATTTGTATGTGAGGTCTGTTAGATCAGCTTGGGAATATTGGACGCTTTCTGCCAGGTGGTCACAGGGGCTTCCTATGATGTTATTATTTAGCAATATAGGCATTTTCTATGTATGTCTTTTGTTGATATTTTATAATGATTGTATTCTATTTTGTTTTTGCAAACGGGGGCTCGATAAATTAGAGAATAGCCTCAGCGTCCCCTGCGTGGGATGTCTTTATTGTAAAGTGACCGGCTGGTGGAGTGCGTTCAGTGTTACCACTAGGGTTGTTTCGGCAGTTCTTTTGTGCGGATCAGGGGCGAGTCCTCTTTCAGCGAAGTTGTGGTCTTGATTTGTTGGTCCTGATTTGGCTCGGAAGAGTCCGCTGGACCTAAAGCAATAACCATGTAATGTAATGTAATGTAATGTAATGTAATGTAAAACCAGATAATAATGCAAAGCAACACATCATAGCGCATAGAAGCACAAGATTTAAATGAGTGCTACCCAAATAATAAATAATGTATCAAAAATATCACTAGCTGACGACAGGAAACAACAAACAAAACATTAATACAAATCAAGGATATAAATAAATAAATAAATAAATAAATAAATAAATAAATAAATAAATAAACAACATGAAATGAATAAAACAATGCTGACAAACACAAACATCTGAGAAGACTTTACCAGGAATAGTTTAAGTATGACAAACTAAACCTTTTTTTTCCAAGCGAGGGGGAAACAAATCCTATTTCCTCCCAAACTACTGGAAGGATTTGGATCAAATTTGGTATATACTTAGACTTTATGTATGCCTCCAACATAAAACCAATATTTAAATCAGGTGACGTAATCAGGATGACATCATGTTTATTTTTTAAACATTTCCTTTAAACTTTTATGTAATAATAGTGTACAGATGCGTGGAGAATTATTCAAATCTTACGCATATCGAGTGGTGTCGTCGTGGTGACGTAATATCTTTATTTTCATTTAGTTATTTATTTTGCGCACTTTTCTCTGAAACTAATGAACAGATTTCTTTGGAACTTGGTATATAGTTAGTGTACGTGATATACCAAGCACATCACCTACGAGATGTCAGACAGACCCTCACACAAGTCATTTGACAACAACACTATGACATGCATACACAGCGCGCGGTGAAGAAACGGAAACTCCGATGGTAGGGCCACATCCCCAGAGTATCAGGTCTTGCACGGTGCAATGAAGCAGAAGGAGATGGAGACATTAAAAAAAAGATGGGAGGACAACATTCGAGAATGGACTGGCTTGACACTGAGCGAAGCCACGAGGGTTGCTGAGGACAGAGAAAGCTGGGTTGCGCAGGTTAAACGATCATTTCTTGTGGCCCAACGACCTTCGAGTTACGGGATAGGATAGGATATAGTTAGTGAGAGAGAGAGAGAGAGAGAGAGAGAGAGAGAGAGAGCAGCAGCAAGTGGGCGCCTCGGCCAGTGCCTTGAGCTGCTCAGTTGAGCTGGAAAAGCGCTATTGAAAGAACAATTAAATAAATCAAACGGGGTTGTCCTGCACTTAGTTAATCATTGTGTGTCCTGTAGCTTAGTTGATAGTGAGCTAGTCTGCCGATGGTCGCGGTATGGAATCCCGCGTGGCACGAACTTACGTGACTCGGGTACGAGACTTTTCAGGACATCGAGGGTTTTCTCCAGCTACTCCGGTTTCCTCCCTGCCTTCAATGATGGTATTGGACGCATTCAATCCAAAATTTCTCAAATAAAAGTTGATTTCTATTCCGACTGCTGTAATAGCGATCTCTTCAGATCGCCGCGCTTTAAGCTCGACTGAATTAAATGCGCATGAGAGTATCCTGTGTTATTAATAAAACGGCGTGAGCTTGTCCATTCTGCTTCTACAGTCTACGGAAACAACTTCTTACATGCTGTGATTTAATATTTTGTTCCCTTAACTTAAAGAAAACAAAAACCCACAAATATAATAACATAGCAAGAAATATATTAAATTGATGATCAAATAATGCAAAGCACGGGCAAACGTGACCTTTGCAAATTAGCTTCAAACGTAGAGCGCGCACGATCACAGGTTAAAGAGATCAAACTGCCAAATGTCATTTGAGCGAAATAGATTTAGATAATATTTCTCGTTTAATGGTGGCACCATAGATGATCGTTTAACCAGCGTACTCCATCTTTCTCTGTCCTCAGCACACCTTCATGGCTTCGCTCAATGTCAAGCCAGTCCGTTCTCGAATGTTGTCTTCCCACTTCTTTTTATATCTCCCTCTTCGTCCGCCTCATTGCACCGCGCCTTGCAGGATGGTCTTTGCAAGGCCCGATGTTCTGATGATATGGCCATACCATCGGAGTTTCCGTTTCTTCACCACTGTGAGCATGTCATCGTATTGTCCAATGGCTTGTGTGATGGTCTGTCGGACGTCGTCGTTGGTGATGTGTACAAGAAATGTCCAGATGTCTTCTGTTGCACCTCATCTCCATGCTTTGTAATCTTCGTTGTAGGTCTGCTGTGAGGGTCCATGTT
Organism: Oncomelania hupensis; assembly: GCA_036898135.1. Lineage (NCBI taxonomy): Eukaryota > Metazoa > Mollusca > Gastropoda > Littorinimorpha > Pomatiopsidae > Oncomelania > Oncomelania hupensis. The sequence continues at coordinate 39,884,881 of CM072521.1, read as the reverse complement.
TCGCAAGCGTATAGGAGGATGGAGATGACAAGGGAGCGCAGCAGCCTTACCTTGGAGTGTAGACTGATGGTCTCGTCTTTCTAAATGGGCTTCAACCTTGTCAGGGCAGCAGTTATTTGTGCGATCCTGGAGAGGACTTCCTGTCGGGACCCATTGTCTGATACAATGGCTCCTAAACATTTGAAGCTATGCACTGTGTTGAGGGATTGGCCTTGGACTTTGATGTCCGTGTTGATGCCATTGGTGTTGTTGGTCACCATTTTGGTCTTCTCTGCACTTATTTCCATTCCAAGGGCTCTAGAAATGGTATCACGCCTCTGCATCTGCTGTTTAAGTGTTTCTCTCCAGCCAATCCAACAATGTCAACACGGAGGTTGGGGATTGCTCTACCGCCTATGCTGAATTTTCCTTCGTGATCTGCAAGGGCATCTGACATGATGCGCTCCAGGAAGATGTTGAAGAGTGTTGGAGAGAGTGTTGGATTGCTACCCAGGTATTTTCCAGATGCAAAGTTAGTCGGCATCAATGAAGGCTAAGTGTTCAAGTAAATAGTAACTATAGTTTTCACTTCTTTTTTATGACAGTCCCACACCCACCTATCCACGCTGATCCTGATGCAATCAATCCCATTCAATCCTCTTGCTCTCTCTTCTAGTAATATTTCTTTCACTCTCTCCTCCCCCACCCTCTTTCTTTCTTCCTTTCTTTCTTTGTTTGTTTAATTTGTACTTTTTACTTATTGTAGGACTGATATTCGTACGCCAAAAGCAAAGAAGATCATGAAAACTAATGCTGAAAGAGGTGCCAGCTATAGCAGTCTTTGAAGGCCGATTCTGCAGGATACCAAAATCACCTGTCAATGAAAGGTCTCGCTACAAAGAACTGGAAAGAAAACTTATTAGATTGAGCATAAAAGTCGGCAGCGTGGGCTCTCTCTCTCTCTCACCCTCTCTTTCCCTCACTCTCTCTTTCCCTCACTCTCTCTCTCACATACACACACAAGCATGTTTCATTATTTCTTTCCCAGTTTTTAATACACGGAGGACGTCTAAATGCAGTATAGGAGGTGGGGAGGGGGGGGGGGGGGGTACAACGCGCACCTCCAACATGTCTTAAACCACGAGCCTCTGCAATTTAGCTTACATCGCATTTATTAGTGTATGTAAGCACTAATTGCGGTTGTAGTTAACATTGCTGTTATCTTGTTATACCAAACAAAATCTGTTTCAGAAGGCTGAAGAAACAGGACTGTGGATTTTTGTGACGTCACAGATGATTTTGTCACAAGTAGGGCCTAACTCTCAGTCATTTGTTTGAGTTTGTTGTGTTTAGTAGAGCAGGAAGTAAAGTAATTAGCATTTAATTTAAAGACTGTACGAGCACTTCAATCAGTTCATGCAATTGTGTTCCTTGTTAAGTGCCTGTGTCTTTCAGAAAAGAAATTATTGCGAGTGAGTGCAAGAGCTTTGAATGCATGTCAGCAGAACATACCTTCTGCTTTCTTCTCATTGAAGTGTACACTTGAAAATGATATTTTCTAAGACAATATACATATGGATGATCGACTTTCTGCATGTCTGGTCAGTTTATTTGCAATACTGGGGATAGAGCAAGAGGACTTACGCCGTCACATGTAATGAGTAACACACTCATAAAGGCCGAGTTCACCAACGAATCTCTTAAAAATCTGATGACTTGATACTTAAATTCATTTAGAGCACGTGATCTCATCAATCAGCTGTCACGTGGGGTTTATGGGCTCTGCACAATGGAATTATGGACCCTCACGTTTATTCGGTGGGAACTGCTAGTAAGTCACCCTATGAATTACTTTAATAAATTTATTTGTTTAGCTCGTTCTGTGTTAAGGTTGGGGTACAGAAATAGATAGAAAAATGGTAAAAGATTACTGTCACACTAGCTTTCACACGGCTATGAATCATATGTAGTCCAGCCACTTGATAACAGTTAAAATCACACATTTATTTCTTCTACTCTATACAAGATTCTCTAAGTACTAATCTAACTTAAAAAGTCTCAGTCACTGCTAATAGTTCGATCGCTGATAGTCTAGGCAGCTGTTATATCTTCCTCGGGCACTTTGCTATAATATTTCATGTAGATTTGGACTACTGTGGTCCGTTTTACAGTTTCTGAAGAGTTGGACTACTGTGGTCCTGTTATGATCAGGTTAAGTGCACTTTCGGAGAATACACTTAACTTTCTGATGGTGCGGTCGAAGTCCTTCTGTGAGGTAGCTTCTGGTCCACCTTTGTCTTTGTGTAGTTGGGTTCCCTTGCCACGCTGTGGGGTCTGACAGGGAGTATTTCAAGGCAGCTCTTTCCGTCTTGTGCGGTAGAGGATCCTCAACCAACTAGTCGTTTCTGTGGAGTGGGGTGCACAGGATAGCTCGGTATAGCTCGGGATAGCTCGTCTGTTTGACAAGTTCAGGCCCGTTGTGACTTGAGAGAATTCTAAGATTTCAAAGTCCTGCTTCCTGGTCTATGAGTGTAGAGATTTCTCTAGCTGTGGAGATGTTGACTCTACCTCGTCTCACACACGACTGACCAAGCTGTGCTAGGTTTTGACACAGTCAAAACTGCTCTACCCACTTAGCCTGCTGCTGATTGGTTAAAACGGTCCGATTCAAAGCTCAAGTGCTGACTCACTGCGATGTGGGTGGCTCGCTCGCCGTGTGTGGTCTGCTGTGTAATTTAATTGCTGCTGTGTAATAGTCTAACTTCTCTACTGTTACAAAGACTACACATGGCTAAATAGTCAACAAGCAGAGTTAAAACTAGCCAATTTATGACAGGCTCCCTCAACTGAAAAAAGGCGATGACTACTGGATTCGACCTTTTTCTACTACAGAGCCTAGTTTAACACTGCACTATCCTCGGGTCCTATTTACAAACTAATTAAGTTGCTCTACCTGAGCTGCAATGCTGTGCCAGGTAGCTATGGACACTAGTGACAGGGTTTTACTGGACGGGGACGAATTCTGGTGCTGTGGCCCTTAGTTGTGATGGGTGGGCGACAGCTGCTGTGTCCTCCACGAGATGGCGACTGAGGTAGTCGGCTCCGTGGTTTTCCTTGCCGGGGATGTACTCGATTTGGAATGAGTATGCTTGAAGGGTGAGTGCCCATCGCATCAGGCGAGAGTTCAAGGATTTGGAGGCTGCCAGGAACGATAGTGGTTGGTGGTCCACCTGAACTGTGAAGTGGGTCCCATACAGGTAGAGTTGAAATTTCTGTATGGCCCAGACTAGTCCAAGACATTCTTTCTCCGACGTGGCGTAGTGGGTCTCGGCGGGTCTCAATTTTCTGCTGGCGTAGGCGACAGGGAATAGCGTCTCTGCATTCTTGGGGTCGCGCTGTAGCAGTACTGCTCCGAGGCCTAAGTCGCTTGCGTCGGTGCGAAGAACGAATGGCTGAGTCAAATCGGGTAGGTGGAGTACTGGCGCCGATGTCATTCTGTCCTTGAGTGTTTGGAATGCTGTCTCGCATTCCGCTGTCCAAACTACTTTGTCCGGGGCGATTTTCCGGGTTCCATTTGTCAGAGGTACGGCGATGCTGTTGTAGTTGGGGATGAACTTCTGGTAGAAGCCGCAGAGTCCTAGAAACGACTGCACTTCCTTCTTGGTCTTGGGCCTAGGAGCGTCGAGTAGGCGTTTCACTGTCTTCTCTACCGGTCGCAGGCTTCCTTGACTGATGGTGTGTCCCAGAAATTCTAGTTCTGTGAATCCAATCTGACATTTGGTGGGTCTTGCCGTCAATCCCGTGTCTCTGAGGCGGGCGAGTAGTTGCTGTAGGAGCGTGACATGTTCCTCCCACGTAGGTGTTGCGATGAGGATGTCGTCCATAAACGAGTGTAGGTGCTCGCTGCTCAGGGGTGCCAGGAGTTTTCGCATCATGGCACTGAAGATGCTGGGTGCGTTGTGGAGTCCGAATGGAAGCACGTTGAACTCGAAGTGTCCTTCCATAGTGCTAAACGCTAGGTACTTTCGGACTTGTGGTTGTACTGGTATCTGGTAGTATCCTTTGCTGAGGTCGATGCGTGAGAAGTACTTCGCTCGCTGTAGCTTGGCAAATAGGTCTGTCTGGTCCGGGAGTGGCTCTGGCTGGAACTGCGTTACCGCATTCAGGAGTCTGAAGTCGATGCACAGTCGATGCTCTCCGTTGGGTTTTCGCAACAATACCGTGCCTGCGCTGTAGGGTGAAGTAGACTCTGAGATGATTCCGGCTGCCAGTAAGGTGTCTATCTCTTCCTTGATGGCTCGCTGCTGCGACAGTGGCATCGGGTAGAGCTTCTGGCGGACGGGTGTTGGGTCGGTCACCGTTAAGGTTACTTCGACGAGGTCTGTCCTCCCTGGTCGGTCTGTGAGCACAGTCTGATGTTGTCGAATGACCTGTAGTACTTGCTGTCGCTGTTTAGCGGCTAGGTCTCCGTTGAGTATCACGTCTTTGTAGGTTTCTTTGGAGTGCAGGGGATACTCTACTGCATTGGTCTCCATGCTTTCTCCTTCTTCCGCGATGGCGATGGCTAACAAGTTGTGAGTGCTGGGGGTCGCTGGTCTGTCCGTATACTTCTTGAGGAGATTGATGTGGTGGTATCGGGCTCTCCCGTTCACCTCTACTTGGTAGACTGTCTTGGATTTCTTGGCAGTCACCCGGTACGGTCCTCTCCAAGCGATGTCCAGCTTGTTGGTTCCACTTGGAAGTAAGAGTAGCACTAGAGATAGCAATAATGGGCTCTGAGCCCCAAAAGCTCATAGAGTTACTAAAGGAGGCCTTTTATTGCAATTTATGGCTGTTTTATGAACTTTTTAAAAAGCGCTCCAAAGCACTCTGGGAATCCGCAATTTGCTAAATATAATACATATTCGTATATCTTGCGTCTTTGGTTAAAACAAAAAAAAATTACAACCCTTCTACATTATGGTTGTATAACATTACACATTAATATCTGCTGGAATGATCTTTTGTTTAACAAGATAGTCCCGAGTAAATAACGATAATGAAAAGATACCAACCAGTTTACCAGCATCTGAAAGATCCATTTTCCCCAATTCAATAGGTTTCATTTTTAAAAGAGATTTTGCAATCATAGCATAAGCTGTATTTAAGCCCACTAAGACAACACTATGGTATCCAAGATTAACAATTGTTTGTTCATATGGTACACTCATTTTTATATATAATAAAAAAAAAATAATAAATTATTACTGCATTGAAAACACATCTAATGATGGCTTCAATGATGGAGATAATTCAATTTCTTTTTCTACAAGTGGTTTTGGGGGTTTCTGTTTATTTTTTCCTTGGCGGTATTTATATAGTATGTACCCACTTGCACCCACTACACCGGCTATACATAAATAATATATGTTATTTGAAGATTGTACTGGTTGTATTGGTTGTATTGGTTCTTCTTTATTTGTTGTTAATGTTTGTTGCATTATTGTTTCTTCTTTTGGTGATTCCTTTTTTCCTAATATGTTTGCTTTTGTTTGTCTGTTCCATCTATGTAACTTGTTAAATTCTGCTAACTTCTTTCCAGCTGCAATTCTTCCTGGGCTCTTTTGTTTAGTGACTGTCACTGGGTTCTGTTGATTCTCTGAATTCTTCACCTCCGTCTCCTTCTCCATCTCCGGATTGGAAGAGTCCATTTTTAATAGCAGAGAAATTTATGTGTTGAAAAGTAATTAGCCCGGCTGAAAATGGGGTAAACAAGCTTCCAAACTTATAATACAAATTTCTTGATACCTCACTAATCCCATTAACAATAACTGGATCTTTAATCAAATCATCAAATAAATCATTCTCACAATCTAAAGTAACAAAGGTCGACACAGCTTTGGTATATAACTTCACAATCGAACGCCCTAAACTTTTAACCATTAAAGCGCCGAGAACTTTATCATATTTATTATGTAATATAATGATGTCTTCTGGCCTCAGTCTTTGCACTTGTTCAGTAGTTAAGTCAACACCGAGATAATACTTTGACTTTCCGGAAGCTACTAATGCAACCAGCCTGTCTCTTTTCTCATTGTCAACACCTGTAACTGTAACATTAATAGCTTCTTGCATTAACAAGTCATCACAATTCATTTTAAATACAAATAAAATAAAAAACTAAATTAAAAAATGGCTGGTGCTGCAATGGTGCTTGGTTCTGCTGCTGTAAATGCCTTAGCCTTTTCAGGATCAAATTATTTGTTTTCAAAACTGGACAGTAAAGAAGAATCAAAACGACATAACTTAGCAATGGAAAAATTACAACAAGATCAGGCCGAATACGAGAAAAACAGACTAATGCAGCTTGATTTTGTTAATACAAGATTGAAAGAAGAAGGTCATGCTGATAAAACATTCGAAGACGTTGATGAAGCTTTGCACCAATATTATTTATTCACTGGCACGACACTACCTTCATTAAAGCAACCAGTGTTATCCGATTACTACACACCTAACATTGCACCTACAATGTCAGAAACCGGAGAATTAATTTTAATTGTGTTTGGAATAACAGTAGTTTATTACCTCGTTAAACAAAAATATAAATCTAAATAAAATATGACTTCGCGTTTGTCTAGATTATATTATTCTCAATCCGGATATTGGAAAGGGATGATGGCAGTTAATAAACTAGTAGAAAAGACTGGCTTGTCAGCAAACACAGTTAAACAATGGTTATCGAAGCAAGCTGTATGGCAAATCTATCTTCCACCCCCGAAGAAAATAATAAGACCAAAATTTGAAAACTCCAGACCAAATGACACACACCAAATAGATTTGTTATATCTTCCCCATGACAAAATATATAGAAAGAAATACAGGTATGCCCTTACTGTTATTGATATAGCTACCCGGTTTAAGGACGCTCATGCTCTTAGGACTAAAAATTCAGCTGAGGTCGCTCAAGCCTTAAATGCAATTTATTCAAGAGGGCCTCTAAGGTTCCCTAGACTTATTCAATGTGATGAAGGGTCTGAATTCAAAGGAGCTGTTAACCAGCTTTTGTTAAAACATAATGTAACTGTTAGAAGAGGAGTTGTTGGATTGCACAGATCACAGGGTATTGTAGAAAACTTTAATCGGCAACTGGCAGAAAGATTATTCACTTATCAGTATTCAAAGGAGTTGTTTACTGAAACCACTAATACAGAATGGGTTGTTAGGCTGCCTCGAGTTTTAAGGGAAATGAATTCAGAACCAACCAGAGTTACAGGATTAAAACCAGTTGAGGCTATTAAAAAGAAACAGATTGTTGTTACCGTTTCAAAGCCTGGTCAGCCGGATCTAACTTTGATGAACAAAACTGTTAGATACCTTTATCAGCCTGGAGAAGTTGCTAATGACACTAGAAGGCGAGCTACAGACCCAATTTGGTCATTAAGCGTTTATGAAGTTGACAGAGCATTATCTACTGATCCGCCTGTATATTATTTAAGACCGAGAAGCGATCGTAGAACACCACAAAGAAACTTTGTAAAAGAAGAACTTCAGATTGTTCCACCAGACACAGAGCCATTAAAATAAATGAACTATAATCATCACCACTATTACTTACCTTCAACCTTTTTTTTTTTGACTTAGTGACTTACATCTAACTTAATTAAGTCGACTTTAAAAAAAAAACTTATAACTTACAATAATTAAATTATAAAAGAACTTACTTACTTACATCTAACTTAATTAAGTCGACTTTTAAAAAAACTTATAACTTACAATAATTAAATTATAAAAGAACTTACTTACTTACATAAGTATTGTATAGCCAGTTGGTTGGTCAGTTTTTAATAATAATTTTAAGTGCTTGCCTTTTTTTAGCTGTTCTTTTAATTTAGTTCTTTCCTCTTTTGATTCAATTACGTCATTTTCTTTTAAACAGTTATCAAAGCTGTCTCGATCTTTGCAATAAAACAGGCACACGAATTTTACTTGTTCTCTAAAATCCTTTAATATTGAATTAAATTTCTGCGTGATTAACCAGACACTAATTTTCACATGGCGTCCACTGAAAGCCAGCTTGCTCAATATGTTCCGTTTTAATACAATATCTTTTTCTGCACTGCAATCATCGATTAAGAATAACGTATTACCCTCATTCTCAAACAGGTTATAAAAATACGTTAAATACTCATTGAGCTTGCCATTGGTATTTACAACAAAGATATTTTCATCTGTCCAGACATACTTACGATCTAAGTAGGTTTTATTATATTGAATAGTTGGGCAAAAAATTACTATATAATCAAAGTGGCCTGCGTAATATTTTTCTAACAAATCCAGAACAAAGACAGTCTTTCAGCATGACGTCATACCAACGATCATTCCGCAATGAGGATCACGAGGTAACAAAGAGGTCATTTTTAATATACTAAATCTTTTAATCTTCCATTTTCAATGTTTAGCTGAGCATCCATAATTATATACATGTATACTGTAACTGATTCTGACCTAGCACTTGCTTCCCTATGCAATTCAATTGTTATACCATCTGTTCCGTTTTCAATTCTTCTTCCAGATCCATGAAGTTCGTTGGTGGGTATGGTTCGAAAGTCTAACCACAATGCAAATTTATTCACCAGATAATCTTGCAGTCGTGTGTCATGCAAATGAAGATCCTTAGAAATCAAATCCACAGTGTCAGTCCGCAATCTACCTCCACCCAAGATTTTCCTAATCTCATCAAACTGTTGAAATCCCATCATTCCATTCGCGAATAATTGATTAGGCTTACCTTCAATCACAACAGACGCTTTTGAAATATTAGGATTGATAAAATTTTCGCTGTCACGATAGTAATTAGATTCTTTCACAAACAACAACAGTACACCTTTAAAACTTCGAGCAGGTGAATTTATGTTGATGGTCCAGAGTGCATCTAATAAATCTTTATTAAATTGTCTGTAGCGAACGATCCTATCATAATAAATTGCTAGTTTGTCATATTGGCCCCTGATCATCCTACTGAGTTCAGCGTGAGTGACCACTTCGTATTCAAGCGTGATGTCTGTAATTGTATAACTAGCGTCATTGTCAGAGCTAATTACTACTTGAGAATAATCATTGAAAATAATTTCGTAAGAAAGCCTGTCGTTAAATGAACCTTGATGAAATGGCAGATGACTGTGTAGCAGTTCAAAATCAAGTGGAAAATAAAACCTGTTTTTGTATACAGCAGCTAATGCATTTTCACCTTTGTTAGAAGCGACAGCATCGCCAGCTTTGATTCGAAGTTTTGCCACATTGGCGGCTTGAATCCCCTGACCAACTAAATCTTCCCTTTCATATTTACTCAGCCACAGATCTGTGTAACAAAACAAAACACCGGCGTCATCGATACTTTGGTTTTCTCGCCCATCAAGTTTAATAACCATTCTTTTAATTATAGCTCTGCCTAGATTGTTGACTACGGTTCTGTTAGGATCATCGTCGAATTCAGACTAATTTTAAATCCCAATTTAGGACTGCCCGGAACTATTACATCATCAGGACCTAAATTTGGAAATCTTATGGTTAGTAGCTGATTAGGCTCTATGCTGCTTGGATTGTTTGTAATAATTATTGTGCTTTTCTCACCTTTGATGCCTAAAGGTGTCCTCAATCGACGTGTAGGGTCTAACAAGTTTCCGTAGCTTTGCATTTTTAATGCGATTAAAAAAAATTATATTTAAAAATGGCAACAGGTGGTGAAGCTCTTGATGAAGTGTTTAAACCAAATGAGCCTAATGAAGACCTCAACGTTGACACAACCAGCAGACTTCTTTCTATGGTAGGAGACGACATGAGCCAAACAAGGCTAAGTATAGGAGAAGAATTACGTCAAGTAACTGAAACCCAAAAAGCCAGAAAAATCAATAAATTTTACAATTACATCGGGCGTGAGTTACCTGATTATGTTAGTCCCAGCGACTTCGAACTAGACAAAAATAATCACTTGTTTATAAACACTAGTGTATCCGGTAAAAAAGTGAGAGTACAGTTAACTATGTTAAAGAATCCTGATAAATTTTATGCGTGGTCTACTTTGAAAACTAAACTCCCAGTGACTGTAATACGATCATTGGGGCTTTCCGATAATAGAGTGCCAGCGTTGCATCGCCAAGCAGTAGCTTCACTTCAACGAATAGATGCATCGTTAAGTTCAGAAATAGAACTACAAGACTTAACTAACTTAACTAGTTCTGCATTAGAAGTAAATAAAGAGTTAACAACCTTACAAACAAATGAGGACACCAATATTGATCAGGTTATGGAAACTATCAATGACACGCCATTATTGCCACTGCGTGAACTTCAGGGCTTAGATAAAGCTTTACAATCTGTGAGAGGGGAGACAATGATGAATTTGGCCAAGCTCGGTGAGCTCGACAAACATATAGAAAAACAAAAAAATAAACTAGCAGAAGCTGATGACGCGAACTTAAGCATTGAGGTAAAACAGTTGATTCAAAAAAGGCTCGCAGACCTTTACACAGAACGCGCGGCAAGGCTAGAAGCCTTATCCATAAACAGAGAAAAATTAATAACTAATTTCGCCAGAATAAAAGAAACTGTGCATAAAATTTTACACGAAGACACTACACTTGCAGAAAGAATTCAAACACTGTTCAGAGAGCAAGGTGTTACAATATTTAGCATTCTTACAGCTGTTGGGATGACAATAAGCACACTAGTCTTAGCACTGACTAGAACCGTAGGCATCAGTGCCGGTGGACCTGGCGTACCTGGTGGACCTGGCGGTAGTCCGGTTAAAGACTGGATTAAAAAGACGTTACAAAGCATAGCTAACTTACTGAAACGCTTAGGTGACAAACTTGTAGACGCACTTCCAGGAATATTAGGTTCTGTATTTTCATGGATATTTAATACTGCTTCTAAAGTTGTGGTTTGGGCGTCTGAGCATCTGTGGTCTTTGTTTATAATAATATTACTCTGGCTACTTAAATAGTAAATCCCAATTAACCCAGCAAACAATAAACCCCCTGTAAGCGCTAGACGTGAAACCCCATGATCAATTACCGGCAGGCCTGGCAGGCCTTGCAGTTCCGGCAAGCTTGGTAGGCTTGGTAGGCTTGGAAGTGGTGGCGAACTTAAAGGTTCATTATTAGGCCTAGCAGTAAATACCGTATTTGCTGTATTCACTGTATTCACTGTATTCAAAGTGTTTATTGTAGGATTGTAGCCTATATGAAACTGAGGGTCTGCAATCACTATATTGTTGTTGTAGTTTGATATAGTTCCTATCCTAAGCTGAAGGTCTGAAGGCAACATATACAATCCTAAACCTATTACGTAATCTACTTTCGATCTAGCATACTTTAAAGTGTCCTGATATCTTTTAATACTCGCGGGCAAATCTACTGCCGAATTAATAGAATCTTCAATGTTGGCTAGAAACTGCTTTTGTGCATCGAAGCTAGTTCCTTCCCCAATGATATTACTTCGTGTTTCCGCTTGAGACCCCAGAATGCACCACGCATACGTACGAATAGATTCATTCAGCCTTTCCACCCCACTTTGGGTAAATCCGTTTGATGTGTCTAATATAAAAGTGCTGTATGCTGTACTTTGTTTTTGTCTGATATACAGTAAAGGAACCTGGCTGTTGTGGTTAAATGATGTAAATCCAGGTACGTAAGGCCCCGTGTATAAATTACCTACAGCGTATCTAAATAAAGTTCCCATTCCGTGATTGAGGTCTAGTTTTTGTCTGAAGTCTGTTTTAGTATCAATTCCGAATTCATTGCACAACCTTTGATACGCTTTCTTGTCAAAGCCATTGTTAAAGGGATTAAAGTTTTTGTCAGTAGGTAACGGAGCCTGAAGTTCAGACAACACCCGCCTCACTTGATAATACAAATGGAACAGATAAATAGACTTCAACATGGGATCTGGGTGATTAAGGTGATGAACGTAAGAAACTCCGCAACCAGTTGTAGCGCATGACACGGCAAAATTAATTTGATTCTGAAAGAACTGCATACCCCCGTTGTTTAGCCATTGGTTAGCTAAAAAGTCGCTCGTAATGTCTGGGTTGAGGTAATGATCAAAAATATTATGGGGGATAGTTTCGAAATGGACGTTGGCTGCCACAGCTATTGTCAGCTTGGTTAGGTCGACTGCTTTTTCGTAATAATAAGGCCCTGTAGTATACTTTGCAGCTTTGTTATATTTATAAGGCGCGTACATTTTTATTATATTAAAAAATATGTTTGTAACTTTCGAATTCGTAAAATCAGGTGTGCCCATTGAACTTCAGCATCCTATTGACAACAAAAACAGGGACCTTAACGTAATCCTTCACGAAATATTCTACACGGTTAAATGGTTAAATATTAGTCATGATCTAAACAACAACTGGATAATGATTAATAAAAAAAGGCACTTTATTCATGCCGGCTATTATGACTTCTGCAGACTTACTGAAGAATTGTTTAAACCTCATTCGATTGAAGCAAAAATGAACCCTGCAAACTTGATAGTAACTTTAACTTTCCATAAAAACCAGCATAAAGACATTACCAGCGTTACACTTGCGCCAAAGCTGGCAGAAATATTAGGTTTCCATGGCAATGAATTATCTTTATCTGACAGCTCCAGCACCGTCGGCAGTTCTATAAGATTTATTGGATCAAACCCTATGAATTTGTTAATTAATAATAGATTGTTTGTGTACCTTCATCAACTGAAGACATCGGAAAACTTAGTAAACGGAACTCCTAGTACATTGCTAAGGATAATCTCAACTCAGAGAGAATCTTACTGCGATCCAGTTTCATTAAAATTTCTACCTCAAAAACGCCACTTAAGTCAGGACTATCATACTAGTTTATGCTTCAAAATAACTAACCAAAACAACGAAATTGTAGACTTTGAAGATCTTACAATTATTCTTGAGATAAAATAAAGTTTAATTTTAAAATACAATGTCAATCGGCCCTCAAATTCCAGTAACCTGTCCTACCATTGAACTGAAAGACTTAGCAGACACAATCGACTTTGATGCGAATGCTATTGTTGGGTCTATTTACGGTTTCGAATTTACACAAAATGGATATTATAAACGAGCGCTAGTGCCTGTAGTGCCGGCAGTACCTGAAGCAGTGCCGCCGTCAGTATTGCCAGAAAAACCATCTATCGATCAGCTAAAGGATTTTAATGCCGGTAAAGTAGATCCCGATTTTAAGTATGCTATTACTAAATGAGAAAATATCTGGTCTTTAACACCTGTAGACACAGAATTAGATTGGCTTATTAAATTCAAGTGCGAAAGCCCTTACACTTTTATGGGACCAGACAATAAATTTAAGAAAATTATTAACGCCGGGCCTATGTTAGTTAGTCTTGTGCCGGATGAAAACAATCGGGAAACCATAGAAGTCAAAGCCTACAAAAAAGCAGCTATGTTTTACATAAGCGTGAAACCGCAGGGAAAAATGTTAGAGTTATTCTGCAGCCTCCTTTACAGCTAGGTAGCGCAGCTATGATAGTACTGGACATAATTGCTCACAGGCCTACGCAGAGAAATTTTAATGTAATTCCGCAAGTGTCTCTAAGTTGGGTTGATTTAGATGAGGATCCCAGACGAGTTACAGTATTTATGAAGAAAAGAGAAAATGAAAATCAGTTTTCCGTATTTACTTCATCACCCAAGATAACTTTTGTCCCTGTTCCAAATCCTATTGACAGAATAGCGCAAATTAGCCTAGACAACGTAGATCTGTTAGCATTTTATTTCAGCGATCAGATATTTTCTGATAGTCAAATAGAATATTTTGCTAATAAACTAAAATCAAGTTAATTATTGTTAACCCTTTTTTTTCACACTAAAAATATGACGACAAAATTGTATCCTGCTATAGTAGAAGCAGTAGTGGATGAACAACCAGTTGTACAGCCCAGTGCTCCAACGTTAGACTTAAGTAATGTTCAAACGTTCAGGTTGGAAGAAATAAGAAAAGTTAGGACTCAAATTGAATCAGATATCCAAAAGTACTCTAGATGCAGACGACGGTATTCCGGCGCTTATAGCGGAATAAATTACGTGTCTACTGGTCTAAATGTTATTAATGCAGCGGAAGCTGCGGTCAGTGTGGGATTATTGGTGACTGGAATTGGTATACCAATTAGTATTGGATTAGGGGTTGCTGCCGGATTATCTTCAGTAATGTCAGTTCTACTTGGCGTAATTAATACTAAAGTATCTAAGAAACTAGAAAAACACGACCTCATTTCTAGCCTGGCGATAGCTAAACTTACTAGCATGAACTTAATAATTTCAAAAGCTCTAGAAGACACTCAGATTACAGACCAAGAGTTTGTAATTATCCAGCGAGATTTTGAAGAATATAAAAAGTTGAAGCACGACATACAATCTAAATCTAGGTCTGCACCTGTTAATGTTGAAGAAATTTAAAAAAATTAATAGAGGAAGGGAGACTACTGGGACGGAAAGAGCAGCTAGATGCTTTGAAGAAAAAGCTCAGTGCTTCAGAATAAATACAGTTAACATTTACTCAAGCCTTCCAGGACTTCCACCTTATTCATAGTCGCAGTCGTAGTCGCAGTCGCTGTTTCTACCTGTAATTTATAGTGGCCTAGAGCGTATGCGAACTCCTTAGTTATTCTTATTCTCTTTGTGTCATTAGCGCATAATGTTTTTTTGGTCGTCACAGCAGTGGACACTATATGGTTTTTAGACTTTATAGTTGTGTTAGGGTATGGTTTAACTTCTTTTCCATCTAAGGCTTCCAGGTAGTTTTCGTGTCTGATATCTCTGTTTTTTATTGCAGCTTTTTGGGTGCCTTTTGCTTTTGAAGATTCCCCCGATTCGTGTTTAATACTGTACTGCTTAGATCGCAGTCCTGCGTATTCTTCAATAAGTTTCCCGTTCATTTCATCTTTCATCAAACCTATTTTCGTTTGGTTTGCTTTGCTGTACAAAGGGTGAGTTTCAGGGTAGTCACTAGTATCGTAATGTTGCAGTTCCGATTCTAAGTCTTTATAAATGTCTTCAGTAGGGATGTCTAGTATAAGGGAGTCTGTGTCTGTGTATAAAACTCTGGCCTCCGGGTATTTAGGTTTAAAGTAATCGTAGTAAAATTCGAACATTAGTAATTTAGAAAGGTCAAGAATAGTCATTCCCATAAACACTGGTTTGTCTAGATTAACTTGCGTGGTTTTCATGGTAACTGCATACAGGGAGTCATGAAACTCTTTGTAACCAAGGTATTGAGGTTTAGATGTTAATTTAATTGCTTGATTGGGTGATGTAATTAGCCTGACATCTTTTCGCTTGTATGGGTTCTCCATAGTTTTACCAAAACAGCTGTTATTCAGCAGCTTAAAGAAATCTTTTTCAAGCGTAGATTGCGCTTGTTTTCTGAGCTCTGTGTTTTTATTGATGTACCCGGCCAAGACATTCGTTTGTTTAAAGAATAAAAGCTTATGAATCGCTGTGCACTTCATGCCGTGTCTAATGTAAAACTGCAGGTTTCTGTAGTGGCAGACGTAATTAGATTTATTATAGAGGTTGGGAATAAGTTTAAGTTGCTTGTCTGTACCATGCAATCTTTCTGGTGCTAATGGGTAATCATTATGTAGGTCGTGTAAGGCATTGGGGTACTCTAGGTCAACTTCGACAATAAACCCTATAGTATGATCTTTAGGGTGATTTAAAATACTGTTTAACCAAGTCAAGTTTGCAGGGTTTGGATTAACAAGTAATTTGAAATCTGAAACCGGTAAAAGCTCACTCATTGCCCAACCGTATAAACTGTTGGCGTCAAAGTACATTATATAATTAGATTTCTGCGAGGGGTCATAGTGCTTCAGGTATTTATTGTTGGCTTTGCAATAATTATGAGCTGCCACGCTTATTCCTCCACGAATGCCTGACTCAATCATTGTCATCATTACCTGGTCAGTTATGAGATCAATTTTAGAACCGCTAAGTTTTAAGAAAGCATCCCAACTCATTCCTGGCTAAGAAATATAATGAGAAGGTTCGAGGGAGTAATGATGTAAACTCGTTTCTCTGTATTTTTCAAACACATCAGCCAACAAACAGACGTCGGCTTTCAAATATATGTCGTGGTAGTCACCAAGGTTTTTACAGCTGAGTGCATTCCAGACGTTGTGTGCATGTTGGTAATCGGTAACAGTTATGAAACTTTTATTGAGTGAAGAATAGAAATTTTCTTTAGGTGGCAATTCTAGTTCTTCAAACACTTCCCAAGAATCCATGTATTCATAAGGATACACGCCTTTCCGAATAAGTGTAACGTCTGGAAAATATTTGCTAGTGATAGGATAGCTGGGTAAGTTCTTAGCTAGTGTTTCTAAACTGGAAGACAAATGTTGAAAGCTGTCGTAAAACTTTAATTTATTCAGAGTGAAAGTTTTATATTTTTCTTCTGTCTCGGCAATACATGACACTTTGTATGCTTTCGTCACTGCCTGCATGATTAAATGGGAGTCGTAATTTCGAAGATTGTGAATGAAAATAGGGAGAGAGAAATGTTTGATTCCATATTCCAAGTTGCATTTCTGATGAGCTGCACCTCTAAATGCCCCTGTTATGTGACAATGATCTCTCACTCTTTGGGTCTTTGTGTCCTTCGGGTCAAACTCTTTATTACAAATGTGGCAATGTGTAGCTGCTTTAAAATTATGGGAGTCAGATTCAGTAAATATCATGGGCACCGGATTATCTAGCTGCAATAAACACAATTTGTATATTTTGTTCATCTCATCTAAGAACTTCCGAGCTGCGTCAGGCCCTCTGTAAATTACCGGCTCTGTATGTTGTCCGTCGGCTCTAACAACTACATACCCGAAACTGCAGACTTCGTGAAGGTGTGTAAGGAATGAATTAGGCGTACAAAATCCTTGCGGGCCTTGATATTTTAAAATCAATGATTCGAAGTCGGCATAAACTATATAAGGCTGTTTGAATTGTTTGTTGATGTTTTTAAAATATACTTGAGAACCTGGCTTTGGTAACACAAGGCGGGTTTGAATGTCTGTCATACTTTTACATACCTTACTGTGCTTGTCAGCCACTTGGAGATTAGAGACTCTAGTTAAACAGCGTCTGCACAAATATTGTTTGCCATGATGTTTTGAAGTGTGTCCTAATAATCTAGATATGTTTCGTATCAGAGTATAATGTTGCATGCTAGGATCTTGCGGGTCGGTTATTAGTAAAAGATCAACGTGGTGATTGAGGTCTGAAAACGATGGGGCATTAGGAGAGATTCGTGAAGGCATAAGTTTTGATTCAGGGTCCCAAACATATACATTGACTGTTATAGGAGAGTTTTGTGATTCAAATTTGTCAATGGCGTCAAGGCTAACAGGGAAATTAATGTCTTTAAGATTTAAGTTCGTTACTTTATCTTTGTATAGCCTTTCGGGATGTTCTTTCGACTGAATAGGATATAATTTAGCCAGAACACACCACAAAAAACATTTGTCGTCAGTGTTCTTAATATTCAATACAGCCTTCTTGTCAAGAATTTCTTTGGGAAGAGGGATATAAGATTTTCCTTTGATTGGATTATACTTTGCAATGTTCAGTTCTAATGATTCTAGAGTTCCTTCGGCCCACCCGGACCCTCTCAAAGTTGCACGCTCAATGCTGTCTTGTAACTGGTTGATCAAGATGTTGTTATAAGCATTGTCTAGGTCTGAAGATTTTAACACTTCAATTTGACTTGAAGAAATCCACACAGTCATCGTTTCATCAATACTGCCGGGTTTAATAAAAGTTATTTGAGCGTGAATGCGAATTTTAACAGGGGATTTGAAAGTAAAATTGTTAAGTACAAATTCATAATTATTATAAACAGATTTAATAACATTTTGACTGTCACGAATAGGGAGTTGTAAAGTTTGAAAGATGTCTTTAAACAAAGGAGATTGCGAAAGACTTTTTGTGTCCGTCATTTTTATACTGATAACAAAACTTTAAATAGTATTTTAAAACAACTTTAAACTGAATAAATTGAATTAAAAAAAAACAAAACAAAAAAAAAAACTAACCCTAACTTTAATATGAAAAGCCATCACATTTGCAAAGACAATAACAATCATACTCACAGTCATGATCACATTCGCAGTCGGGTCCACAATCACAAACAGTTTGTTTGACTACATGAGGATTTAGTTTGCGAACTTGTTTAATAAAATGTAACCAAAAATATTTAAAGTAATATGATTTTGGGTACAAGTCACTTTTGTTGTATTCTTCTTTTGTAAGTTTATGAAAGACTATTGAAAAGTCACTTTTGCATTTAACTTTGTAATCTTCATTTATTTCATATTGTCCAGTGAAGGGGTCAGAAAAATCATTATAAATATCTGGATCATATAGTCTGCATTCAAAAAAGATTTTCCAGCGTTCATCTTCTAACATATGAAAGTGGGGAGAATCAAAAAGCATTTCTAATTCCTTACAGAACCTTTCTGTGTCCGTCATTTTTAGTCTTTTTTATTTTCTTAATTAGGAAATCTTAATGGTTCTGTGTCTGGCGGAACAATCTGAAGTTCTTCTTTTACACTTGTATAATTTAATTGTTATAAGATAGAAGTTACTTGCTAAAGACCAGTAAGTCATTTTGTAAATACTTTCTAAAGTGTTAAAGTCAACTTATAAATAATTATCAAAGTTACCTAACTTAAGTTAATGTGTGAATGGGGGAGGGGTGGTGATGATGGGGATGGGTGAGGGGAAAGTGGGTGATGGGGAGGGAGTGTGAGGGGATGGGTGAGGGGAAAGTGGGTGATGGGGAGGGAGTGTGAGGGGATGGGTGATGGGGAGGTGGGTGATGGGGAGGGAGTGAGGGGTGGTAAGTGAGGGGTGGTGGGTAAGGGGGTGGGGTTTGGGAGTCTGAGGGTGGAGGGAGGGAAAAAGTCTCATCATGCTTGTTGCGTTTTGAGTAATTGTTGTGAAAGCAATTGGGATGGGGAGTGGAAGGGGGGGGGAGTCATAGTTCAATAGCGGAGTCGCACATTGGCAACCCCTTTGTAGTTGACGAGCGAGTGGAATACAAGAGTGAACAAGTGTGAGTCATGCAGTGGAGTCTTTGGCTAAAAATAAAAAACGTCCCGCGTTCCGATATGGCCTGGTTTTTGGCCATGCCCTTCTACTGAGTCATGCAGTGGAGTCTTTGGCTAAAAATAAAAAACGTCCCGCGTTCCGATATGGCCTGGTTTTTGGCCATGCCCTTCTACAGTCTCGCCAGGTTTGGGTCTAGTAATCAATACGTTGATTCCTTTGTTTTTTGCTGCCGTTTTTTAACCTGTTTCACCCTGTTTTTTTTTTTTACAGAATTTATTCTAAGCTCTGCCATTTTGCTCGAAATGCCTCATTTTCTGTCATAAACTGAATAATTTGTTTAGATTTGATTATGAGCTCTCTTAGTGGAATATTTAACCTGTGAAACTTAGGATAGCGACCAAAATAATGAGCCAAGTGGCGCAATTTCCCGGCATAGCTTTGAGAAATATTTAGGTTTTGTTCTAGATAGTCACCCCACTTTAATGTACGTTGTGACTTTACAAAATAAAACGCCCTCTCTAACAACAACCCATAATATAATGAATCACTAACAAAAGCAGCCTGATCATTTTTAAGCTTATCTGCTTTATTGACAAGAATGGCAGTTATTTGTTCATAGCCCAAAGTTTGATCTTGGGCTGCTTGAGAAATATCAGGCATTTAAGTCAGTGGCGGAGCATTGGGTTCAATCAATTTATCTTCAAGAAATTTATCCATGCTTCCCACAGTAAGCGTATTAGACTCGGTGTTCAAAAATGCCAAACTTTCCTTTGGACGTTTGGGTTTTTCCAAATTCGGTTCTGTGGGCAATTTAGAAAAATATTCACTCATCTGGGCATAATAATTTTTGTATTTTTGTAAAATGATGAGTTCTTCTGCAGAAAAAGATCTCAAAGGTTGAGAGTCTTGCAACATATCTGATTCTTGACTCATAGTCATACCTGGCGAGACTGCTTGAACGCTTGACGATGATTCCATTTTAAAAACACAGCACTATATTCCACAGAATGATCACAAAATTGTTCACTTCTTTCTTCCTTGACGCTCAGTCAGTTTTTAACAGATTATTTTCTTTTTTTGATTCTGTAACAGTCGAGGTTAACAGTCGAGTAACAGCTTTATGATTGCTGAAAGAAGAATTTCCTCAAACCAAGTATAAAGCAGACAGTTCACTGACAGTGAAATGCGTCTTCACGACAGCTAGCATTGAGCAGTAATGAACGCTTTGCTGGGTGCAGTGTACGGTTGTTAGGGACGTAACTAATAAACACGCCTTATGACGCATGCTAAACAGTAAACAGAGAAGTTTTAATTTAAAAAAACATATGCATGCGCGTTCGTATGCATGTGTGCGTGTGCATGTGTGTGTGTTTATGCATATGCATGCGTGTGCAAACATGCGTGAGTGCATATGCATGAGCGTGCATTCATGATTCTGTTTAGAAGTAACTAGCACTTATCTGACTGGCAAACATACCGGAAGCGTCCATGTTGTTGCTAAGAGGAAATGAATAGGCACTACCATTTGCATCGTCTGCTATAATAGGATTTCCCACAGCTTAAAACCAAAAGGAAATAATGCTCTATCATTGCAGTAATTTTCTAACTTATTCAAGGTTTAAAAAAGTGTTACACATTAATGTTTAACGTTACAAGTATAATGCAGTGTGTTGTGTATTTAATAATAAAAATAATTGTTTTCTCCAGAGAGTAGGTTAAAATCAATACCGTCACGAAGCTTCAATAAAAAAAAAAACCACAGGCAAAGGATTCGCGTTATATAGCTAATAACAGGTAAAGAATTCTGCAGTTGTATAAACAAAGGAATTTTAATTTAAATTTCATTCAAACTTATAGACGCAATAAATACGCATATATTTTAGCAAATGACAGATTTACAGAGTATTTTTGTCATACATTTAATTGCTATCAAAACAGCCTTATATTGTAATAAAAAAGGCCTTTAGCAACTCTTTGTCGGTGAGCGCTCAATATTGCCATCTCTGCACTTGATCGCCGACTTGCAGTTCTCTGTCCTTCGCGTGGCGGTTGTAGTATTTCGCCTGACGGGCTCTTGCCTTCTTCAGTGCTTCACCAGCTTTCTTCCACGTTGCTTTGAGGGTTTCCTGCAGGTCTGCGACGTACTTGGTGGCACCTCTTGGTGTGTCGTCTATCTTGGCTTCTGTCCAACTTCTGCGTAGGGCTTCTAGCGGTCCGGCTAGAGGTCTGCCGAATAGCAATGTTGACGGGGTGTAGCCTGTGGCTGCATGGGGCGTTTCTCGGTATGCGAACAGTGCCGCATTCACGTAGGTGTCCCACGCTTCTGGATTGTCGTCGGCGACTTTCCTGAGGATGGTGAGAAGGGTTCCATTCAGTCTTTCTACTTGTCCA
This sequence comes from Oncomelania hupensis, assembly GCA_036898135.1. Classification (NCBI taxonomy): domain Eukaryota; kingdom Metazoa; phylum Mollusca; class Gastropoda; order Littorinimorpha; family Pomatiopsidae; genus Oncomelania; species Oncomelania hupensis. The sequence continues at coordinate 39,863,412 of CM072521.1, read as the reverse complement.
TTGCTGGCTGGGTGGTATGGTGGTGTGCGAATGTGATGAACTTGTATCAACTCGAACACGTCTTGCATCAGGCGGCCGGTGAACTGAGAGCCGTTGTCCGTTCTAATGCTGTCCGGGAATCCGACTCTGGTAAAGATGGCGATGAGTGCATCTGAAATCTTCTTGGTGTCGATCGCTGGCAACGGGACTGCTTCGCACCACATCGTACATGCGTCGACGAGTGTGAGTAGAAATCTGTTCCGCTTCTTGGTCATGGGCAGTGGTCCTACTATGTCTACTGAGACCTGCTGGAATGGCACGCCGACTACTACTGATGGTCCTAAGGTAACTGGTACGGTGTGATGTCGCGGGGAATATCGTTGACATTGGTGGCAAGATTTCACGTAGCGCTTGACATCCTCCGTGATTCCTGGCCAATAGTAGTGTGCGCTGATTCTCTGCACTGTGGCTCCAATTCCCATGTGTCCGCTGAGTGGCATGCTGTGGCCTAGTTCTAGTACTTGGGCTCGAAGGGTGGCTGGCAGTACTAGTTGGGTGTGATCTCCATCTCCTTGTCGATGTAGAACTCCCTCTTCCATGTAGAAGTCTCCCTTGTGCGAGGGTGTGTGCGCCTTGGGTAGCTTCTGGAAGCACTTCGCTATCGAGGTGTCTTCTTTCTGTGCTGTTTTGATCTCTTCGAGTCCTGGATTCGGAGCGAACTCGGGCTGGGGTGGTTGGGTTTTAGCTTGGGCCCTGGTTTGCACTGCAGCTATCTCTACAGTTTTGGGGGGCGTGCCTAAGAACACATACCTACAACCTAGCACTAGATCATACAGGGGTTTCTGTAAAACAGCTGCTTGGATTCGTCCTGTGACGTACCTACTCTCTACTTCTATCCAAGCTATTGGGCAAGTAGTCGTCGGTTTCGTCAAGTCTGCTCCTTGTAAGTCGACTGTCTTGTCTGTCAAGTCCGCGCGCGATACAAGAGATTCGCTAACTATCGCGTCGTATGATAGACCTGTGTCATACAGACAGTTCGCTTCTTTACCGTTGACCTTGTGTTACACTCCGTTTGATGTTGGTGTTTTCTATCAGTATCTGATTCGGCCCCAATGCTGAATTCCTGATAGGGTGTAACTCAGATTCGTTTATTCACGCAACACGCTCAAGCAGCATACAAGTCACAAAGTCGACGTATGAAGTTTTCCACTTTTATTCAGCACACATCAACAACTGCATACAATCGCCTTCTCACTCTCAAATTTCACTTTCCAACTCACTATCAACAACAATCAACATCTCAACTTTTTTAACAGTGCGGCGCTTATATAGTCTCTCTACATACACGGGAATAAACGAGAATAATCCTACATAAAACACCACAACCAATCAAAATGAATTTCATCATCACGTGACTCACGTCATACAACCTCATTTGGAATGGAAGCTTCCATGGTAACCAACGGAACAATCCACACGCTTCGATCGATAGTAAACAACTGACTCGAGAACGTTCTCAAATAATATCGAGCAACTAAAAACATCAACGTTACACAAAGCTTCTTCTAATAACAACGCAAAATCAAATCAAAGATAAATACACTCTACTACTGCATGCGCTGCAAAACAAAACGAAAAGATCTATCGCGCGCGTCACACACAAGCCTTCCATTGCACTCGCTTCACACATAACATCGTGCGCATTTCATACGCACCATTCGCGTTTCAACGTAACATAACCCCCCACTCAAGAAGAAATTTACCTAATTTCTTTCAACAACGTTGAAACGTAATGCACAAACAAAGTCCAAACTTAAAACTTATCTCAATCTGTCTGGATACTGTCAGTGTTCACAGTTCATACACACAGAGTCAATGTTTTTCGTCCGCAAGGAAACGACGCCCTCGTCAGTTGCGGTTGTCATCGGCCCAGGGTCAAAGACGATGATCACGTGGGCTTCCCTGGAATCAGTGCATCCTCCGTTGTCTCCTTCTGCCATCGGATGTCCGACGCAGTCGACGTTGTCAGCTCCCAGGATGCATTTGCTGGGTCTCACGGTCAGGTTAGCTTCTGCGAGACGGTGGAACAGTTCCCTCAAAGTCTGCAGATGCTCCTTCCAGGTCTGGGTGTGGACTTCATGTTCGACCAAAGTTGTAGAGCCAGGGACATCGCTGAAGTTGTGGGGAAACTCGCCCATAAGGTCCTTGAGCTCCATCTTTTGACCTTCCGTCAAGCTTGGTCCTGGCTTAACATCATCGATGCCTTCTTTGCTGTGGAAGTCTTTCAGTTCCAACAGTTCTTCGCTGTCAAAGCTGTCATCTATCTCAGTTGCTGTCGCTGCCTGTACAGTCTCTGATGGCCTTTCCATGTACAGCTTAAGGAGGTTGGCGTGGTATATCTTGGAGTTCTGGCCGACCTTCACCTTATAGTCGTTGATCCCCACCACGGTCTCCACTTCGTACGGGCCTTTCCACTGCATCAGCAACTTATTATGATCGGTAGGTAGCAGCACCAGCACTTTGTTGCCAGGTTTGAACTTCCTGTTCACAGCCCTACGATCATAGTAGTGCTTTCCACAGTCCTGGGATTTCTTCAGGTTTTCTCTGGCTATCTCGAGAGTCTGCTCCAGCTTCTCCCGTAGCTCAAACACGTACTGGTAACTGTTCTTCACCTCTGGGGTGTCCACTTCCTTCGTCCACAGTTCTTTCAGGATGTGCATCGGCCCTCGGATGGTTCTTCCGTACAGCAGCTCGAACGGAGAAAAGCCGGTGGACTCCTGCGGTACTTCTCTGTAGGCGAAAAGTAAGGCGTTGATATAGCGATGCCATTGTCTGGGCTGCTCGCTGCACAGTTTCTTCAGGGTGGACTTCAGCGTAGCATTGAACTTCTCGACAAGCCCGTTGCACATCGGATGGTAGGGTGTCGTAGTCAAATGCCGGATGCTCAGCAGTCTGTTGACCTCCTTCATGCAGTCAGAGACGAACTGCGTCCCGAGGTCTGTCAGAATTTCTTCAGGCACTCCAAGCCTACTGAACATGTCCACCAGTGCCTCTGCTACCGTTTCAGTGTCAATCTTCTTCAGAGGCACTGCTTCTGGGTACCGAGTCGCATAGTCAACTAAAGTCAGTACCCATCGATGACCTTCTTCACTCGGAGGTCTTATTTCGCCGATTAGGTCTAAGGCCACCCTCTTGAAAGGTCGGTCGATCAGAGGCATCCTCTGCATAGGCACTTTCGGGACCCTTCCTCGAGGTATGGTCTTCTGGCAAATGTCACACGATCGGCAGAAACGGCTGACGTCCGCATGAAGTCCTGGCCAGTAGAATACCGCCTGGATTCTATCCGACGTCTTCTTGATACCCAGGTGACCTCCCATGATTGAGTCATGCGCTACTTCCATCACCTGGCGCCTTAGGGGTAACGGTACCAAGACTTGACGTAGTGGTTTCCCTCCATTGACCCTCGGGTGCTGGAAGATTCGGTACAGGATCTTGGCCTTCACCTCAAAATAGATCGTACCACTGCCTTTGGTCACGTGGTCTTGGCGGTTCCTGTACTTGTTTAAAGTGCTATCAGCTTCCTGGAGCTGGATCAGCTTATCTCTGTCCACGATGGCAGCTTTGGAGTTGTCGGCGACCTTCAGTGGCGTAGACATCTTGTCTCTCTTGGCCTGGGCCCTGGTAGTAACAGCACCGACGATCTCTGGTCGGCAGGGCTGAGCCGGAGTAACCACATTGTCCCGTAGCAGCTCTGTAAGGTCTCCATCGGGAAACGGCAATGGATCCTCCTCCACAACTTCGACGCGTTGGGTTGAGGCAGGACTCCACTCTGGATCGGGGTCGTCGGGTCGTCTCGCGCCGTCGATGTTCCCGATCATCAAATCATACAGCGGCTTCTTCAGGCAAACCGCTTCGACTTCGCTTACGTAGAAAGGGGTGTTGACATGAATCTTCGCAACTGGCGCTCTCACACATTTGCTGTCGGCCATAAGTGTCCATTTTGAATCGCCAGTGAACTGTTCTTTAGCGATTAGGTCTTCTCTGACGATGACCCCACTACAGCCAGAGTCTCTTAAGACAGTCACTTCATGATTTCCGACGCGTCCCTTTGAAACAGGCATGTTCTGGACGGTCACAGCCGCGCTGGCGACGACGGGGATGGATTTTCCGTTGGCAAGGAGAAGTTGGCCATCGGTCATGCACTCTTGCACGTCCGCAGGGGTAGCTGTGCGCTCGGTTTCACTCGGAAGGATGACGCTCCCGCCGCACACCTGATGGTCAGATCTACTGGTTTGCCGTTGATTGGAGAAACGTCTCTGTCGGTTGCCCACCGCTGCATTGTCCGTACTGCCCCGCTGTCCGCTACTTTTGTTTTGAGGACAGTTAGCCGCTCTGTGGTCTGTAGCGTTGCAGGTGAAACAGCCTCTTGAATGCCCTCCCCTGGGAGGAGGCGTGGAGTCCGTCTGTTTCTGGTTCGTCTGGCTTCCCTGGATCTGGTTCCCATGGTTTCCAGTCTTCTGAAAATGTTTCGTCGCGCTGGGTGGCCCCAGGGTCTTCCCATGAGCGATGAGATATCTTTCAGCAGCCTCAGTCACATCTTTAAGCGTCTGCAGCTTTTGTTCTTCTAAGTGGGTCGCTAGATCCTTGTGACAGGCATTGAGAAATTGTTCCTTCACGATCAGGTCATGGAGACTATCGTAAGACTTTCCTCTGCCTGATAGTTCCACCCATTTGTGTAAGTATGACGACAGGCGCTCCACAAATTGCTTTGGCGTCTCGTCTGACTTAGGCCGGCATTCACGTAAGCGTTTACGGTAGCCCTTCTCTGTAAAGTTGTAGCACTGCAATAGGGCCTCTTTCAAGACGTCGTAGTCTTTAGCGTCATCGTCCGACAATCTGGTGTAGACGTCGAGTGCTTCTCCCGTCAGAAGTGCACTTAGTCGAATCGCCCAGTCTTGAGGTTGCCAGTTAGAGCTTTTGGCAAACCTTTCGAATCTCGCCAGATAGCTGTCGATCTGGTCCTTCCCGTCGACGAAAGCTGGCAATTTTGGAGCCGTATGGTCGTTGGTGACTTGTGGCGCATGCTGATTGTTCTGGATACGCGCCAACTCTAGCTGGTACTGACGCTCAGCCTCTCTTTCCTTTCTTTCTTCTCGGCGCCGCTGTTCTTCTGATTCTCTGTCTTCTCGGCGACGTTGTTCTTCTTTTTCTTGACGCCTCTCTTCAATTTCCAGACGCTTCAGTTCTAATTCTCTTTCTTTTTCTTCACGCAATATTCTCTCCTGGAATTTGACGTACTCCGTCAGCTGTTTGCCTTTTAGATTTAGTTCTACCCCTTTCTGCCAGAGGTCCGCCATCTTGATGCTTTTCTGGAAAGTTCTTTTCTGGAAAGTTCTTTACTGTGCTGTACCTTTCTAGACTGTTCTAGAACAGCACGCTTTCTGCAGTAGCGCTGATGCTTGTCACTAGTCGCCTTCGCTGACGCAGGCCCCGCTGTCCTCGTCGTATGCGACGCTGCACCACGCTGGTGTTGATGTACACGCTCCTGTGCTGAAGTAGACGCGACGTCCGCTCGCCGCTCTCTGTAACACTGGCGATGTAGCTCCGAGACTGTCCCTGGACGTAGTCCTGCGGCAGCCACGTAGTCCCGCTCTGTTGTTCGCTCACGAAGCAACTCTTCGGCGACTACACGCCCTTGCAGTCAACCCGAACCTATCGGTGATGTAGTCCCAGTATGTTGGCCCCTCTCGACGCAACTCGTTGGCGGCTACCCTCGATGACTGCCTCTCGTAACGTTGACTCGCTTGTTGTAGCAGTTGAACCCTTGGCTATGGCGTGAATCCCGGCTTGGCCCCCAAAATGTTACACTCTGTTTGATGATGGTGTTTTTCTTTATCAGTATTTGATTCAGCCCCGATGCTGAAGTCCTGATAAGGTGTAACTCAGATTCGTTTATTCACACAGCCTGCTCAATCAGCATACAAGTCACAAAGTCGACGTATGAAGTTTTCCACTTTTATTCAGCACACATCAACAACTGCATACAATCGCCTTCTCACTCTCAAATTTCACTTTCCAACTCACTATCAACAACAATCAACATCTCAACTTTTTTAACAGTGCGGCGCTTATATAGTCTCTCTACATACACGGGAATAAACGAGAATAATCCTACATAAAACACCACAACCAATCAAAATGAATTTCATCATCACGTGACTCACGTCATACAACCTCATTTGGAATGGAAGCTTCCATGGTAACCAACGGAACAATCCACACGCTTCGATCGATAGTAAACAACTGACTCGAGAACGTTCTCAAATAATATCGAGCAACTAAAAACATCAACGTTACACAAAGCTTCTTCTAATAACAACGCAAAATCAAATCAAAGATAAATACACTCTACTACTGCATGCGCTGCAAAACAAAACGAAAAGATCTATCGCGCGCGTCACACACAAGCCTTCCATTGCACTCGCTTCACACATAACATCGTGCGCATTTCATACGCACCATTCGCGTTTCAACGTAACACCTTGACCGTGTCTGTCACCGATGGGTGATCTCCGATAGTGTGTGGCTTGTTACCGCTGCTTTGAGTTAGAACTCTGTGCGCTGGCCGGCTTTCGCGCTCCTCCCTACGTTGTGCGGCCAACTTGAAACATTCTGCGGTGGAGTGATTGTTTCTGTTGCAGAACGAACAATACCGTCTCTGTTCTGCGGGACCTCTTTTCCCGAATTCCGTGTTGGGTCCTTTATTTTGCCCAGGTCTGGGGTTATTCGGCTTATTCGCGGTGCGCTCTTCCCGGGTAGGGCTTCGTTTCTGTGCCTATTTCCCGTTAGGCTTTAGGTCTCGCCTGAAGCTCTTGGCTTCTCCGTGTGCGGCCACGTACCTATCTGCGACCTTGACCAGATCTTCCAGTCTTTCCGCGCCCTGCTCTACTGAGAATGTTCTCAGCTCGGGGGTCATGGTTTCCCGTAGCTGTTCCCATACTAACAGTTCTGTCAGTCCATCATACGTTTAGCCGTGGCTGACTGGCTAATCCACTTATCCAGCGTTGTGGACAACCGATCCGCGAACTGCGCATAGCTCTCTCCTTTCACTCTCCGATTGGTGCGGAATTTTTGCCGGTAGCATTCTCCTGTTAGTTCGAATCCCGTTAGGAGTGCCTCTTTTACTTTGTGATAGTCAGTCACTCTGTCAGTCGGTAGCTTACTGTAGATGTCATAAGCCTTTCCTCTAAGCCCTTGACTAAGCTTAAAAGACCAATGAGTGGGATCTAGTTTGTACTCTGTTGCTAGACGCTCAAACCTAGTCAGATAGAGATCTAGACCTTCTTCTCTCTCATTGAATGTTCCCAGTGGAAATGACATTCCTTGTACAGGGTTGGGTGCTACCTCTAGCTGATCTGAGTGGGGAGGGGTTGAGGAAGAACTTGAAGCTCCTGATCCCAATCTTCTTAGCTCTAACTCATGCTGTCTTTCTTTTTCCTTTTCTTCCCTCTCTTTTTCTTTTTCTGCCCGCTCATACTCCCATCTCCTAACTTCTGCATCTCTCTCTGCTGCTACCTTCTTCTGTTCTGCTTCTAGCTCTAATTTCCTCGTTTCTCTCTCTGCCTCTAATTTCTTCTGCTCTGCTTCTAATTTCTTCTGCTCTGCTTCTAATGCTAGCTTCTTCTGCTCTGCTTCTAATGCTAGCTTCTTCTGCTCTGCTTCTAGTTCTGCTTTTCTCTGTTCTGCTTCGAGTTTCTTCTGTTCTCTCTCGGCTGCTCTCTCTGCCTTAGCTTCCTGTTTCTCTACCTCTGCATTTATATACGCAATTAGGTCTGCCCCTGCTAAGTGTAAAGCTTCTCCTAGTTCCTTGAAACGCAATCTCAAGGCCACTGGGTCCGACATTGTCAAACGTGTCTATGAACACCCTCTGAATCAAGTGGAATACCAAAACACTAGCAATATTGCAATTCAATAAAAACAATGCAAAGACAATCAAATTCGTAATCAATAATAGAATAAAACAAGAGTCAAATGGCATACAACAGTTATTTAAGCAAAACCTGCAAAAGAACAATGCAACATACAGGCACAAAAATATTTGAAGCAAAAAAGTTTTTAACTAAAGAATAGTGCACCCAACTGATCAGTGTTATACCCTTACACTATTCTAAGTTATTCTACTACTCCTACTGTTATCTAATTTTATTGTACTTAGGTCCGGTTACACCCAATTCCTATTATACACAGATCCTAGCTAGGCTCGCCAATTAAAGTGTCACGTGGGGTTTATGGGCTCTGCACAATGGAATTATGGACCCTCACGTTTATTCGGTGGGAACTGCTAGTAAGTCACCCTATGAATTACTTTAATAAATTTATTTGTTTAGCTCGTTCTGTGTTAAGGTTGGGGTACAGAAATAGATAGAAAAATGGTAAAAGATTACTGTCACACTAGCTTTCACACGGCTATGAATCATATGTAGTCCAGCCACTTGATAACAGTTAAAATCACACATTTATTTCTTCTACTCTATACAAGATTCTCTAAGTACTAATCTAACTTAAAAAGTCTCAGTCACTGCTAATAGTTCGATCGCTGATAGTCTAGGCAGCTGTTATATCTTCCTCGGGCACTTTGCTATAATATTTCATGTAGATTTGGACTACTGTGGTCCGTTTTACAGTTTCTGAAGAGTTGGACTACTGTGGTCCTGTTATGATCAGGTTAAGTGCACTTTCGGAGAATACACTTAACTTTCTGATGGTGCGGTCGAAGTCCTTCTGTGAGGTAGCTTCTGGTCCACCTTTGTCTTTGTGTAGTTGGGTTCCCTTGCCACGCTGTGGGGTCTGACAGGGAGTATTTCAAGGCAGCTCTTTCCGTCTTGTGCGGTAGAGGATCCTCAACCAACTAGTCGTTTCTGTGGAGTGGGGTGCACAGGATAGCTCGGTATAGCTCGGGATAGCTCGTCTGTTTGACAAGTTCAGGCCCGTTGTGACTTGAGAGAATTCTAAGATTTCAAAGTCCTGCTTCCTGGTCTATGAGTGTAGAGATTTCTCTAGCTGTGGAGATGTTGACTCTACCTCGTCTCACACACGACTGACCAAGCTGTGCTAGGTTTTGACACAGTCAAAACTGCTCTACCCACTTAGCCTGCTGCTGATTGGTTAAAACGGTCCGATTCAAAGCTCAAGTGCTGACTCACTGCGATGTGGGTGGCTCGCTCGCCGTGTGTGGTCTGCTGTGTAATTTAATTGCTGCTGTGTAATAGTCTAACTTCTCTACTGTTACAAAGACTACACATGGCTAAATAGTCAACAAGCAGAGTTAAAACTAGCCAATTTATGACATCAGCCAACAACAGTTTGACAGGAAATTGATTGCTCTGAAACACTTTTTTATTTTTGAGTGGCAAGAAATCCACCTATTGAGACAAAAAAAAAATTTCTCCAAATGCAAAATATAATACTGGAACGTGTATTAATTTTCTCCTGAAGGTGATTAGAGCAGGTGCAGTATACTACGGGCTAAGAAGGTTCGTGCCATATCTAAATGTCACTATGGCGTGTAATTCACAATATCATTTACCACTGGCAAATGAGTCCCCGTTGTTACTACGAAAGAGCGCAGGCCAAGACAGAAAGGCAGCAAAAGGAAAGAACGGAGGGACAACGAAAATGCCATGAAAAGAAGAACGGAAAGGTAGTAAAACATTGAGGCGCGTGCGAGCAAGCTTTCTCTCTCTCTCTCTCTCTCTCTCTCTCTCTCTCTCTCTCTCTCTCTCTCTCTCTCACACACACACACACACACATTCACACGCACGCACAAATTCACAGGCACGCGCATATTCACACGCACGCACATATTCACAAGCACGTACATTCTCTCTCTCTCTCTCTCTCTCTCTCTCTCTCTCTCTCTCTCACACACACACACACACACACACACACATTACCGATTCCCACGACACCCGCACGTTA
>CM072521.1:39810955-39848455 GCA_036898135.1 Oncomelania hupensis | reverse complement strand
CATTAAAACAAAAGATGGCAAGTCATTCAAATGTATCTTCAGACATTCATACACATAGCTGAAAAATAAAACTTTTCAAAAGTGTTCATTGCTTTGGCGGTTTTGTGACTCGATTTCAACCTAACGAAGTAAAAGGAAAACGTGGCGTGGTATATCTCCAAGCAAACATGTGTCAAAGAAAACAAGGCATGATATTGATTGATTGATTGATTGATTGATTTATTGTTGCTTTAGGTCCAGCGGACTCCTCCGAGCCAAATCAGGACCGGACAACCCCCGATCCGCATAAAAGATCTGCTGAAACAACCCTAGTGGGAAAATTGAACGCCCTCCACCGGCCAGTCACTTTACAATAAAGACATCCCACGCGGGGGACGGCTGAGGGTTTACCTCAACTACGCGAACCCCCGGTTACAAAAACAAAATAGAATACAACCATCATTACAAATCATCAACGAAACATATACATATAAAATGCCTATATTGCTAAATACTAACATCATAGGAAGCCCTAGTGACCACCCAGCAGAAAGCGTCCAACACTCCCAAGCTGATCCAACAGACCTCATACACAAACAAGGAGTCTTGTCCAGGAAGAGTTTTCAAGAAAAAAGGTAGGTCATTGATCTAGCGAAGAAGAAGATAGTATAGCAGAGTGATAGGACAGAGCAGGAATGGGAAAGAGTATATGAGGAAGATAGCAACAGTGGGAATTTAAAGCACTTAATTTTTATAAAGTGGGGATACTATTTATACCGAAACCCCCGGCACTCCAACGGGGGGGTACTGTTGCCGCAGTGAATCTGTCATGCCTACAAAGGCAAGACAGGTTTTTAACTGGGGCTTTCACTGTTCCCTTTATAGGTTAGAACAATATACAGTGGCAAGATTGCTCATGACCCCAAGGGGTATGGCATGATATACCACTATCTAAACAATCTCCAAGCAAACATGTGTCACAGAAAACATGGCATGATATACCACTATCTAAACAAACTCCAAGCAAACACGTGTCACAGAAAACATGGCATGACATACCACTATCTAAACAAACTCCAAGCAAACACGTGTCACAGAAAACATGGCATGACATACCACTATCTAAACAATCTCCAAGCAAACACGTGTCACAGAAAACATGGCATGACATACCACTATCTAAACTATCTCCAAGCAAACACGTGTCACAGAAAACATGGCATGACATACCACTATCTAAACTATCTCCAAGCAAACATGTATCAAAATCAGCCAGACCATTTTTTTTAAACGGCGGAAAACGTGTTTAGAAATTTGTGAAGATAATGACCTTGACCTTTGAGAAAGTACAAATGCGAATAATCTAACATGCGAAGCAGTTAGTTACAGAATCCGCAAAGTAAAAATGATGAATTTCCGTTGGGTTATTCTGGAGATAAGACAAACTGTGTGTTTTGAACACCAAAACTATGGTTTTCCAACGGACCGACAGACCGACAATTAGTTTGTTCTGATACTCCCACTCCTTCCCACTCCCTCCCCCACCGACTATTTTAAAGTATTTCCAAATAAGTTTGGAAATACAAAAACATTGCTGCATATATAATATTCTATCTCCCGCGGTAATCCTCTCCTGTCAAATGATCGAAAAGATTGAAAAGGAAATTTTATAGTGTTATAAAGCAAAATATTTTAAAAAAATAAGCAAACATAATATTCAGAAGAAAACTAAAAACAACAAAATAGCATGAATCACCCGGCGATGATGCTAATAAACTGTATTTTACAGAATATGCTTTTAAAACTTAAAAGCCTCCCGTTTTCCTCTAAGGTTTATTCACGTCAGTCGTACATTATTAGGGGTCCCCATTTGCAGACAGTGTGCTTTTTGTTACTCATAGTTTAAGTTTGCATAGTTTGCATTACTCGACCGTAAATGACCATATTAATTTTTTCGGAGGCATCTAGTCCACTATTAGACTTTCTCTCTCTCTCTCTCTCTCTCTCTCTCTCTCTCTCTCTCTCTCTCTCTCTCTCTCTCTCTCTCTTTCTCTCTTTCTCTCATTCTCTCTCTCTCCCTCTCTCTCTCTCTCTCTCCTTCTCAATGTGTACATATTCATGGAGTAAATTCCTCTGTTGGCCATATAATGCATGGGGTTCCTCAAGGATCGGTTCTAGATCCTAGTTTGTTTTGTATTTATTTTAATGATTTACCGTTACATCTCTCAGATAATTCTGTTGAATGCCGTATGTTAGCTGATGACACGACATTTTACAATCAGGGGAGGAACATAGGTCAAATTCAGCAATCTCTAAAAGGTGACCTTAACAATGTTGCTGACTGGTGCAGGCTAAATTATATGTCATTGAATCCAGCTAAATCAAAAGTCATGTTAATAACAACTAGACAAAAGCATCAGCAAGCTCTACGTTCTCTTGATTTAGTCGTGAATGGAAATAATATTAAACAGGCTGAAAGTCATAAACTTTTAGGCGTACTCATAGACAACAAACTCAGTTGTCATTCACATATAAAAAAAAACTCTGTACAACTCTCTCAACAAAATAATTTATGTTGTCTTACCTTCAATCTACCATAACTGCAGATGCTAAAAAGCTTTTCTATAATGCTCATATCAAACCTTACATTGATTATGCAACAACTATATATGGGACTGCTGCAGTGATGCCTTGTTTAAAAAGATTAATTCTTTTCACCGCAGAGCTGCAAAATTTCTTATCTCCAACACCAACTGATTCAAAATTAAAAATAGCTGGTACGCTCTCCCTTAACAAACACCTTAATTACTATAAAGCCGTTTTAATGTAAAAAACAACAACTAAACAATAGAGCTCCTGACTATTTTAAAAGTACTATTTTAGGAAATCAACATCTCGTTATTCAATTTTTAGACCTAAGTTAACATTGCCACAACCACTCTTGGACATATTTAAAACATATCTGTCACGTTCTGAATCCAAGTATGTGGAATTTTCTACCACAAGAGATCAAGGAAAGAACATAACCATTGTTTAAAAATTAGACTCCACAAATTTTGCGACAGTTTAATTTTTTAAGGTGTGAATTAGCTTGTGTATGTGTGTGGTTGTGGGGGAGGGGAGGAAGTGGGAGTAAAAAAGTGGTATTGCAAGGGGGTGAGGGAGTATATGTATTTAGGTACATTAATTTTTTTTAATTAAGGACTAGCTGTAAGACAGGTCTATAGGACCTAATGCTATAATCCCATTAAAGTGATCGGCTTCGATTTTTTTCTCTCTCAATGTCTAGATATGATTCAATTAGTGGCAATACTAATACAGATGAAGTTTCAGTTGAATTCAGACTTGGGTTTGAATGACCAATAGAGTTGGGGGTCCGCATTTCCGGACGGACGGTAGGTCTACGGTGACATTTTATTTTGTTTATGTTACAAAATCAGTCCTAAACACCGAGTAAAAAGTCATTACAACAAAATGAATCCTGAGGGGGAAATACATCCTGTTAGGGAGAGAGACAAAAATGTTTGCGGAAAACCCAGAGCGGGCAGTCTACGCCAAGAGAACATGGATTGGAGTTAAACAAACGTGCGGATGTCATCGGTGTGTGAGAGGGGGTAAGGAGGAGGGGACGCGAATGAGCGTATGGGTTGTGGGGGGAGAGGGCTTCAACTGAGCTGCTGTAAATCTCGTGTTATCAGCGAGAATCGAACGCGAGTTCGCAGGCGAACGCGCTAAATCGACTGCGCTTTTTATTAGTAGGCTACAACCGTATCACGAACACAATTATATAGAACCCAGTATCTTAATCTCATTTCCAGAAAAAAACAACTTGTAATGAATGGTTGACAGTCTCATTCTGCAATGGAAACACGCAAGGGGAAAAAACCTGTCAACTGGATCAGTAATGGACGGGAAATTAAATGCATAGAACACTAGCCAACCATTATTCGTGGAAAATGAACTTCCCGTCGGTTAGATAGATAGATTAATATTCAGTGTTTATAGGATCCAGTGGACTGCTAAGAGCCGAATCAGGACCACTCGCGTTGGTTAGCGTTCGGCGTAAGGTTAATAGTCAGTGTACGATGTCATAGAATCGAGACCTCCCCTTTCACTTAAACTGGATTTTGTAACATAATTCCAAACAAATATACACATGTCAAGTTCGCGATATGGACATCCGTAAATTATGTTGCTAAAAACAATTGTCTATTTATATAACTGTATATAGCGTACGTATTCGTTGTATTGAATCTTGGTCAAGGATCGGAGTTGTGTACTTTGACTCACCGGCACAGACTTTTATTACTTTATAAAGTGGGATAGTATTCAAAGTAAGTTTTATTTAAAAGTCAACTACTTTTAATTCCATAAAATAAGCTTCTTAGTGTATGGTTTGTAGTCACTAGTATTGTGGTTGCCCTGAGGGTTCGGGCCCTGAATAGAATAGACCCAACGTTTCCTGGCGTGGCGTAAGAGGCGACTAACAGGGGTAATGTCAGCACGGCATCACTGGGCGAAAGTCTTCTACACAGAAGTCACCGGCCAGGACTGAAGTACCTCACGTTACTAAAGGTTCAACGACCACGTGCTCGGGGCCAAGGCGAGCCACACTGTACTCGTGGATTTCGACTATGGTCAACAGCCTGGAGAGGATTGGGCCCTGCCAGGTTTTTCTTGCCCAAGACACACTGCATGATGAAAAGAACCACTCATTCCATACCGGATCGGTCTTCGCCCAGGTCACCAAAGTCCGCGCTTTCCGCTGGCCATTAGGACGGAAGTGATAAGTGTGCTACTGATGGACAACTTAGCAGGATCCGCACGAGATACAACATCGTCATAGGAACCTGGAATATCAGGACCCTAACTGCGGAGGGAAAATTAGAAGAACTGGCCCACGAGCAGGACCACTCTAGATAGAACAGTTTAGGTACACCATATCAGCGAACTGCGCTGGAAAGGCCTAGGTGAAAAAAACGACCGACAAAGCTTTATTTCAGCGAGAGAGATGACCTGCACGAACACTGCGTTGGATTCTTGGTCCGCAAAGACATACTAGCCATTGTCATGGGTTGTCGCCAAGTCTCCAGTAGACCCATTACCATCCGTCTGAGAGCAGCCCCTTTCAACATCACCATCATCCAGACCTATGCCGCAACGTCACTATGACGACAGCGAAGTCGAGGATTTCTATGAACATCTACAGGCTGTCCTTGACCAAGTGACGAAGAAGGACATAGGGCAAAACATGGACCCTCTCAGCACATGTACAACGAAGAATACAAAGCATGGAGATGAGGTGCTACCGAAGACTTCCGGGCATTTCCTATACCCAGCATATCACTGTAACGAAGTGTATTCTTCGTGTTAGTCCTATTTTATTAAATTATTGGTTATACCTTACTGTGCTGTTCACTCTGACTCCATTATGAGAAATGTAAAGAAAAAAAAAGAAAAGTTTCGATTTTCTCAATATAGTATTTAAAGAAAGGAAACGGATTCACTCTTTTAACATTCTCCCACCAAACACCATCGGAAACAACTTGGTAAATAATTAACCATTTCTATTAAATTTGAAAGAAGAACGAAAACAAAAAGTAAATAAATAAATATTAAACAGAGAAATGTTACAATAAAGAAACATTAAAATTTATTAAGATCTGTTTGAATATTAATAAGTCCGAAAGAAAAACAACACCAAATTTTACTGATCCAGTGTCCCTGTTCAAAAAAGATATAATGACGCGGCGTCTCGCCTAAAACAAAACAGTATCTATTGAGTCGCAATGTCTCTGATGTAGATGAGTATTTCGTCTATTAACTCTCTCGATCGCTTGAAGAATTTAATGGTAAGCTGCTTCAGTTGATCTTAGTGTGTAGAACATCTCTCCGAGATGACAACTAACTACATTTCCCGATGACTTGATGACGGGGTCGAACAAGCAGTGTCCGATTCCAAAATCCAAACCTCCAGTCGGCCATTCCAACTGAGAAGACAACAACCTCCACCCTTGAGGTTGATTCCTAGTCTTGGTGGCTTGGCTAACACCGATTAGCAGGGGACGGATAAACCAGCCAATGCGCTGTCCTTGAAAACAACATCATCTCCCAGGTGACGACAATGACTTCAGCATCTCCCAGAAGCTGATGGTGACAATTATCACTCCAAATGGGATCCAAGTAGAAACCCTGGATGAGATGTAAAGTATGGTCACAGTAGCCTCATCCCATATATGTAAATAAAGTTTGAAACAATATTCTTACTCTTTTGGTTTCATTCATTATCTCTCCATCAAGATACAACAATTAATTTGTATTTGCTTTCTTTTACATTTACAAGAATGCATCAAGGAAGAAGACATTTTATAATAATAATAATACTTGCTCATCTCTAGTTTATAAAAGATTAACACACTAAAGTCAAGATTTCAAAACTCATCATTTATGGAAAACAAACAATCAAATAGTTTTCCAATTAAAATAAATAAAGTAAAGTTGTGACAGTTCACATTCCCCCATCTAGTTCTGCAGGCCACATCTATTCAAACTAGCAAATTCAAACCAAGAGCATTTTTGTAAGTATTTCTCCTCTATTTATATGACATCTGTCTGCGGTAGTTACTACCCCTGATAGACGAAGAGGGAAACAATTATGCGATAAGACTGGCTGAAGAAATCCTGATCTAAGCTGTAAATTAATTTAGTGAATTCTATTTCCTTGAAGCAAATTATTTGGATAGCTACTTTATTTGTATTCCACTTGTAGAAGTTATACATTTTTGTGAAGGGAGGTTACTCAATGTTATGACTGTTGTATACGTTAGGAGTGGTATTCTTCTCTTAGTTGAACTCTTGTTTTGGGTAAAGTTGTGTTTGTATTTTGACTTTTTTATTTTAAGGGTAAAGTGGTAATATTACATTATAAAACATTTGAACAGTAATTCTGTATAGCTTTATATATTATAACTATAATTAATTTGTCTTAGGTTTTAATTTATTAGTTTAATTTACTAACTTATTCTGTTTTATTAATTTGCTTAGTATTTTTTTTTAAATGGAGTAAGAGTGTTGTTTTGTGCCCTTGTCTGTCCCGCTTCCAAATAGTATTGTGTTCATTGAATATTGTCAGACAATACACAGAAAAGAAAGACAAACAACTTGCACAATCGCGCACATAAATGACTAAATATCCGATGATCAGTTACTGAAAAAGGAAGAACATCACTTGTCAATCACAGAATGATCAGCTACAGTAAAACAAACAAAGTGTTGACGTATATCTAGACTCACACCAAGAAAGTACAAAACCTCTTCACACTCAATTAGAAGCATACACAAAACACTATTAAAAATGTGTACGCTTGCACACACAGACGCAGATACAAATGATCGCCTGATTAACCTGAAACTAACCAAATTTGATATCTCTGCTGACCTTTTCTATTAAGAAGTACACTGTTGTAGAAAGAAAAAAAAAGCTTTTTGTGTGGTAAATATTCTTTGGTAATTTTTTTTCTTAAAAAAAGGCCTAAGTAACGGGTTCGTCTTATCTACACAAACACAGAATCTATATCTAAGTTCTAGCAAACAACAGAACCACGCAAATAATTCTTTACACGCTTCCAATTATATAAGCCTCCGCACAAGATGAAATGATCGTCGTGTGATCAGGAAACACATAAGAAAATAAAAGAGTTGTTCACGGTGAAGCATTTCTCTGCCACTGGCGTGTTAGAAACAACGCCAGTCGATCGACGTAGTTGATTGTCGCCTTTACTAATCGCAGCAAAGTATATTTCCGACGACACCAACTACAAACACAGACGGCAAGCGGCTAGAGAAATCAGAAAGAGAAACTGACACTGTATAGGATAGGCGCGCGCTGGCTGTTTGGAACAGAACAATTCATATTTCCAGTTATTAAACTATAATTGGTAGACGTAAAAGGAGAAGGAGAAGGAGAAAGATGAGGAAGGGAGGGGAAAGAAAGAAGAAAAAAGGAAGAGGGGAAGAGAGAGGCTTAGTCGACGCCACTGACTACAAACAGAACAAAACGCGATAGAAAAATCGGAATGAAAAACAGACACTAAAGGATTTCTACGCGCTAACTCTTCGAAACACAAGAATTCATATTTCAAGTTATTAAACTTTAATCTGAAGAAATCAAGGGAAGGCAGGGGAGGAGGAGAAGGAGGCATTTCCGAGGCGATATAGAAAAAAGAAAAAAAAAGAGACGCTGGAATTGTCGTGATAATTGTTGGAAACTAAACAGTTCACATTTCAAAGTTAAACTGTAATCTGTGGAGGTCGAAGAAGGCGGAACAGGAAGAAAAGAGGGGACAGAGAAAGCAAGAAGATTAAAGAAAGAAAGGAGGAGGAAAGGTGAAGAAAAGGGAGGTCAAGAAGAGGAGGTGTGGGAGGAGGAGAAGAAGAAGGACAAGATGAGTGAGGGTTGAGGAGAGGAAAAGATAGGAGGAGGGGAGGGAAGGGGAGAGGTAAGAGAAAGAAAGAGCTGAAGAAGAAGAAGAAGTTAACGACGACGACGACTATGACGACGACGACGACGACGACGACGACGAAGAAGAAGAAGAAGAAGAAGAAGAAGAAGAAGAAGAAGAAGAAGAAGAAGAAGAAGAAGAAGAACAAGAACAAGAACAAGAACAAGAACAAGAACAAGAAAGACTTTTTCTGACGCCACCTACGCTACAAACAGGCACAAGCGACTGGAAAACCCAAAAAGAAAAACTCTAAAATGTTCGCGCCAACACTTACTGCTAAAAGAATAATTATTATTTCAA
This sequence comes from Oncomelania hupensis, assembly GCA_036898135.1. Lineage (NCBI taxonomy): Eukaryota > Metazoa > Mollusca > Gastropoda > Littorinimorpha > Pomatiopsidae > Oncomelania > Oncomelania hupensis. Next base: position 39,839,675 of record CM072521.1, on the reverse strand, counting down.
AGTAAAATTTGTATGTGTGCAGACGTCAAATAAGGCTGACAAGGAGAAGGAGGAAAGAAAGAAAGAAAGAAAGAAAGAAAGGAAGAAGAAGAAGAAGAAGAAGAAGAAGAAGAAGAAGAAGAAGAAGAAGAAGAAGAAGAAGAAGAAGAAGAAGAAGAAGAAGAAGAAGAAGAAAGAACGAAAGAAAAGACGAAAGAAAAAAACGAAAGAAACAAAGAAAGCAGGAAGAAGACGAAGAAGAAGAAGAAGAAGAAGAAGAAGAAGAAGAAGAAGAAGAAGAAGAAGAAGAAGAAGAAGAAGAAGAAGAAGAAAAAGAAAGAACAAAAGAAAAAACGAAAGAAAGAACGAAAGAAACAAAGAAAGCAAGGAAGAAGAAGAAGAAGAAGAAGAAGAAGAAGAAGAAGAAGAAGAAGAAGAAGAAGAAGAAGAAGAAGAAGAAGAAGAAGAAGAAGAAAGAAAGAAAGAATTAAAAAACGGTATAAAAAAACAAAAGAAACAAAGAAAGCAAGGAAGAAGAAGAAGAAAAGAAGAAGAAGAAGAAGAAGAAGAAGAAGAAGACGAAGAAAGAAAGAAAGAAAGAAAGAAAGAAAGAAAGAAAGAAAGAAAGAAAGAAACAAAGAAAGCAAGGAAGGGGAAGAAGGAGGAGGAGGAGGAGGTGGAGAAGGCAGTGAAGGAGGTGCAGGGGAAAATAATAACGAGGAATAGGTGCAGAGATAAAGGGCAAACAGAGAGAAAGACAGAAAGAAAGAAAGAAAGAAGAATTAGAAGAGCTCAAGCAGAAAGAAAATGAAGACAGAAAAAAAGAATCAATGTATTAATGAAGAGAAAGAAAGAAAGAAAAAGAAGGAGGAGGAGGAAAAATAAAGTGCCCTTTATTATCTTCCTCTTAAGTGAAGTGAGCAAGTTCTTGAAGGCGATTACAATTAAACAGGCAGGAGCTTGTAAGATTACCAGTTGACAAGAGTTCTGTGTGAGTGTGTTTGTTTTCAAATGCTGCCAACATACAAAGAGAGAACAGAAACATGCACATTTAAGCCCAGGCATTTGGAAAATAATGATGATCTCAAACTGTTTCGTCCTGTTTCGTTTTATTTAAAACTGTACTGTTGTTTAAATATTTGCTTCGTTGTAAGAGCTGCTGACATTAACAGGTTAATATCACTTGACAGTGATACTATATTTATTATTCTATTATGTGTACATTCAAAATCAGTTTTATATTCTTTGAAATATTGGTCATGTCAAAAAGAGGACAGATATATTATTTGAAATGAAGTCTTTAATACATTATATTATATATAAAGGTATTGGAGTCTCCTTTTGTTGGATTTCTTCTCATACCAGCATTTATTGGAATAATATAGTTGATAAATTGGCAAAACGAGGAGCAATTAAATTAGGTGATACTATTACATATAATAATATAAAACCTTCAGTATTTGAATTAATATCTTTATTAGAAAATAATATATAATTATTCTAATTTACCTAGCAATGGAAAGAATAAAAAATTTTCTTGTCCAAGACATTTGTGTAGAATAATTAATAAACTAAGAGTAAATTAATGGAACACCAAGTTTTCAAAAGATGTAGTTTGTACTAGTTTACAACCAATATCTGGTAAACCTATTTTATATGAATATCCTATTGTGGTTATGTTATATAAAGAAAAGAATATCGATGTAAATAGTCAAAAATCAATTGACATGTTGTTGCATAGTCCAGTAATGATATATATATATATATATATTGCCTGTATAATTTACAAGTCCGCAGTTTGTAAACTTCTGTAGTACTGTTAGATATTTTGTATGATTATAGTTCAGCTTTAAAGTGTTGTATTATATGTGTGTGTACATGCGTGAGAATGACTGTATGGTCTAAAATTACATATGTGAAAAGACGCTAAAATAAATTATTGAATTGAATTGATAGTGAAAACTAAGCCCTTAAGTACATTGAACTGAACTGAATTTTCTGAAGTAATTAAGAACTCCGGTAACGTAACCTATATTAATGTCCTTTATTTCTGAAGCACGTTGCGACGTACACTTCACTTTATTTTCATCTAATATACAGGGCATCAAGTACTCGAATTTTCTGATGTTAATAATTCTCCGCAAGGGGCAAAATAATGTGAATTAGGTACGAGACTATTAAGGTCAATGAGGGTTTTCTCCGGGTACTTCGGTTTCCTCCCTCCTTCCCTCCCTTCAATAACGGGATTCGATGCAGTCAATCTAAATGTTCACAAATAAATTTTTTTCTAATAGCGACATGCCTGTACACCACATGTTGCAGTGATGAATGGGTGTTTGCTTTGTATGTAGGAGTGTCTTTAACATGTGAACGTGTATGTTGGTCACAGAACGCCGCGCTTTGAGTCTCATTTATTATTATTATTATTATTATTATTATTATTATTATTATTATTATTATTATTATTATTATTATTATGTGAATCGTCTGTTTTAAAGTTCTATGCGCTTTGAGCTGATATGTTGTCTGATACGAGAGCTTTACAAAACAACTGCAGTAGTAGTAGTAGTAGTAGTAGTAGTAGTAGTAGTAGTAGTAGTAGTAGTAGTAGTAGTCCCTTTATCGTTTTAAAAAGGTCGACAAATACACTTTTCAATTTCTTCTATACAACGTTTCAAAGTAGTCACACAAAATGTAGCCTTAAAAAAATGAAATATGTGTACCTTCCGCTGTCAATTAGCGTCACAAAATCACACCACACGAAACAAAAATGTAGGAAATTCACAGGAACAACCAGTAGAAACAAGCGCATCATACACTGATTTTTTTAAAGTAGTGGCATCATCCGGCAAACGGACGACTCATTTTTCCCTCATCTATGCAGAATGCGGCGAGCTAACCAACAGTTTTGTACATTAACTGCAAATCACGGGAAATCAGTGCTATGGGGAAGAAAGGGAGATAGAATTTTTTACAGTGAGGAGGGAATGTGAATGGGACAGGGAGAAAGGGAGAGAATAGAATAGAAGAGAGAGCGGTGATCAACCGGGCTTTGCCGGCCATTGCAGCGCTGCAGTAGTTGAGGAAAAATGGCGTTCAGTGACAGAGAGAGAGAGAGAGAGAGGGAGGGGGGGGAGAGGGCAGGGGTGGTGGGAAGGAGGAAGAGAGCAGCAGCTGAAGAGCAAATCGCATACGCACGCGCGCGCGCACAGGAATACGCAACATCAAATACACGCGCTCGCGCACACACACATATACACAAAGAGTAGAAGAGAGAGAGAGAGAGAGAGAGAGAGAGAGAGAGAGAGAGAGAGAGAGAAAGAGAGAGAGAGAGAGAGAGAGAGAGAGAGCCAGCGAGCTTACCACTGAGAGCAACAAGTTGCAAAACGAAGACTGTGAGCTACCTGCAGATAGTAATAATTTTTGGTTTCAAAAAATCTTGTGCGTGGAAACAGAATCGAACCCATTTCCTTTTCTTTGATAGTGAGGGCGCGCGCGTGTGTATGTGCGTGTGGGTGTGTGTGTGTGTGTGTGTCTCTCTCTCTCTCTCTCTCTCTCTCGCTTACTCTCAATTTTGTTAGTTAGTTATTCTTTGCTTACAGGGTCCAGTGGACTGCAAAGAGCGAATCAGGACCACAAAATCAAGACCACAACTTCGCTGAAAGAGGACTCACCCCTGATCCGCATAAAAGATCTGCCGAAACAACCCTAGTGGTAACACTGATGGCACTCAAAAGGCCGGTCACTTTACAATAAAGACATCACACGCAGGGGACGCTGATGCTATACTCTAATTTATTGAACCCCCATTTTGCAAAAACTAGAATACAAACATCATTATAAAATATCAACAAAACACATACATATAAAATGCCTACATTCTCAAATAATAACATCATAGGAAGCCCCAGTGACCATTTGGCAGAAAGCGTCCAATATTCCCAAGCTGATCCAACAGACCTCACAAACACAAAATGAGGAGTTTTGTCACGGAAGAGTTTTTGAAGAAAAAAAGGTAGGTGACTGGTCTAGCGAAGAAGAAGATAGTATAGGAGATTGATAGAACAGAATACGAATGAGAAAGAATAAAGAAGAAAGACAGCGACAGTGGGAATTTAAAGCACTAAATTTCCAGAAAGTGGAGATACTATTTACACTGAAACTCCCGTCAACCCCTACGGGGGGACTCTCAATTATTTTGATCTACAATTGATGCCACTTAAATTTAACCCCTGATTATTGGATATACATTGGTTTATTTGTTGTGAATGATTTAATTGCAGCATCAGTAATGATTGTCAGCGATCTTGTTTAGTATGAATACGAATACGAATGCGATCACTTTATTATCTCAATCAAAGAGAAATTCACACGTTGTGCCAGATATAAATGTTACAAGACGATAAAGGACCGTATAACAACAATAAACAGTAAACAGTAACACAGGATAAAAGTATATCAAGAAGACATTACTGAATTAACCATTTAAAACTGTAATCATAAGAAGTTACATGGGGAAAACAAATACCTATCACATGATTAACGTTCAGTGTCATAATCATGATTGAAGGTATTGCAACATAACAATCACTGTTGGTATGCCGCATGACAGTTATTCTAGTTCTTTGTTTGGTCGTGTGTTATTATAATTACTTGCTTTGTCGATGGCATGTATGACTACCAATCGGAGAATGTTACGAGTATACATGATACGAGGAACCAATGTAAGATTAAGGCTCCCGACTAAAATCTGTAGCCTTGTAGTGAATAAAAATGTCTGAGTCCCTTACTACCGTCTTTCTTTCTTCACTTTCTCTTTCATTTTCCTTCTTTATATTCCTTTCTCACATTCACACTCACACACCCACACACAAATACACACACACAAATCGATAAATCGGCCCATAAAATGTATTAAATTTTCCCTTAGTAAGAATTATTTCTTTAAAAAACAACAACAAATATGATTGATTGATTGATTTATTGTTGCTTTAGGTCCAGCGGACTCTTCCGAGCCAAATCAGGACCGGAACAACAAATATAAACTTTTGGTTATAGACTTGACTCTTTTCATTGCTGGATTGTCTAATACAGGTGCTGTGCTGTGACGGACAGCAATGAAAGACGATATTGCAACTTCCCGCAATGAGAAAGATGTAAATTAATTTCGTTGAAATCACGCATTGACTCGTTTTAGTTCTGCTGTGCCAATGTCCGAGATTCGTTCCATTTAAAATCTGTGCCTATAGACTTTAATAAAAAGAAAAATTCTCAACGTCAGTAATACTGTAAAATGTGAAGGCTGTCGTAAAATAGACTCTAACTGTTTAACACTCTATATGTCTATAGATATGTCTTTCTTTGTCAATGTCTTCGTCTCTGTCTTTCTTCTCCTCCTCATCGTCTTTTTCTCCTCGCAGTCTTAAACTGTTTGTCTTTGTTTCTCTCTTCTTTGTCCATTCTTTTACACACTTACTCACTCTCTCTCTCCCCACCCCCCTAATTTGTTTCACCCCACCACTTTCACACCCATTTGCAATGAACAGGTACAGTGTGTGCAATCAATCAAATTGTCAAGTTGTCAATTCTATGTATCTCTCACTCTCTCTCGCTCTCTGTCTATCTCTCTTTATTTTATCGTTTATTTTATTTTCTCTCTAATATCTATCTCTCTCCTCTTTCTCTCATCTCTCCCTCTCTCTCTCTCTCTCTCTCTCTCTCTCTCTCTCTCTCTCTCTCTCTCTCGGCCATACCCCCTCCTCTCTTTCTCTTTCCCATCCCCCGCATCGCTCTTACGTCTACACACTTGCATTGGTACGCGGTCGTCGCTGGCCAACGCAGGCACACCAAAGAGGTGACTGTCTGGGTTCGAATCCCAGAGGGGCAGCCATGCAGAATGATGTACTTGTCAAGCTAATCTAGAGCGCGCCCCTTCTGGTGGGGGGAGGGGAGGGAGAGGGAGGGGTTAATATTGTTGCTATAGGCTGCGTTACGGGAAGAGGGTCCGGACACAGCAGTGCTAAACAATATGCCTTTTATCAAAGGGCCCCACGTTGACCATGCCTCCCGCTACAGATCTTTTTGACATTCACAAGGAGTGATGCCCTTACTGACAAAAAATGCTTACAGTTTGGAAAGAATAGTTGTTGTTTTCAGTCAATAGTTTCCGTAGTTTGTGTGCCTATTGTATTAACTGCAGTTCTACAGCGCTAACCAAAATGATATGTACCCAAGCCGGTAAAAGAGAGAAAACCCATAACAAAGTTGCTCGGTAAGGGTTTTTTTCTTTTTAGGGTGATAAATACCCTGCTCTACCCCAGACGCCAAGGTAGTTAATTAGTTATTCATTGCGTACAGGGTCCAGCGGACTGCAAAGAGCCGAATCAGGACCACAAAATCAAGATCACACCTTAGCTCAAAGAAGACTCGCCCCTGATCCGCAAAAAACGATGTGCTGAAACAACCCCAGTGGTAACACTGAAGGCCGTTCACTTTACAATAAAGGCAGCCCACTCAGGGGACGCAGGGGATATACTCTAGTTTATCGAACCCCGTTTACAAAAACAAAATAGAATATAAACATCATCATAAAGTATCAACAAAACACATACATATAAAATGCCTATCCTATCCTATCCTATCCTATCCTATCCTATCCTATCCTATCCTATCCTATCCTATCCTATCCCGTAACTCGGAGTTCGTAGGGGCACCGCAGATGATCGTTTAACCAGCGTACTCCATCTTTCACCGTCCTCAGCAACCCTGATTGTTTCGCTCAGTGACAAACCAGTCCATTCTCGAATGTTGTCCTCCCACCTCTTTTTCGGTCTCCCTCTTCTTCTACCTCATTGCACTGTGCCTTGCAGGATGGTCTTTGCAAGACCTGATGATCTGGTGACATGGCCATATTATCGGAGTTTCTGTTTTTTCACCATTGTGAGCAGGTCATCGTGTTGTCCAATGACTTGTGTGATGGTCTGTCGGACTTCGTCGTTGGTGATGTGCTGGGTATAGGAAATGCCCAGAAGTCTCCTGCAGCACCTCATCTCCATGCTTTGTATTCTTCGTTGGAGGTCTGCTGTGAGGGTCCATGTTTCGCAAGCGTATAGGAAGATGGAGATGACAAGGAAGCGCAGCAGTCTTACCTTTGAATGTAGACTGATGGTCCTGTCTTTCCAAATTGGCTTCAACCTCGCCAGGGCAGCAGTTGTTTGTGCGATCCTGGAGAGGGCTTCCTGTCGAGACCCATTGTCTGATACAATGGCTCCAAAATATTTGAAGCTATGCACTGTGTTGAGGGATTGGCCTTGGACTTTGATGTCCGTGTTGATGCCATTGGTGTTGTTGGTCATCATTTTGGTCTTCTCTGCACTTATTTGCATTCCATAGGCTCTGGAGGTGGTGTCATGCCTCTGTACCAGCTGTTCAAGTTCTTGTTCCTCTCCAGCCAATCCATCAATGTCATCCGCAAAACGAAGGTTGGAGATTGCTCTTCCCCCTATGCTGACTGTGCCTTCGTGATCTGCAAGGACATCTGACATGATGCGCTCTAGGAAGATGTTGAAGAGTGTTGGAGAGAGTAGGCATCCCTGACGTACACCGATTGTTGTTCTGAACAGGAAGCCCTAGTGACCATTTGGCAGAAAGCGTCCAATATTCCCAAGCTGGTCTAACAAACCTCACACACAATTTAGGAGTTTTGTCCAGGAAATGTTTTCAATAAATAAAGTAAATGGCTGGTCTGGCGAAGAAGAAGATAGTATAGTAGATTGATAGAACAAAGTAGGAATGAGAAAGAATAAATGAGAATGACAGCGACAGTGGGAATTTAAAACACTAAATTTCCAGAAAGTGGGGATCCTATTTATACAGAAACCCCCAGCACCCGCACGGGGGATCAGACACCAAGGTCGCATTCTTGAAGACGCGTGGTTCATTCAGACATACGGTCAAAGCCGGGTCACATGGCTGTGGTTAGGTATTGGTGATCTCTTAAACAAGGTAAATCACTCGCTGTCACAACAGAAAAGGGAAAATTCAAACTTTAGCGATTGGTTTGAGCAAGGAAAGCACGTGTTATCATTGTTTAAGGTAATAACCAACGCGAATGCTACGGTAAACCCATTTTCGCCCAAAATAAACAAATCATTCTGCTTGGAAACCTTCAAGAAGTCGACGGATCGATGGGTAGAGAAAAATGTTCTGTTGTATGAAGAAGAAGAAGAAGAAGAAGAAGAAGAAGAAGAAGAAGAAGAAGAAGAAGAAGAAGAAGAAGAAGAAGACCGATTATATTCTTTTTCTGGCAAAGCAAACATGAAATACAACGATTTTATCTTAACGCTGTTGACCTAGTTCTAGTCCGACTAATTCGCCTCTTTAGAGGTTCCCACAAAATGTCGTCTGCTACTAAGTCTCGTTTTAACAGGCAATGAGTTACGCCCCCTTACATCTCCCCTGTCTCCACCCCACTTCCTGTTTTTTTTTAGCTCCACAAAGGCAAGTAATCGAAACTTGTGTCTGCTTTAAAAGTCCGTCGTCAGTGTAATCTGTTTCCTATGAGGTGTTGAAGCGAACGGAACTTCTAAAAAAAAGCTGGTCTTACATAACATATTCGCCAGCTCAGAGAGTTGCTAAACAGCGCCGGGTGAAAACAGGACGGGACCCAGAGTGCCCGTGTATTGTATTAATATTTAATTAGTGTGTCAGTGAGTGAGTGCTTTGAACTGTTTCTTACTAAAAAAAAGCGCATTATTATTATTATTATTATTATTATTATTATTATTATTATTATTATTATTATTATTATTATTATTATTGGCTTTAACCTGTCAATCTTAGCACATTGAATAAGTTTTCTCCGATTGCCAGGTTTTATCCATATATTTTTTTTTTTTTTTTTTTGGGGGGGGGGGGGGGGGAAGAAACCGTTTAACTTCATAACGAGTTTTTAAATGTGCGAGTTTAATTCCTGCTCACCCAAGATTGGATGCAAGCTCACCAAAGGCTAACATCATTAAGCTATTTACAACGATATACCCACCCCCAGTATCATCATCATCATCATCATCATCATCATCATCATCATCATCATCATCATCATCATCATCATCATCATCATCAACGAAACTACGCTAAACGACTTGTTATATTCAATACCCCGTCAACCAACCTTTTCATTTGTATTTCTGCACCGTCAAGGTGTCCGTCCTCTTCTTCCTATTCATCAATATTTATGAGCTTATTCCAACAACCTTCTTTTTTAATAATAATAATAATAATAATAATAATAATAATAATAATAATAATAATAATAATAATAATAATAATAATAATAATAATAATAATAATTATTATTATTATTATTACTATTATTATTATTATTATTATTATTATTATTATTATTATTATTATTATTATTATTATTATTATTATTATTATTATTATTATTATAGCATATACCCTCATTGTTATAACCCTGCAATCAATTCCGGTCTGCGCCCCCACTAAAGGAAAACATGTCACACTTAATTCAGATTAATGACCTCCACGTATCCTGATTAAGGATCGCACAGATTATAGAGATAAATTCCGGTATTATTTTACACCACAAGCTTCATAATAGATAATAAGGCTGAAATTTGAGTCGCTTCCCGTTTTAACGAAATTACAACAATAACAATATCTAAGACAAATTATGCCACACCAACTCCTCGGAATTTCAACCTACACTGAAGTACATCCACCATGCAGTGGAATCCACACGACACAACTTCTGCCGTTGACGTTATTCGTCACTTATGAGGGCAAATTTGGGCTGAGTTCTCAGCGAAAGCAGAGAGACTCACGACAAGAGGGGGGGGGGGGAGAAGAGGGGAAGGAGGGATGGGGAACAAAACCTAGAATGCATGCTGTGTGCAGTGGTGTTTCTGGCAGGCACCTATCTAGGACATGAGCGTCAGGATCTGTAAAAGTCCGTGCGTCGGAATGCCGGAGTCTACAGACTAGTAGACCTTACATTCACTCGTATGGCATGGCTATGCAGCAACATGGAAACGTTAACCAGCTGCACGATCTAACCTTTTGTTATTAAAAAATACAAAAGGTGACTCGGCGTCCTACGAACAGACCCGTTCTCACACACAAACGCGCGCCCACACACACACACACATCCCACTCACCCCCCCCCCCCCCCACACACACACACACACCTCCTCCTCCCCCCCCCCCACACACACACACACCTCCTCCTCCCCCGCCCAATGATCCCTCTCTCATCTTTCTTCTCACAGAAAAGAACACCTGCTTTCAACAATCTCCGTTCATACATTCGCCTTAAATTCTAACTTAATCTGCTTTGGAAGTTTTATTTGTGATGAAACATTTAAAACCTTTTTTTACGACGTACTTGGGAGAATCACAATAGCTTTTAGATTACACTTGTTTAAAAAAAACAATTTGCGCTCTTCATTGTAACGCAACCCAACAACACAAGAACATTCGTTTGTAAAATGAATGTAAAACCTTTTTTCTTATACATTTTACACCGGCGAATTCAAGAAGAAGAAGACGAAGAAGAAGAAGAAGAAGAAGAAGAAGAAGAAGAAGAAGAAGAAGAAGAAGAAGAAGAAGAAGAAGAAGAAGAAGAAGAAGAAGGAAGAAGAAGAAGAAGAAGAAGAAGAAGAAGAAGAAGAAGAAGAAGAAGAAGAAGAAGAAGAAGAAGAACAAGAAGAAGAAGAACAACAACAACAACAACAACAACAACAACAAGAAGAGGAAGAACAAGAAGAAGAAGAACAAGAAGAAGAAGTAATAATAATAATACTAATACTACTACTAATACACAGCCAAAGGCTAACATCATTAACCACTGAGCTATTTACAACGATATACCCACCCCCAGGGTCATCATCATCATCATCATCATCATCATCATCATCATCATCATCAACGAAACTACGCTAAACGACTTGTTATATTCAATACCCCGTCAACCAACCTTTTCATTTGTATTTCTGCACTTATTCTTCTTCAGACCTCCCCTCCCCTCTGTCGTCGTATCTAATGTACAGTCCCTATCTAGTAAGCTCGACGAACTTCGTACACTATGCAGGTATGATTCTGTCTTTCGTGAAGCCTGCCTACTCGGACTCTCAGACACATGGCTCAACGACGATGTTACCGATGCCGAAGTTTCCATCGATGGTTTCTCCATCCTGAGAAGTGACAGAACACGTACTGAGTCTGGCAAGGACGGTGGTGGTGGTGTGTGCCTGTCCATAAATAGCAGGTGGTGTACAGAATATACGGTCCATGAAAGAACTTGTACCACTCTGTTGGAACTGCTGTGTGTCTCGCTACGACCTCACTACCTCCCTCGTGAATTTACCAAGCTGATAGTGTGCGTAACCTACGTCCCCTTCTTCACCCCTTCGGATAAAACCAGAGAAGCTGCTCGAGTAATCGCTGCGTCAGTTTCGGCTCTTCAGTCACAGTACCCTGACGCCCCAGTGCTAGTAATGGGCGACTTCAATGCCTGCACCCTCGATGGAGACCTACCAAGCCTGCAGCAGTATGTGACGTGTCACACCCGTGGTGCTAAAACACTTGACCTATGCTACGGTTCAATTCCCCATGCCTTCTCATGCCAGTCCCTGCCTCCTGTGGGCCGCTCCGATCACAGCAGTGTCCACCTCATTCCCAAGTACAGGCAGCGGTTGAAGAGGGTCAAACCTCGCTACGTCATGTCCAGGCCTTGGTCAGAGAACTCACTGGAAGCACTTCGCGGATGCTTTGACTGTACAGAATGGTCCTGTCTGTACGATCCATCAGCTGACATCAACTACAACCTCGATGTCATCACAGACTACGTCAAATTCTGTCAGGACTGTGTCATCCCTCCCAAGAAGAAGAAAATGTTCCCAAACATCAAGCCGTGGTTCACGTCACACATCTACCACCTGCTGAAAAAAAAGAGGAAGGCCTTTGCAGAGAAAAACATGCTCCTGGTGGCTCAGCTGACCCGGGAGGCCAGATCTGCGATCCGCCAGGCAAAGCTCCGGTTCAAGCAAAGGGTGGAGGACGAGTTCAGTAAAATGAACGCTAGAGCTGCTTTCCAACACCTGCGGACGTTGATGGACGACGGTGACTCCTCTCGTTCTGACCAGCTTCCAGCATCCACTGACCCTTTGACTTTCGCAACTGACCTGAACAACTTCTACAATCGATTTGACAATGCTGACTTCTCTGCAGAGTGCTTTCACCTGATGTCAGCAGCTCCAGTCGTGGAAGGGTCAGTCACCATCAGCGTCGACGATGTGAGAACCCAGTTCAGGAAGACGAAGGCAACCAAGGCGGCCGGCCCTGACGGCGTCTCAGCTCGGCTACTCAAGAGCTGCGCTGATTCCCTTGCACCTGCCTTTCAGCCCCTCTTCCAAGCCTCCGTTGACTCTGGCATTGTACCCACTCTATGGAAATCCTCAGTCATCATCCCCGTCCCCAAAAAGCCCAGACCCACTGAACCTAACCATTACCGCCCTGTTGCCCTCACCCCTCTACCCATGAAGTGCCTCGAGCGCATAATGCTGAGGAACCTGCAGCCTTTCATTGAGCCACACTTGGACCCCCTGCAATTTGCCTACCGTGCAGGTCGGGGGGTGGAAGATGCAGTGGCGACCATCCTTCACCGGCTGCTGAAGCACCTGGAGACTCCCGGCCATTACGCTAGGTTACTGTTTGCTGACTTCAGTTCGGCCTTCAACACCATGCAGAGACACGTACTGGTGGAGAAGCTTCAGCAGCTGGAAGTCCCCACAGTCATCGTTCGGTGGGTGCTTGACTTCCTCACTGACAGACGGCAGCGGGTGCGGGTGGCGGGTGGCGGGGAGACTGGGGTCACGCTCTCGCCTGAGTTGACGACAAACACGGGCGCCCCCCAGGGGTGTGTGCTCAGCCCGTTTTTGTACATTACCTACACAAACAGCTGCAAGTGCGAGGGTGATAAATGCTCTTGCTCCAAGTTCGCTGACGACTCTGCCATCCTCGGCCTGGTGTCCGATGCTGAGTCGGAGACGACATATCAGGCCACTGTCAACAAGTTCGCCGCCTGGTGCTCAGAGCACCACCTGCAGCTCAACGTCATCAAGACCAAAGAGTTAGTTGTGGACCCGAGAAGGGACGCTCCGCCTGTACAGCCTGTCATTATCGGGCAGGAGCAGGTGGAGATAGTGGAATCCTTCCGCTACCTCGGCCTCATCCTCGACTCTGCACTCAACTTCAAGGAGCAAGTCACTTCTGTCCAGAGGAAGTGTCAGCAGAGGCTGTATGTGCTGCGCCGACTGCGGTCTCTCGAACTGGACCCCCAGCTGCTCCTCAACCTCTATCGCTCCATCATAGAGCCCATCCTCACATACTGCAGTAGTATATACCACCCCTCCCTCTCTGTCACTGAAAGAAACAAGTTGATCAAAATTTCAAACACGGCCTCAAAGATCATTAAGAAAAATGTAAATGATTCAAGGCGTAATTTGAACACTAATGCAGTAAACATTTAAAACACAATTATACAGTAAAACGGTACTAGGCTAAATATTTCCGATAACAGTCCGAGAAAAAAGAAAACAGTTTAAAGTCCAAAACTACATCATTACATTACATGATTATTGCTTTAGGTCCAGCGGACAATTCCGAGCCAAATCAGGACCAGACAACCCCTGATCCACACAAAAGATCTGCTGAAACAACCCTAGTGTTAAAACTGAAGGCACCCCACCAGCCAGTCACTTTACAATAAAGACATTCCCACCCAGGGGACGCTGAGGCTATACTCTAATGTATCGAACCCCCGTTTACAAAAACAAAATCGAATACGAACATCATTATAAAATATCAACAAAACACATACATATAAAATGCCTACATTGCTAAATAATAACATCATAGGAAGCCCTACTGACCACCTGGCAGAAAGCGTCCAATATTCCCAAGCTGATCCAACAGACCTCACACACAAATAAGGAGTTTTGTCCCGGAAGAGTTTTCAAGAAAAAAAAGGTAGATGACTGGTCTAGCGAAGAAGAAGATAGTATAGCACATTGATAGAACAGAGCAGGAATGAGAAAGAACAAATGAGAAAGACAGCGACAGTGGGAATTTAAAGCACTAAATTTCCAAACAGTGGGGATACTATTTATACTGAAACCCCCGGCACCCCAACGGGGGGAAAACTACATCAATATATACATACACTGATACATTCAAACACAAAAATCAATTAAAACATTACATCCTTTTAACAAAAATCCATACACAACATATTAAAAAAATAATTGGGTCTGACAATTGCACTATATAGGTAATGCGACTTTAAAACTTAATGCAGAAACATTTATATATAGACGTACTCCTAAGGTACATGTTGATTCAAGAATGTTCACGCCAGGAGTATTTTAACTCAAAATAAAGAGCGATTACAACATAAAAACGAGAGAGTGGACGATGAAAGTCCAGTAAAAGTTGGACTCGGATGAACTAAGCACAATAGGGAAATCAACAATGAAGTGAAAATTGAAAAATTGCGGAGAAAGCCAAGGAAAATGTTGTACAACAGAAGAATCTAGGTTAGTATTTGCACCAGATAATTGAAAACAAAAAGTAAGAAAGAACGAAAAACAATAACAAAACACACACACAGACTCACAGATACACACTCACACAGACTCACAGATACACACTCACACAGACTCACAGATACACACTCACACAGACACGCACACGCATATGCACACAGTTTTTTTTCTCATACACACACACACATTATGACACTAACACACGTACTATTTAACATACACACATTTATACTCTCTAACATACACTCAAACATATTGTCTGTCTGTCGCTCTCTCTCTCTCTCTCTCATTCCCGCGCACATGCGTACGCGTAACACGTATAAACACACCCACACACACACACACACACACACACACACACACACACACACAAACTCTTCTTTCTCACTCCCATTCCCTCTATCTTCGCCACACTCGTCAACATTGTGTCTGCTAAAAGAATAAATGACTCGCATTCTTTTGGGGGGACGAAAATCAATAACAAAAGGAAAAGACGTTGTTGGCAACAATTGATCAATATTCCTTTTCTGTCTTCATTCCTTCGTAACAGCTAATTGAATCCTCCCCAAAGGGACTCTCTTGCTTAGTCCCACATAAGAAAGTTTTGTGTCATATTTACTTTTTTTCCAACAGGTGTTTGAATGAGAAGTACAATCGAATCAATCTCCAACTTCTCCAAACGGCAAGCCAACTTTTTTTTTTTCATGCACAGACTGGTGGTTTGAAAAAGTGTCATAAGTAGGCTTATATTCAATATTACAATGTTGAAGAGACAGGAGCGGGACAGGAATGGAAGTGGTTCAACAACGTTATCTTCTTTTCAAATGTCATCCTTCTTTTTAGCAGTCCAATATGCCAAAGCCAGTTGAGCTTACTAAATTAAGACACCTGTCAATATCAATAACAGGGCATTATCCCTTGCCTGAACCCTCTTCTCAACATTGCGTCATTGTGCAAATATGTATCTGCTAATGAAATAAGACAGGGATGTGTTTGATTAAACTTAACATTAGACAAGGATAGACTTTTAATAACAACTTGTGGAACCTGTCTTTTTTTTTTCAGACCTATCCTATCCTATCCTATCCTATCCCGTAACTCGAAGGTCATTGGGGCACCATAGATGATCGTTTAACCAGCGTACGCCATCTTTCTCTGTCCTCATCAACCCTCATGGCTTCGCTCAGTGTCAAACCAGTCCTTTCTCGAATGTTGTCCCCCCACCGCTGTTTCTTTCTTCCTCTTCATCTGCGTCCTTGCACCGTGCCTTGCAGGATAGTCTTTGCAAGGCCTGATGCTCTGGTGACGTGGCCATACCATCGGAGTTTCCGTTTTTTCACCACTGTGAGCATGTCATCGTGTGGTCCAAAGGCTTGTGTGATGGTCTTCGGATATCGGTGCTTCAGACCTACATGTGTGTTAAACAAATAGGAGAGGAAAACTAACGGTGAATTGTTTCTGTCCCACAGGTGGACCTCTTGCCCAAACTGTAGATTGTCATGTAGGAGTTGACTCGCGCTGTTTATACAATAATGTCGGGCACAGTTAACCGATATTACTATGTACTATCACAACACTATTTTTGTGGGTTTTTTTTTTCTCAACAATTCAGCAGCAAACTGTAAGCATAAGACGTGGCGTTTGTTGTATATAACAAATGAGTTCACATGTTTTCATCTGTATATAACTATCGATTTCTCCTAACACATGTTTTAATTTTGAGTTAGTTTCGCAAATACCACAATCTGGGGCCAGTTACATTTTGTTTGTTTAGGCACAGCTGCATATTACACAAAAAACATGCATATGTATATAGGTGAACTTAAAGTATGTGTGTAGGGTGTATTTCCCAAGTTAGAGTATTGTACGTATACCCCTATCTTAATTCTGAGCAATTTTGTTTAGGTTTTGTTCGTTGGCCAACACAACTTCAACATGAATAAAACCTCCAAGGTCTCAGAGAAAATGTATGGTGGCTCTTACGCCATAATATATTTAAATGTAACGCTATTGAAACTATAGTCTATCTATCTATCTATCTATCTATCTATCTATCTATCTATCTATCTATCTATCTATCTATCTATCTATCTATCTATCTATCTATCTATCTATCTATCTATCTATCTATCTATCTATCTATCTATCTATCTATCTATCTATCTATCTATCTATCTATCTATCTATCTATCTATCTATCTATCTATCTATCTATCTATCTATCTATCTATCTATCCTAATCCAATACAATCTAATATCTAGTATAATCTAACCGATCGATCTATTCTAATCTAATCTATCATATCCTATCCCTTAACTCGAAGATCGTTGGGGCACCACAGATGATCGTTTAACCAGCGTACTCCATCTTTCTCTGTCCTCAGCAACCCCCAAGGCCTCGCTCAGTGGCAAGCAATTCCATTCTCGAATGTTATCCTCCCACCTCTTTTTGGTCTCCCTCTTCATCTGATTCCTTGCATCGTCCCTTGCAGGATGGGTTTTGCAAGGCCTGATGCTCTGGTGACGTGGCCATACCATCGGAGTTTCCGTTTCTTCACCTCTGTGAGCATGTCATCGTGTTGCCCAATGGCTTGTGTGATGGTATATGGGACTTCATCGTTGATGATGTGCTGGATATAAGAAAGGCGCAGAAGTCTTTTTCTGTAGCACCTCATATTCATGCTTTGTGTTCTTCGTTGTAGGTTTGCTGTAAGGGTCAATGTTTCGCAAGCGTATAGGAAGATGGAGATGACAAGGGAGAGTAGCAGCCTTACCTTGGAGTGTAGAATGATGGTCCTGTCTTTCCAAATGGGCTTCAACCTTGTCAGGTCAGCAGTTGTTTGTGCGATCCTGGAGAGGACTTCCTGTCGGGACCCATTGTCTGAAACAATGGCATCTAAATATTTGAAGCTATCACCGTGTTGAGGGATTGATCTTGGACTTTGATGCCCGTGTTGATGCCCTTGGTGCTGTTGGTCATCATTTTGGTCTTATCTGCACTTATTTCCATTCCAAAGGCTCTGGAGGTTGTTTCAAGCCTATGTACCAGCTGTTCAAGTTCTTGTTCCTTTCCAGCCAATCCATCAATTTCATTCACAAAACGGAGGTTAAAGATTGCTCTATCCCATCTGCTGACTGTACCTTCGTGATCTGCAAGGGCATTTGACATGATGCGCTCTAGGAAGATGTTGAGGAGTTTATGAGAGAGTAGGCATCCTTGATGCACGCCGATTGTTGTTCTCAACCAGATCCCGATGGCGCTGTTGTGGAGGACTGCACTGGTAGCCTTGTCATACAAGCTTTTGAGGACTTCAATAATGTCAGGGCTGTTGTTGTACACTCTCATAGTTGCCCACAGAGCTGCATGCCAGACTCGTTCAAAGGTTTTCTTGAAGTCTACAAACAAATTATATAGATGTAATTGATGCTGTAGGTATTTCTCTCAGATTATTCCGAGGTTAAAAATCTGTTCAGTGGTACTTCGCCCTGCCCTGAACCCTGCTTGCTCTTCAGCTATGATTTGTTCAGCTTGGGTTTTCAAAGGGTTGAGTATTATTTTCAGAAGGACTTTGCTGGGATGGCTGATGAGGCTGATGGTGCGGTAATGTTCACATTCCTGAGGATTACCCTTTTTGGGAAGAGTGATGACAAGCGATTGGGTCCATGGTGTGGGCCACTCCCCACTCTGCCAGATCTTGTTACAGATAATGGTGAGGGCGTCGATCATCGCTTCTCCTCCTGCTTGAAGCAGTTCCGCGGATATGTTGTCCACTCCCGCTGACTTCCCTTTCTTCGGCGATTGCACTCCTGCGTCAACTTCTTTACAAAGAATTGAGAGGATTTCTTCTTCTTCTCTGCACTAGGGACATGCTAGAACTTATGGATCCCGTTTGGTGTGTGGTTGTAAAGGTCAGAGCAGTACTATGTCCATCTATCCAAGACTTCTTGTTCTTCTGTAAGGCATATGCCAGACTTGCTTTGGATCGTGGACCAAGTGCCGAAGAAGGACACAGTCATAGTGCAAGACGACTGAAATTCCAAGGTTGGCCAAAATGGGTACCACAACTGCGGAGACACATCTGGACTCCACCGCAACAACGAGACACATGACAGAGGTCTGAGACTCTTGGTGTTTGTTTGCCAAATACATCAATCTTATAGTGGCAACCACGCATGGTCCCCACACAAAAATCCAAACGATTGACCTAACACAGTCCTAGCGGGGAGCATAATAACCAGATCATTGTCAAGAAACGCTTCAGATCAAGCGTCAACATTTTCAGGACACGCACTTTTCCAGGAGCAGATATCGGAAGTGACCACGATCTCGTGATCATCCCTTTCCGGCCCCACTTGAAGAGAGCAAACACAGCTAATTGCGCCAGACTGAAGTTCAACCTGGACAAACTGCAAGACCCGGAGGTGGCAGAAATATTCCAAGCCAGAAGTGGAGGGGAATTTGCACCACTGCTCGTTTTGGGAACCGGTGAAGTAGATGTCAGCACCATGACCACCACCTTCAACTCTGCTGTGACAAAACTGCGGACCTTAGCAAGCACCGCCCAAAGAAGAAACAGTGGATCACGCCTGAACTTTTGGACCTGTGTGACAAACGAAGGGAGTTGAAAAAGAAAAAGAACACCTCAAAAGGAGCTGATGCCTACCGGAAAATCAACAGGGACATCCGAAAAGGTATGTGCACAACACAGGAGAACTGGATAGAAGATCAATGCCAGGAAATAGAGAACAGTCTGATCAAGAACAACAGCAAGAAGGCCTACCAGACTGTGAAGCCGCTGACAAGTGTTAATCAGCAAAGGTCTCCACGATCTAAAGCAAAATCTAATCTAGTCTAATCCAGTCTAATCTAATATCTAATATAATCTAATATCTAATCTAATCTATCTATCTATCTATCTATCTATCTATCTATCTATCTATCTATCTATCTATCTATCTATCTATCTATCTATCTATCTATCTATCTATCTATCTATCTATCTATCTATCTATCTATCTATCTATCTATCTATCTATCTATCTATCTATCTATCTATCTATCTATCTATCTATCTATCTATCTATCTATCTATCTATCTATCTATCTATCTATCTATCTAATCTAATCTAATCTAATCTAATCTATCTATCTATCTATCTATCTATCTATCTATCTATCTATCTATCTATCTATCTATCTATCTATCTATCTATCTATCTATCTATCTATCTATCTATCTATCTATCTATCTATCTATCTATCTATCTATCTAACACTCCCTCTTCGTTGTGATCCTTACAATCCAAGTCCACGTGACGGAATGTATGTATATGTAGGCTTATGTACAGATATCGACAAAAGGTTTGTTGTCCTATCCGTCATAATGAGAAATAACATCGGAACAGTCCGGAATTAAAACAATGATATAATGAAAAGTAATCCTTCATGCTAAGTTTCTTTTGATAACAACAAAAAAATTTTTTTAATATAAATTAAATTTATTTTAAAGAAAAAAACATCTCGACTTCCGATTTCTATTAGTCACTCCAAGTTGAATGATGCAAAACGCGTGTTTCTGGCACTGATATGAACTGCAGATAGGCTAAATTTGTTCGGCCGCCATTCCACTTATTTCCTCGAAAAGCACATATGCATGTCTGACAAGCATCCATGCATGGTTTCTGTTTGACCGATATTTTGCAGGAAAGTTGCGCAGAAAAAAAAAGAAAAAAAAAGCCCTCGTTGTTTGACCTTATTTTTTTTAATTATTATTTTTTTAAGGACAACGCACTTTAAGTGGTAATAACGTTCTGTAGAAAGTTCGTGAAGTTGTTATTAATGTCAAACAAAATAGTGGCTAAACGTTAGCGGCAGCGAAAATGTATAAGGTTGTACCTATTATATTATTGTCATAGCAATTATACAAGTACATATCTTGCCTGTGTATTCGCTTTAGGTAATTTTGCATTTATGCCTTTTCGTTTCAGTCACACGTTTTTTTTTTTTGTTTTTTTTTTGGCCATAATGCTCATAAAGCCTGTAGAGATGACAAACGGAAAAAAAACTGTACTCTCTCTCTCTCTCTCTCTCTCTCTCTCTCTCTCTCTCTCTCTCTCTCTCTCTCTCTCTCTCTCTCCCTCTCTCTCACGCAATAATTTTGTATTAGCCTTTGCTATAAGAAATGCCGAGTTGTAGGGCCTAGATAATTAATATATACTAGCAGTTATTACCCGTCCAAATAAATTTTTGATGACCCAATTGCTGGGCCTGATGTTATATGCCCGTTTCAAAAATTTTCCTGGAAGTGACTTTTTTTGTGCATTCTGCAGCATTTTGTCATTTTATGTTTGTTTTTAATCTGAAGAAGAGCAAAGCACGAAAATTCATTTGTCTTGTATTGTTGTATAATTAAAAGTATCTATTATATTTTGTTGTTGTGTTGCTGATTTTATGCCCGTTATAGGTTATCTTTGGGTGTCCAAGCTGTCAGCCACTGAGTGAAGTCAAATTTATTTGAGACTATAATGTTCCATTGTAGCCTACATAGTGTATAGTTTATGTTGTGGTGTTGGTACAATAACTACATGTAGGAAATATCGGAACAAAAATGATGACCAACAACACCAATGGCATCAACACGGACATCAAAGTACAAGGCCAATCCCTCAACACAGTGCACAGCTTCAAATATTTAGGAGCCATTGTGTCAGACAATGGGTCTCGACAGGAAGTCCTCTCCAGGATCGCACAAACAACTGCTGCCCTGACAAGGTTGAAGCCCATTTGGAAAGACAGAACCATCAGTCTACATTCCAAAGTAAGACTGCTGCGATCTCTGGTCATCTCCATCTTCCTATATGCTTGCGAAGCATGGACCCTCACAGCAGATCTCCAACGAAGAATACAAAGCATGGAGATGAGGTGCTACAGAAGACTTCTGTGCATTTCCTATACCCAACACATCACCAACGTTGAAGTCCGACAGAAAATCACACAAGCCATTGGACAACACGATGACCTGCTCACAGTGGTGAAGAAACGGAAACTCCGATGGTATGGCCACGTCACCAGATCATCAGGCCTTGCAAAGACCATTCTGCAAGGCACAGTGCAAGGAGGTAGAAGAAGGGGGAGACCGAAAAAGAGGTGGGAGGACAACATTCGAGAATGGACTGGTTTGACACTGAGCGAAGCCATGAGGGCTGCTGAGGACAGAGAAAGATGGAGTATGCTGGTTAAGCGATCATCTGTGGTGCCCCTACGACCTTCGGGTTATGGGACAGGATAGGATAGGATAGGAAATATCAATTGCCTGAAAGTGGAAGAAATTGTAAACACAACAGGAACTGCTAAGTATTTTGAAAGTAAAATACAATTATATGTTTATCTTTAATCTATGTCTCTTTTTAGTGATTCACCACTGACAGTGCACTTCAGCCTTCCACTTCCAGAATCATAAACACAACTAAGATATACAGTATATCAAAGATACTTTTAATTAACATTAGCTCGAAAATTAATTCACATTGTATAAAAGTATCTTTGATATAATAATCTTTGTTGTGTTTATGATTCTGGAAATGGAAGGCTGAAGTACACTGTCAGTGGTGAATTACTAAAAAGAGACATAGATTAAAAATAAACTTATAATTGTAATAAAACACAATAATCATTTATTTGAGGAGAACAGCATTACTGATTTATTGCACATGCATGTGATTAAAACAATAAGGCAATGCTATCACTGCATGCACAGAACTTTTTTCCTTATAATACATACCAATGAAATACCAAATTGAGGCAATCATAAAAAAAGCACCAAGCCATGTAAATGTAATTTTTTTTAATCAGTTTATAGTCCCCTCTCTTCCGGATAAGGATTTTCAGAGAGGAGACTATATGTAAATGTAAATATGGACCTTTAGTCCCTACAGATATTTATTTGGGAACAATTCAGTTTTAATTTAGATTCTAAATATTTATTTTTAATGTAAAGTTTGCTCTTAATTTTATATTTTTTTTCTGATGAATCGAATGACAATTAATTATGCTATGAAATTTACAATAAAACTATAATGTTATTTTCTAAATGTTTTTTTTTAAACAGACCTACCTATACCTAATTTTTTTTTTAAAAGCATAAGATGTTAAGTGTTCTAAGAAGTACACGCATCATGGATAAATGAAAAAAAACGAATATGAAGCAGTTATTAATACCCGTGCTATGATTTTATTTTTATTTATATATATATATATATATATTTTTTAAGCATTTTACTTGCACCTCGTTTTGTTTTTCAGTTGCCTCTGTTCCGCTCTTTTTCTTTATTATCTATATCTCTCTTATATCTCTCTCGCTCTGTATTATTAAATTTTATTTTTAAAAAAAAAAGTACCAAGCGAGGATCGAACCCGGGTCGCCTTATTGACAGTCAAACGCCTTATCCATTGAACCACGGGATGCTATAATTCTCTAAACTGATTTTAGGTCCCATATCATAAAACATGTTGAACCCCTCGATTTTATTAGTGTTATAAACTTGAAACTGGATTAAACAACAATATAGCGAACGCCGATCGATTAAAAGCGATTTGGAATAAAATACGAAATCCTTGGTAGAAATGGTATGCGGAAATGATGGCAGGGCTAAGGACAAAAATGATTGGTTCTAAAAATACCGTCTCACACATGTGTTTTTACAGTGTTTTTTGAGGGAGTAAAATGCAAACTAAAGCCGTTTTGCGATCGAAAAGAATGTTAAGTTTCGTTGTATCGGCAGCGGGTGATCGAGCGCCGAATGGCAAAACTCGCGTGGAAGCAATTATATGGACAGTTCAGCTGTAATCTGTAAAACTTGGAGCCAAGTGAAGCTCAAAATTAACTTCACAACAAAGCCGCTGGTTGGCTAAAACGGCCCCTCGTGATCTGAAAAGGCTGCTCGATTAATATATAGATTTACCAAGGTTTGCTGGAAACAATGCGTTGCCCTAGTTAGATAAGTGCTAATGCTAAAGCTTTGGAAAAGGATTTCTCTGTGAGAGTTTACCAAATGAGCGCGTGTTTTGTTTTCATGTCAAATGATTGGCTGTATTGAATTTGCTGTTTGAATTTCGACACTTTACTTGTCCCTTTTTATCGGAAAATTCTTGGTCGCTTCCCTGAGGAAGGCGATGTCTCAGCCTGTGTCGCGCCTCAAACCCAACCCACGTGATATTAGTTATGCTTTTGAAATTTTGCTGGAGCAGCAAACCGGAAGACCAGGAGAAAACCCCCCGAGACGTTGCACGAGTCGAAAGTTAACATAACGCCCAGAGGCGGGGTCGATCCCACACCTGTCAGGCGCAATTGGTTTCTAGCCTGTGAACAAGGCAAGTTAGTCCCGCCTTTGACCACCCGGCCACAACTCTCGCTGTTATTATAGTGTACTACTGCTACTACTACTATTACACTCAGTGTCAAGCCAGTCCACTACTACTGCTACTACTACTGCTACTACTAATTCTACTACTACTACTACTACCTCTTCTTCTTCTACTACTACTACCACCACTACTACTACCCCCGTTGGGGTGCCGGGGGTTTCAGTATAAATAGTATCCCCACTTTAAAGTGCTTTAAATTTCCACTGTCGCTGTCTTTCTCGTTTGCTCTTTCTCATTCCTGCTCTGTTCTATCAATCTGCTATACTATCTTCTTCTTCGCTAGACCAGTCACCTACCTTTTTTCTTGAAAACTTCCGGGACAAGACTCCTTATTTGTGTATGAGGTCTGTTGGATCAGCATGGAAATATGGAACGCTTTCTGCCAGGTGGTCACTAGGGCTTCCTATGATGTTATTATTTAGCAATGTAGGCATTTTATATGTATGTGTTTTGTTGATAATTTATAATGATGTTTGTATTCTATTTTGTTTTTTTATAAACTGGGGTTCGATAAATTAGGGTACAGCCTCAGCGTCCCCTGCATGGGATGTCTTTATTGTAAAGTGACTGGCTGGTGGAGAGCTTTCAGTTTTACCACTAGGGTTGTTTCAGCAGATCTTTTATGCGGATCGGGGGTTGTCCGGTCCTGATTAGGCTCGGAAGAGTCCGCTGGACCTCATGCAATAATCATGTAATGTAATGTAATGTACCACTACTACTGCTACTGATTTAAAAGAAGAAGAAGAAGAAGAAGAAGAAGAAGAAGAAGAAGAAGAAGAAGAAGAAGAAGAAGAAGAAGAAGACGTACAACAACAGCCACAGACGAAGATAACTATCCCAGGAAAGAAGGGAAAGAGACCTAATCAACTCTGAACCACCAGAGCAAACAAAGTGTTCAGATGGGCAGTGAACAAATGCAATGTTGCTTACTGGTCCACCACGGGATTCGATCCCCGGTCATCGGTATGCCAGACGAGCGCTCTCTATCACTGAACTACTTCGGTGAGACAAACTCAAAACTTCTCTGATACGCGGTCGGGGGGGTTCTACGTGGGTAGCATCTGCCAGTTGTCTAGTTGTCACGGTGTGTGGCATCGTGGAAATAAGGATTGTAATGTTCCATTGTACGCTGAATTAACTCATGAATAATTCTACTGCCTTAACTATCAGCTTCACAGATCTGTTGTGATATTGCCAAGATAAATGTCTCGTGCACTTTACACACACACATAGAAATACAGAGAAACAGACACAGACTTACACTCACACACACACACACACACATACACACACACACACAAAGGCGCGCGCGCCCCCTCATGCTTATGTAGCTGAGCGGAGTATTTGACTCCCGTCTCTCGGCCACGACCTTGAGAACATTGCTCCACCCGAGCTGTTATTTTCATTTTATCCCTCAAAAGAAGGACATAAAAATATTTGCCCTGCAAGGCGGTGAAGCGTGGTTGGGAGTACCGGGTTGCCGGCTACTAGTGCCACGCACTCTACTGCACAGTCGCGATTACGATTACGATTACGATTTTTAATTAACGTCTCCGGACACACTAGTGAATAGGAGACAATGCAAAGTCGCTGCCACCGACCTGCATAAAATGCCTGCCGACAATGTGGTCCCGCTCGCCACCAAACGCAGCAGTCGAATGGTCAGCCTGGGAGAACAAATGTCGTGTCGCCTTGTCCTGCGTAACCTAATGGCATCCCCAAAGGATTCTGCACAGCATGAGCCACCCAAGGCTAGTCTAACCAAGAAAGTCAAGGTAGACAATTTCTCTCCCAAGCCTCAACCAGTCGCCTCCCTTTCCGCTACACATACATACAAACACAATTGCACATTATGGTCGAACAAAACAAAACGACTGTAAGATATCAACCACATTTAACTACATGAATTAGGATTTGTTATAAGATCACTAGTTGTACATTTGTCGTTTTATTTCATTATTTCCGGTTACATAGTTTAATAATACAGATGAGTTTTTTTTAGGTATGAGTGTGTGTGTGAGTGTGTGTGTTTGTGTGTGTGTGTGGGTGTGTGTGTGTGTGTGTGTGTGTGTGCGAGCGACTGTGAGGAGTGTATGTAGGCGTGTGTGTCTAAAATCAACATTGTGTGCATAGGCCATAAACGAACTACTGAATTAAAAACATTCACTCACATAACTGCCCAAATGAGAACACGTAGTGACGCGATTTCTGTTACTATTGCACAAAATCTATGAGTTAAAATGACATAGCGCATCATTATAAAAGATCCGTGTCTTTCCAATTTGAGTTAGCTATTCATTGTTTCTAGGGTCCAGCGCACTGCAAAGAGCCGAATCAGGACCACTACTTGGTTGAATGAGTACCGTATAAAAGATCTGCTGAAACAACCATGGTGGTGGCCATCACAATAATTCTCAGCTGAACAGCGGCAGGCAAGAACGAGGCAAGAACGAGTCTGTCAGCTAAGGACGAGGCAGCACAAGCTCTTAGGAGGCTGGCCGGTTAGGGTCTGTCTACCCGAGCTTCAGCACTTATTATTCGCTGAGGTGTTGAGCACCTTTCTTCTGCCGACCTGCATCTTCCACTGCGACGGTCTCTATTCAGCTTGCCTAGCCGACCTGCCTGTACCACTGCGGCGGTCTGCCGACCAGCATTTTCCGTTGCGGCTTTCCATAGGCTCGAGCTCACACCTGTTCAAGGAGATGTTCAGACCCACAGACGCTGTAGCGTGCGGATACGAGGAGGACGCACTGTCAGGGCGATAAGGGGACTCGTTGCTGGCGGTGGCAGTACAGAAGTTGAAGCTGCTGCACCAGCGGACTGTGGGAGATCCCGAAACGACACTCCACTTCAAACTACACTCTTCATTTTCTTACAAGTTGGGCTCCTCCGACTGTGCGTCGGTTGCGCTGCGTGGAAGGGCCCTCCTCGCTTGGCTTCCGCTCGGCCCGGTCTCCGGTTGCCTACCCCCTTTCTCTGGGCGACGTGGGGTTCCCTGTGGAGGGTGGCGTCCTCCGGACAACAGGTGCTTGCACCGCCTTGGTTCCCTGCGTGCTGCCTTCCTTCTTTGTGAGTCACTGTGTTACGTTGAAACGCGAAGGATAGTATGTCTGAAACGCGCACGATAGATCTAATCGTTTCGCTTTGCAAAGTATTCAATAATAGAGTGTATCTACCTTTGATTTGAGTTTGCATTGTTGTTAGGAGAGGCTTTGTATAACGTTGATAATTTTCGTTAGTTGATATTATTGGAGAATTCTCTAGATTTACTTGTTTACCGTCGATCGAAGTTTCTTGATGGGCGTAGATATTGGAGAACATTCTTTTGACAGAAAGGAAGGTTGTATGACGTAAAACAGTGATGACGAAGTTAATTCTGATTGGTAACGGAGTAGGAATGAGAAAGGACAAAGTAGAAAGACAGTGGAAATTTAAAGCACTAAATTTCCAGAAAGTGTGGATACCACCGCGGTGTCCTTCATAACGGGACTCGTAGCTATAGATAGTTGAAGGTTCAATTCCAATTATCTGGCTGTTACAGCAGACAGAAAAAAAAGTCTCAAACTTGGCAAAATGCTTCCTCGGTAATCTTCTAATGTAACAATATTAATGTATTGCATGTAGAGTTTTAACGCAACAACAATAACAACAGCAGCAGCAATAACAACCACAACAACAACAACGACGACTACAAAAATAGACAAACTAATATAAAATAAAATTAAAATAGACTCGTTTTGTTGTTGTATATGTTACCGGCAATGTGCGAAATCCCGGTATTGTACAGAATGCATTCTATACTTTATCTAGGCAGTCTCTAGTCATTCTATAGTATGCCGGATTTCACACACTGCCGGTAACATATACAATAATGTCAATAAAATAAAATGAAATAAAATAAATCAAACACTATCTCTCTTTGTTGCACTCGTAAAATAAAATAAAATAAAATAAAATAAAATTTAATTTAATTTAAAAACCACTCTCTCTGTGTTGTTTTCACGCCAGTCGAAATTTAAACATAGTGTTTCAAGATCTGACAACATTTAGGCGTGGTGGCAATAACTGCATAACACCTTACAACGTTAAACACCAACGAGCAAACTTTGCTCCTGTATCTTTAAACTAGTTAAAGGAAGGATAAAGCCTAAATTAGACAACTACATTATCGACCGACATATCTCGTAATTTGGTAATCAGCGCATCGTTAGGAAGTATGTCAAACTGACAAAAAACAGGATACAGAAAAAGTTTCCTTAAGAACGAGAAACTCGTATCCCCGGCTCTCCCCTTCCTACCCAAGAATCAACGCGTGCTGTCTGATCAAATACAGCATCCGAAAAGCTCTCCTCGTTTTTCCATCGTATGCGATGATTAACGAGGACGCGTGTGTTCCTGACTTCTAATAGACGAGTGTTCTTTCTTTATCTACACACTCCGTTTCAACACCGTTGAAAAAGGTGGTGTATCACGGCAATCGACGCTCGCTAGTTGCAAACGCCCGAGCGATGATTTCAGCAAACTACGATTTTTGAACAGAAATTCCTGAAACTCTCCCGTTGAGGAAGAGAGGCGTTTGAACCTCCCTTTTTCTCAAGGACTGCTTAGTGAGGACTTTGGCAGGGTGCACTGTACAGTGTTCCGAAGCGTTCCACGCTTAGTGATGAACTGTGTGAGATCGCCTTTAAGA
>CM072521.1:39768455-39805955 GCA_036898135.1 Oncomelania hupensis | reverse complement strand
CATACCCACAAACCTAGCAAAATACTAAACAACCGCTTTTCATCTTCCAGAACTCGACAGTTCTTCGGACCTTCTAGCCTCATCTATATATCCACTGTAATTCTATATACTAGAAGAGGGGACTGAAACGTTCGTCGACCCGAGAAAGAGATGTTTTATAGAACACGTCAAGGGTTGGACATCAATGATCATAGCAGACCTGCTCACACAAAGGCCGCTGACAACTTTTGACTAAGGGGAGGGTTTGCCTATCCTTTCCGCTTGGCAGGTTGAGGGATTTAGAAAGCTACACATAAATAGAGAGAGAGAGAGAGAGAGAGAGAGAAAGAGAGAGAGAGAGAGAGAGAGAGAGAGAGAGAGATTGCTATCGCTCAGCTCTTTTCAGTATAGTATGTATGTGTGTGTGTATGTTACTTATGTAGTGTCTATATCCATTTAAGTAATGTAGACATTGAACATAAACATATTAATAGACAAAATTAACAACTGTAACAATCGCAAATAATGTACTCATCAACGACACGAACTGAATAAAACATCAATAACATAAAGACATAAATATTCTCTGTCTGTCTGTCTCTCGATAGCCCTTCCCCTTTCTTTCTCTATTTCTCTCTGTTTCTCTCTGTCTCTCTCTGTCTCTCTCTCTCTGTCCCTCTCTCTCTCTTTTCTCCCCCCACCCTCTCTCTCTGTCTCTGTCTCTCTGTCTAAAAGCATGTTATTATAAAACGATCGATTCATGGGAAAATTACGAAGTTCTAAAAACATAGTGTAGAAGAAAAAAACCAAAACAACACCCAATACTTCCATGGTTTTAATAGCGTGCGTAGTTTGAAATGAAAGACTTCCCGCCAGACCCTGTACGTGAATGAAGTTATAAGTGTCGTTATTTTTCAATCGATTGTGGGAATTGCTACTTTGAAGCTGAATGGACTATAAAAGGTATTGTAGTTCAGCTTAATGACAAGTTCTGCGCGACGTTTTCAAGAACCGTTGAAGTGTGGGGCTTGATTCTAACTATGTTTTTATCTCAAACTTTAAACACTATAGTTGGTATGAATCGTAGAATAGATTATTATTTGAACTTGACGATCTATTTCCCTTCCTTTCTTCTCCCTTCTAAATAGCGGAGATCTCTCTGGCTGTTCACCCCATGATTTGAGAGAAATGTGTGTTTGGTGTCTCTGTGACGAAGACGAAGTCCGATAGACCATCACACAAGCCATGGGACAACACGATGATCTGCTCACAGTGGTGAAGAAACGGAAACTCCGATGGTATGGCCACGTCACCAGATCATCAGGCCTTGCAAAGACCATTCTGCAAGGCACAGTGCAAGGAGGTAGAAGAAGAGAGAGACCGAAAAAGAGGTGGGATGACAACATTCGAGAATGGATTGGTTTCACACTGAGCGAAACCATCAGGGTTGCTCAGGACAGGGAAAGATGGAGTGCGCTGGTTAAACGATCATCTGTGGTGCCCCTACGACCTCCGGATTACGGGACAGGATAGGATAGGATAGGGTGTCTCTGTGAAAGACTGTGCAGGACGTGAACGTGTATGTTGTACAGATTGCCGCGCTTTGAACAAGATTGGTGATTTGTGAAAAAGCAAGTATGTAGATTTATTATTATTATTATTATTATTATTATTATTATTATTATTATTATTATTATTATTATTATTATTATTATTATTGTTGTTGTTGTTGTTGTTGTTGCTGTTGTTATTATTATTATTATTTTTATTATTATTATTATTATTATTATTATTATTATTATTATTATTATTATTATTATTATTATTATTATTGTTGTTGTTGTTGTTGCGGTGAAAGCTTTCTTCTATAATGGTATTGGATACATGCAATCTAAATTTAAAAAAATAAAGATTTATTTCTCTTCAGCCTTCTGTAATAGCGATCTTGTCAGATCACCGCGCTTTGATTTCCTTTGAAGACGTAATACCAACTTGCATTATTATTATTATTATTATTATTATTATTATTATTATTATTATTATTATTATTATAGCAATGCATGGAGACAAAAAAATGTGATCGTGAGCTTCTCTCTAGCCGTCGTCGTGGCGAAGTTTCCAGAAAATCATAGAATCATAGCGAAAACACCGAAGGCTATGACGCTACTGGATGGGCGGGTGGGGAGGGTGGAGAGGGCGTGCAAACTGCAGCACCATATAATATAGGCTCTGTTTTCATTGGCCCTACTCAGCGTGCAGGAAAAGTTGTAGCTTATGTCACGAAGAGAGGGGTTGGGGGATGGGGGTAAGCTCTTAATCTCTCGCGCTGTATTACCTCCTTTGATAGGTTAATGGTGCGATGACATTCAAGAGATTAATGCTAGGCCAACTAACTAAATGATAGACAGACAGGGAATAGACGAGATGGATAGTAGACTTACACTAGTTAAGAAATTCAAATTCAAAGGCCAGTCGGAATAAATGCAAGTCTTAACTATTTACTTTTATTAATTTGAATTGGGGGGTCTGGGTCAAATTATTCTAACGTGAGTCATTGGCAAAGCGTCTTTCTGTACGAGTAGTTCGGTGATATTCTGGGTAGTTAATATCGGGGGTACTAGAGCTACTGTAGACTGATTTCATCACAGGGCGAGAGTGTATCTGTATGGTTTCAGGGGTCTCTCTGATAATCTGGCGAGGGGGGATTCTCGTAGGCCAATCACTTAGCTCGGTACTGCAGAGCGGCGACTGGTCCTGGATACTCTGGGTGGCTTGTTTATCTGGGTTCGCGTGGCGTGGGCGGTGATGATGCAGGTCAGTTGGTCACGCGGTGACGCATCGATCACGAGTGATTGTCTTGTGATGGTACAGGCCTAGAATTCGGCTTTCGTAGCTAGCCGTCTAGAAAATGGCGAAGTCCCGAGTCACGCTTCTCATTGACCTCCTGGGATGTCAGGGGCCTGCAGCGGGTCAGCGACTGGGGGATGATACAAGGCCGGGGTGATTCGCCCGGTACAGGAACCGTCTTGACTTAAGACGGGTGGAAGCACACGGGTACTGTCGAAGCTCAGAGGTCACTCGGTGATGGAGACGTGTCTTCGGACAGGTTGTGACTTCAAGGCAGGAAGGCTTGGGTCTGACCCTAAGTCAGGTTCTGTGCCAGGCTTTAAGGCGATGCCCCGGGGGGCGGGGCTTAAGCGACTGGGCGAGCGAGCCTGCTAGAGATGGCTGGTTGTGTGGAATGACTGTGGCTAGCCTACGTCAGAGGGTGATTGCACGCCTTGTCACAGAGGCCCCCCCAAGGAAAAAGGCGAGGTCGTAGGCCTCGACTGAGACGCGGCCAATCAGCTCTGAGGTCGGCTGCCGGGTGAGACGATGGTTTGCGATGATCCGGGTGATGCGGGGCGATGCAGGGTTCCGGGTAGTCGATGGCGGATGCCCAAGGCTGGGGTCCGCGGAGCTGCCGGGTTTCGGCTACGGTTAGTGGGCGGCGGCGGGAATGAAGGCTGGGGCGTCGGCCCTCAGGGGCGACTCGCTGGAGTCGGTTGCGGGGTGACGGCTGAGGAAGTCTGCGCCGTGGTTGTCTTTTCCTGGGATGTGCTCCAGCCGGAAAGAGTATGCCTGGAGCAGCAGAGCCCACCTCATCAGCCGGGCGTTGAGCGATTTAGAGGTCGCCAAGAAGGAAAGCGGCTGATGATCCACTTGGACGGTAAAGTGTGAGCCGTAGAGATACAGTTGGAACTTCTGGACTGCCCAGACGAGGGCGAGACACTCCTTCTCCGACGTGGCGTAATTCTGTTCGGCCGGCTTTAGCTTCCGGCTGGCGTACGCGACGGGGAAGAGCGTCGGGGCGTCCGCGGAGTCCCGTTGGAGTAGAACGGCTCCGAGGCCTACGTCGCTGGCGTCTGTGCGCAGGACGAAGGGCTGTCCGTGGTTGGGGAGTCGCAGGACTGGCTGTGACGTCAGCTTGTCCTTGAGCTCCTGGAAGGCAGCTTCACATTGCGGGGTCCAGAGGACTCGGTCCGGTGCGGTTTTCCGGGTTAGGCTGGATAGTGGCGCGGCGATCCCGTTGTATCCGGGTACAAACTTTTGATAGAAGCCACTCAGTCCCAGGAAGGACTGGACATCTTTCTTGGTCTTGGGGCGTGGCGCGTCTCGAAGGCGCTGGACGGTCTTTTCCAGAGGCCGGAGCTGTCCACGGCTGATGGTGTGGCCAAGGAATTCCAGCTCTTGATAACCGAACTGGCATTTGGTCGGCCGGGCAGTGAGGCCAGCTTCTTTGAGGCGGCGCAAGAGTTGGCGCACCACTCGCAGGTGCTCCTCCCATGTCTCCGTTGCGACGAGTATGTCGTCCATAAAAGAGTGTACGAACGGACAGTGGAGGGGGTCCAACAGCTTCCGCATCATCGTGCTGAAAATACTTGGGGCATTGTGTAGACCAAACGGCAGAACGTTAAACTCATAGTGGCCGTCCATCGTGCTGAAGGCCAGGTACTGGCGGGACGAAGGGTGCACGGGAATCTGGTAAAAGCCCTTGCTCAGATCCACTCGGGAGAAGTATCGGGCGGATTGTAGCTTTGCGAACAAGTCTGTGGGGTCGGATAGGGGTCCGGGCACGAACTGGGTTACGAGATTCAGCTGCCGGAAGTCGATGCAGAGGCGATGTTCTCCGCTGGGCTTCCGTGATAGAACTATTCCTGCGCTGTAGGGGGAACGGGAGGGAGCGATGACTCCGGCTTGTAGCAGAGCCTCTACTTCCGTTCTTACTACTTGCTGCTGGGAAAGTGGGACGGGGTACGGTTTCTGGCGGACGGGAGTGGGGTCCGTCAGGGTTAGTCGGACTTCTTCTAGGTCCGTCCTCCCAGGAATGTCGGTGAGGACTTCCCTGTATTCTGCTACGATGGCGCGTAGTTGGCGTTGCTGGCCGGCGGGGAGTGAGGGGTCCAGAGAGACGTCCCGGAAGGATTCCTTCCCTTTTAGCGGAAATTCGGCGACGCCGGTCTCTGTGCCATCCACTTTGACGGCCAGCGCGACCGTGAGTAGCGAGTGGGGGTCGGGGGCGGGTGCAGGTTGCTCCAGGTACCGCTTGAGCAGATTGATGTGGTGGGTCCTGGGCTTTCCGCCTACCTCGATGCGATAAGTGGTACGGGAGAGCTTCTCAAGCACCGGGTAGGGTCCTTGCCAAGCTATGTCTAGCTTGTTCGTGCCGCTGGGGAGAAGCAGTAGGACTTGGTCTCCTACCTGTAGTTCTCGGTCCCGGGCGCGGCGATTATGATAGCGGGCTTGCCTTTCTCTCGCCTTCTTCAGGTTGGCGGAGGCGGCTTTCCAGGTGGCCTTGAGGGTTTCTTGGAGCTTCGTGACGTATTTCGTGGCGTCGACCGGTGCCTCGTCCAGTTTGGCGTCGGTCCAGCTACGTCGCAAGGCGGCTAGAGGTCCGGAAAGGGGTCTTCCAAAAAGCAGCGTGGAAGGCGTGTATCCGGTGGAGGTGTGCGGGGTCTCTCGATACGCGAAGAGCGCTGACGCGACGTATGTGTCCCACGCTTCCGGCTGTTCGTCGGCGATCTTGCGGATAATCGAGATGAGAGTCCCGTTTAGGCGCTCGACCTGTCCGTTGCTAGCGGGGTGGTAGGGTGGAGTCCGGATATGGCGAATGCGGAGTAGTTGGAAAACTTCCTGCATGAGTTTTCCGGTGAACTGGGACCCGTTGTCGGTCAAGATGTTGTCCGGGAATCCGACTCGTGTGAATATGGTGACGAGCGCGTCGGCGACTCGGGCGGCGTCGATCTTCGGTAGAGGAACGGCCTCACACCACATCGAGCAAGCGTCGACAAGGGTTAGTAGGTACTGGTTCCGCTTCTTGGTCCGCGGGAGGGGTCCTACTATGTCGACAGCCACTCGCTGGAAGGGCGTTCCGACGACGACGGTGGGGCTGATAGTGACCGGTACGGTGTGATGGCGGGGCGAGTATCGTTGGCACTGGCGACAGGACTTGACGTAGCGCTTCACGTCTTCTGTCATCCCGGGCCAGTGGTACTGAGCGCTGATGCGTAGAGTGGTCGCTCCTATGCCCATATGTCCACTTAGGGGCATGCTATGGCCAAGTTCCAGGACTTGGGGGCGAAGTGTCGCAGGTACGACGAGTTGAGAATGGTCGTCCTTCTGACGGAAGAGGAGTCCGTCTTCGACGAAAAAGTCCCCGGACTTGGGTAGAGTGCGTGCGGCGGGAAGCTTTCCGTAGCACTTGCGGAGGGTGACGTCGCTTTCTTGGGCCTCCCGGATCTGTTCCGGCATCTGGTTGGGTATCGGGGGTGGTGTCGCGGCTGTTTTCGCCTGGGCGCGCGTCTGGACGGCGGCCATCGACTCCACAGGCTGGGGCGGCATACCCAAGAACACGTAGCGGCATCCTAAAATCAGGTCATACAGGGGCTGGTCCATCACGGCAGCCTGAATGGTTCCCGTGACGTATCGGCTGGAGACTTGGATCCGGGCTATAGGGAGCGTGGTGCTGGGTTGAGACGCGTCGGCCAACTTCAGGGTGATAGTTTCGCCGGTCAGGTCCTGTTCCCTGATGAGCGAGCGGCGGACGACGGCGTCGAAGGTGAGTCCAGTGTCGTATAGACAGTGGGCTGGGCGATTGTTGACAGTCACTTGCTCGGTGACGGCCGGTCGATCGGCGGGAGTGACGACGGGGGTTGCCGGGTTCCCGTCGGGGGTAACTTGGCGTAGGGCCAGTACGGTGCCTTGTTTGCGACGCTGGTCGCTGATGCGGCGGAAACATTTCTCCCGGGTGTGTCCTCGGCGCTGGCAGTAGCCGCAGTAGAGCTCTGTGCTCCGCTTCCCTGGCTCTGCTCCGGGGTTTGGGCGTCCTTTGGGCGGTTGTGGACGGTGGTTCGCTGGCGGGACTGGCCGGCGAGGCTGGTGGCGGGTATCTGGCGACGAGGGTGCGGGGGGATCACGGCGAGGCTGTCTGTCGTCGGGATGGGCGGTGAGGTAGCGGTCCGCGACGATGATAAGATCTTCAAGGCGAGCGGCCCCCTGTTCGGCGGCGAAAGTCCGAAGTTCCGCTGGCATTGTCCCTCGGAGTTGTTCGGCTAGCATCAACTCTAGCAATCCGTCGTACGTCTTCGGTTCGTCAGTTTGCTCTATCCATTTGTCCCGTAGCGTGGCTAGACGGTCGGCAAACTGCGTAAACTTCTCCCCTTTCTCTCTCCGGGAGTTCCGGAAATTCTTGCGGTAGTGCTCACCTGAGAGCTCAAAACCATGCAGTAGAGCTTTCTTGAGGGCGGGGTAGTCTCCCTCCTCGGAAGTCGGCGTCTTGGCCAGAATTTCATAGGCCTTCCCCTTAAGGCCATGACTGAGCTTGCGATACCAGTACTGGGGGTCAAGACCGTTTTCTCCCGCGACTCGTTCGAATCGGGCGAGATAGACTTCAATCGATTCGTCTCGTTCGACGAATGGGTCCAGGGGAAAGTTCATCCCCGGAATCGGCGGGGGGAGTGCGGGTATTCCGGTGCTGGCGGCGAAGCTGGGGGCGATGAGCGAGTAGTCTTCGCTCGCGGGCGATGCGATACCTAAATCGCGGCGGTCGCGCTCAAGCTGGAGGAGTGCTTGGCGCCGTTCGAGCTCCTTGTCCTTCCTCTTTTCCTCAAGTGCCGCGACCCTCTCGTCCTCCTCCTTCCTCCTTGCGGCGGCTCTCTCCTCCTCTGCAATCCTCTCTTTAGCCTCCTCTCTTCTCCGCTCGGCGGCTCTTTCCTCCTTTGCAATCTTCCGGGCGGCGGCTTTCTCCTCCTCTGCAAGCTTCCGGGCGGCGGCCCGTTCCTCCGCGGCGATGCGCTCCTTCTCCTCCTCTTTCTTCCGGGCGGCGGCCCGTTCTTCCGCGGCGAGGCGCTCTTTCTCCTCCTCTTTCTTTGCCTCTCGCTCTTTGGCCCTCTCTTCCCTCTTCAACTTTTCCTCGGCCACGTCCGCATCTACGTTAGCCAGGACGTAGTCCTTGAGTTCGGTGCCGGCGAGCCCTAAGCTCTCGCCAATACTCTTGTACTTAAGCGCAAGCTCTCCCCGGTCGGCCATGGTAAGGGAGGTAACTTACCCTGCAAAAGTCCTAACCGGAATGAGGGGCGCACACAAGGGGGTACACTGACGGAAAACAAGGGGGTGGGCTGGATGAGCTACGATGAAACTGCAAAGGGGCGAATACAACACAACCACAAAGACAAAATGCAATCAATCAAAAACACAAAAATGAATGCAAGAAAAAGCCTTTTGAGATATCACCACTCGGGAAAGCCAGTAAGGGACCTAAGGGGCTTGTTACACTCAGTTCGATGATGGTGTTTTTCTTTATCAGTATTTGATTCAGCCCCGATGCTGAAGTCCTGATAAGGTGTAACTCAGATTCGTTTATTCACACAGCCCGTCCAAACAGCATACAAGTCACAAAGTCGACGTATGAAGTTTTCCACTTTTATTCAGCACACATCAACAACTGCATACAATTCTCAACTCAACTCAACAACTTTCACAGCAACTCTTTAAATCACTATCAACAACTTTACTCTCTCTCAACAGCGACTCGGCTCACGATTAAATAACCTCTCTCTTTTCTGGAACGATTTGGTACGTGGTAGAAATGACGCACTGCCACCAATCGAACTAAAGATCGTCATCACTGACTTACGTCATTCACATTTTCTCTACTTCCGGGAACATTCACGACCTTCGATATCCATCCGGAAATTTCTATCAAGAGTAAACACGCAGATCCAGAAGATTCTCAAATAATATCGACTAACGCAAATTATCAACGTTATACAAAGCCTCTCCTAACAACAATGCAAACTCAAATCAAAGGTAAATAAACTCCATTATTGAATACTTTGCAAATCGAAACGATTAGATCTATCGTACACGCTTTCGACATACTTTCGTACGCGTTTCAACGTAACATAACCCCCCACTCAAGAAGAAATTTACCCAATTTCTTTCAACAACGTTGAAACGTAATGCACAAACAAAGTTCAGAATTAAGACTTATTTCAGCCTGTCTGAACACTATCAACGTTCTCAGTTCATTCACACAGAGTCAATGGTTCTCATCTTCAAATCCGTCTGGATATTGTCAATGTTCACAGTTCATTTACCCAGTCAACGTTTTTCATTTTCAAGTCTGTCATTACCAATATTCTTAGTTCGTCCACACAGTCAATGATCTTTCGTTCGCAAGGAGACGACGCCCTTGTCAGTTGCGGTCGTCATCGGCCCAGGGTCAAAGACGATGATCACGTGGGCTTCCCTGGAATCAGTGCGTCTTCCGTTGTCTTCCTCTTCCGTCGGATGTCCGACGCAGTCGACGTTGTCAGTTCCCAGAATGCATTCGCTGGGTCTCACGGTCAGGTTGGCTTCTGCGAGACGGTGGAACAGCTCCCTCAAGGTCTGCAGATGCTCCTTCCAGGTCTGGGTGTGGACTTCATGTTCGACCAAAGTCGTAGAGCCTGGGACATCACTGAAGCTATGGGGAAATTCGCCCATAAGGTCCTTGAGCTCCATCTTTTGACCTTCCGTCAAGCTTGGTCCTAGCTTAACATCATCGATGCCTTCTTTGCTGTGGAAGTCTCCCAGTTCCAACAGTTCTTCGCTGTCAAAGCTGTCGTCGGTCACAGCTGCTGTGGCTGCGTGCACAGTCTCTGATGGCCTTTCCACGTACAGCTTAAGGAGGTTGGCGTGGTATATCTTGGAATGCTGGCCGACCTTCACCTTGTAGTCGTTGATTCCCACCACGGTCTCCACTTCGTACGGGCCTTTCCACTGCATCAGCAACTTATTGTGATCAGTAGGTAGCAGCACCAGCACTTTGTTGCCAGGTTTAAACTTCCTGTTCACAGCCCTACGATCATAATAGTGCTTTCCACAGTCTTGGGACTTTTTCAGGTTTTCTCTGGCTATCTCGAGAGTCTGCTCCAGCTTCTCCCGTAGCTCAAACACGTACTGGTAGCTGTTCTTCACCTCTGGGGTGTCTACTTCTTTCGTCCACAGTTCTTTCAGGATGTGCATCGGCCCTCTGATGGTTCTTCCGTACAGCAGCTCGAACGGAGAAAAGCCGGTGGACTCCTGCGGTACTTCTCTGTAGGCGAAAAGTAGGGCGTTGATGTAGCGATGCCATTGTCTGGGCTGCTCGCTGCACAGTTTCTTCAGGGTGGACTTCAACGTAGCATTGAACTTTTCGACAAGCCCGTTGCACATTGGATGGTAGGGTGTCGTAGTTAAATGCCGGATGCTCAGCAGTCTGTTGACCTCCTTCATGCAGTCAGAGACGAACTGCGTCCCG
Organism: Oncomelania hupensis; assembly: GCA_036898135.1. Taxonomy (NCBI): domain Eukaryota; kingdom Metazoa; phylum Mollusca; class Gastropoda; order Littorinimorpha; family Pomatiopsidae; genus Oncomelania; species Oncomelania hupensis. Next base: position 39,795,655 of record CM072521.1, on the reverse strand, counting down.
AGGTCTGTCAGGATCTCTTCAGGCACTCCAAGTCTACTGAACATGTCCACCAGCGCCTCTGCTACAGTTTCAGTGTCAATCTTCTTCAGTGGCACTGCTTCTGGGTACCGAGTCGCATAGTCCACTAAAGTCAGTACCCACCGATGACCTTCTTCACTCGGAGGTCTTATTTCGCCGATTAAGTCTAAGGCCACCCTCTTGAAAGGTCGGTCGATTAAAGGCATCCTCTGCATAGGTACTTTCGGGACCCTTCCTCGAGGTATGGTCTTCTGGCAAATGTCACATGATCGGCAGAAACGGCTAACGTCCGCATGAAGTCCTGGCCAGTAGAACACCGCCTGGATTCTATCCGACGTCTTCTTGATACCTAGGTGACCTCCCATGATTGAGTCATGTGCTACTTCCATCACTTGGCGCATTAGGGGTAACGGTACCAAAACTTGACGTAGTGGTTTACCTCCGTTGACCCTCGGGTGCTGGAAGATTCGATACAGGATCTTGGCCTTCACCTCAAAATAGACCGTGCCACTGCCCTTGGTCACGTGGTCTTGGCGGTTCCTGTACTTGTTTAAAGTACTGTCAGCTTCCTGGAGCTGGATCAGCTTATCTCTGTCCACGATGGCAGCTTTAGAGTTGTCGGCGACCTTCAGTGGCGTAGACGTCTTGTCTCTCTTAGCCTGGGCCCTGGTAGTAACAGCACCGACAATCTCTGGTCGGCAGGGCTGAGCCGGAGTAGCCACATTGTCCCGTAGCAGCTCTGTAAGGTCTCCATCGGGAAACGGCAATGGATCCTCCTCCACAACTTCGACGTGTTGGGTTGAGGCAGGACTCCATTCTGAATCGGGGTCGTCGGGTCGTCTCGCGCCGTCGATATTCCCGATCATCAAATCGTATAGCGGCTTCTTCAGGCAAACCGCTTCGACTTCACCTATGTAAAAAGGGGTGTTGACATGAATCTTCGCAACTGGCGCTCTCACACATTTGCTGTCGGCCATAAGTGTCCATTTAGAATCGCCAGTGAACTGTTCTTTGGCGATTAAATCTTCTCTGACGATGACCCCACTACAGCCAGAGTCTCTTAAAACAGTCACTTCATTATTTCCGACGCGTCCCTTGGAAACAGGCATGTTCTGGACGGTCACAGCTGCGCTGGCGACGACGGGGATGGATTTCCCGTTGGCAAGGATGAGTTGGCCATCAGTCATGAACTCTTGCACGTCCGCAGGAGTAGCTGTGCGCTTGGTCTCACTCGGAAGAATGACGCTCCCGCCGCACACTTGATGGTCAGATCTACTGGTTTGCCGTTGATTGGAGAACCGCCTCTGCCGGTTGCCCGCCGCTGAATTGTCCGTACTGCTCCGCTGTCCGCTACTTTTGTTTTGAGGACAATTAGCCGCTCTGTGGTCTGTAGCGTTGCAGGTGAAACAGCCTCTTGAATGCCCTTCCCTGGGAGGAGGCGTGGAGTCCGTCTGTTTCTGGTTCGTCTGGCTCCCCTGTATCTGGTTCACATGGTTTCCAGTCTTCTGAAAATGTTTCGTCGCGCTGGGTGGCCCCAACGTTTTCTCATGAGCGATGAGATATCTTTCAGCAGCCTCAGCAACGTCTTTTAGCGTCTGCAACTTTTGTATTTCCAAGTGGATCGCGAGGTCCTTAGGGCAGGTGTTGAGTAATTGTTCCCTCACGATCAGCTCATGGAGACTCTCGTAAGTCTTCCCTTTGCCTGATAATTCCACCCACTTGTGTAGATATGATGACAGGCGCTCCACAAATTGCTTTGGTGTCTCGTCTGACAAAGGCCGGCATTCACGAAAGCGTTGACGGTAGCCCTTTTCTGTAAAGTTGTAGCACTGCAATAGGGCCGCTTTCAAAACGTCGTAGTCTTTGGCGTCATTATTCGACAGTCTACTGTAGACATCGAGCGCCTTCCCCGTCAGTAGTGCGCTGAGTATGATCGCCCACTTTTGACGTTGCCAATTAGCGCTTTCGGCGAACCTTTCGAACCTCGCCAGATAGCTGTCGATCTGGTCCTTTTCGTCGACGAATGCTGGCAATTTTGGAGCTTTGAAGTCGCTGATAACGTGTGGCGCGTGCTGCTGTTGTTGGATGCGCGCCATCTCTAACTGGAACTGACGCTCAGCTTCCCTTTCTTCACGCCTGCGTTCCTCTTCTCTTTCTTCACGCTGCCGCTGCTCTTCTCTTTCTTCACGCCGTCGCTGTTCTTCCTTTTCTAGACGCTTCTCTTCTAATTCTCTTTCTCGTATTCTCTCCTGAGACTTGACGTACTCCGTCAGCTGCTTACCTTTTAGATTCAGTTCAATCCCTCTCTGCCAGAAGTCAGCCATCCTGATGCTTTTCTGGAAAGTTCTTTTCTGGAAAGTTCTTTTCTGGAAAGTTCTTTTCTGGAAAGTTCTTTTCTAGAAAGTTCTTGACTGTGCTGCACTCTTCTAGACTGTTCTAGAACAGCACGCTTTCTGCAGTAGCGCTGATGCTTGTCACTAGTCGCCTTCGCTGACGCAGGCCCCGCTGTCCTCGTCGTATGCGACGCTGCACCACGCTGGTGTTGATGTACACGCTCCTGTGCTGAAGTAGACGCGACGTCCGCTCGCCGCTCTCTGTAACACTGGCGATGTAGCTCCGAGACTGTCCCTCGACGTAGTCTTACGGCAGCCACGTAGTCCCGCTCTGTTGTTCGCTCACGAAGCAACTCTTCGGCGACTACACGCCCTTGCAGTCAACCCGAATCTATCGGATGTAGTCCCAGTATGTTGACCCCTCTCGACGCAACTCGTTGGCGGCTACCCTCGATGACTGCCTCTCGTAACGTTGACTCGCTTGTTGTAGCAGTTGAACCCTTGGCTATGGCGTGAATCGCGGCTTGACCCCCAAAATGTTACACTCAGTTCGATGATGGTGTTTTTCTTTATCAGTATTTGATTCAGCCCCGATGCTGAAGTCCTGATAAGGTGTAACTCAGATTCGTTTATTCACACAGCCCGTCCAAACAGCATACAAGTCACAAAGTCGACGTATGAAGTTTTCCACTTTTATTCAGCACACATCAACAACTGCATACAATTCTCAACTCAACTCAACAACTTTCACAGCAACTCTTTAAATCACTATCAACAACTTTACTCTCTCTCAACAGCGACTCGGCTCACGATTAAATAACCTCTCTCTTTTCTGGAACGATTTGGTACGTGGTAGAAATGACGCACTGCCACCAATAAGATCGTCATCACTGACTTACGTCATTCACATTTTCTCTACTTCCGGGAACATTCACGACCTTCGATATCCATCCGGAAATTTCTATCAAGAGTAAACACGCAGATCCAGAAGATTCTCAAATAATATCGACTAACGCAAATTATCAACGTTATACAAAGCCTCTCCTAACAACAATGCAAACTCAAATCAAAGGTAAATAAACTCCATTATTGAATACTTTGCAAATCGAAACGATTAGATCTATCGTACACGCTTTCGACATACTTTCGTACGCGTTTCAACGTAACAGGGCTATGCTATACACTACTAGGCTTAGAGGGCTGGGTCCTATCTATACTGGGCTGGGGTGGAAATTTAGCTAAGTCCTAAGTCTCGTCAAGTTGGGATGGGAACCTAAGTCTTTTGTCTCGTTGGGTTGGAAGGGGAAACCTAAGTCTTTTAGTCTCGTCGGGGTCGCCAAAGTTAATGTCACGAAGAGAGGGGTTGGGGGAGGGGGGTAAGCTCTTAATCTCTCGCGCTGTATTACCTCCTTTGATAGGTTAATGGTGCGATGACATTCAAGAGATTAATGCTAGGCCAACTAACTAAATGATAGACAGACAGGGAATAGACGAGATGGATAGTAGACTTACACTAGTTAAGAAATTCAAATTCAAAGGCCAGTCGGAATAAATGCAAGTCTTAACTATTTACTTTTATTAATTTGAATTGGGGGGTCTGGGTCAAATTATTCTAACGTGAGTCATTGGCAAAGCGTCTTTCTGTACGGAGTAGTTCGGTGATATTCTGGGTAGTTAATATCGGGGGTACTAGAGCTACTGTAGACTGATTTCATCACAGGGCGAGAGTGTATCTGTATGGTTTCAGGGGTCTCTCTGATAATCTGGCGAGGGGGGATTCTCGTAGGCCAATCACTTAGCTCGGTACTGCAGAGCGGCGACTGGTCCTGGATACTCTGGGTGGCTTGTTTATCTGGGTTCGCGTGGCGTGGGCGGTGATGATGCAGGTCAGTTGGTCACGCGGTGACGCATCGATCACGAGTGATTGTCTTGTGATGGTACAGGCCTAGAATTCGGCTTTCGTAGCTAGCCGTCTAGAAAATGGCGAAGTCCCGAGTCACGCTTCTCATTGACCTCCTGGGATGTCAGGGGCCTGCAGCGGGTCAGCGACTGGGGGATGATACAAGGCCGGGGTGATTCGCCCGGTACAGGAACCGTCTTGACTTAAGACGGGTGGAAGCACACGGGTACTGTCGAAGCTCAGAGGTCACTCGGTGATGGAGACGTGTCTTCGGACAGGTTGTGACTTCAAGGCAGGAAGGCTTGGGTCTGACCCTAAGTCAGGTTCTGTGCCAGGCTTTAAGGCGATGCCCCGGGGGGCGGGGCTTAAGCGACTGGGCGAGCGAGCCTGCTAGAGATGGCTGGTTGTGTGGAATGACTGTGGCTAGCCTACGTCAGAGGGTGATTGCACGCCTTGTCACAGCTTATGCAGTCAGTGGTCCAAGCTAGTACGGCTAGTGTCTAACCAACTGTCAGTGTCTCATGTAACATCCCTGATGACATGTTGTAAAGGAGGTTCAATCCTGTATGCATTTCTTATTTATGTAATTATTTATTTCATTTAACGTCTATTCCCATGTGGGATAGTAGACAACACATTACATTACAAAACAAGTTAACATAAAAAATACACTAATTGAAATGAACAAACGTAAATAAATACAACAGTATAATTATCTAATAACAACAACAAACAACACTTAGTGACAGCTTATTTATGACACACGAGATTAAAAAAAAAAGCAAGATGGCAACCAAACATGCTTGTTAATGTTCCAACCATGACCACCACCTTCAGCTTAGCTGTGACTGATGCCGCCACTAAGATCCTTGGCAAGCACCGCAAAAAGAAGAAACCGTGGTTCACATCTGAACTTTTGGACCTGTGTGATAAACGAAGAGAGATGAAATAGAAAAAAAAACACATCTCACAAGGAGCTGATGCCTACCGCAAAATCAACAGTGAAATCCGAAAAGGCATGCGCACAGCAAAGGAGAACTGGATAGAAGAGCAATGCCAGGAAATAGAGAACAGTCAGAACAAGAACAGCAAGAAGGCCTACCAGACTGTGAAGCGGCTTACAAATGTTAAACACCCCAAGGTCTCCACGATCCAAACCAAATCTGGCATATGCCTTACAGAAGATCAAGAAGTCTTGGATAGATGGTCAGAGTACTGCTCTGAACTTTACAACCACACACCAAACGGAGATCCATCAGGTCTAGTATGTCCTTAGAACAGGGAAGACGAAGAAATCCTCCCAATTCTCCGAGAAGAAGTTGAGGCAGCAGTGCAATCACTGAAGAAAGGGAAGTCAGCGGGAGTGGACAACATACCCGTAGAATTGCTTCAAGCAGGAGAAGAATAGATAATTGACGCCCTCACCATTATCAGTAACAAGATATGGCATAGTGGGGAATGGGTTACACCATGGACCCAGTCGCTTGTCATCACTCTTCCCAAACATGGTAATCTTCAGGAGTGTGAAACTTACCGCACCATCAGCCTCATCAGCCATACCAGCAAGATCCTCCTCAAAATAATACTTAACAGGTTGAAACCCCAAGTTGAACAATTCATAGCTGAAGAACAAGCAAGATTCAGGGCAGGGCGAAGTACTACTGAACAGATTTTCAACCTCAGAATAATCTGCAAGAAATTACTTCATCAACGACATCTATATCATGTGTTTGTAGATTTCAAGAAAGCGTTTGACCGAGTCTGGCATGCATCCCTATGGGCAACCATAATAATGTACAACATCAGCCCTCACATACTGAATTCATCAAAAGCCTGTATGATAAAACTACCAGTGCAGTCCTCCACAACAGCGCCATCGGGAACTGGCTCAGAACAACAATCGGTGTGGGTCAAGGATGCGTACTCTCTCCAACACTCTTCAACATCTTCCTCTTGCGCATGATGTCAAATGCTCCTGCAGATCACGAAGGCACAGTCTGCATAAGGGGTAGAGAAATCTCCAACCTCCGTTTTGCGAATGACATTGATGGATTGGCTGGAGAGGAACAGAACTTGAACAACTGGTACAGAGGCTTGAAACCACCTCCAGAGCTTATGGAATGGAAAAAGTGCAGGGAAGACTAAAATGATGACAAACAACACCAATGGCATCAGCATGGGCATCCAAGTCCAAGGCCAATCCCTCAACACAGTGCATAGCTTCAAATATTTAGGAGCCATTGTATCAGATAATGGGGCCCGAAAGGAAGTCCTCTCCAGGATCGCTCAAATAACTGCGACCCTGACAAGGTTAAAGCTCATTTAGAAAGCCAGGATCATCAGTCTACATCTCAAGGTAAGGTTGCTGCGTTCACTTGTCATCTTCATCTTCATATACGCTTGCGAAATATGGACCCTTACAGCAGATCTACAACGAAGAATACACAGCATGGAGGTGAGGTGCTACATAAGACTTCTGGGCATTTCCTGTAACTAGCACATCACCAACAAAGAAGTCCAACAGACCATCACACATGCCATTGGACAACACGATGACATGCTCACAGTGGTGAAGAAACAGAAACTCCGATGGTATGACCACGTCACCAGAGCATCAGGCCTTTCAAAAACCATCCTGCAAGGCACGGTGCAAGGACGCAGAAGAAGAAGGAGACAGAAAGTGGTGGGAGGACAACTTTCGAGAACGGACTGGCTTGACACTGAGCGAAGCCATGAGGGTTGCTGAGGACAGAGAAAGATGGAGTACGCTGGTTAAACGATCTTGTGTGGTGCCCCAACGACTTTCGAGTTACGGGATAGGATAGGATGTCTTCAAACAGGGTTAAAAGTCTTTATTTGCTCCAGGCTAGGGTGTGGGGTACTTGGAAATGGTTAGAATGTGGGAAGATGACGTAATCATCATGTTTGGGAGTTGGGGGGGGGGAGGGGGGGTGGAGGGACAAAACAAAACAAAACAAAAACCCTATAAAACAACTTTATGGCCTTACGTGATGCCTTACGGCTTGGTTTGCGTCATTCATTTCGTCATTCCCCCCCCAACCCTCTCTCTCTCTCTCTCTCTCTCTCTCTCTCTCTCTCTCTCTCTCTCTCTCTCTCTCTCTCTCTCTCTCTTTCTCTCTCTCTCTCTCTGATGGCGATGGGGTGGATGGTAGGAAGGGTTTTGATATCAGGGTTATAATACATGTATATGTATTGTTTTTTTTAATCTTTTATATTACTTGAGGACCTATTGTTCGTAATAGATCCCAGTTACCCGGAATAATCAAACGTCACAAAGTTACGGTTGTGACGTCATCCGCACAGAGAGATGGATACGATGTTTATTATAAATGAAATACAAGTTGAAATGAAAGTGCAAAAAACTAAAGAAAGTACATTATTCACATATTAATCTGAAATATTAAAAAAACTAATATCGTCATACTTATGTTATTTTTAGAGGTGTGTTTTGAGAGAGAGAGAGAGAGAGAGAGAGAGAGAGAGAGAGAGAGAGAGAGAGAGAGAGAGAGAGGAGAGGGGAGAGAGAGAGAGAGAGAGAGAGAGAGAGAGAGAGAGAGAGAGAGAGAGAGAGAGAGAGAGAGAGAGAGTTCACTTATGTGTATGCTTTGGGATTATGAAACTATTACTGACAGAATAAGAAGTGAGAGGACAACATCCGAGAATGGACTGGCTTGATACTGTGCGAAGCCAGGGAGGTTGCTGACGAAAGAGGAAGGTGGAGTACGCTGGTTAAACGATCGGTGCCCCAACGACTTTCGCGTTACGGGATAGGATAGAATATTGTCAGGCTTTAATAATACAAAAGCCAATCTTTCACAGAACGGGTTTAAAACCCTATGGCCATATCATTAAGATAAGGTTACCCGGTAAAGGCAGGACATAGTATTGAACGATCCGAGTTGAACATGGGTTCTTAACCTTATTGTGGAGAATAAAAAAAAAACTGAGAAGCTCCGTAGTCCTATAAATACAGAGCATTGTTGCTAAGATTCAAAAGGTAGAAAGTAACTAACGCTACGCTGCTGCATGATAGTATTCATTTGGTTAATACAACATTCTGACGAAAATAGATCTACCTCTATGCTAGTGCAAGTATTAATATTAGTGAGCACTTTCTGTCAATATTTTGTTTCTAAAGCTGCGTAATATGAAACTAGACGTCTATTTTCTTTCTGTTTGCCTAAAAAGAATATGAATACCGGCAGGGAGCGAGGGAGGAAGCAGAGTGGGAGGGAAGACGAGGGGGAAGGAGGACGACAGGAAGGGAATGAGAGAAAATCATTATGAGGGAACATCCTAACACATATTGTTTCTTCTCTCAATACCTTCATTCTCTGTAGAGGATACATGGATCATAATCACCACATTTCCATCCAACACAGCATCATTACCAACCTTGATTAAAGAAATACTACTAATACAGATATACAACTTCACTGTTTTCAGAGCAGATTTTCAATGTGTCGATTGATTTCTTGATTTGCTCGTATTTTGTGTGTATTTTGTGTTCGGTTATTGTTGTTATCTGTTGTTGTTGCTGTTGTTCCCCATGTGGAGGTGCCGGGGGTTTCTGTATAAATAGTATCTTACTTTGTGGAAATTTAGTGCTTTTAATTACCACTGTTTCTGTCATTGCCTTTTGTTCTTTCTCATTTCTCCTCTGTTTAATCAATCTACTATCTTCTTTGTACCAGTCACGTACCTTTTTTCTTGAAAACTCTTCTTAAACTCCTCAATTGTTTATGGGATCTGTGGAGTAAGCTTGGGGATATGAGGAGTTGAGGGAGAGTTTTCAAGAAAAATGGTACGCGACTTGTCTAGCGAAGAAGATACATGTATCGATAGAACAGAGAATATGAATGAGAAAGAACAAAGGAGAAAGACAGCGACAGTGGGAATTTAAAGCACTAAATTTCCAGAAAGTGGGGATACTATTTTTACAGAAGCCTCCGGCACCCCCACGGGTGAAATTCATTACATTGGTATCAAATGTGTAAATTGTTAATAGTACTGCCACGTAGTATATAAAACACACTGACGTTCAGTAATAAACATAGAGACAAAGTCACAGTGCGAAGAATAATACTACCATTAGAAGTAAGCTTACAGTATTCTTGTAAACTGCAGTGTTGCCAAATAATGGATGGGTCTATGCCGAAGCAATCGTAAAAATTAATCTCTGGAGTCATCTTCTGTGCAGCCATACCAGTTTGCATTGTTGTCGTATGCATGAGAGAGAGAGAGAGAGAGAGAGAGAGAGAGAGAGAGAGAGAGAGAGAGAGAGAGAGAGAGAGAGAGAGACAGAGAGAGACAGAGAGAGACAGAGACAGAGAGAACGGACAAAAACTTCAAGATAGCCATCGTAGGCCTATTGTATTTAGTTATTTGCTCCCCCCCCCCCCCCCCCTCGTGGGGGTGACGGGGGTTTCAGTATAAATATTTTCCCCACTTTCTAGAAATTTAGTGCTTTAAATTCCCACTGTCACCGTCTTTCTCCTTTGTTTTTGTCTCATTCCTACTCTGTTCTATCAATCTACTATACTATCTTCTTCTTCGCCAGACCAGACACCTACCTTTTTTCTTGAAAACTCTTCGGGAACAAAATTCCTCATTTGTGTGTGAGGTCTGTTGGATCAGCTTGGGAATATTGGACGCTTTTGTGCCAAATGGTCACTGGGGCTTCCTATGTTATTATTTGGCAATGTAGGCATTTTATATGTATGTGTTTTTAAAAAATATTTTATAATGATGTTTATATTCTATTTTGTTTTTGTAAACGGGGGATCGATAACTTAGAGTATAGCCTCAGCGTCTTCTGCGTGGGATGCCTTTATTGTTAAGTGACGGCTGGTGGAGTGCCTTCAGTGTTACCACTAGGGTTGTTTCGGCAGATCTTTTATTCGGATCGGGGGTGAGTCCTCTTTCAGCGAAATTGTAGTCTTGATTTTTTGGGTCCTGATATGGCTCGGAAGAGTCCGCAGGACCTAAAGCAATAACCACGTAATGTAATGTAATGTAGTTATTTGCTTATGTTTAATCACGCATCAACACTCTACCGGCCGTACCATCACCAACCTATATTCCTATATTTTGACAACGGGACACACACACACACACACACACACACACACACACACACACACACACACTACACTCTACTCAACTATGAAAGCTTTTGCTTTGCAGTCCTCATCGCTCATATCTGGCATCTCCATGGAAAGAGGGAGAGGGAGAGAGCGAGAGAGAGAGAGAGAGAGAGAGAGAGAGAGAGAGAGAGAGAGAGAGAGAGAGAGAGAGAGAGAGAGAGAGAGAGAGACTGGGGCGACTGAGCTAGAGGCGGAAAGTAAGAGTTGATTAGAATGTGTGGGGAAGTGGTGGAGTTATTTCACACACACACACATACACACGCACCCACAAACACACACACTCCCGCACGCACGCACACACGCAATCAGGCCACTAAAAACCAAACGGGGCAGGCACAAATCTCTCAACCCCAGTTAGTTTGACAACTGTGACACGTAGTACACACGTACACCCCGAACTGGTGATCATCATTTCCCAATCTATATGGTCTTGGGGTCTACAGGTCACGATATTGATGCCCATCAATGTCTTCTTAAGTCACCCCATATCAACTCAATCACAGTCATGATTCTAAAAGTATTCGTAAGAAGAGAGATTGAAGGGAGGAGGCCGCCAAGAGATTGATACCATTCAAATAGTAAAGTCCATATAGAGTGACTTCAAATCAGCTCCATGCCAAGTATCTACCAATCTTTGTTCTAGGAAATTGGAAGTTCTAAGGGCACGGGCCGGTTTGAGCAAAGTCTATTCATTGTATATCTTCTTATATTAAGATAACACTGCGAGATCTCCCCAGCAAAACCATTTGTCAGAAAATATAACCCAATATATTTAATATTCTGGACCAGTAAACAAACGTATTTCAGCCATTATTGATCGCATTTGAAAACGGGTTTAATTGATGTAAACAACAACAACAACGACATCCCTCTAGAATTATGTGATGCAATACAAATGCCTATCCCACGCAGTTGACATGCGATTGAAGAAGAAAAAGAAGAAAATTCGCAACCGTAAAATTGAAAGCGGCGATCTGTGCTTAATATAATAATAATAATAATAATAATAATAATAATAATAATAATAATAATAATAATAATAATAATAATAATAATAATAATAATAATAATGGATGCTATATGCACCTTATTCCTAAATTATACTCAAAACGCGGCGATCTGTTTCCAACAAACTTGCTAACATGTTACAGACACCCCTACATACACAACAAACACACGTTCATCACTTAAACATGTACTGAGGTGTAAAGGCAAGTCACTATTAGAAAACGGAAATTGAAAAATCGAATGTTATTTTGTGACATGTTACATAAGTCTGCACCCAATACCATTATTATTTTGAAGGGAAGAAATGAAACCTGATTACCCGAAGAAAACCCTGTGTAGCCTGAAAAGTCAGGCAAACCCAAGTCACATCAGTTCGCTCTCTTGCGACAACCGGAACCCGCGACAACCGGAACCTGCGACCTTCGTCATGGGCAACGGTATAACTCAGCTGGTGGAAAGCTCGTGTTACAAAGGATGCGGGTTCGATTCCCGGTGGTCCGGACATAAACATTGGCTGTGAGCACTGGCCATTAACAGAGGCGTTGAGCATATTTTCTTTTGCCGACCTGCATCTTCCACTGAGGCGTAACACAGCGGCGGTCAGCCGACCAGCCAATTCCACTGTGGCGGTCCAAGCTGGCACAGCTCGCGCCTGCTCTAGGAGACGTTCAGACTCCGGCCGCTGTCATCTCTCGACTTAACGGACTTTCGGGCTGTCCCTTCAGGCTGTCCTTTCAGGCTTGTCGTTGGACGCTTTCAGCAGACAGGAGAGACGCCGAAACGACACTCCACCTCAACCCGAACACTCCATTTTCTACACCACATGGGCTCTTTGGACCGAGTACCGGCGTCTGTTCGTCCAGTAGTGCCGCGCCGCCCAGCTGCCGGCCACTCTACCCGTTGGCAGCTCTCCTCTTTTCAATACGATCGGGCAACACATGACTCGTTGTGGAGAGTTGGGTCACCGTACTGCAGGCGATATGTGCAACCAGCGGTTTTTTCCGTGTTTGACTGCCTCTCTTCACACGGCCTTCTCGCATGGGTCCCTGGGCTTCATCGCCACATCTCCTCGAGTGTTTCCCGAAACATCGCGACTTACTTCTCCTCCCGCTTGCGTGTCTGCTTCATCATCCTTGCAACCGCCTCGAACGTGCTGCTATCTACATGACCTTATGACCTCGTATGACGTCTTATTCACGTCCCCTATACGCTTCGGTGTCCGGGGACATAAATCTATTCAACTAGCCGTCTTCCTGTTGCTATTAATCTGAGGGTTGTTTCAGTGTATAGTTTTCTCTTCTCCCCTAACCCGGTAGCCACCAATGGTGCTCAGTGGTCTGGGCGTCAGACAGTGCGCCCTAAGCAGCTAGTGGGCGCCTCGTGCGGACTGAGTTAGATCCTGTATGGGCCAGCGCCTTGAGCGGATCCTGAGCTGAAAAATCGCTATATAATAATAATAATAATAATAATAATAATAATAATAAAAACGGCGACTCTTAAACCGACCGCAGCAGCAGGCCACCTAATAAAATATGCAAGGGGAAATAAATTATGGCAACAGCTGGAGAGAGAGAGAGAGAGAGAGAGAGAGAGAGAGAGAGAGAGAGAGAGAGAGAGAGAGACAAGGTGATATGTTTCGTTTAGAGCCATTCGTCTTTTCGCTATTATTATTCTCTTTTCATTATTTTCTACATAAAATTATCGGGCCTGTGACAGCTACGACCCCAAATGTCTGCTTTATTGGCAGCTGGTGGACTATGGTTTTTTTCCTGCGGGACATTTCTAAGCAGTGTAGTGTAATTCACCGTCGCACGTTTTGTCCTCAGCATTTCAAATTATTCTAAATTTAAATGTCAATGTCCTCAAGCATATTTGAATTGTGAATAATTCTAATCAACTTGTATATATTCTTGCGATTCTATATTGCGGAAATAATTATCCTGCTAAGTGAAACTACACAAGAAGTTACTATTTTTTCCCCTTGAGGAAAACAGAAAAAATTATTTCCAAAGATTTTAGTTAGTATCGGCGTAAAGCAATTAGATCTATACTGCAGCAGCTGTTTCTCTGTTGCATGCTTGTTCCATAGACCCTTTCATACCATGAAGATCTTAAGGTTTTTTTCAAGGTTGCAATATAATTGTTCAAGATCACTTATTTTGATTCGTGGTAGTGAAGCCCATGTTTGGTTTTGAACTTTGGTTTCGATCGTCGTCGTCGTCGTCGTCATCGTCATCGTCATCATCATCATCATCATCATCATCATCATCATCATCATCATCATCATCATCATCATCATCATTATCATCATCATCATCATCGCCATTTTCCGGGTATTCCGGTTTCCTCACTCCCTTCAATAATATGATGCAATCAATCTAAAGGTTTTTTAAAAAGATATTACCACTTCTTTAATACAGCGATTTATTCAGATCGCGGCGCTCTGAGTTCGATTAAAAAATTGATTGATGGCATCCTGTATAATAATAATAATAATAATAATAATAATAATAATAATAATAATAATAATAATAATAATAATAATAATAGTAGTAGTAGTAACAATAATAATAATTATTATCATCATCATCATCATCATGACAACGTCATCATCATCATCATCATTAGCCAGTAGCAGCATCGCCCTCTTGGTCATCCTCTTCCCCTTCACGTCATTAAATCGTTATCATCATCATCATCATCATCATCATCATCATCATCATCATCATCATCAGCATCAGCATCATCATCATCATCATCATCATCATCGTCAATCTTCAATCATCAATCCCCCTGGACCTAAAGCAATAACCGTGTAATGTAAAGTAATCATCAATCCTAATCCTCATCCTCATCATCATCTATCTTCAATCATCTTTAAACATCATCATCATCATCATAATCTCATACTGTCCTTATATTACAGCAAAGTGCGAAAAAGAAAAGATGTCGACGAGGCCTTTTGTTTTACCGTGTCATCTAGACACAATACACTTGTCAAGAAGTTGCTCTGACACAGCATGAGAAAGTAGACCCAGGAAGGCGGAGTCGTCGGCAAACTTGTTGCAGGAGCAGGTCGGTTCACTACATCTTCAGTAGTTGGCGTATGTAATGTACAATCAATGACCTACCTTTTTTCTTGAAAACTCTTCCTGGACAAGACTCCTTGTTTGTGTATGAGGTCTGTTGGATCAGCTTGGGAGTGTTGGACGCTTTCTGCCGGGTGGTCACTAGGGCTTCCTATGATGTTATTATTTAGCAATATAGGCATTTTATATGTATATGTTTTGTTGATAATTTATAATGATGTTTGTATTCTATTTTGTTTTTGTAACCGGGGGTTCGAGTAGTTGGGGTAAAGCCTCAGCCATCCCCTGCGTGGGATGTCTTTATTGTAAAGTGACTGGCCGGTGGAGGGCATTCAATTTTCCCACTAGGGTTGTTTCAGCAGATCTTTTATGCGGATCGGGGGTTGTCCGGTCCTGATTTGGCTCGGAAGAGTCCGCTGGACCTAAAGCAACAATCAATCAATCAATCAATCAATGTAATGTACAGGAAGGGACACAGGCAGCAAGCAACCTTGCGGTGCACCAGTGTTTGTGGTGAGCTCAGGTAACAGGAAGTGTGGGACAGAGCAGATGATGCCAGACAGTGGGCACATCATGATGCTGGAGTTTCTGGACCATTGTGCGGCGCTGTATTGTGTTGAACACATGAAAAGACAAGTCAGCGAACAATATTCGTGTGTAGTGCCCAGGTGTCTCCAGATGTTTCAGCAGCTTGTGAAGAAAGGTGGCAACTGCGTCCTCCACACCCTTCACCCCCCCCCCCTCCGCCCGCCACTCTACCCCCTGCCCGTGCGATAGGCGAACTGAAGTGGGTCAAGGTGAGGTTCAATGAAAGAGAGAAGATTTTTCAGCAAGTCCTTTTCTAGGCATACCATTAAGCTATGCATTGGAGAGATTTAGGGTGGATTGAGGAGGAGTTGGGGGTGGAAGAGTGGAAGGACGAGGGGTGGGAGGTGGAAGAGGAAAGGGTACTTTAACAGAAGTAGAGAACAGAAGTAGGGAACAGAAGTAGAAAACAAAAGACAGTTGATGCTAGTAGCTGAAACCGGCGAAAGGATGGTACCATTGGGAACAGAGAGTGAAGATTAATGCCAACGCCTTTGAATTAATGGAGAATCAAAGAATATAACCAAAAAAACAACAACATTGGTTTAATTGAAGAGGAAGCCGTTTTAGACGCATTATTAATCCTCAATGGGAGGAGGAAGAGGAGGAGGAGAAGGAGGAGAAGAAGACGAAGAAGAATAAGATGCTAATACTAGTGTTGCTGCTCCTGCTGATGCTGATGCTGTTGATGATGAGATGTTGATGATGATAATGAAGGAAAAGAGGTAGAAAGCACGAGGAAGAGAAGACGCAACATGCACTATTTGCACTAGATTACTCTCACGACTGGAAATAAATGAATGCTGGAGCTTTATCGTAACAAGCGAGCGGAACATGGCAGCTGTTTACAAAGCATTCATTTGGCACATGCCTCTCATGCCATTCACATTATATTATACTGCCAGCCTCTCCACGCGCAAAGGGATGCTTGCTTTGTGTGTGTGTGGGGGGGGGGAGGGAGGGCGGCTGATGGTGCGGTCGTTTTGACACTCCCTGTGTGTGTGTATGTGTGTGTGTGTGTGTGTGTGTGTGTGCGTGCGTGTAAGCGTATAATAAAGCCCCAGCTGCTTGTCCCACACTACCGCAAAGTCGTATGTTTGTCTTCTGAGAGAAGAATAACACATAAAATAAAACACTTTGAAACGACAAAATGTTATCCACTCAATTTGTTTAATGTGCGTGTGTTTGTGTGTGTGTCTGTGTGTGCGTGTGTTCAATCCTTGTTGTATTCACCATTTAGCCGACCGCACACGTGTCAACGATCGACCGGGCTATTGAAAGAAACCCTTTGCAATAAGCATGACATTTAATGATCAAACAAACTAACCGCCAGTCATAATGGAACCATGGCTTTTAAAGACGACGTTTGAGAGGTCCCCGAGAGCTTGTGCTGCACTGTAGCAGAAGAACCAAAGCTTTTGGAACCTGAAGTTCAAAAAAGAAGTTCAACAACGGCCAATTTCTTTAGGACACGAAGATGATAATCATTGACCGTAACAGCCAAAGCGCCGCTTCTAACGCTTTCAATGCCTGACCTGCAGATTGATACGGTGCATGCAACCTGAGTGATGTATCATGAGAAAATAAATACGCATTCGTGGGGAATTAGGTGCACGGAGGCAAGATGGATGTGCTTGTGCCCGGAGATTACGGACTTAAAAAACTGTTTAAATATATTTAGGAAAGCCTACACGAAACAGTCATTACACGTTACATCAGAATACAGGCACACATTTGCGTCGCTTATGGCCTGTCTTAATTGGAAACTTCGTGGAGGTTCATCAATCTTTGTTGCCAGGATCTCAGATCCCGAACCTAGGTTCGCGAACCTTTTTTGTAGTCCAAAACGTTCAGAAACCAAGGTTTTGGATCTGAGAACCTCGAGAAAAACAACACAAAAAAGGTGAGACTCCACGAACGTTCCAATTATAAAACAGGTTAGTAGGTAGTCAACAGCAACGCACTGAGGTATTTTTTGATCAAGCGTCACCGAGTTTGTGTTGATGTTACGTTTGAGACGCGCACGATAGATTCGATCATTTTGTTTTGCAAAGCATGCAAATTAAAAAAAAAGTGTGGTTACCTTTGATTTAATTTACCTTTGATTTGATTTTGCGTTGTTGATAATTTTCGTCGGTCGATATTGTTGAGAATTTTATGGAATTACTTGTTTATTACCGACCGAAGTTTCGCGATAAATCTAGTAATATGTAGGCGATTCTTCTATCCTACATAAGGTTATATGACGTAAGAGAGTGCATAGTTCCGGTGACGAGTTTTATTTTGATTGGGTGTTATTGCGTCATGCTGGAATGTTCGAACTTTTTCTCGATTGCAGAGAGGCTTTATAAGTAACGCGCTGTCTGCTTATGAGAGATTAGAGATTGGTGATGATTTTTGATGACGATCTTTGAAGTGATTTTCGGAAAGTGATCTTGGATGCCGTTGTTGATGTCTACTGAATAAAGCTGGAAAACTTTATACGACGACTCTTTACTTGTTGCTTAGTGAACAGGCTGCGTGGATCAACGAATCTGAGTTACACTTATCAAGATTCAAGCATCGGGGCTGAATCAACTACTGATAAAATAAAAACCGTGTAACAATGTAGTTTGCGAATACCTGGGATCTTTAAGTTAGGTAACTATGTGCGGCTGCTAATTAGCATTCAACGCACCACTGCGCAGGTTTTTTGCTCGAGGGTGCCTGTGTTCTAAAGGAGATAACCCTTTGCTGCTATAGCAGACTACCGTTTACAACGCCGGGATACGAAGGTTCCAATGATAGACACAGAACCTCATGATTACATTAGTAAATAGCCACCTCTTAGCGTGAATTAGGCATTATAAAAGTTGTCCGCGCAAATTGTGATATCGTTCTCAGACGCACTTCTTTTCTTCTCCTTCTTCAAAAAATGGAGGTGGATGAGGAGGAGGAGGAAGAAGAAGAAGAAGAAGAAGAAGAAGAAGAAGAAGAAGAAGAAGAAGAAGAAGAAGAAAAAGAAATATGGTAGCCAAGTGTTCTAAAAGCAATTTTCTTAATTGGCTTGTCACTAGATGTTTTTTGTTTTGTTCAGCAGTATACTATAATTATTTTGTACAGTTAATCCTTGGCCAGCCCCTGACATGAGCCTGTCAGAAACGTTCTGACATGACCCTAGTTGTCTGTCAGAAAGGTTAGGATGTCTCCTCCAAACACACCTATCACCGTGATGTTTGCATGACCTCTGCGATGGACTCGTGCATCAAAACTGCCTTTTAATACTGTTTTAACTGGCAAAGCACACGAACGCCGATCTTATTTTAGGAACAGGAGAGAGAAAGAGAGAGAGAGAGAGAGAGAGAGAGAGAGAGAGAGAGAGAGAGGGTGGGAGAACATACTGTGATGCTGGTACTACATTTAGGGGTAAATAAACACTTTTACTCTAACTGACAATTTAATATTTCTCATCATACTCTACACTTGATCCACTCACTCTCTCTCTCCCTCTTTCTTTCTCTCTCTTACACACGCACGCACACACACACACACACACACACAAAACAACACATTTTAACCTGCATTGAAAAAAGATGACCTTCAAAGGTTGAAATAGCTGTCGTACACTTTGCTCTCAAAACAACCGTGATCCTCCTATGTAGAGTAGAGGACAATATTGCAAAAAGACTTCCACCTTACCATAGAAGTATAAGGATGTGTCATACTTTCAACTTTGAAGGAAATGTTTACTGGGACCATTGAGTTAATAGTTCCTTTCTACAAGAAGGCAGAAGAACAGGAGTAGGTAGGAGGAGGAGGTAGGAGAAGAAGAAGAAGAAGAAGAAGAAGAAGAAGAAGAAGAAGAAGAAGAAGAAGAAGAAGAAAAAACAATAACAACAACAACAACAACAATGGGAACAACAATGGGAACAACAAAAAAAGTTATTATTATCATCATCATACGGTTTGTCTTCGGCAAGAAAGACCTGGCGGGACCCAATCCTCTGCAGGCTATTATGTAACAGTAAATGGTAAGGAGGTTCCTTAATCTCAATGAGGCTGAGGCTATCAATATGCCTATCCTATCCTATCCCGTAACTCAAAGGTCGTTGGGGCACCACAGATGATCGTTTAACCAGCGTACTCCACCGTTCTTTGTTCTCAGCAACCCTCATGGCTTCGTTCATGGTCAAACCAGTCCATTCTCGAATATTGTCCTCCCACCTCTTTTTCTGTCTCCCTCTTCTTCTGCAGGATGGTTTTTGCAAGGCCTGATGCTCTGGTGACGTGGCCATACCATCGAGGTTCAGTTTCTTCACTACTGTGAGCATGTCTTCGTGTTGTCCAATGGCTTGTGTGATGGTCTGTCGGACATCGTTGTTGGTGATGTGCTGGATATAGCAAATGCCCAGAAGCGTTCTGTAGCACCTCATCTCAATGCATTGTATTCTTTGTTGTAGATCTGCTGTAAGGGTCCATCTTTCGCAAGCGTATATGAAGATGGAGAGGATACAAAGAGCGTCAGTGCGATGAAAGGCTAGCGTGAGCAGATTAGATCTGACTGACTAGTTCAATAGGCTCGTCCTAATGATTATAATTATAAAAGACGATGGTCTCTACATGTAGGAGAGAGAGAGAGAGAGAGAGAGAGAGAGAGAGAGAGAGACAGAGAGAGACAGAGAGAAAATTGAAATTGAAATTGTTTTATTCGGTTAAGGCCATGGCCCCTTTAACAACAACTCTTTGGATGTTTTCTTAAAGTTATTTATTTCGAAAGTTCAGTCAATATTGCAGTATGGTTCAGAGATATGGGGATTAGATAATGCTGCACAACATTGTGAGAAGGTGCATTTATATGCTCTAAAACGTTTTTGGGTGCGAGTCTGCGTACTCCAAATGATTTTGTTTAAAATGAATTAAGTCGATACCCTATTACTATAAACTTTGCTGTCCGTTGTATTCGTTATTGGCTTAAAATAAGTCATATGACTGATGATAGACTGCCCAAAAAACGTATCTGATGTTGTATGACCTTGATGCTCGAGGAAAAAACTACATGGGCTACGAATGTAAAGCTGTGTTTATTTAGACATGGTTTTGGTTACGCGTGGGTGGAGCAAGGTGTGAGTAATGAGAATGAATTTTTGCGAATGAACTTCTTCCTTAAATTATTATAAAATGGACAGCATAGCAAAACGTGTATTTCATTTTCAACTGCAAAATTACATAACCGGCACAGTAAATCGTTATCTTCGTGATGTCTGTACCTGTAATGATGAGAGGCTAAATCTGATACACCAAAACGAAATTTAGTTAATACATACATGTATTTCATGTGCCTATCAACATTGATATATAAATATTTAGGAAGACAATTTAGTTTATTACAAAACGTTTTATACATGTCAAATCGTTCACTGCCAGGTATTTATTTCACAACTAGATTGAGAGAGAGAGAGAGAGAGAGAGAGAGAGAGAGAGAGAGAGAGAGAGAGAGAGAGAGAGAGAGAGAGAGAGAGAGAGAGAGAGGGTAGGGGAAAGAAATTGAGGCCTAAGAAAAAGAAGT
Source organism: Oncomelania hupensis (assembly GCA_036898135.1). Classification (NCBI taxonomy): domain Eukaryota; kingdom Metazoa; phylum Mollusca; class Gastropoda; order Littorinimorpha; family Pomatiopsidae; genus Oncomelania; species Oncomelania hupensis. The sequence goes on along the minus strand of CM072521.1, from coordinate 39,775,010 downwards.
GCAACAACTCATTAATCCACCGTAGGATTTACGTCCCTTTCACTTCCGCTTATGACGTACTAAACGCGACAGCCCAATCCCTCGCATGCAACTTCCCTGTGACCCTCATGCAACTAACTATGAGAAAAACTCAGGTCGCACTACGTAGCTAGATGGTTGCACTAGATTTAGAAGTTTCTCCAGTACCGCTAGACTGCCAATGGCCATATTGGCATTGTGACCATTTTTCTTGATCTAGTTAAACGGTCAGCAACGAAAAATACCCACCATGTGGAAAGCTCACAATGTTATATACTTAGCCTTCATAAGTTGGGTATCACAACCCTTTTGAGTGGTAAGCAGCCGCTCTTGGAAAATTTGGAATTTATGAATGGCATGATAATTTATTCTACAAAACGGAAACAAAAAACCATAATAATTATATAAAATGTTATCCAAATTTAGTCAACGTCTGGTCATATGTTGGCGGGCTTTGTTCTAGAACCGTAAACTTGTGTTGTTTAAAAAGGAACTTTCTCTCACAGTAATGCGGCTAAATCGCCCCAGCCCTTCCAAAACAATAGTCAACACTCTTTCACGGTACTGTTCAGATTCAGATTCAGATTTTTATTTAAAGTCTTTTCATTGATAAAATGATATTAGACTTTCACAAACATATAGCATAGCCATACACACAAACACACATGCATAAACATAAACACATATTTATGTACTTAATTAAAAAATGTTTTTTATGTCAGTATGTAAGATAATGTAAGCAATTTTTTTTCTATAAGTGTATGATTATATAAAATATCTGTCATACTATCGGTTTCATTGATCGAGACATTATTTGCCTTGTATAATGGTAATAATGTTGTACATTCAAATAATAAATGTTGTACAGACATTGGTTGCTGACATATACAATGAATATCAGTAATGTATTTTGTGCTCCATGAATTCAAACGCATTTTATATATGATTTTTGAAATATTTCTACAACATGATAAAATGTTATGCTTGTTTACTGATTTTTGAAAATGTCTTTCTACTAATGAAATCAATTCATGCCTAGATAATGTAATATTACAATTTGATATCGAATTTGTATTTTTAGCTCCCATTTTGGCAAGTTTGTCCGACTGCTCATTCCAGTACAAGCCAGAATGAGACGGAACCCAACAAAAATCAACATTTGTACCTCTGCTAATAATTTGATGTATTATATGCTTAATTTCAAATATTAGATCTGGTCTAGTAGTATATTCCCAGTTTTGAATTGATTGTAAAACTGATTTTGAATCGACACAAATGAGCAAGTTAACTATATCCAGGGATGTTTCAAGAATATATTGTAATGCTCTTAATATGGCATATAACTCACAGGAAAATATAGAAAATCCTTTTCCAATATAGTACGAATTTTCTACTTTCAAAGCTGGTATAACAAACCCTGCACCACTATTAGATGATTCCAGTACAGATCCATCTGTAAATATTTTTAGGTGATTGGGATAATATTGTTCTAAGTGTTCTTTCACTTCACTTATAAGAACATTATTGTTTTCCCCTTTATTAATATTAGAATATTCTATATCAAAGTTAGCAGATAAATGTTCCCAATATGGTATTTGAGGTATTAAAGGCTGAATCGGAATATTCGAAATATCAATGTTACATGCAGTCATTGTTGTGTTTACAAAATTCTTAATTGGCTGGAGATAAGGAATATTTTCAGCGCGTTTAGGATATGCTTTAGAGTCAATGCAGATATCATCTGATACTGAACGGTACTGTTCGTATCGCTGTGTATTATGTGTATGTGTATGCAGCGTGTATGTGACTTGCTCGTCAAAACGGCGTGCTGTTAACGTATGAGCGAATCAAACACCCTTCTTTCTATTTAGCCTAACACTAAAACAGATTAATACAATTTAACTAAAAGGTTTTATTCAAATCAAACAACACGAAAACTAAGCAGCAAACATAATAATGAGAAAAATAAATGTTCATCAACGACGGTTGAATAACAATATTCACGTCCACTCGTGCCTTTTCCCCGATAATCCCACACAACACCACACATTCCAGAAATAAATCACTACAATAAAGATTTCTAAATGTCGTTAGATGCACCTCCTATTGTGGCTATTAACACAGCTTTAACACAAACCTTGTCACAGATTTAATACACATATGCACCTCCAATAAAATTATTTATCCACTGAAAACTGTCAAAAAACTGACGAAAAACACAAGGTGGAAACATTGTCACAAAACATCCACAAATATTTACGTAATTCGCTTGGTTTTGTCACTTCATAATGACTCACTGATTTAAGAACACAGAGTGCTCAGCATTCCAAAAATCTATTGCTAATACTTCTAAGTGTCAGCAAGACATTGTCATTGTGTTATTAGTTAGCACTGTGTTTGATGTTAGTTTTAATTATTGGTACTATTTTTCAAGCGCATGTCCTATTCATTTTACTCAGTAATAATAAATTATACAATAATTTTGCTCTTTATTTCTCTATACAATACATACTGTCATTATCATTTATTTGTCCGGCAATCAAAACCTGGTTATACAAAAAAAATTGAAGACACAGTAAAATTGAAATCATCTACAGTGAAAAGTGAAATAAAATACATTAAACAAATATGAAATCTACAATTTTTTTTAAAACTTAACCAAGAATTAAAAAAATTAGATACTATACAATTTTATTTATCTCAAAATTAGCATTTACAGTGGCAGCATTAGCAAATTGACATTACATAAACACAACGAACCATCACATTCAACAATAGAAGTACGATTAAAACGGATGTATTAAACTAAGTGATGAAGTAGAGGTTATAATTACATACAAACTACCCCATATCTAACAGGTTGCATAACAATAAAAAAAAAACTCTCTCCAGCACCCACACACACATGCCTGATTCTTGCAATGACACATAAGATTCACATAAAATATGTTGGCTCACATACAAATAATGACAGACATAAGCCCATTAATACTATATATAATTAAATAGATATACATAATATTTGTACACATACAATGATGATACACGTGTACAAACAAATGTAACAGAAACACTATTATCTAAGCTTGCGAAAAACTATTATCTTGTTTTTAGCAAACTTTGGCGTGCGAAGACCCTGAAGAGCACGATAAAGAGGTAGCAACTCTGTACGGTTTATAGGTCTTAAGTGGTTCTATTTACGGTACCCCTCTGACGTGACCTGGAGGAAAAAATATATCGCATCCGGCCATCTCTCTTTGAACTGAGCCCAGACTCCAGTTTAGCCATGAGCGCTGTCGGTGCATCAAAACCTTAATTTGTTTATGTGACACACGGACAAAAAACAAAACAACAACATAGAAACAATAACTATGTAGTGTGACCTCAAGGGAAGGCCCACGAGGTCCCATGTTTGCAGGTCCTGCAGACGTGTCAAACATGTTTTGGGTGAAAGAAGCGCTGGAGCAGAAAGAGAGAGATACTAGTTCTAGCCTGAATGATCTTTAATGCTAATGTTCACGCTTTTCTATATTTTTGGATTAGGCTCACTTTTGCATGCAAATAGTACCCGAATTCCGCTCCTCCCATGGGTATGCTCAACAATCCGAAAATCCAAAATTGGACAATCCAATCCAAATCCAACAGCGGTAGAGCAGCGGAGTAGGGTTAACATTTTTCAGAAGTGGAGCAACTCACAGTGAGGAGAATATTTATATGGGTACCATGACCTTCCACAAGTTCATTCTGCAAGTAATCATGCATGGACATAATACGACTGATGACTACTCCTGTTAAAGTTAGACAATAATAATAATAATAATAATAATAATAATAATAATAATAATAATAATAATACAGGATGCTATCAAGCGTTTTTTCTTCAATCGAACTCAAATCGCGCTGATCTGAAGAGATCGCTCTCACAGAAGTCGGAATAAAAATCATTGTGTGCGTGTGTGACATTTTAGATTGACTATTGAATGGAAGCAGGAAACCGGAGTACCCGGAGAAAACCCGCGGCGTCCCGAAGAGTCTCGTACCTAAGTCACGTAAGTTCGTCTTGCAGCAATGCAACCAGCAGCACGGCGGAGATGTCAACAAGTGTGAAGCGACAACTGTGGCTACGACGACCAATATCGAAGCGGCATTGTGAAAGGGAGATAAACCCTCTCCAAGCTGGGCACTAATGTTGCCAGCACCCCGATGTGGGGTTACTGCTGCTGTGAAGATCACTATATTATATTACTTGGTGTATTACAATCACCTCCGTCCGCCGCGATCCAACTGTAATGTGATTAGGGTACCTGGGTCAAATTATATGTTGGGAAGGTTTTACGTCACGAGATAAAACGCCAGGTCCTCAACAAAGCTGGTCCTATATGGGATAGGTAGATAGATTGAAAGTTTAATTAACTTCTTATATTATTATGAGTCAAAGGAAGTTTTATGTGGAATGATTGGTCAGTTTGCATCACTCATATTTAAAACACACACCCCTCCTCCTCCCCCACGCCCAGCCATTTAAAACAAACGGTTGTAACACACTTACCATGACATTCAATACAAAATGAGCTGTGGACAGTTATTATCTTGCCTTCGTGAGTGTTACACTCGTTGCTGGCTTTTTTGTATCAGTAGTTGATTCAGCCCCGATGCTTGAATCCTGATAAGTGTAACTCGGATTCGTTTATCCACGCAACCTGTTCACTCAACAAAAAGACAGGAGTCGTCGTATGAAGTTTTCCCACTTTATTCAGCGTACATCAACAACTGCATATAATCGCACAAAATCGCTTTCCACCTTTTTTACTTTCACAACACAGTGCATCAATTATATAGTTTTTCTCTACTCTAGAGAACGATTGGAACGTTCCAGCGTGACGCAATTACAACCAATCAGAATAAACTTCGTCATCACTGTCTTACGTCATGCTTCGATCGATGATAAACAAGTAACCCTAGAAAATTCTCCAATAATATTGGCCAACGAAAAGTATCAACATTATACAAAGCTTCTTCTAACTGCAACGCAAAATCAGAGGTATCCCCCGTTGGGGTGACGGGGGTTTCAGTATAAATAGTATCCCCACTTTCTGGAAATTTAGTGCTTTAAATTCCCACTGTGGCTGTTTTTCTCATTTGCTCTTTCTCATTCCTGCTCTGTTCTATCAATCTGCTATACTATCTTCTTCTTCTCTAGACCAGTCACCTACTTTTTTTTTTCTTGAAAACTCTTTTGGGACAAGACTCCTTATTTGTGTGTGAGGTCTGTTGGATCAGCTTGGGAATATTGGACGCTTTCTGCCAGGTGGTCACTAGGGCTTCCTATGATGTTATTATTTAGCCATGTAGGCATTTTATATGTATGTGTTTTGTTGATAATTTATAATGATGTTTGTATTCTATTTTGTGTTTGTAAACGGGGGTTCGATAAATTAGAGTATAGCCTCAGCGTCCCCTGCGTGGGATGTATTTATTGTAAAGTGACTGGCTGGTGGAGAGCCTTCAGTTTTACCAATAGGGTTGTTTCAGCAGATCTTTTATGCGGATCAGGGGTTGTCCGGTCCTGATTTGGCTCGGAAGGGTCCGCTGAACCTAAAGCAATAATCATGTAATGTAAATCAAAGGTAAATACACTCTATTTTTGCATGCTTTGCAAAAAAAAAAAAAAAAACCGATCGGATCTATCGTGCGCGTTTCACACGTACTATCGTGCGCGTCGCAAAAGTAACAGTGAGGGAATGTTGAGTCATGGCTGTGTCTAATCACAGCATGCACCCTTATTTACAAAATCCATTTTCTAGTGGGTGTGGATGGGGTAAGTGGGACGAAGGGACGGAGGGAGTATGTGGGGGGAGGGATGGGCAAGACAGAGATAAGCAGTGGAATGGATAAGTGCCGCTGGATTCAATAGTATATTGGTACAAAATAACGATACCAGCGCCAAACTACCGTTAAAATACAGGTAGCAGCGCAAGAGCGGGAAATAGCCGCAACGGTTTTTGCCATAATTATCACCCTAGCAGTACTGACCTATATGCATCGTTTGCAAAACAGTTAACATTCGCTCGCGACACAGACATGAAGGGTCAATAAACTGCATTAGCTTTGGCCAGTTGTCGAGGTACCTCCTCTGGGGTGTCGCTACGCTACTCGTGCTTATTAGCAGGTACTAGTCTAACTACTCCACCTCACTTTTAATCTAGAGTACTAATTACACAACGCTCCACCTAGCGTCAAGTACAGAGTTCACTTGCAACAATGCAAGGGTCATGTGATAAGATGCTAGTTTGTTGTGCCGGTTGGAAAGTAAACACCTGTCGATTACCCAGCCAGTAGATTAACAGAAGCGTTCAGATCTGTCGTGTTAGGTCGTCAGAGAACAATGTCTTAGTCCAAGATTCTATCAAGCGTGCATAAGCGTTGGAAAGATCAAATCCCATAATAATAAAAACTATTTTCTACCTACGGCCTACGGCAACGGCTGAAGTGATTAATGCTCCTCCTGCCCACGATGATATTTGATGATAATGATGA
>CM072521.1:39740955-39765955 GCA_036898135.1 Oncomelania hupensis | reverse complement strand
CAATGGATTGTGTGATGGTCTGTCGGACTTCGTCACTGGTGATGTCCAGGGTATAGGAAATGCCCAGAAGTCTGATCCTTTCTTTCAAAGGAAATAACCACACCCAAGCGAGCGTTGTGGCCGAGTGGTCTAAGTTGGGATTAACTTGCCTTGTCCACAGGCTAGAAATCAATGGTGCCTGACAATGTGTGGGATCGATCTAGCATCCGGGTGTATTGTTTCTCCGAATATTATTTACTTTCGACTCGGGCAACGTCTCGGGGGTTTTCTCCGGGTACTCAGGTTTGCTCCCACAGCAAAATTTCAAAATCACACCTAAGGTTGGGTTTTGGAGTGCCACAGGCTGCGACTACGCCTTCCCCAGAATTTCATGATGAAAAGGGATAATAAAATATCAAAAATGAAGAAATAAACAAAATCAGAGGTAAAGAACTCAAACACAAGTAGGATGATTTTTATGATTTATTCAACAAATAAACAAAACAAAACAATCAAAAATAAAAATAACAAAAACTACAATGATGAATGATGATGAAAATGGATGATAATGACAATGAGGGTTAGCAGGAAAATGTGATTAAACCCAGTAACCTCCAAATAAGTCAAAGTCAACTGACATCTTACTAACACAACCGACGTTTTCTCTAACCGCGACGACAAAAGCAGCGAAGAACTCCCGCCGTCTGCTTAACCCGTCTCGGCATTCGTCCGATGACTCCGGCTCATCACGGACTCAAGAACAGAAAGGACAAAAGAGGCCTACAATTGTCTAAAGCATGACATCAGTGGACCTCCGTTCTACTGGCCGACTCATGCATGCGGGGCAGAGGTTAGTTTGGCAAGACACTATTCTATCAAACAGTGCATTACTTCAACATAGCATTATCTTGCCAGCAACTATACACCGATGCAACTGACCAACCAACGCATTCAACCGGCGCTAGCTACTAAGTAACGTATTTATATTTCAAATAAAACAGACCTGCATTATAAATTATACACAATATTAGCGTACGAAACGTTACCACATCGACAAGTACTTTATTTAATGCTACATTTCCGATAATCCCATCAAAGTTGTTGTTGTTGTTGTTGCATCAATTTTTATTCATCAGATTAACATAAGTACAATCCCATCAAAGAACAAGCAACATCTACATTACTAAAACGTTCATATTTTAAAACTATTGTCAACCGCAATTTGCCAAGCAGTTCTTCCAGTAACAATACAACTGAAAATTGTTATTATTGTATTATTTAGCAAGAAAGACTTACTCCAAAAAAGAGACTCTTTTGACGACTACGACCCTGACACCAGAAACGCCAAACCTAACCGGTCGTATGGCACCCGCACGTCTGCCGCACAACGCAAGAAAACCAGCTTTCTCCCTTTCTCTTAAATCAGACGAAGAAGAATGATGATGATGATGATAATGATGATGGTTATAATGACGATGATGATGATGAAGTTGATGATGAAACTCTCTTAAATCAGAATAAGAAGAATGGTGATGCTGATGGTGATGATGATGCTGCTGCTGCTGATGAAGTTGATGATTCTCTCTCTCTCTCTCTCTCTCTCTCTCTCTCTCTCTCTCTCTCTCTCTCTCTCTCTCTCTCTCTCCCCTCCTTCCCTTCAGGAGAGAAAATATACAGCATTTATATTTTGTACTTGGGATTGGGTCGTTTTGTCGGAAGCGATTGTTAAATCAAAGAACACGCCTAGCATGTCCTTACTTAAGAATTCAATGTAAGGACGGGTGTTTCCGTTTCAACTGCATGGAAGTTGCCCTTCCGGCAGATTCACTCATTTTTTCAAGGCATCTGTCACCTTGTTACTTTCTCATATAATTTTTATTTTTATTTTAAACGCTACTTTGTCCCCTCAATATTTTCATTTATATGAAATATAATTTCTGTTTCTTCAACTTTACCCAAAGTTGCTATGCCCAACAAAACCTTATTAAGGGTTGGGATCTCTTGGGTAAAGATGTTCTCCGTTCACACTTTATTTTAGCATTATTACAGTCTTGGAAATGTTTGTTGTCGAATGTAACTTGCTCATCTAAATTCATGCGGTTTCTTTTCTTTCTGCTGAAGTATGGAGTTCTCTTTCGTATCAGAATATAAACCGAGGCTTTAGTCTGCAACCGCACGGACTCAAAACCATTCTGACGCTAATACTGTCCTAAAGGGGTGAATGCCACAAAACCCACTCTGCAAGCTGTAGAACGTCACATTGATTCCCTCCTGTCCTGGGTGGTGGTACCACAGCTTAACGATCACTCCGACTCGATTTTTTTTACATTATGAAAAATCGTCCAAAGTCCCCAAATCCTAAAACTAATGTAATCCCCACACCAATAATGCCACCTACATCGCACTCCAATAGTCACCAGAGACCGAATGTGATTTATATTATATTCCAGCACAGCGCCTGTGCGATCAATTTTTGTGATCTCACTAAGTAAACGTAACTGAATATACCTCGCGGTCTCCGTAAGATCTACCCACACGAGACTTAAATGCTTTTACCGTGAAAAGTGGAAAATGGCATTCCAGTATAGAAACTTGTCATTTGATTTTCAGAAATATTTTTACGGGAGCATTGTCTATGTTCCCCTCCCACCAACCCCCACCCCAACTCCCCCAGGTCTAAAAATCCATCAGGTCTTTAATTTTCTAGATCTATCAATGTTCTCTCAGATTTATACTACTCTCAGTTTTTATTTATTTATTTATTTATTGTTCCCCAAGGTCCATGTTCCTCATTTAGTTGTTTGCCCCAAGTCTATAGCTTTCCAGGCCTTTGTATCTCCAAGCCAGGTTTATGTATTCCCACATACGTTTGCCACAGACTTCAGGGACCATAGGCCTAGCCCGGGACAAAAAAACCAGTTATTGTCACAAACCACAGAACATGAAACAAGGAAAAGTATACCTAGACATGACGGAATACAAATCTAGGAGACATCGACCCTGTTGAACCCCTCTAAAAAATGTCACTTTGTCTGAGAGAACAACAAGTAAACAAGACTGTTATTACTTGGGAAGTCTACATTACATTTTATTCAGAGCGACTGAATCATACTGTGAAATGGAAAAGGTCACTTGATGCTGAGAGAAAGCCAACGGTAAACAAAATATGTGTTACTTGAAAAGTACGTATTGAAGTTTCCTTATTCGCATCAGTCACGTGGCTAAAAAGGGTGATCTGAGGCGCGCGGACAGAAACATGTTAAGTTCTTCTTTTACCAAGTATAAACACATAGTTTAAAGGTCAGAAGGTCATCAAGAGTGTGTGTGCGTGTGTGTGTATGTGTGTGCGTGTGTGTGTGTGTGTGTGTTTGGAGTGCGTGGCGCGCCTGTTGGTTTCGATGTTATATCTCATTACAAAGAGAAATCTATGTTTTGTATAATAATGCTCTATCGAAAATTCTGAATAAATTATCGAAATGTACCACACCTTTAGGAGATTAAAACAACAAGCAACTATGTTGAGAGCTACGAATTTCAGATTTATTACACCCATGGTCTGATACAAACATCTACTTGTAACTTGTAATTTTTGTTTGGTTTTTTGGACAATGGGGTTAACTTGGCAAATTGGCATTGCTGTCAAATAAAAAATTTCATAATGGATAATTGTTTGACATCGATCTCCATCCTTTGAATTTTTAGGCGTCCCTTCTTCTCAACTGTGCCTACAACACACCCCTTCGCAGCGGTGCTATTTTTAGAATCAGTCTTGATGCTATTTTTTTTATATTTAATTTTATTTTATTTACCTTATTGTCTCTTATTCCATAGGGAAATTCTGGGTCGCCTCCCCTGGGGAAAGCGTAGTCGCAGCCTGTGGCGCGCCCTAACCCAACGAACCTAACATTAGTTGTGATTTTGAAATTTTGCTGGGGGAGCAAACCGGAGTACCCGGAGAAAACCCCCGAAACGTTGCCCGTGTCGAAAGTAAATAATATTCGGAGAAACATAACGCCCAGATGCTGGATCGAACCCACACCTGTCAGGCGCCATTGGTTTCTGGCCTGTGGACAAAGGCAAGTTAGTCCCGCCTTAGACCACTTGGCCACAACGCTCGGCCCTTTTTAATAATAGGCACATGCACAAATGCATTTATCGATTTACCAGTATCTCAAAACCGTTACTCTTAGATTTTTTTAAACGGTGGGACCACACTCACTGTGAATTTAAAAAGGGCTCATTACCCCCTAAAATGTGTTACCTTGGGATCCTTTAACGCACTAAATTTATCTCAGATTGCTAAAAGCGGACACAGCACTGCACTGCTCAAAAGCGCCGAATGCAGGTCGCAATGATGACGACGACGATGACACATAAGATGTTATGAGCTTATTTAACTGTCTTTCGCTAAATTAAATTACACATCACGCATTCAATACATTCTACAGAACCGACCGAGTTTATTAATACTAAAGCTTCCTACCTGTAAGATAAGATACGATAAGATAAGATACGATAAGATAAGATAAGATAAGATAAGATAAGATAAGATAAGATAAGATAAGATAAGATAAGATAAGATAAGATAAGATAAGATAAGATAAGATAAGATAAGATAAGATAAGATAAGATAAGATAAGATAAGATAAGATAAGATAAGATAACAATTTTATTTAACAAGGGTAAAAGATTAAGCATCGGGTGTGCTTTTTTACATCCTGTCATGAATAGTACAACCCCTAAGACGTACAATTAATTTCCACCCACATGAGAACTTGTCCTGAAGAACTTTGGCTTGATTATAGGATTCTGCTTAATTGTTCTTAAGTTAGGTGGTAATAATCATAGGTTTATATGCTGACAGGTTGTAAACATGTTTTAACGGCGAGCCTGCGACAGGTGTTGTATGTCATAAGTTTTGTGAAAATCAATGAGAGTATTAGCAGTATAAATTGGAAATTTTCTGTGGATTTCCCATGTGGGTGTGGTTAGTCAGTGTATGTATGTGCATGTGTGTGTGTGTGTGTGTGTGTGTGTGTGTGTGGGTGTGTGTGTGGGTGTGTGTGTGTCCCAACACCTTAATAGCAAAGATTGGTTGTATAAATATAACTGATTCTGTATTAAACATCATAGTAATACTAAAGTAATTGAATTAATTGTGCACATGTGCATGTGAAATAAAACGAAAGAAAATTAAATTTCATATCTTAATACTTTAATACATACAAGCAAACCAGCCATAATATGACAATGACGTTTACAAAACAAAACAAGTTAACAATTAAAGAAATGAAAAATTTAAACAACGCGATTCAATACAATACAATACTAGTCAACACAACTGTATCATCTCAAACAATTTTGTGGAATGTTCATAAGCGCGATCATTATAATATAAATTTACTTTAAAAAAAAAATAAATACAAAATGTTTGTAAATTTTGTTTTTAACACATATTTTACAATCAACCCTTGGTATAACTTACTAACAATGATATAAGTAAGATAGAACACGCAACAACATAACATTATAATCAAACAAAATAAAATACAACATTAATGAAATAAAATATAATTTAAAACCATGATAGCAAACACATCCATCCATACATACATACATACATACACACACACAAACTAAATAAAAAAATTAAATGAAACAAAATAATACGATACACAAACCCATACGAGACAACAAAATAAAAAAAAATCAAGCATCCACATCAACAATTATTGTTAATTGTTCGCTCTGAAGTCGACATCAGAGCGAAAGAAAGATAGAGAAAGAAAGAGAGAGAGAGAGAGAGAGAGAGAGAGAGAGAGAGAGAGAGAGAGAGAGAGAAAGAAAGAAAGAAAGAAAGAAAGAAAGAAAGAAAAAAGAAAGAAAGAAAGAAAGAAAGAGAATGAATAACGGTAAACTTAAAACCAAAAATGGAAAGAAAATGAGCAGGAACTTCCGCTGTTGGAGGCAGGTGACACCTCAGAGGCCGTTTTCTGTATTGGAAAAGACGACATTCGAATTAAAAGTGTCTTATTACCTGACAGTATTCTGATTTCAAAGATTTTAACTGCAAAAGGCTTGATGGATCGGCTTGTCAGAATGTCGTCATCCAGCGACTTTTGATGAAATGACTGGAAATGGGAGATGTTTGATCGAGTATAATGAACGAGCGTGACACAGAGGGAACGGAAAGAAGGACGGAAGGAGAGAGAGGGTTTACATTGGAGAAAGGTGGAGAGAGACAGAGATAGAAACAGAGAAAGACAGACAGACAGAGATTGAGAGGCAACGAGGAAGTCTGGGATCAGAGAAAGAGAGAGAGAGGAAAAGAGAAAGAAAGGGAGAGAGAGAGAGAGAGAGAGAGAGAGAGAGAGAGAGAGAGAGAGAGAGTAACCTTGGATAGAAGTGTTCCATAAAAGATAAAAATACCCCGTAACCTTTAGGTTGCAAAGACCATCCTGCAAGGCACAGTGCAAGGAGGTAGAAGAAGAGGAAGACCGAAAAAGAGGTGGGAGGACAACATTCGAGAATGGACTGGTTTGACACTGAGCGAAACAATCAGGGTTGCTGAGGACAGGGAAAGATGGAGTACGCTGGTTAAACGATCATCTGTGGTGCCCCTACGACCTCCGAGTTATGGGATAGGATAGGACCCTTTATTTCGTTAGGGAGAGGGAAGGGTTTTGGGCTCCCTTTTGTCTAGGCCAGCCTATCTCCTCTCCCTCACTGATTTACCTTCCATGCTTCCAAACAGATCCAGCTACCCATTTACAGCTGGGTGGACTGGGGTATGTCGTGCGCTTGTTCCAATCTTTTTGTGTGTGTTTGTCGTTGGTTGGTTGTCTTCTAGGCACGGTCACCCATCCAAGCACTAAGCCTTCCCGACGTTGCTTAACATGAAACATTGCTAGCGTCAGCCCAAATCACTACAACCGCTGCGTCTCACCCAGTGTTCCATAAGAGCCTTACTGTGGCAAGATTATTTCCCGTCCAAACGTTGCACATAACGGTATTGACGTGCCACGACGCCGGTCATTTCTTGAAAGACAAGGCTGACATTAGTTAGTTAGTTAGTCCTTGTAATGTTTATAGAGTCCAGCGGACTGCAAAGAACCGAATCAGGACCACAACTTGGTTGAAAGAGGGCTCACCTCTGATCCGTATTACAGATGTGCTGCATGGGACGCCGAGGCTGTACTCTAATTTACCCAACCCCCGTTTACCAAAACAAAAATAGAATATAAACATCATTATAAAATATTAACGAAACTCGAACATATAAAATGCCTACATTGCCTAATAATAATATCATAGATAGCCCTAGTGATCATGTGGCAGAAAGCGTCCAATATCCCCAAGCTGACCCAACAGACCCCGTACACAAATGAGGAGTTTTGGGAGAGTTTTCAAGAAAAAAGTTGGGTGACTGGTCCAACGAAAAAGATAGTATAGTTGGTTGATTGATAGAGTAGGAATAAAAAAAAGTGCAACGGAGAAATACAGCGACAGTGGGAATTTAAAGCACTCCTTTTCAGAAAGTGGGGATACTATTTATACAGAAATCCCCGGCGCTCCCTCGGGGGCACAGGCAGACATTAAACAAAAAAAGAAGAGTCGATTCATATTGGCACGACGCTATTACAATAGGACTGTTGTGCCACATTGCTGGTCATTTTTTGAAAGGCAACAAATCAAGAAGAACACGAGCTGAATGAATGAATGAATGAACTTTATTACGCGCATCCCACCGCCGTAGCTCAAGTGGTAGAGCGTTCGCCTGGCACACCGATGACCCAGGTTCGAATCCCGTGGTGGGCGATATAAAATGTGGCCATTTTCACTGTCCATTTTAGCAGTATGATTGCTCTGGTGGTTCAGTGTTGATTCAGGTCCCTACCCCTCTTTCCCTGGGATGGTTATCCCCGTGTGGGTGTAGACGTTAAACCTCAATGTTCGTTCAAACCATGATCACAGCGCGGGGGAAAAAAAAACACGCTTAAAAGAAGGTGAGCTCTCTTCTCTCTCTATTCCCTTCATCCTCCCCTCCCCCACCCCGTTTTTCACACACACACGCACACACACACACACACCCACATACACAAGCACGCACACACAACCTATCGTTCTGAACCCGTTTAAGCAATACAGTTCCCAAATGAAAGTGCCTAACTTTTTTTTTTAATCTCTCAATTACATGTAAATAACTACATTTAAAAAAAAAGCATTGTTATTAATAAAAGCATAAACAACGATAACAATCTGTAACACACCTACGGGTTCCTGCATACTTATATATTATATAACTAAAACGCACGTGACACACACGCTCTAGCAGATAAAATAGTGCCCATCCCCTCCTGTTCTTCATTTCTCTCTCACCCCCCTTCTCTCCCTCTCTCATAACTAATTAAGTAGAGACATTACATACATTACATGGTTATTGCTTTAGGTCCAGCGGACTCTTCCGAGCCAAATCAGGACCGGACAACCCCCGATCCGCATAAAAGATCTGCTGAAACAACCCTAATGATAAAACTGAAAGCTCTCCATCAGCCAGTCACTTTACAATAAAGACATCCCACGCAGGGGACGCTGAGGCTGAACTCTAATTTATGGAAACCCCGTTTAAAAAAACAAAATAGAATACAAACATCATTATAAATTATCAACAAAACACATACATATAAAATGCCTACATTGCTAAATAATAACATCATAGGAAGTCCTAGTGACCACCTGGCAGAAAGCCTCCAATATTCCCAAGCTGATCCAACAGACCTTATACACAAATAAGGAGTCTTGTCCCGGAAGAGTTTTCAAGAAAAAAGGTATGTGACTGGTCTAGCGAAGAAGAAGATAGTATAGCAGATTGATAGAACAGAGCAGGAATGAGAAAGAGCAAATGAGAAAGACAGCGACAGTGGAAATTTAAAGCACTAAATTTCCAGAAAGTGGGGATACTATTTATACTAAAACACCCGGCACCCCAACGGGGTTAATTAAGTAGATACATAATTGCTTGTAGAGGTTCAAAACGGACTGACGACTGTGCCCTAACGTTTTGTTGTTTCTAGGCCAAAAAAAAATAAAAGATGATGAATATGACGATGATGATGATAAAGAAGAAGAAGAAGATGGAGATGATAATGATGATGATGATGATGATGATGACGATGATGATAAAGAAAAAGAAGAAGAAGAAGATGATGATGATGATGATGATGATGATGATGATGATGATGATGATGATGATGATGATGATGATGATGATGATGATGATGATGATGACAAAGAAAAAGAAGAATAAGAAGAAAAAGAAGAAGAGGGAGAAGAAGAAGAAGAAGAAGAAGAAGAAGAAGAAGAAGAAGAAGAAGAAGAAGAAGAAGAAGAAGAAGAAGAAGAAGAAGAAGAAGAAGAAGAAGAAGAAGAAGAAGAAGAAGAAAAAGAAGAAGAAGAAGAAGAAGGAGAAGAAGAAGAAGAAGAAGAAGAAGAAGAAGAAGAAGAAGAAGAAGAAGAAGAAGAAGAAGAAGAAGAAGAAGAAGAAGAAGAAGAAGAAGAAGAGGGAGAAGAAGAAGAAGAAGAAGAAGAAGAAGAAGAAGAAGAAGAAGAAGAAGAAGAAGAAGAAGAAGAAGATAACTATTGACGCGTTTTTACCTTTGAAATATCTTATCACTCTTTAAAACCTACAGTCTTGCAGCTTAATTAAAGTAGGCGTCTGCAGTAGAGGCCATTCTCATTTTTATTTTAAAATCAACCGGTTTCAAGATTTCTAATGTGTTCATCAACATTTCAATAATTGTAAAATGTACACATTAAAATGCAATCCATATTATTTCAAAACAAACTTCCAAATTGAAGACATTTGTGTGTATATAACCTTCTAACGTAAGTTACCGAAGAAACAACATGTATCAAGTTTTTTTTTTTAATCTTGTAAATGTTGGGGAGACAACAAAAAAAGTTTGTGTAGAACACAAGTAACCTTCAGGAATGTGAAAATTACCGCACCATCAGCCTCATCAGCCATCCCAGCAAGGTCCTCCCGAAAATAATACTCAACAGGTTGAAACCCCAAGCTGAACAAATCATAGCTGAAGACCAAGCAGGATTCAGGGCAGGGCGAAGTACCACTGAACAGATTTTCAACCTCAGAATAATTTGCGAGAAATACCTACAGCACCAACAACATCTATATCATGTGTTCGTAGACTTCAAAAAGGCGTTTGACCGAGTGTGGCATGCAGCTCTGTGGGAAACTCCGATGGTATGGCCACGTCACCAGATCATCCTGCAAGGCACAGTGCAAGGAGGTAGAAGAAAAGGGAGACCGAAAAAGAGGTGGGATGAAAACATTCGAGAATGGACTGGTTTGACACTGAACGAAACAATCAGGGTTGCTGAGGACAAGGGAAAGATGGAGTACGCTGGTTAAACGATCATTTGCGGTGCCCCTACGACCTCCGAGTTACGGGATAAGATAGGATGGGATAGGATAGAACGCAAGTGATAAAGGTGTCTCGCCTACAGACATGGGACTGTAGTTTATATTGATAACATCTTGTATAAAATCCTTATTCGATGCTGTCCTCTATGGAATGAGGGAAATGATAGGAAAGAGTTATCTCCCTTTCTCTGCTGCCAACGAGTTGCATAATTATGTGGATGTGTGCCATAGATACAGATGGCCATTTCGTTGCGTTCGCAGTTCGTCAGTGTGGCGCGGCAGCTAGGCTAGGTGAAAATAAAAGGACTGATTTTTTTTAAAGCGCGAGAAGACAGCCTGAATGAAGTCTTCATGCGAGAAAAAAAAAAGGTTAATTGCAAATGTTGACCTTTTCAAACCCATTGCCCCCTTGCTCGGGTTGTGCTGCTAGCGAGTAATAAGTAATGTTGAAAAATCAGGTCACAGGGAATTCATCATATGTAGGCCAGAACGAGATTGAGGGATACGACTATTGCTCTATTTCGCTGGCCATTTCGAACGCCAGTCGGTCATTGGTCGAGGGGGGAAAAAAGAGCTAATTCATGATTTGAAGGGTAGGATGGATTAATCAGGCGAGCTTCCATTCATTCATCCACATTGAACCGTACTACAGCCCGCCCGAGGGATTGGTCTAGAAATTAGGACGGTTCCAGAATGTCCAGGAATCAAGGATGTTCCAGAACTCTGCCGTGAACTGACAAAACCGAGCAAGTCCACAAAACCTACTTTCGAGAAAATCGACGTTTTGTGTTGCGCTATATTACGCGATCGTTTCTGGAAGTTTAAGGGCATATTATAATGCAATTCCTCGATTTAAGAGTGCATACCTTGAATGTTAAAGAAATGTTTGATAGATTTGATGTTTTAAGACTATTTGTGGACTTGCTTTGTTTTGTCAGTTTATTCTTGAGATAGATCTTTGTTGAGAACATGACAAAACCAAGCAAGTCACCCGCTTGGTTTTGTCAGTTTATTATTGAATTAAATCCTTGTTAAAAAAATTCACAAACCAAGTAAGTCAAATCCGCTTGGTTTTGTCAGTTTATTATTAAGTAAATCCTTGTTTTCAAAATTCACCAAACCAAGTAAGTCCCATAGGCCGTTTCGTGTCTTTGTTAAAACGTCTGACGAGATGAGTCACATAAGTTGGGTTTTGTAAGATGTGGGTGCGGCAGTTACAGTGAGTGTATATGTGTACCTGTTTATTGTTTTTAGCCATTCTTCACTTAATATTCCTGGGTTGGTATGCAGAAGTCATGGGTTTTTTTGCTCTCCCTTCAAAATAGTATTAGATGCAGCCAATTTAATTTTAAAAATACAAAACTATTTTCCTTTCAGTTTCCTATTGTAGCGATCTTCCTGCCTTTACACCACGTGTATGTCTTGTATTTTGTTGCCCTTGTTGTGTGTCTGTAATATATTTGTTGCTGTTTGTTTGTGGGTTCGGGCACAGAACAGAATAGGCCCAACGTTTCCCGGCGTGTCGTAAGAGGCGACTAACAAGGGTAATGGTAGCACGGCATCACTGGGCGAAAGTCTTCTACACAGAAGTCACCGGCCAGGGCGAGGAACCTCACGTTGCTACAGGTTCAACGACCACGTGCTCAGGGCCAAGGCGAGCCACACTGTATTCGTGGATTTCGGCTGTGCCCAACAGCCTGGAGAGGATTGAGCAGCCCCTTTCAACATCACCATCATCCAGACCTATGCCCCAACATCGAACTATGACGACAGCGAAGTGGAGGATTTTTATGAAAATCTACAGGCGGTCCTTGACCAAGTGCCGAAGAAGGACATAGTCATAGTGCAAGGCGACTGGAATGCCAAGGTTGGCCAAGATGCGCACCACAACTGGGGAGACACATGTGGACCCCACTGCAACAACGAGACAAATGACAGGGGTCTGAGATTCTTGGAGTTTGCCAGATACAACAATCTGGTACTGGCAAACACGCTTGGTCTCCACAAAAACTCCAAACTATGGACATGGCACAGTCCCGGAGGGGGGGGGGGGGAGAGCATCACAACCAAATAGACTACATCATGGTCAAGAAACGCTTCAGATCAAGCATCAACATTGGCAGGACACGCACTTTTCCAGGAGCAGACATCGGAAGTGACCACGATCTCTTGATGATGTCTTTCCGGCTCCACTTAAAGAGAGTAAATACTGCACTAGACTGAAGTTTGACCTGGACAAACTGCAAGACCCGGTGGTGGCAGAACTTTTTCAGGCCACAATTGAAGGGAAATTTGCACCACTGCTCATTTTGGGGGCTGGTGAAGTAGATGTCAACACCATGACCACCACCTTCAACTCAGCTGTGACAGATGCCGCCACTGAGATCCTTGGCAAGCACCGACCAAAGAAGAAGCCGTGGATCACACCTGAACTTTTGGATCTGTGTGATAAACGAAGAGAGATTAAAAAAAAAAAAAGAAAAAGAACACCTCACAGGGAGCTGATGTCTACCGAAAAATCAACAATGACATCCGAAAAGGCATGCGCACAGCAAAGGAGAACTGGATAGAAGATCAATGCCAGGAAATAGAGAACAGTCTGAACAAGAACAACAGCAAGAAGGCATACCAGACTGTAAAGCGGCTGACAAGTTTCAAACAGCCCAAAGTCTCCACGATCCAAAGCAAGTCTGGCATATGCCTTACAGAAGAACAAGAAGTCTTGGGCAGGTGGACAGACTACTGCTCTGACCTTTACAACCATACACCAAATGGAGACCCATCAGTTCTAGCATGTCCCGAGAACAGAGAAGAAGAAATCCTCCCAATTCTCCGGGAAGCAGTTGAGGCAGCAGTGCAATCGCTAAAGAAAGGGAAGTCAGCGGGAGTGGACAACATACCCGCGGAACTGCTACAAGCAGGAGGAGAAGCGATGATTGATGCCCTCACCATTATCTGTAACAAGATCTGGCAGAGTGGAGAGTGGCCTATACCATGGGCCCAGTCGCTTGTCATCACTCTTCCCAAAAAAGGTAACCTTCAGAAGTGTGAAAATTACCGCACCGTCAGCCTCATCATCCATCCCAGCAAGGTCCTCCTGAAAATATTACTCAACAGGTTCAAACCCCAAGCTGAACAAATCATAGCTGAAGAACAAGCAGGATTCAGGGCAGGGCGAAGTACCACTGAACAGATTTTCAACCTCAGAATAATCTGTGAGAAATACCTATAGCACCAATAACATCTATATCATGTGTTCATAGACTTTAAGAAAACGTTTGACCGAGTCTGGCATGCAGCTCTATGGGCAACAATGAAAGCGTACATCATCAGACCTAAAATTATTGAAGTCATCAAAAACCTGTATGACAAGGCTACCAGTGCAGTCCTCCACAACAGCGCCATCGGGAACTGGTTCAGAACAACAATCGGTGTGCGTCAAGGATGCCTACTCTCTCCAACACCCTTCAACATCTTCCTAGAGCGCATCATGTCAGATGCTCTTGCAGATCACGAAGGCACAGTCAGCATAGGGGGTAGAGCAATCTCCAATCTTCGTTTTGCGGATGACATTGATGGATTGGTTGGAGAGGAACAAGAACTTGAACAGCTGGTACAGAGGCTTGACACCACCTCCAAAGCTTGTGGAATTGAAATAAGTGCAGAGAAGACCGAAATGATGACCAACAACACCAATGGCATCAACACGGACATCAAAGTCCAAGGCCAATCCCTCAACACAGTGCATAGCTTCAAATATTTAGGAGCCATTGTATCAGACAATGGGTCCCGACAGGAAGTACTCTCCAGGATCGCACAAACAACTGCTGCCCTGACAAGGTTGAAGCCATTTGGAAAGACAGGACCATCATTCTACATTCCAAAGTAAGACTGCTGCGCTCCCTTGTCATCTCCATCTTCCTATATGCTTGCGAAGCATGGACCCTCACAGCAGCTCTACAACGAAGAATACAAAGCATGGAGATGAGGTGCTACAGAAGACTTCTGGGCATTTCCTATACCCAACACATCACCAACGACGAAGTCCGACAGACCATCACACAAGCCATTGGACAACACGATGACCTGCTCACAGTGGTGAAGAAACGGTAACTCCGATGGTATGGCCACGTCACCAGATCATCAGGCCTTGCAAAGACTATTCTGCAAGGCACAGTGCAAGGAGGTAGAAGAAGAGGGAGACCGAAAAAGAGATGGGAGGACAACATTCGAGAATGGACTGGTTTGACACTGAGCGAAGCCATCAGGGCTGCTGAGGACAGAGAGAGATGGAATATGCTGGTTAAACGATCATCTGTTGTGCCCCTACGACCTTAGGGTTACGGGACAGGATAGGATAGGATAGGATAGGATAGGATAGGATAGGATAGGATAGGATAGGATAGGATAGGATAGTTTGTTTGTTTGTTTCCACACCTCGTGGAAGTTGCCGCGTAGGCGGAAGATCTACAGGATCCTTCATGGTGGGCAGGAAAGTACATGAAGAAAACTCTTTTTCAAAAAGCCGAACACGTCCTTTGCTGACCGAAAATTCGCCATCATTTTCACAGGAAAATAATATTGCACAGCAGCAATAACATGGATTCTCACTGGTCCACTTCATCGTAAGGCGCTTTCTCATTGGTCGGGAGGACTTACTTTTCTTTGTCAGGTTATTGTAAAAAATGACGTCATCATGCCAACTCGAGCATTAGCCAGAGGATCGGCGAAACAAAATCGCAGGGGACTTGCTTGGTTTTATCAGTTTATTCCCCCACTTAAATTTTTTTTAACAAGGACTTACTCTATGATATCTCCAAATCTAAACATAGTTCGGATTTGATTTTTACAGGTAAGATGCGTCATTCTCTTGCAAGTTTGATGGCGCAAAAAACTCATTTTCGACCTTAGGTGGACTTACTCGGTTTTGTCAAATCACGGCAGAGTTGAACCCTTGGCTATGGCGTGAATCGCGGCTTGACCCCCAAAATGTTACACTCTGTTTGATGATGGTGTTTTCTATCAGTATCTGATTCAGCCCCGATGCTTGAATTCCTGATAGTTGTGTAACTCAGATTCGTTTATTCACACAGCCCGTCCAAACAGCATACAAGTCACAAAGTCGACGTATGAAGTTTTCCACTTTTATTCAGCACACATCAACAACTGCATACAATTCTCAATTTAACTTTCACAGCAACTCTCCAAATCACTATCAACAACTTTACTCTCCATCAACCATCTCTCGGCACACGATTAAATAACCTCTCTCTTTTCCGGAAAGATTTCGAATACCGTAGAAATGACGCACTGCCACCAATCGAATAAAAGATCGTCATCACTGACTTACGTCATACATTATTATTTCTCCTTCTGGAACGACCTCTTGCTTCGACATGTATCGGGAAGTTTCTATAGAAAGTAAACACTCAGATCCAGAAACTTCTACAGTAATATCGACCAGAGCAAATTATCAACGTTATACAAAGCCTCTCCTAACAACAATGCAAACTCAAATCAAAGGTAAATAAACTCCATTATTGAATACTTTGCAAATCGAAACGATTAGATCTATCGTACACGCTTCAGCCATACTATCATTCGCGTTTCAACGTAACACACAGAGTGCTCAGCATTTTAAAAATCTATTGCTAATACTTTTAAGTATTTGTTGTCAGCAAGACATTGTCATTGTGTTATTAGTTAGCACTGTGTTTGATGTTAGTTTTAATTATTGGTATTATTTTTCAAGCGCATGTCCTATTCATTTTACTCAGTAATAATAAATTATACAATAATTTTGCTCTTTCTTTCTCTATACAATACATACTGTCATGATCATTTATTTGTCCGGCAATCAAAACCTGGTTATAAAAAAAATAAAATTGAAGACACAGTAAAATTAAAATCATCTACAGTGAACAGTGAAAGAAAATACATTAAACAAATATGAAATCTACAATAATTTTTTTTAAAACTTAACCAAGAATTAAAAAAAATTAGATACTATACAATTTTATTCATCTCAAAATTAGCATTTACAGTGGCAGCATTAGCAATCTTACATGACATAAACACAACGAACATATTCACATTCAACAATGGAAGTACGATTAAAATGGATGTAATAAACTAAGTGATGAAGTAGAGGTTATAACAATTAAAAGAACTCTCTCCAGCACCCACACACACATGCCTGATTCTTGCAATGACACATAAGATTCACATAAAATATGTTGGCTCACATACAAATAATGACAGACTTTCGCCCATTAATACTATATATAATTAATTAGATATACATAATATTTGTACACATACAATGATACACGTGTACAAACAAATGTAACAGAAAAACTATTATCTAAGCTTGCGAAAAACTATTATCGTGTTTTTAGCAAACTTTGGCGTGTGAAGACCCTGAAGAGCACGATAAAGAGGTAGCAACTCTGTACGGTTTATAGGTCTTAAGTGGTTCTATTTACGGTACCCCTCTGACGTGACCTGGAGAAAAAAATATATCGCATCCGGCCATCTCTCTTTGAACTGAGCCCAGACTCCAGTTTAGCCATGAGCGCTGTCGGTGCATCAAAACCTTAATTTGTTTATGTGACACACGGACAAAAAAAAAAACCTACAACATAGAAACAATAACTATGTTGTGTGACCTCACGGGAAGGCCCACGAGGTCCCATGTTTGCGGGTCCTGCAGACGTGTCAAACATGTTTTGGGTGAAAGAAGCGCTGGAGCAGAAAGGGGGAGATACTAGTTCTAGCCTGAATGATATTTAATGCTAATGTTCACACTTTTCTATATTTTTGGATTAGGCTCACTTTTGCATGCAAATAATACCCGAATTCCGCTCCTCCCATGGGTATGATCAACAATCCGAAAATCAAAAATTGGACAATCCAATCCAAATCCAACAGCGGTAGAGCAGCGGAGTAGGGTTCACATTTTTCAGAAGTGGAGCAACTCACAGTGAGGAGAATATTTATATGGGTACCATGACCTTCCACAAGTTCATTCTGCAAAGAATCATGCATGGACATAATACGACTGATGACTAATCCTGTTAAAGTTAGACAATAATAATAATAATAATAATAATAATAATAATAATAATAATAATAATAATAATAATAATAATAATAATAATACAGGATGCTATGAAGCGTTTTTTCTTCAATCGAACTCAAATCGCGCTGATCTGAAGAGATCGCTCTCACAGAAGTCGGAATAAAAATCATTGTGTGCGTGTGTGACATTTTAGATTGACTACTGAATGGAAGCAGGAAACCGGAGTACCCTGAGAAAACCCGCGGCGTCCCGAAGAGTCTCGTACCTAAGTCACGTAAGTTCGTCTTGCAGCAATGCAGCCAGCAGCACGGCAGAGATGTCAACAAGTGTGAAGGGACAACTGTGACTACGTCGACCAATATCGAAGCGGCATTGTGAAAGGGAGATAAACCCTCTCCAAGCTGGACACTAATGTTGCCAGCACCCCGATGTGGGGTTACTGCTGCTGTGAAGATCACTATATTATATTACCTGGTGTATTACAGTCACCTCCGTCCGCCGCGATCCAACTGTAATGTGATTAGGGTACCTGGGTCAAATTAGATGTTGGGAAGGTTTTACGTTACGAGATAATAGGCCAGGTCCTCAACAAAGCTGGTCCTTTATGGGATAGGTAGATAGATTGAAAGTTTAATTAACTTCTTATATTATTATGAGTCAAAGGAAGTTTTATGTGGAATGATTGGTCAATTTGCATCACTCATATTTAAAACACACACCCCTCCCCCTCCCCCACTCTCCCCCTACCCGATTCCCCTGCTCACGGCCATCCATTTAAAACAAACTGTTGTAACACACTTACCATGACATTCGATACAAAATGAGCTGTGGACAGTTATTATCTTGCCTTCGTGAGTGTTACACTCGTTGTTGGTTTTTTTTATCAGTAGTTGATTCAGCCCCGATGCTTGAATCCTGATAAGTGTAACTCAGATTCGTTTATCCACGCAACCTGTTCACTCAACAAAAAGACAGGAGTCGTCGTATGAAGTTTTTCAACTTTATTCAGCGTACATCAACAACTGCATTGCATATAATCGCACAAAATCGCTTTTCACCTTTTTTACTTTCACAACACAGTGCATCAATTATATAGTTTTTCTCTACTCTAGAGAACGATGAAACGTTCCAGTGTGACGCAATTACAACCAATCAGAATAAACTTCGTCATAATTGTCTTACGTCATGCTTCGATCGATGGTAAACAAGTAACCCTAGAAAATTCTCAAATAATATCGGCCAACGAAAATTATCAACATTATACAAAACTTCTTCTAACTGCAACGCAAAATCAGAGGTATCCCCCGTTGGGGTGCCGGGGGTTTCAGTATAAATAGTATCCCCACTTTCTGGAAATTTAGTGCTTTAAATTCCCACTGTCGCTGTTTTTCTCATTTGCTCTTTCTCATTCCTGCTCTGTTCTATCAATCTGCTATACTATCTTCTTCTTCTCTTGACCAGTCACCTACTTTTTTCTTGAAAACTCTTCCGGGACAAGACTCCTTATTTGTGTGTGAGGTCTGTTGGATCAGCTTGGGAATATTGGACGCTTTCTGCCAGGTGGTCACTAGGGCTTCCTATGATGTTATTATTTAGCCATGTAGGCATTTTATATGTATGTGTTTTATTGATAATTTATAATGATGTTTGTATTCTATTTTGTGTTTGTAAACGGGGGGTTCGATAAATTAGAGTATAGCCTCAGCGTCCCCTGCGTGGGATGTCTTTATTTTAAAGTGACTGGTTGGTGGAGAGCTTTCAGTTTTACCACTAGGGTTGTTTCATCAGATCTTTTATGCGGATCAGGGGTTGTCCGGTCCTGATTTGGCTCGGAAGGGTCCGCTGGACCTAAAGCAATAATCATGTAATGTAAATCAAAGGTAAATACACTCTATTTTTGCATGCTTTGCAAAACAAAACGATCGGATCTATCGTGCGCGTCTCACACGTACTATCGTGCGCGTCGCAAAAGTAACAGTGAGGGAATGTTGAGTCATGGCTGTGTCTAATCACAGCATGCACCCTTATTTACAAAATCCATTTTCTGGTGGGTGTGGAGGGGGTAAGGGGGACGAAGGCACGGAGGGAGTATGTGGGGGGAGGGAGGGGCAAGACAGAGATAAGCAGTGGAATGGATAAGTGCCGCTGGATTCAATGGGCTCTATGCACAAGTCGGCGGCATGGTCACGTGGCGCGGGAATAACAAAGCGGTCATGGCAATATTTCATCTTTCAGTGGAAATCGATGAAAGGAAATGTTCTTTTCTTTGCATAAAGGTTTACGTCGAAGTTATAGCATCCAAACGCAGCACAGTACTTCACCATTTTCAAACTCGAGCACGCCGTGTTATTCCCGCAGCACGTGACCGCCACGCCTTTGTGCATAGAGCCCATTGTATATTGGTACAAAATACCGATACCAGCGCCAAAGTACCGTTAAAATACAGGTAGCAGCGCAAGAGCGGTAAATAGCCGCAACGGGTTTTGCCATAATTACCATCCTAGCACTACTGAGCTGTATGCATCGTTTGCAAAACAGTTAACATTCGCTCGCGACACAGACATGAAGCGTCAACAAACTGCATTAGCTTTGGCCAGTTGTCGAGGTACCTCTTCTGGGGTGTCGCTACGCTACTCGTGCTTATTAGCAGGTCTAACTACTCCACCTCACTTTTAGTCTAGAGTACTAATTACACAACGCTCCACCTAGCGTCAAGTGCAGAGTTCACTTGCAACAATGCAAGAGTCATGTGATAAGATGCTAATTTGTTGTGCCGGTTGGAAAGTAAACACCTGTCGATTACCCAGCCAGTAGATTAACAGAAGCGTTCAGATCCTGTCGTGTTAGGTCGTCAGAGAACAATGGCTTAGTCCAAGATTCTATTAAGACGCTGGTCTCATAGCGTGCATAAGCGTTGGAAAGATCTAATCCCATAATAATAAAAGAAGTTTTTTTTTAAAATTATTTTCTACCTACGGCAGCGGCTAAAATATGATTAATGCTCCTGCCCACGATGATAATGATGATGATGATGATGATGATGATGATGATGATGATGATGATGATGATGATGATGATGATGGTGTGAAGATAATAATGGCGATTAGTGGTAAATGTGAAACAATAAATAATATGAAACATGCCGTAAATCTATCCGTATATATATATATATTTTTTTATGCTAGTCCTCGAGCCCCCTTCATAAATGACTCTCTCTTCCCCCCCCCTCTCTCTCTCTCTCTCTCTCTCTCTCTCTCTCTCTCTCGTCTGTGTGTGTTTGCTTGTGTGTGGGCGTGTGTTTGTGTGTGTGTTTGCGTATGTGTGTGTCTGCGAGAGAGACAGAAAGACATGCAGACCGACAGATCGACCGACAGACAGAGAGAGAGAGAGAATACGAATGCGAATATTTATTCAATAAAGGGTCTAACACCCTTAGAATGGGTGTGTGCAATTTGTTCACAAAATATTACAATACAATAGCAGTCAAGTCAAACACACATCGAAACCATACAGTATTGACTATTTCAAATCCCCTAAACATTCAAAACATACATCACAACAAAACAGTTTCCCTAATCACAAAAAAGATCAACAATCTCCTTACAACAGAGAGTGATGTGTGGTGGTAGTAAATTTACTCAGTGTGTTAACTGTAATTTTGAAGTGAATATATATCGTTGTTTCACTCCAAAATTACAATTAACACACTGAATAAATTCACTAGCACCACACATCACTTTCGCCTTAACACTTAAGTAAATGCTTTTTATGCAAAGAAATATTTTCCCTTTGATACCATTCTTCAGAACAACCAGGCCACAGTAAATTTCTGTTAATATTGTCAAACCATTTGTCAAAATCAATTAAAGCCACATAAAATGTTTTATTTGAAACAAAAGAGAGAGAGAGAGAGAGAGAGAGAGAGAGAGAGAGAGAGAGAGAGACGTTGAAAGCTCGCACGTAACAATATATCATCTGATGAAAACGCTGGCGCCATCACGCATAATGGACGAAGTGTGGTCTTTGGCACAAACTTTGTAGTATAGTCCCTGCCTATAAGGCTGGCCTGACTACTGTTGACTTCAACGCGTAGTCTCAGGAACGATGATTTAAATCATTACAGGAGAATGTTGAGGGTATTGTTGTTGTTGTTGTTGTTGTTGATGATGATGATGATGACGATGATGATGGTGCTGAGGAGGAGGAGGCAGAGGAGCCGGTAGAGGAGGAGGCAGAGGAAATGAGGCAGAGAAGATAGGGGTAAAAGATATCTTTCAGCTTTAATTTTCCCTAAATCAAACACAGACGTTTACTCTGGCCTGTGCCAACACACACCCAATAGCGTTCAATGTGAAGTGTTGAGGGGTGAGGCAAGGGTGGGGGAGGGAGGAGAGAATCATCACAAAACAAAAACAAAGAACACTTATTTTCTTACGCTGAACGATAATGTTGTTCTTTCTGTCCAGTTCGGTGTTTCTTGGCCAAACTGTACAAGTTTATAGCCACACACACACACACACACACACACACACACACACCCACACACACCCATACACACAAAACGAGACATAAAACCATTCAGATGTGCATCCAGACACTCTCATACACACAGCTGAACACAAGCCTTTCATTTTCCAAAAGTGTTAATTTTCGTGAAGCTATTCGGTCCAGTTGGTTTTGAGATATGGTGAGTAACCGACCGAAGGAACAACCGACCGATCAACCGACCCCCAGACAAACAGACAGACAGACATTTGGCTGGTCTTCCGATTTCCGACTATTTCAAAATATTTTCAAAGAAGACTGGGGAAAAAAAGCCAATAACGATTTACAAAATAATAATAATAATAATAATAATAATAATAATAATAATAATAATAATAATAATAATAATAATAATAATAATAATAATAATAATAATAATAATAATAATAAATAAACAATCATCATCATCGTCATCATCATCATCACCATCATCATCATCAGCAGCAGCAGCATCGTCTTGTCATCATGAAACAGTGGCGTCAGAAGATGTTCAAGCCAGGTCGGTTGGTGGAAAGTATGGAGGGAGGTGGAGGGGAGGGGGAGGGTCACAGCGGAGTGTTCGATCTTTTCTTCCTATCCTATCCTGTCATATCCCGTAACTCGAAAGCCGTTGGGGCACCACAGATGATCGTTTAACCAGCGTACAACATCTTTCTCTGTCCTCACCAACCATCATGGCTTTGCCAGTCTATTCTCGAATGGTGTCCTCCCACATCTTTTTCTGTCTCCCTTTTCTTCTGCCTCTTTGCACCGTACCTTGCAGGATAGTCTTTGCAAGGCCTCAGGCTCTGGTAACGTGGCCATACCATCGGAATTCCAGTTTCTTCCCCACTGTGAGCATGTTATCCAATGTCCAATGGATTGTGTGGTGATGGTCGGTCGGACTTCGTCACTGGTGATGTCCAGGGTATAGGAAATGCCCAGAAGTTTGATCCTTTCTTTCAAAGGAAATAACCACACCCAAACGAGCGTTGTGGCCGAGTGGTCTAAGCTGGGATTAACTTGCCTAGTCCACAGGCTAGAAATCAATGGTGCCTGACAATGTGTGGGATCGATCTAGCATCCGGGTGTATTGTTTCTCCGAATATTATTTACTTTCGACTCGGGCAACGTCTCGGGGGTTTTCTCCGGGTACTCAGGTTTGCTCCCACAGCAAAATTTCAAAATCACACTGTTACACTCGATATGATGGTGGTGTTTTTCTATCAGTATTTGATTCAGCCTCAATGCTTGAATTCCTGATAGGTGTGTAACTCAGATTCGTTTATCCACGCAGCCTGCTCAATCAGCATACAAGACACGGAGTCGACGTATGAAGTTTTCCACTTTTATTCAGCACACATCAACAACTGCATACAATCGCCTTTTCACTCTCAACTTTTTACTTTCCAACTCACTATCAACAACTATCTACAACAACACACAGAGCATCGAATATATAATTTTTTTCTCTAGTCCAGAACAAGGTGGAACGATCTCGTTTGACGCAATTTACCAATCGCTTTAAACTTCGTCATCACTGTCTTACGTCATACATATTTCTTCTCCTTCCGGGAACGTACTCAACTTTCTACATTTATCGGGAAATTTCCATCGACAGTAAATAAGCAGATCTAGAGAATTCTCCAACAATATCGACCAACAAAATTATCAACGTTATACAAAGCTTCTTCTAACAACAATGCAAACTCAAATCAAAGGTAAATAAACTCCATCATTGAATACTTTGCAAATCGAAACGATTAGATCTATCGTGCGCGCTTCAGACATACTATCGTTCGCGTTTCAACGTAACACACACCTAAGGTTTGGTTTTGGAGTGCCACAGGCTGCGACTACGCCTTCCCCAGAATTTTATGATGAAAAGGAATAATAAAATATCAAAAATGAAGAAATAAAAAAAAATCAGAGGTAAAGAACTCAAACACAAGTAGGATGATTTTTATGATTTATTCAACAAATAAACAAAACAAAACAATCAAAAATAAAAATAACAAAAACTACAATGATGAATGATGATGAAAATGGATGATAATGACAATGAGGGTTAGCAGGAAAATGTGATTAAACCCAGTAACCTCCAAATAAGTCAAAGTCAACTGACATCTTACTAACACAACCGACGTTTTCTCCAACCGCGACGACAAAAGCAGCGAAGAACTCCCGCCGTCTGCTTAACCCGTCTCGGCATTCGTCCGATGACTCCGGCTCATCACGGACTCAAGAACAGAAAGGACAAACGAGGCATACACTTGTCTAAAGCATGACATCAGTGAACCTCCGTTCTACTGGCCGACTCATGCATGCGAGGCAGAAGGGAGTTTGACAAGACACTATTCTAGATTTGTAATCTTTTTGTATATAACCTTTTTACCAACTCAAGAGCCGCTCAAAGCGCTGGCCGATACAGGATCTAACTCAAACCGCCCGAGACGCCCACCGCAGCCTTTGGGCGCATGGTCTGACGCCCGGACAACTGAGCAAAATCCTGGGCAGCCAGAGATGGGGGAGAAGGACCAAGTGCATGCTGGGAGTGTTCTTGTCACCGGCACTCACCCGTCTAAGACATGAGCGTCAGGATATTTAAAGTCCGTTATTCTATCAAAACAGTGCATTACTTCAACAAAGCATTATCTTACCCTGCCCTACAGAAACTATACACCGATGCAACTGACCAACCGAACGCATTCAACCGGCGCTAGCTACTAAGTAGCGTATTTATATTTCAAATAAAACAGACATGCATTATAAATTATACACAATATTAGCGTACGAAACGTTACCACATCGACAAGTACTTTATTTAATGCTAAATTTCCGATAATCCCATCATAGAACAAGCAACATCAACATTACTAAAACGTTCATATTTTAAAACTATGTGCCAAGCAGTTCTTTCAATAACAATACAACCGATTATTATTATTATTATATTATTATTATTATTATTA
>CM072521.1:39680955-39738455 GCA_036898135.1 Oncomelania hupensis | reverse complement strand
ACACAAACATCTACTTGTAACTTGTAATTTTTGTTTGGTTTTTTGGACAATGGGGTTAACTTGGCAAATTGCATTGCTGTCAAATAAAAAATTATTTAATGGATAATTGTTTAACATCGATCTATATGCTTTGAATTTTTAGGCGTCCCTTCTTCTCAACTGTGCCTACAACACACCCCTTCGCAGCGGTGCTATTTTCAGAATCAGTCTTGGTACTATTTTTTTTTAAATTTAATTTAATTTTATTTTATTTTATTTACCTTATTGTCTCTTATTCCATAGGGAAATTCTGGGTCGCCTCCCCTGGGGAAAGCGTAGTCGCAGCCTGTGGCGCGCCCAAACCCAGCCTACCTAACATTAGTTGTGATTTTGAAATTTTGCTGGGGAAGCAAACCGGAGTACCCGGAGAAAACCCCCGAGACTTTGCCCGAGTCGAAAGTAAATAATATTCGGAGAAACATAACGCCCAGATGCTGGATCGAACCCACACCTGTCAGGCGCCATTGGTTTCTGGCCTGTGGACAAGGCAAGTTAGTCCCGCCTTAGCCCACTTGGCCACAACGCTCGGCCCTTTTTAATAATAGGCACATGCACAAATGCATTTATTGATTTATCAGTATCTCAAAACCGTTACTTTTATGCGTTTTTTAACGGTGGGACCACACTCACTGTGAATTTAAAAAGGGTCTATAACCCCCCCTAAAATATGTTACCTTGGGACCCTTTAACGCACTAAATTTATCTCAGATTGCTAAAAGCGGACACAGCACTGCACTGCTCAAAAGCGCCGAATGCAGGTCGCAATGATGACGACGACGATGACACATAAGATGTTATGAGCTTATTTAATTGTCTTTCGCAAAATTAAATTACACATGACGCATTCAATACATTCTACAGAACCGACCGAGTTTATTAATACTAAGCTTCCTACCTGTAAAATAAGATAAGATAAGATAAGATAAGATAAGATAAGATAAGATAACAATTTTATTTAACAAGGGTAAAAGATTAAGCACCGGGTGTGCTTTTTTACATCCTGTCATGAATAGTACAACCCCTAAGACGTACAATTAATTTCCACCCACATGAGAACTTGTCCTGAAGAACTATGGCTTGATTATAGGATTCTGCTTAATTGTTCTTAAGTTAGGTGGTAATAATCATAGGTTTATATGCTGACAGGTTGTAAACATGTTTTAACGGCGAGTCTGCGACAGGTGTTGTATGTCATAAGTTTTGTGAAAATCAATGAGAGTATTAGCAGTCTACATTGGAAATTTTCTGTGGATTTCCCATGTGGGTGTGGTTAGTCAGTGTATGTATGTGCATGTGTGTGTGTGTGTGTGTGTGTGTGTGTTTGTGTCCCCCAACACCTTAATAGCAAAGATTGGTTGTATAAATATAACTGATTCTGTATTAAACATCATAATAATACTAAATTAATTGAATTAATTGTCATGTGAAATAAAACCAAAGAAAACTAAATTTCATATGTTAATACTTTAATAAATACTTTAATACATACAAGCAAACCAGCCATAATATGACAATGTACACCAGCTCAATGCCTATGAGCAGCACTCTTAGGTTCTCCCACATTTTATTATTTATTTAATCAGTTTATAGTCCCCTCTCTTCCCGGTAAGGATTTTCAGAGAGGAGACTCTTCCCACATTTTGCTGGCTGCGGGCTATTTATAGCTTGCCTAAACCCTCCCTTTCAGTGAAAGGAAAGGAAAGAAGAGCACCGGCGAAGCTATTTATAGCTAGCCTGTCTAAACTAACTTCAAAACCTAAAAGCTTTGGTTGAGTCGGTGTGCATACATGTACGTTTACAAAACAAAACAAGTTAACAATTAAAGAAATGAAAAATTTAAACAACGCGATTCAATACAATACAATACTAGTCAACACAACTGTATCATCTCAAACAATTTTGTGGAATTTTCATAAGCGCGATCATTATAATACAAATTTACTTTAAAAAAAAACAATTAAACACAAAATGTTTGTAAATTTTGTTTTTAACACATATTTTACAATCAACCCTTGATATAACTTACTAACAATGATATAAGTAAGATAGAACATGCAACAACATAACATTATAATGAAACAAAATAAAATACAACATTAATGAAATAAAACATAATTTTAAACCATGATAGCAAACACATCCATCCATCCATACATACACACACACAAACTAAATAAAAAATTTAAATGAAACAAAATAATACGATACACAAACCCATACGAGACAACAAAATTGAAAAATCAAGCATCCACATCAACAAGTATTGTTAATTGTTCGCTCTGAAGTCGACATCACAAAGAGAGAGAGAGAGAGAGAGAGAGAGAGAGAGAGAGAGAGAAAGAGAGGGAGGGAGAGAGAGAGAGAGAGAGAGAGAGAGAGAGAGAATAACGGTAAACTTAAAATCAAAATTGGAAAAAAATGAGCAGGAACTTCCGCTGTTGGAGGCAGGTGACACCTCAGAGGCCGTTTTCTGTATTGGAAAAGACGACATTCGAATTAAAAGTGTCTTATTACCTGACAGTATTCTGATTTCAAAGATTTTAACTGCAAAAGGCTTGATGGATCGGCTTGTCAGAATGTCATCACCCAGCGACTTTTGATGAAATGACTGGAAATGGGAGATGTTTGATCGAGTATAATGAACGAGCGTGAGACAGAGGGGAAGAAGGACGGAAGGAGAGAGAGAAAGGTGGAAAAACTGGAGAAAGGTGGAGAGAGACAGAGATAGAAACAGAGAAAGACAGACAGACAGAGATAGAGAGGCAACGAGAAAGTCTGGGATCAGAGAAAGAGAGAGAGAAAAAGAGAAAGAAGGGGAGGGAGGGAGAGAGAGAGAGAGAGAGAGAGAGAGAGAGAGAGAGAGAGAGAGGGAGAGAGAGAGAGAGAGAGAGAGAGAGAGAGAGAGAGAGAGAGAGAGAGAGAAATGGATAATAAACTGCAGCAGAGAGAGAGAGAGAGTGTAACCTTGGATAGAAGTGTTTCATAAAAGGTAAAAATACCCCGTAACCTTTAGGTTGCAAAGACCATCCTGCAAGGCACAGTGCAAGGAGGTAGAAGAAGAGGGAGACCGAAAAAGAGGTGGGAGGACAACATTCGAGAATGGACTGGTTTGACACTGAGCGAAACCATCAGGGTTGCTGAGGACAGGGAAAGATGGAGTACGCTGGTTAAACGATCATCTGTGGTACCCCTACGACCTCCGAGTTATGGGATAGGATAGGACCCTTTATTTCGTTAGGGAGAGGGAAGGGTTTGGGGCTCCCTTTTGTCTAGGCCAGCTTATCTCCTCTCCCTCGCTGCTCTACCTTCCCTGGTTCCAAACAGATCCAGCTACCCATTTACAGCTGGGTGGACTGGGGCATGTGTCGTGCGCTTGTTCCAATCTTTCTGTGTGTGTGTGTTTGTCGTTGGTTGGTTGTCTTCTAGGCACGGTCACCCATCCAAGCACTAAGCCTTCTCGACGTTGCTTAACATGAAACATTGCTAGCGTCAGCCCAAATCACTACACCGTTGCGTCTCACCCAGTCTTCCATAAGAGCCTTACTGTGGCAGGATTATTTCCCGTCCAAACGTTGCACATAACGGTATTAATGTGCCACGACGCCGGTCATTTCTTAAAAGACAAGGCTGACATTAGTTAGTTAGTTAGTCCTTGTAATGTTTATAGAGTCCAGCGGACTGCAAAGAACCGAATCAGGACCACAACTTGGTTGAAAGAGGGCTCACCTCTGATCCGTAATACAGATCTGCTGCAAGGGACGCCGAGCCTGTACTCTAATTCACCCAACCCCCGTTTACAAAAAACAAAATAGAATATAAACATCATTATAAAATATTAACGAAACACGAACATATAACATGCCTACATTGCTAAATAATAATGTCATAGATAGCCCTAGTGACCATGTGGCAGAAAGCGTCCATTATACCCAAGCTGACCCAACAGACCCAGTACTGAAGTGAGGAGTTTTGGGAGAGTTTTCAAGAAAAAAAGATGGGTGACTGGTCGGTCCAACGAAGAAGATAGCATAGTTGGTTGATTGATAGAGTAGGAATGAAAAAGTGCAACGGAGAAAGGCATCGACAGTGGGAATTTCAAGCACTCCTTTCCAGAAAGTTGGGATACTATTTATACAGAAATCCCCGGCGCCCCCTCGGGGTCACAGGCAGACATTAAACAAAAAAAAGAAGAGTCGATTCATATTGGCACGACGCTATTACAATAGGACTATTGTGCCACAGTGCTGGTCATTTTTTGAAAGGCAACAAATCAAGAAGAACCCGAGATGATTGAATGAATGAATGAACTTTATTACGCGCATAAACATTTCCACACAAAAAGAGCATGATCCCACCGCCGTAGCTCAATTGGTAGAGCGTTCACCTGGCACACCGATGAATCCCGTGGTGGGCGATATAAAATGTGGCCATTTTCACTGTCCATTTTAGCAGTATGATTGCTCTGGTGGTTCAGTGTTGATTCAGGTCCCTACCCCTCTTTCCCTGGGATGGTTATCCCCGTGTGGGTGTAGACGTTAAACCTCAGTGTTCGTTCAAACCATGATCACAGCGCGGGGGGAAAAAAACACGCTTAAAAGAAGGTGAGCTAAACTTATACCCCTTCTTGCTCTCTTCTCTCTCTATTCCCTTCATCCTCCCCTCCCCCACCCCGTTTTTCACACACACACGCACACACACACACACATACACAAGCACGCACGCACAACCTATCGTTCTGAACCCGTTTCAGCAATACAGTTCCCAAATGAAAGTGCCTTACATTTTTTTAAATCTTTCGATTACATGTAACTAACTAAATTTAAAAAAAACATTGTTATTACTAAAAGCATAAACAACGATAACGACCTGTAACACACTTACGGGTTCATTCATACTTATATATTATATAACTAAAACGCACGTGACACACACGCTCTAGCAGATAAAATAGTGCCCATCCCCTCCTGTTCTTCAATTCTGACCCCTTGGGGTCCTGAGCAATCTTGCCACTGTAGATTGATCTAACCTATAAAGGGAAAAGTAAAAGCCCCAGTTCAAAAACCTGTCTTTCCTTTATAGGCATGACCGATTCACTGCGGCAACAACCCCCGTTGGAGTGCCGGGGGTTTCAGTATAAATAGTATCCCCACTTTCTGGAAATTTAGTGCTTTAAATTCCCACTGTCGCTGTCTTCCTCATTTGCTCTTTCCCATTCCTGCTCTGTCCTATCACTCTGCTATACTATCTTCTTCTTCACTAGATCAATGACCTACCTTTTTTCTTGAAAACTCCTCCTGGACAAGACTCCTTGTTTGTGTATGGGGTCTGTTGGATCAGCTTGGGAGTATTGGACGCTTTCTGCCGGGTGGTCACTAGGGCTTCCTATGATGTTATTATTTAGCAATATAGGCATTTTATATGTATGTGTTTTGTTAATAATTTATAATGATGTTTGTATTCTATTTTATTTTTGTAACCGGGGGTTCGATTAGTTGGGGTAAAGCCTCAGCCGTCCCCTGCGTGGGATGTCTTTATTGTAAAGTGACTAGCCGGTGGAGGGCATTCCGTTTTCCCACTAGGGTTGTTTCAACAGATCTTTTTTTTTGCGGATCGGGGGTTGTCCGGTCCTGATTTGGCTCGGAGGAGTCCGCTGGACCTAAAGCAACAATCAATCAACCAATCAATCAATCTCTCCCTCTCTCATAACTAATTAAGTAGAGACATTACATACATTACATGGTTATTGCTTTAGGTCCAGCGGACTCTTCCGAGCCAAATCAGGACCGGACAACCCCCGATCCGCATAAAAAATCTGCTGAAACAACCCTAGTGATAAAACTGAAAGCTCTCCACCAGCCAGTCACTTTACAATAAAGACATCCCACGCAGGGGACGCTGAGGCTGAACTCTAATTTATGGAACCCCCGTTTACAAAAACAAAATAGAATACAAACATCATTATAAATTATCAACAAAACGCATACATATAAAATGTCTACATTGCTAAATAATAACATCATAGTAACCACCTGGCAGAAAGCGTCCGATATTCCCAAGCTGATCCAACAGACCTCATACACAAATAAGGAGTCTTGTCCCGGAAGAGTTTTCAAAAAAAAAAAAAAGGTAGGTGACTGGTCTAGCGAAGAAGAAGATAGTGTAGCAGATTGATAGAACAGAGCAGGAATGAGAAAGAGCAAATGAGAAAGACAGCGACAGTGGGAATTTAAAGCACTAAATTTCCAGAAAGTGGGGATACTATTTATACTGAAACCCCCGGCACCCCAACGGGGGTAATTTAGTAGAGACATAATTGCTTGTAGAGGTTCAAAACGGACTGACGACTGTGCCCTAACGTTTCGTGGTTTCTACAGGTTAGGCCATCGAGAAAAGTGATATTTAGACCGAAGGTCAAAACAGTTGGTCAAGAAACAAAAATGTTAATTGATCATAGTGGATCACCTCTATAATAAGACTAAAGTGCTACTCGCCCAATTGCGCCTTTCACTTCTCAACTCTGGTGCTCAAGTAAACGAGAGCTGTTGTTGCAGCTGTTGTTGTTGTTGAAGAGGATGCTGATACTGATGATGAAGCAGAAGGAGGAGAAGAAGAAGAAGATGAATATGAAGAAGATGAAGATGATGAAGATGAAGAAGAAGAAGAAGAAGAAGAAGAAGAAGAAGAAGAAGAAGAAGAAGAAGAAGAAGATGATGATGATGATGATGATGATGATGATGATGATGATGATGATGATGATGATGATGATGATGATGATGATGATGATGATGATGATGAAGAACAAGAAGAACAAGAACAAGAACAAGAAGAACAAGAACAAGAAGAACAAGATGATGATGAGGAGGAGTAGGGTGATGATGATGAAAAAAGAAGGAGAAGAAGAAGAAGAAGATGATGCTGATAATGATGATGATGAGGATGATGATGTAAAAAAAAGAAGGAGAAGAAGAAGGTGATGATGATTCTGCTGCTGCTTCTGATGATGAAGATGATGAAGGAGAAGAAGAAGGTGGTGATGATGATGATGATGATGATGATGATGATGATGATGATGATGATGATGATGATGATGATGATGATGATGATGATGATGATGATGAAAAAAGAAGAAGAAGGAGGAGAAGGAGAAGAAGAAAAAAAAAGATTATGAATATGACGATGATGATGATAATGATGATGAAGAAGAAGAAGAAGAAGAAGAAGAAGAAGAAGAAGAAGAAGAAGAAGAAGAAGAAGAAGAAGAAGATGATGATGATGATGATGATGATGATGATGATGATGATGATGATGATGATGATGATGATGATGATGATGATGATGATGATGATGATGATGATGATATGATGATGATGATGATGAAGAAAAAGAAGAAGAAAAAGAAGAAGAGGGAGAAGAAGAAGAAGAAGAAGAGAAGAAGAAGAAGAAGAAGAAGAAGAAGAAGAAGAAGAAGAAGAAGAAGAAGAAGAAGAAGAAGAAGAAGATAACTACTGACGCGTTTTTAACTTTGAAATATCTGATCACTCTTTTCAACCTACAGTCTGGCAGCTTAATTAAAGTAGGCGTCTTCAGTAGAGGCCATTCTCATTTTTATTTTAAAATCAACCGGTTTCAAGATTTCTGATGTGTTCATCAAAATTTCAACAACTGTAAAATGTACACATTAAAATGCAATCCATATTATTTCAAAACAAACTTCCAAATTGAAGACATTTGTGTGTATATAACCTTCTAACGTAAGTTATCGAAGAAACAACAGGTATCACAA
This sequence comes from Oncomelania hupensis, assembly GCA_036898135.1. Taxonomy (NCBI): domain Eukaryota; kingdom Metazoa; phylum Mollusca; class Gastropoda; order Littorinimorpha; family Pomatiopsidae; genus Oncomelania; species Oncomelania hupensis. The sequence goes on along the minus strand of CM072521.1, from coordinate 39,730,633 downwards.
TTGTTTTTTTTTTATCTTGCAAAATGTTGGGGAAACAAACAAAAATGTGTGTAGAACACAAGTAATCTTCAGAAATGTGAAAATTACCGCACCATCAGCCTCATCAGCCATCCCAGCAAGGTCCTCCTGAACATAATACAACAGGTTAAAACCCCAACCTGAACAAATCATAGCTGAAGAGAAAGCAGGATTCAGGGCAGGGCGAAGTACCACTCAACAGATTTTCAACCTCAGAATAATTTGCGAGAAATACCTACAGCACCAACAACATCTATATCATGTGTTCGTAGACTTCAAAAAAGGCGTTTGACCGAGTCTGGCATGCAGCTCTGTGGGAAACTCCGATGGTATGGCCACGTCACCAGATCATCCTGCAAGGCACAGTGCAAGGAGGCAGAAGAAAAGGGAGACCGAAAAAGAGGTGGGAGGACAACATATTCGAGAATGGACTGGTTTGACACCGAGCGAAACAATCAGGTTTGCTGAGGACAAGGAAAAGATGGAGTACGCTGGTTAAACGATCATCTGCGGTGCCCCTACGACCTCCGAGTTACGGGATAGGATAGGATAGGATGGGATAGGATAGAACGCAAGTGATAAAGGTGTCTCGCCTAAACATATGGGACTGGAGTTTATTGATAGCATCTTGTATAAAATCCTTATTTGATGCTGTCCTCTATGGAATGAGGGAAATGATAGGAAAGAGTTATCTCCCTTTCTCTGCTGCCAACGAGTTGCATAATTGTGTGGATGTGTGCCATAGATACAGATGACCATTTCGTTGCGTTCGCAGTTCGTCAGCGTGGCGCGGCAGCTAGGCTTGGTGAAAATAAAAGGACTGATTTTTTTTTTTTGAAAGCGCGAGAAGAATGAAGTCTTCATGCGAAAAAAAAAAGGGGTTAATTGCAAATGTTGACCTTTTCAAACCCATAGCCCCCTTGCTCGGGTTGTGCTGCTAGCGAGTAATAAGTAATGTTGAAAAATCAGGTCACAGTGAATTCATCATATGTAGGCCAGAACGAGATTGAGGGATACGACTATTGCTCTATTTCGCTGGCCATTTGGAACGCCAGTCGGTCATTGGTCGAGGGGGGGGGGGGGGGGGGGGGGGGGGGGGGGGGGGGGGTGGGGGGGGGGGGGGGGGGGGGGTGGGGGTGGGGGGGGGGGGAGGGGGGGGGGGGGGGGGGGGGGGAAGAGCTAATTCATGATTTGAAGGGTAGGATGGATTAATCAGGCGAGCTTCCATTCATTCATCCACATTGAACCGTACTACAGCCCGCCCGAGGGATTGGTCTAGAAATCAGGACGGTTCCAGAATGTCCAGGAATCAAGAATGTTCCAGAACTGTCGATTTTCTTCTTCTTCTTCTTCTTCTTCTTCTTCTTCTTCTTCTTCTTCTTCTTCTTCTTCTTCTTCTTTTCAGATTGTTTCTCTAAAGAGATGTATACAGATGCTGGTGGTCTGCTCTCGGTTCAACGGTGTTCAACACCTCTTTTCACTTGACGACACGTGGGCAACTATCTTTACTTTCTGTATGGCTTCCTTACGTACACGCTTTTTCTTTCTTTATTTACAAGCAGCTCTTCTTTCTTTCTAACCTTACAAGCAGCTTTTCTTTCTTTTTCAGTATTTACCTACGTACGTACGTCCATTATAATACTTGCATTCTTACTCTTAATTTATTATCTTCTTCTATAACGCTTATTCAGCTCAAGAGCTGCTCAAGGCGCTGGAAGAGAAGGATATAACTCAATCCTCCCGAGGCGCTCAGTTCCTGCCTTGGGCACACAGTCTGACGCTCAGACGACTGAGCACAATCCTAAGCGACTACTAGGGATGGGGGAAGGGGGAGGGGGCGGGAGAAAGGAAAACTATACACTGAAACAACCGTCACACTAATTGCAAAAGTAAGATGGCCTGTGCTCACAATGTTTAAGACCAGGCCACCGGGAATGGAACCCGCAACCTTTGTAACACAAGCTCGCCGCTCTACCAACTGAGCTTTCCCTTCGTCCGTTACTTATGTATTACTTCCTTACGTGCTCACTTACTTCATTAACTTACTGTATTAATTTTTTTTAAGAATCGGAACGTATGCTTAATTGTAATCAATGTTTCTAGGACTCGAAACACTATTACTTTATGGACAGCTAGGATGACGGAAGCTTTGCTCTTAGAAAAATGAGCGGCACGCAATTCGACCGCAACAAAAAAAAAGAGAGACATCCACTCCAATATGTTGATCTCAGTACTGCCATTCCTCCATGCAATGTGCAGCTTTGCGTCCGAATCATGGAAGTGGGGTGTGGGGGGTATATGGGGGCGGGGATACAGAATAAAGAAACGAGAAGCGAAATAATGACACTTCGTGACTCATTTTAATCTCTGTACCGTTTCCACATTCACATCAAATCTGTCGTCCTAATTGGTCGGCTTGATACATGCATGCGCTGCATGCTGGCATCTTTACCGACTGCCCGAGGTTGCTCCTGATTGCGGTCAGTTCCTTAAGCAACTATATGAGCTAAATTGTACCACCGCAAAACCGGCCTGCCCTAGGGCCCTTGTCAAGAAAGGAGTCCAGATTGATTCCAGAGAATTATCCCGAGATTTGTTCTTTACATAGCTGTGTCACTCCCTCTCAAGCAAGTACGTACGGTTGTTGGGGAGAAACTACAAGACGATTTAAAGGGACTAGGGTTGTACAAATCTCGGCTTCACTAGGCCCTTTTTGAGAAAATTCACAGTGAGTGTTGCCCCCCTGGAACCAAACAACAGCAACAAACAACAAACTATTTTTTTAAATGAGGTTTTGATATCAATCTATACATTTTGTTAGGTAAGGGCTGTATATTTTGTTTTCTTTCTTTCTTTGTTTGTTTTGCTGTTGTGTTGTTTGTTGTTGTGTTGTTGCCCGTTTTCTTGAAGGGTATAACCTCAAGATCACACTGCGTACCACGAACTTGCCGAGGTTCAGGTCGCCTCTCCATCATCTGTGCCGAGGGTCGTATAGCCTTCCTATTACGCCGGGAGCCGTAACATAGTTACACCCACTGACTTCCCTTCCTTTTCAAGTTCCAAAAAAGGAAGGAGGGGTGGGGGATGGGGGAGGGAGGGAGAAGGAGGGGGGGAGAGAAATTACGTAATACTTCAAGAAAACCTGCAATCTGTTTGTAACCAGCGGCAGAGATGGTGGGGAGAGGTGAACGTTAGGATTGTGCTCAGTTGTCTGGGCGACAGACGATAAGCCCAAACGGCTGCCAATGGGCGCCGTGGGGCCGGGTAGCTCAGTTGGTAAGAGCGTCTTGCTAGTAACCGAAAGGTCGCTGGTTCGAATCCCGGATTGGTCAACGTGTGATCATATTATTTTCCCCTTTACCAATGTCACGTGGGGTTTATGGGCTCTGCACAATGGAATTATGGACCCTCACGTTTATTCGGTGGGAACTGCTAGTAAGTCACCCTATGAATTACTTTAATAAATTTATTTGTTTAGCTCGTTCTGTGTTAAGGTTGGGGTACAGAAATAGATAGAAAAATGGTAAAAGATTACTGTCACACTAGCTTTCACACGGCTATGAATCATATGTAGTCCAGCCACTTGATAACAGTTAAAATCACACATTTATTTCTTCTACTCTATACAAGATTCTCTAAGTACTAATCTAACTTAAAATGTCTCAGTCACTGCTAATAGTTCGATCGCTGATAGTCTAGGCAGCTGTTATATCTTCCTCGGGCACTGGCTATTATATCTCATGTAGATTTGGACTACTGTGGTCCGTTTTACAGTTTCTGAAGAGTTGGACTACTGTGGTCCTGTTATGATCAGTTTAAGTGCACTTTCGGAGAATACACTTAACTTTCTGATGGTGCGGTCGAAGTCCTTCTGTGAGGTAGCTTCTGGTACACCTTTGTCGTTGTGTAGTTGGGTTCCCTTGCCACGCTGTGGGGTCTGACAGGGTGTCTTTCAAGGCAGCTCTTTCCGTCTTGTGCGGTAGAGGTTCCTCAACCAACTGGTCGTTTCTGTGGAGTGGGGATAGCTCGGGATAGCTCGGGATAGCTCGCCTGCTCGTCTGTAATATAAGAGACGAAATTCTGCACAACCCTGAATAATCGGTTTGTGCAGAGCGTCTCACTGAAAGCCAAGTAGCCCTCAGTGATAGCTCCACATCTCTATACATAAGCGACGAACATTCTGCTACTTCCGGGTTCCACTGGAATCTCAACTCTAAATTCCTATACATACATAAATATAAATCATGTCTAACTATACACATACAGAATTAATAATATTATAAACATTCACGGGTACAGCCACTGGTCTGCAAACATACATATAAGTTAAACAACAGTGGTTCCGTACGGGATACAACATGGCGGCGCAACCGGTCGTGTTTCGCCTCGTGGTCGGCTCTTTCACGTGGTACGGCAAATTCGGATTAACAATTCACATTTATGCATAGCAAATTCTTCAAACATAATTTCAACAATAATATAAATATATCACGATGAAACAGAAGGGTGTTCATTTACCTGTTTGACAAGTTCAGGCCCGTGTTGACTGAATAGAATTCTGAGATTCTAAGTCCTGCTTCCTGGTCTATGAGTGAAGATAGTTCTCTGCTAGCTAAGGAGATGTTACTTCTTCCTCGTCTCACACACGACTGACCAAGCTGTGCTAGGTTTTGACACAGTCAAAACTGCTCTACCCACTTAGCCTGCTGCTGATTGGTTAAAACGGTCCGATTCAAAGCTCAAGTGCTGACTCACTGCGCTAGCGTGGGTCGGGCTCGCGGTGTGTGGTCTGCTGTGTAATTTAATTGCTGCTGTGTAATAGTCTAACTTCTCTACTGTTACAAAGACTACACATGGCTAAATAGTCAACAAGCAGAGTTAAAACTAGCCAATTTATGACAACCAACAACTGGCCCGCTGGTGTCAGTATAAATCGGTCCAGTAGTCACCTATATGCGAAAGTGTCGTGTGACTATAATCTACAAACAACAATGGGCGCCTAGCTCGGGATGCTTCGGGTTAGATCCTGTATATCGGCCAACGCCTAGAACAGCTCTCGAGCTACGAATGCGCTACATAAGAACAATAAATTTAAATACATGATAACATATTGTAACATCCTAAACATCCACTTCAAAACAACATTCATTTGTTTCAATCTGCTTACTAAGAGCATCAGTGTTGTTTCTTTTTTTTCTTTTTTTTTTAAAGGAAATGGCGCCTAAGTGAACTGTGCACAGCACAGACATTTATTTGCATCCTAAGGAAGAGAAGCTGGAGATTTCGAAAGCTTAAAGCAGTCGGTTTGTGCCAAAAGCGACCACTGTAATTATCATCTTTAAATGTAACAATACTGAAAACTCCCAGCTCAAAACTCTATTCTCGCGAGAAAAAAAAACATGTGAACAGAAATCTTTGAGGCTCAGGCCCTTTAATCAAAAGTCTGTATCAACTAAAGTCTGACGTAGTCCATCTCTGCCCTGCCTTTATTGGTATCAAACTGAAATTAATCCAATTAGCTTTATACAACTCCCTTTCAATTAAAAGCTAAATGCCGACTTTCATAGCGCACATCTCCATGTCAACAATATATGCTCAGGGCACTTGTTAAAGCAGTTCTATACCCTTGACGGTGGTGCTAAGTGCGTTTGATGTCTTGTTTGGTAATATTGACGATGATGATGATGATGATGATGATGATGATGATGATGATGATGATGATGATGATGATGATGATGATGATGATGATGATGATGATGATGATGATGATGATAATGATGATGAGGACGATGATGATTGTATTGTTGGTAGTTGCAGTGACCTCTCATGCACAAGATTCCTGAGGAAAACTGTGCATCTGTGTGTGTGTGAGTGTGCGTGTGTGTGTAAGAGAGAGGCGCGCGTTAGAGCGTGTGTAATATGTGTGTGATTACGAATGTATTACAGGTGCATCCGTGCGTACTGTATCTTTATCTGTTTGTTCGCGTGTGTACGTGTAGCTTTCACCACAGAGGCTTGTTCCCTTTCCTGCGTGCTTGAATGATGAGTGCAAGCAGGCTCGATCTCCAAAGGTAGTCCAATCAACGTAAATCAATGTTAATAACACTGGTCTGCGCTTTCTTGTCAGGAATCGGCCCAACTCATTTGAATCGCCTTGTACTCCCAGAACAGTTTAGGCCAGCGGAGGCAAACCTACATTAAGAAGATGGAATTTTGCGTCCGTTTGTGGATTCAATATAACCTACATCATTTTTATTTGTTTTAACAGATTTGCAAATAGGTTACTTTGACATATTCGGGGGAGCAATCAGAACGAGCAAAATGTTGGTCTGTCTGTCGGTCGGTCCGCTGGCAGCCATATCTTAAAGAACCACTGAACTGAACGGATTTGGACCAAATTTTGTACCACCATTACTTCGGTTAGTGGACCGCCTCTCGTGCCATCATCGTGCCCTACGGCAAAGGTCTAGGTCACTGAAGTCTATTTGTTGCTAAACACGTTTTGCTCCTATCCTATCCTATCATATTCTATCCCGTAACTCGGAAGTCTTTGAGGCACCACAGATGATCGTTTAACCAGCGTATTCCATCTTTTTTTGCCCTCAGCAGCCCTCATGGCTTCGCTCAGTGTCAAGACAGTTCATACTCGAATGTTGTCCTCCCACCTCTTTTCATGTCTCCATCTTCTTCTGCCTCCTTGCACGGTGCCTTGCAGGATAGCCTTTGCAAGGCCTGATGCTTTAGTGACGTGGTCACACCATCGGAATTTCCATTTCTTCACCTATGTGAGCATGTTATCGTGTTGTCCAATGGCTTGTGTGATGGTCTATCGGACTTCATCGTTGGCGATGTGCTGGGTACAGGAAATGCCAAAAAGTAGCGTATAGGAAGATGGAGATGACAAGAAGCGAGCGCAGCAGCCTTACCTTGGAGTATAGACTAATGGTTCTGTATTTCTAAATGGGCTTCAACCTTCTCGGGGCAGCAGTTTTTTGTGCGATCATGGAGAGGGCTTCCTGTCCGGACCCATTGTCTGATTCAATGGCTTCTAAATATTTCAAGCTATGAACCGTGTTGAGGGATTGGCCTTGGACTTTGATGTCCGTTTCGATCCCATTGCTATTGTTGGTCATCCGTTTGGTCTTCTCTGCACTTATTTCAATTCCAAAGGCTCTGATGGTGGTGTCAAGCCTCTATACAAGCGGTTTAAGGTCTTGTTCCTTTCTAGTCAATCCATCAATGTCATGCGCAAAAAGGAGGTTGCCTTCGTGATCTGAAATGGCGTCTGACATGATGCGTTCCAGGAAGATATCGAAGAGTATTGGAGAGAATAGGCATCCTTGACGCACGCCGATTAGTGTTCTGAACCAGTTCCCGAGGGCGCTGTTGTAAAGGACTGCACTGAGAGCCTTGTCATACAGGCTTTTGATGCTACAAAAATTTTAAAGCTGATGTTGTACACTCTCATGGTTGCTTACAGAGCTGCATGATAGACTCGGTCAAATGCTTTCTTGAAGTCTAGAAACACATGGTACAGATGCTGTTGGTGCTGGATGTATTTTTCGTAGATTATTCTGAGGTTGAAAATTTGCTCAGTACACGTGGTTCTTCGCCCTGCTCTGAATTCTGCTTGTTCTTCAGCTATGATTTGTTTTGCTTGGGGTTTCAACCTGTTGAGTATTATTTTCAGGAGGATGGCTGATGAGGCTGTTAGTGCGGTAATTTTCACACTCTTGAAGGTTACCTATTTTTGAAAAGGTGATGACGACAATTGACGGGTCCATGGTGTAGGCCAGAGCAGAAATTGTAGGCGATAAACTGTTCGTTTGTAAAGAGTGTCCGCCCCAACTTAATACAACTGGCGCAACATGCGGACAATCCTGCCAAAGTTGTTTCAATTCGTATTTCGAACATGGTCTATTGAGTCCGTCGGTCGGACCTGTCACGAATTGGCTAGTTTAAACTCTGCCTATCGACTATTGAGCATTGTGTAGCCTTTGTAACAGTAGAGAGTTAGTACAGTACACAGTAGCAATTAAATTACAGCACACTGCGAGCCTGAGCCACACACACAGCGCAGTGACGTCAGCACTTGAGTTTTGAATATGAACATTTTACCCAATGAGAGCTTACGCAAAGCGGTTCGAGCCAGTTTGACTGGGTCCGAGCCTAACACATTTTTGGTCAGTTGGGAGTAATACACCGAAGTGTTAACAGCTAGAAAGCTGGCAGAGAAATCTCTCTACACTTAGACCAGGAAGCAGGACTTAGGAATCGTAGAATTCTATCAAGTCACACGGGCCTGAACTTGTCAAACAGGTAAATGAACACCCTTCTGTTTCATCGTGATATATGTGTATTATTGTTGAAATTATGTTTGAAGAATTTGCTATGCATAAATGTGAATTGTTAATCCGAATTTGCGTGACCATGTGGAAGAGCCTACCACGAGGCGAAACACGACCGGTTACGCCGCCATGTTGCATACCATACGGAACCACTGTTGTTTAACTTATATGTATGTTTGCAGACCAGTGGCTGTACCACTGAATGTTTATAATATTATTAATTCTGTATGTGTATAGTTAGCCACGTTTGATATTTATGTATGTATAGGAATTTAGAGTGAGATTCCAGTGGAACCCGGAAGTAGCAGAATGTTCGTCGCTTATGTATAGAGATGTGGAGCTATCACTGAGGGCTACTTGGCTTTCAGTGAGACGCTCTGCACAAACCGATTATTCAGGGTTGTGCAGAATTTCGTCTCTTATATTACAGACGGGCAGGCGAGCTATCCCGAGCTATCCCGAGCTATCCCGAGCTATCCCGAGCTATCCTGTGAACCCCACTCCACAGAAACAAGTTGGTTGAGGAACCTCTACCGCACAAGTCGGAACGAGCGACCCGGTAAAACTCCCTGTCAGACCCCACAGCGTGGCCAGGGAACCCAACTACACAACGACACAGGTGGACCAGAAGCTACCTCACAGAAGGACTTCGACCGCACCACCCGCCAGTTAAGTGTGTTATCCCAAGTGCACTTAAACTGATCAGAACAGGACCACAGTAGTCCAACTATTCAGAAACTCTAAAACGGACCACAGTAGTCCAAATCTACATGAGATATAAGCCTACTAGCGAGTGCCCGATGAAGATAGAACAGCTGCATAGACTATCAGCGATCGAACTATTAGCATTGAAAGAGACTTTTTAAGTTAGATTAGTACTTAGAGAACCTTGTATAGAGTAGAAGAAATAAATGTGTGATTTTAACTGTTATCAAAAGGCTGGACTACATATGATTCATAGCCGTGTGAAAGCTAGTGTGACAGTATTCTTTTACCTTTTTTCTATCTATTTCTGTACCCCAACCTTAACACAGAACGAGCTAAACAAATAAATTTATTAAAGTAATTCATAGGGTGACTTACTAGCAGTTCCCACCGAATAAACGTGAGGGTCCATAATTCCATTGTGCAGAGCCCATAAACCCCACGTGACACTTTAATTGGCGAGCCTAGCCAGGATCTGTGTATAATAGGAATTGGGTATAAACGGATCTAAGTACAATAAAATTAGATAACAGTAGGAGTAGTAGAATAACTTAGAATAGTGGTAACATTGACTCAGTTTGGGTGCACTATTCTTTAGTTAAAAACTTTTTTGCTTCAATTATTTTTGTGTCTGTATGTTGCATTGTTCTTTTGCAGGTTTTGCTTAAGTAACTGTTGTATGCCATTTGACTCTTGTTTTATTCTATTATTGATTACGAATTTGATTGTCTTTGCATTGTTTTTATTGACTTGCAATATTGCTAGTGTTTTGGTATTCCACGTGATTCAGAGGGTGTTCATAGACACGTTTGGCAATGTCGGACCCAGTGGCCTTGAGATTGCGTTTCAAGGAATTGGGAGAAGCTTTACACTTAGCAGGGGCGGACCTAATTGCGTATATAAATGCAGAGGTAGAGAAACAGGAGGCTAAGGCAGAGAGAGCAGCAGAAAGGGAAGGGAGGCGAAGAAACTAGCCTTAGAAGCAGAGCAAAAGAAATTAGAATTAGAAGGAGAACAGAAGAAGGCAGCATTAGCAGCAGAGAGAGAAGCAGAAGTTAGGAGATGGGAGTATGAGAGGGCAGAAAAAGAAAAAGAGAGGGCAGAGAAAGAAAAAGAGAGGGAAGAAAAGGAAAAAGAAAGACAGCATGAGTTAGAGCTAAGAAGATTGGGATCAGGAGCTTCAAGTTCTTCCTCAACCCCTTCCCACTCAGATCAGCTAGAGGTAGCATCCAACCCTGTACAAGGAATGTCATTTCCACTGGGAACATTCAATGAGAGAGAAGAAGGTCTAGATCTCTATCTGACTAGGTTTGAGCGCCTAGCAACAGAGTATAAACTAGATCCCACTCATTGGTCTTTCAAGCTTAGTCAAGGACTTAGAGGAAAGGCTTATGACATCTACAGTAAGCTACCGACTGACAGAGTGACTGACTATCACAAAGTAAAAGAGGCACTCCTAACGGGATTCGAACTGACAGGAGAATGCTACCGGCAAAAGTTCCGCACCAATCGGAGAGTGAAAGGAGAGAGCTATGCGCAGTTCGCGGATCGGTTGTCCACAACGCTGGATAAGTGGATTAGCCAGTCAGCCACGGCTAAGACGTATGATGGACTGACAGAACTGTTAGTATGGGAACAGCTACGGGAAACCATGACCCCCGAGCTGAGAACCTTCTCAGTAGAGCAGGGCGCGGAAAGACTAGAAGATCTGGTCAAGGTCGCAGATAGGTACGTGGCCGCACACGGAGAAGCCAAGAGCTTCAGGCGAGACCTAAAGCCTAACGGGAAAGAGGCACAGAAACGAAGCCCTAACCGGGAAGAGCGCACCGCGAATAAGCCGAATAACCCCAGACCTGGGCAAAATAAAGGACCCAACACGGAATTCGGGAAAAGAGGTCCCGCAGAACAGAGACGGTATTGTTCGTTCTGCAACAGAAACAATCACTCCACCGCAGAATGTTTCAAGTTGGCCGCACAACGTAGGGAAGAGCGCGAAAGCCGGCCAGCGCACAGAGTTCTAACTCAAAGTAGCGGTAACAAGCCACACACAATCGGAGATCACCCATCGGTGACAGACACGGTCAAGGTCAACGGAAAAGAAGCGAACTGTCTGTATGACACAGGTCTATCATACGACGCGATAGTTAGCGAATCTCTGGTATCGCGCGCGGACTTGACAGACAAGACAGTCGACTTACAAGGAGCAGACTTGACGAAACCGACGACTACTTGCCCAATAGCTTGGATCGAAGTAGAGAGTAGGTACGTCACAGGACGAATCCAAGCAGCTGTTTTACAGAAACCCCTGTATGATCTAGTGCTAGGTTGTAGGTATGTGTTCTTAGGCACGCCCCCCAAAACTGTAGAGATAGCTGCAGTGCAAACCAGGGCCCAAGCTAAAACCCAACCACCCCAGCCCGAGTTCGCTCCGAATCCAGGACTCGAAGAGATCAAAACAGCACAGAAAGAAGACACCTCGATAGCGAAGTGCTTCCAGAGGCTACCCAAGGCGCACACACCCCCGCACAAGGGAGACTTCTACATGGAAGAGGGAGTTCTACATCGACAAGGAGATGGAGATCACACCCAACTAGTACTGCCAGCCACCCTTCGAGCCCAAGTACTAGAACTAGGCCACAGCATGCCACTCAGCGGACACATGGGAATTGGAGCCACAGTGCAGAGAATCAGCGCACACTACTATTGGCCAGGAATCACGGAGGATGTCAAGCGCTACGTGAAATCTTGCCACCAATGTCAACGATATTCCCCGCGACATCACACCGTACCAGTTACCTTAGGACCATCGGTAGTAGTCGGCGTGCCATTCCAGCAAGTCTCAGTAGACATAGTAGGACCACTGCCCATGACCAAGAAGCGGAACAGATTTCTACTCACACTCGTCGACGCATGTACGATGTGGTGCGAAGCAGTCCCGTTGCCAGCGATCGACACCAAGAAGATTGCAGATGCACTCATCGCCATCTTTACCAGAGTCGGATTCCCGGACAGCATTAGAACGGACAACGGATCTCAGTTCACCGGCCGCCTGATGCAAGACGTGTTCGAGTTGATACAAGTCCATCACATTCGCACACCACCATACCACCCCGCCAGCAACGGACAAGTAGAAAGACTGAATGGAACCCTTCTCACCATACTCAGGAAAGTCGCCGACGACAATCCAGAAGCGTGGGACACCTACGTGAATGCGGCACTGTTCGCATACCGAGAAACGCCCCATGCAGCCACAGGCTACACCCCGTCAACATTGCTATTCGGCAGACCTCTAGCAGGACCGCTAGAAGCCCTACGCAGAAGTTGGACGGAAGCCAAGATAGACGACACACCCAGAGGTGCCACCAAGTACGTCGCAGACCTGCAGGAAACCCTCAAAGCAACGTGGAAGAAAGCTGGTGAAGCACTGAAGAAGGCAAGAGCCCGTCAGGCGAAGTACTACAACCGCCACGCGAAGGACAGAGAACTGCAAGTCGGCGATCAAGTGCTACTCTTACTTCCAAGGGGAACCAACAAGCTGGACATCGCTTGGAGAGGACCGTACCGGGTGACTGCCAAGAAATCCAAGACAGTCTACCAAGTAGAGGTGAACGGGAGAGCCCGATACCACCACATCAATCTCCTCAAGAAATACACGGACCGACCAGCGACCCCCAGCACTCACAACTTGTTAGCCATCGCCATCGCGGAAGAAGGAGAAAGCATGGAGACCAATGCAGTAGAGTATCCCCTGCACTCCAAAGAAACCTACAAAGACGTGATACTCAACGGAGACCTAGCCGCTAAACAGCGACAGCAAGTACTACAGGTCATTCGACAACATCAGACTGTGCTCACAGACCGACCAGGGAGGACAGACCTCGTCGAAGTAACCCTAACGGTGACCGACCCAACACCCGTCCGCCAGAAGCTCTACCCGATGCCACTGTCGCAGCAGCGAGCCATCAAGGAAGAGATAGACACCTTACTGGCAGCCGGAATCATCTCAGAGTCTACTTCACCCTACAGCGCAGGCACGGTATTGTTGCGAAAACCCAACGGAGAGCATCGACTGTGCATCGACTTCAGACTCCTGAATGCGGTAACGCAGTTCCAGCCAGAGCCACTCCCGGACCAGACAGACCTATTTGCCAAGCTACAGCGAGCGAAGTACTTCTCACGCATCGACCTCAGCAAAGGATACTACCAGATACCAGTGCAACCGCAAGTCCGAAAGTACCTAGCGTTTAGCACTATGGAAGGACACTTCGAGTTCAATGTACTTCCATTCGGACTCCACAACGCACCCAGCATCTTCAGCGCCATGATGCGAAAACTCCTGGCACCCCTGAGCAGCGAGCACCTACATTCGTTTATGGACGACATCCTCATCGCAACACCCACGTGGGAGGAACATGTCACGCTCCTACAACAACTACTCGCCCGCCTCAGAGACACGGGATTGACGGCAAGACCCACCAAATGTCAGATTGGATTCACAGAACTAGAATTTCTGGGACACACCATCAGTCAAGGAAGCCTGCGACCGGTAGAAAAGACAGTGAAACGCCTACTCGACGCTCCTAGGCCCAAGACAAAGAAGGAAGTGCAGTCATTTCTAGGACTCTGCGGCTTCTACCAGAAGTTCATCCCCAACTACAACAGCATCGCCGTACCTCTGACAAATGGAACCCGGAAAATCGCCCCGGACAAAGTCGTATGGACAGCGGAATGCGAGACAGCATTCCAAACACTCAAGGACAGAATGACATCGGCGCCAGTACTCCACCTACCCGATTTGACTCAGCCATTCGTTCTTCGCACCGACGCAAGCGACTTAGGACTCGGAGCAGTACTGCTACAGCGCGACCCCAAGAATGCAGAGACGCTATTCCCTGTCGCCTACGCCAGCAGAAAATTGAGACCCGCCGAGACCCACTACGCCACGTCGGAGAAAGAATGCCTTGGACTAGTCTGGGCCATACAGAAGTTTCAACTCTACCTGTATGGGACCCATTTCACAGTTCAGGTGGACCACCAACCACTATCGTTCCTGGCAGCCTCCAAGTCTTTGAACTCTCGCCTGATGCGATGGGCACTCACCCTTCAGGCGTACTCATTCCAAATCGAGTACATCCCCGGCAAAGAAAACCACGGAGCCGACTACCTCAGTCGCCATCTCGTGGAGGACACAGCAGCTGTCGCCCACCCAACACAACTAAGGGCCACAGCACCAGAATTCGTCCCCGCCCAGTAATACCCTGTCACTAGTGTCCATAGCTACCTGGCACAGCATTGCAGCTCAGGTAGAGCAACTTACTTAGTTTGTAAATAGGACCCTAGGATAGTGCAGTGTTAAACTAGGCTCTGTAGTAGAAAAAGGTCGAATCCAGTAGTCATCGCCTTTTTTCAGTTGAGGGAGCCTGTCACGAATTGGCTAGTTTAAACTCTGCCTATCGACTATTGAGCATTGTGTAGCCTTTGTAACAGTAGAGAGTTAGTACAGTACACAGTAGCAATTAAATTACAGCACACTGCGAGCCTGAGCCACACACACAGCGCAGTGACGTCAGCACTTGAGTTTTGAATATGAACATTTTACCCAATGAGAGCTTACGCAAAGCGGTTCGAGCCAGTTTGACTGGGTCCGAGCCTAACACATTTTTGGTCAGTTGGGAGTAATACACCGAAGTGTTAACAGCTAGAAAGCTGGCAGAGAAATCTCTCTACACTTAGACCAGGAAGCAGGACTTAGGAATCGTAGAATTCTATCAAGTCACACGGGCCTGAACTTGTCAAACAGGTAAATGAACACCCTTCTGTTTCATCGTGATATATGTGTATTATTGTTGAAATTATGTTTGAAGAATTTGCTATGCATAAATGTGAATTGTTAATCCGAATTTGCGTGACCATGTGGAAGAGCCTACCACGAGGCGAAACACGACCGGTTACGCCGCCATGTTGCATACCATACGGAACCACTGTTGTTTAACTTATATGTATGTTTGCAGACCAGTGGCTGTACCACTGAATGTTTATAATATTATTAATTCTGTATGTGTATAGTTAGCCACGTTTGATATTTATGTATGTATAGGAATTTAGAGTGAGATTCCAGTGGAACCCGGAAGTAGCAGAATGTTCGTCGCTTATGTATAGAGATGTGGAGCTATCACTGAGGGCTACTTGGCTTTCAGTGAGACGCTCTGCACAAACCGATTATTCAGGGTTGTGCAGAATTTCGTCTCTTATATTACAGACGGGCAGGCGAGCTATCCCGAGCTATCCCGAGCTATCCCGAGCTATCCCGAGCTATCCTGTGAACCCCACTCCACAGAAACAAGTTGGTTGAGGAACCTCTACCGCACAAGTCGGAACGAGCGACCCGGTAAAACTCCCTGTCAGACCCCACAGCGTGGCCAGGGAACCCAACTACACAACGACACAGGTGGACCAGAAGCTACCTCACAGAAGGACTTCGACCGCACCACCCGCCAGTTAAGTGTGTTATCCCAAGTGCACTTAAACTGATCAGAACAGGACCACAGTAGTCCAACTATTCAGAAACTCTAAAACGGACCACAGTAGTCCAAATCTACATGAGATATAAGCCTACTAGCGAGTGCCCGATGAAGATAGAACAGCTGCATAGACTATCAGCGATCGAACTATTAGCATTGAAAGAGACTTTTTAAGTTAGATTAGTACTTAGAGAACCTTGTATAGAGTAGAAGAAATAAATGTGTGATTTTAACTGTTATCAAAAGGCTGGACTACATATGATTCATAGCCGTGTGAAAGCTAGTGTGACAGTATTCTTTTACCTTTTTTCTATCTATTTCTGTACCCCAACCTTAACACAGAACGAGCTAAACAAATAAATTTATTAAAGTAATTCATAGGGTGACTTACTAGCAGTTCCCACCGAATAAACGTGAGGGTCCATAATTCCATTGTGCAGAGCCCATAAACCCCACGTGACAGGACCGTTGCAGGCCATATCTCAAGAGCTACTGACCAGAAGGTAGAAGATTCACTTCAAAATCATGGAATTCATAAATTTTGCATTAAAGCGGTCTCTTAACATCGGAATCCATATAATATTTGAAGAAGAAGAAGAAGAAGAAGAAGAAGAAGAAGAAGAAGAAGAAGAAGAAGAAGAAGAAGACATCTGGATACTAGTATGCGCTTTTTACAGTCTCTTAAAGTCAGAATCCATCTTAAGCTTACTCGAAGAAGAAGAAGAAGAAGATGATGATGATGATGATGATGATGATGATGATGATGATGATGATGATGATGATGATGATGATGATGATGATGACGATGATGATGATGACTGTATGCAGGATGTTATCGCGTGCCTTTTCATCAATCGGACTCAAAGCGTGGCGAGTGAAATATAGTTTGTGTAGAAATATAGTCCTCTCGCACAGCCTTTACTTACCCCGAGAGCTAATCTGCCATACACAGTGTATACGTGTGCAGCTCGCACAAGACGGACAGGCGTGACACTGGCAATCACTCCGAACAATTCCTTAGTTAAAGAAGAGGGTGAACGAGTTGGCTGGGGTTTTACGATCGAATCCAATCGACTGGATATTTAGTGGTCAACTCCTTGAGAACATGACATTACATTACATGATTATTGCTTTATATCCAGCGGACTCTTCCTTGCCAAATCAGGACCGGACAACCCCTGATCCGCATAAAAGATCTGCTGAAACAACCCCAGTGGTAAAACTGAAAGCTCTCCACCAGCCAGTCACTTTACAATAAAGACATCCCACGCAGAGGACGCTGAGGCTATACTCTAATTTATCGAAACCCCGTTTACAAAAAAAAAAGAATACAAACATCATTATAAAATATCAACAAAACACATACGTTAAAATGTCTACATTGCTAAATAATATCATAGGAAGCCCTAGTGACCACCTGGCAGAAACCGTCCAATATTCCCAAGCTGATCCAACAGACCTCACACACAAATAAGGAGTCTTGTCCCGGAAGAGTTTTCAAGAAAAAAGGTAGGTGACTGGTCTAGCGAAGAAGAAGATAGTATACAAGATTGATAGAACAGAGCAGGAATGAGAAAGAACAAATGATAAAGACAGCGACAGTGGGAATTTAAAGCACTAAATTTCCAGAAAGTGGGGATACTATTTATACTGAAACCCCCGGCAGCCTAACGGGGGAAACGCCTTGAGGAGCTCTTTGATCTTGTAAGTACGCTACGTCAAAACAACCTTCATGGCGGTAGGTCGTCTTTCGCTTCCTTTACGGGATAGGTTGAAAATGCAGCGCGTTAAGTACTGCTGACCGCGGTTAGCTGTGGAATGGGAGACCGCCTATCATATCCTATCCTATCCTATACCATAACTCGAAAAGTCGTTGGGGCACCACAGATGACCGTTTAACCAGCGTACTCCAACTTTTTCTGTCGTCAGCAACCCTCATAGCTTACTTCAGTTTCAAGCCAGTCCATTCTCGAATGTGGTCCAGCGGTCTACAAAGAGCCGAATCAGGACCACAACTTGGTTGAAAGAGGACCCACCACCCATCCGTATAAAAGGTCTGCTGAAACAACCCTAATGGTAACACTGAAGGCACTCTACCACCCGGGCACCCCACAATAAAGCCATCCCACGCAGATGACGCTGAGGCCACACTCCAACTCATCAAACCCCGTTTACAAACCAAAAT
Source organism: Oncomelania hupensis (assembly GCA_036898135.1). Classification (NCBI taxonomy): domain Eukaryota; kingdom Metazoa; phylum Mollusca; class Gastropoda; order Littorinimorpha; family Pomatiopsidae; genus Oncomelania; species Oncomelania hupensis. The sequence goes on along the minus strand of CM072521.1, from coordinate 39,712,856 downwards.
ATAAAATATAAGCACCATCATAAAACATCAACAAAACACATACACCTAAAATGCCTACATTGCTAAACAACAATATCATAGGAAGCCCCAGTGACCATTTGGCAGAAGGCGTCCAATATTTCCAAGCTGACCCAACAGACCTCACACACAAATGAGAAGAGTTTACGAGAAAAAAGGAAGGTGACTGGTCAACCGAAGAAGATAATATAGTAGATTGATAGAACAGAGTAGGAATGAGAAAGAACAACGGAGAAAGACAGCGATAGTTGGGATTCAAAGCACTATACTTCCAGAAAGGGGGCCACCATTTATACTAGAACCTCCGGCACCCATACTGGGGAGAGGGAGGATCGGGACCCATTGTCTAATTCAATGGCTCCTAAATAGTAAATAAATAGTAGGAGACAGCTTACCGTACCGATAACTCGACCCTGGTTCTCTCAGGGAGCGCAAAAGTGCCTCCTATTTAGCTAATCGTTCTGATACGACCCCTTACTGTTTCGGATGTTAGTAGACTATAAACCCACGTTTAGCATGCATTCCACTGTCATGAACGGGTTGGTGCCAGAAACAAAATAAGCTTACACACATCCTACAAGCGCTGCCTCATATTTCCCTTAATCCTTGGTGGGGCCGCTTTCCCTTGAGAAAGCAAGAAGACTTTCGAAATTATCCACAATCGCAAACAATAATTCAATTTTTTTTTAATCCTTAGACAACCTATTGCGCAATTGCACCATTTTGAAATCATACTCACCTCTTCCATTACAGTTATGTTTGAGTGATGGATATGTGGTGTGTAAGTAGGAATGTCTGTAACAAGTGATAATGTATGTTGGTTACAGATCGCCGCGTTTTTAATCGTCCAGCAGTATTATAATTAGTAGTAGTAGTGCTAGTAGTAGTAGTAGTAGTAGTAGTAGTAGTAGTAGTAGTAGTAGTAGTAGTAGTAGTCTGCTCTTGAAAGTTACCCCTTTTGGGAAGAGTGATGACAAGCGACCGGACCGGGTCCATGGTGTTGATCTTGTGCCAGATCTTGTTACAGATAATGACAACGAAGTCTTGGATAGATGGACAGAGTACTGCTCTGACCTATACAACCAGACACCAAACGGAGACACATCAATTCTAGCATGTCCCAATAACAGAGGAGAAAATCTCCTCCCAATTCTATGATGAGAAGTTGAGGCAGCAGTGCAATCGCTTAAGAAGGGGAGGTCAGTGGTAGTGAACAACACACCCGCAGAATTGCTTCAAGAAGGAGGAGAAGCGGCCCTCACCTTTACCTGTAACAAGATCTGGCAGAGTGGGGTTTCAACCTGTTGAATATGATTTCAGGAGGACCTTCCTGGGATGGCTTGATGAGGATGATGGTGCGGTACTTTTCACACTCCTGAAGGTTACCCTTTTTGGGAAGAGTGATGACAAGCGACTGGGTTCAGGGTGTAGGCCATTCCCCACTCTGCCAGATCTTGTTACAGATAATGGTGAGGGCGTCAATCATCGCTTCGCCTCCTGCTTGAAGCAATTCTGCGGGTGTGTAGCCCACTCCCGCTGACTTCCCCTTCCTCAGCGATTGCACTGCTGCCTCAACTTCTTCTCGGAGAATTGGGAGGATTTCTTCTTCTTCTTCTCAGTTCTGGGGACATGCTGGAACTGATGGGTCTCCGTTTGGTATGTGGTTGTAAAGGTCAGAGCAGTACTCTTTCAATCTATCTAAGACTTCTTGTTCTTCTGTAAGGCTTTGGATCGTGGAGACCTTGGGTTGCTTAACGCTTGTAATCCTTTTCACAGTCTGGAAGACCTTCTTGCTGTTGTCCTTGTTTACACTGTTCTGTACTTCTTGGCACTAATCTTATATCCAATTATCCTTTGCTGTGCACATGCCTTTTCGGATGTCATTTTTTTATTTTTCTGTAGGCACCATCTCCTTGGTAGGTGTTCTTTTTCTTTTTTATTTATTTTATTATATATATCTCTCTCTTCTTTTGTATTATATTTTCGAGAATGGACTGGCTTGACACTGAGCGAAGCCATGAGGGTTGTTGAGGACAGAGAAAGGTGGAGCACGCTGGTTAAACGATCATCTTTGGTGCCCCAAAGACGTTCGAGTTACGGGATAGGATAGGATAGGATAGAGGAGGAGGAGGAAGAGGAGGAGGAGTAGTAGTAGTAGTAGTAGTAGTAGTAGTAGTAGGTAAACCTACAGTCCAGTCAAGATTTCATTTCCTACACATCTGCTCTGATTTGTTTGTTTCTATAATGTTGGAAGTAATGCTTTGGCGCCTTGAGCAGATTTTTGTGCGATTTGTTAGAACAATAATTTATAGATGCACACACACACACACACACGCACACACACACACACACACACCTACACACACAAGTACTCCTCAACCTACACTAACCCGCACTTCTAACACCCAATCTCGAGAAAAAAAAAAGCAAGCTGCGCCATAGCCTTTAAATGTACATAAGATATGTCACAGCTGCTGAGGGCACAGCTTTGCGAACCGGCATGACGTGACGTGACGCAATGTGAAAGTGCCTCCAAATGCGCACGACGAACGAACTGTGAATAAAATAGAATCAGAGCCCGGTATTCTGCTTCCAAATTGCATACTTATAGCAAAGGAAACATCCTAGTATATTGTGGGCCACAAAATGGTTTCAGTCTTGAAGAAAAAACAAGAGGGTAAGCCATTCAAATGTATGCCGTACTTCGTTTTTGAAGTGGCAGAATAATTTGCAAAAGAGAAATCCTAGTCGAATTATAAGGACGACTTCATTGTTTATTTATTAAGTACATTCAAATGATCTGTTCCCCCCCCCCCACCCCCCAAAAAAAATCCATAAAAATAGAGCAAGCCTTTTTGAAGATATAAAGACTTTTTTTCAAGCAAAGAATTGACCCAAACGACATTAACCTTTGAGGTGAAGCAATTGCAATTAAAAAAGAAGGTGGCCACCTATATAACCTATGTAAAATTCTTGTTTAAAAATTTAAATAACATCTGTCCAATGGTTCTTGAGATATAACATTTAAAGGGCCGATATATATATATATATATATATATATATATATATATATATATATATATATATATATATATATATATATATATATATATATATATATATATATATATATATATATATATATATATGATTTGAAATAAAAAAAACAATGTCTATGACTGTGGTCAATATGACTGTGGTCAATGTAAGTTTGTATTTAGCTCTTTTTATGCATGTAATCGCCTGTGTAAATTTACGCCTACTGTGCACTCGATGTCACTGTTTTACTGTTGTTTTTTAATTGTCATTTTATTCACACTTTAAAATCCCTTTTGTATATGTCGTCTCGAATGACTTTTGGTTTTAACAGACGTTAATAAAATATACTACTACTACTTCTTCTTCGTTAATATTTTTTTTTGACTTATCTAATGTTCCTTACTGTACAATAAAATCTGGATATTCTAAAGCCTTCGTACAATACAGTAATAATTATATCGCCTTTAATCAAGCCCACCAATGGTCCTAAGGGTTGTATTTGCTTTTTGTTGAACAACAAGGCACACACACAAAGACCAGGTTTATTTAAATTCAAGTAAAGTCATCAATTATATTATTTATTAGTTATTCCTGTGGAGTATTATAAGCTTCCAACGTGCTCGAAATTGTGCTGTGTTTGCTGAAGTTGTATCCCGAATTCCATTTAAAGATCCTAACGCTCATATTCTATTTATTTATTTAATCACCGCTAAAGGCGCTGGCCAATAAGGATCTAACTCACGCCGCCCAAGGCGCCCACTTGTAGCCTTTGGACGCATAGACTGACGCCCAGACGACTGAGCACAATCCTGGGCGACCGGGATATTGGGAGAAGGGACCTAAGTGCATGCTGGGTGTATTTGTGTAGCCTGCACTCGCCCGCCTAGGACATGAGCGTCAGGATCTTTAAAATCCATGCAATATAAGGCGTGCGTGCACAGACTAGACCTCGGTATATACTCTCATCCGAAGGAGTCCTTGGTGGGAGAGTGCCAGCTATACAAATACACACAGCAAGCATAGCACTAAGTCCCTTTTCCCACTTTTCCGGTGTAGCGTTTCATAAGAACTCCCCCGAGCCAATATCCTAAATATACTCCCCCTTTGCAATGTTTATTTATGTATGGTCCGTGTTTTCATAAGGGGGAGTGCTTTTGGGATATCATATGTACACTACTTCCCCCACTTCCTTCTCGCTATTATAGGGGGCATGTCTCTTCATTTCGATTTCAATGTCCCCATGAGTACTCCCGGTGAGTAGTTCCGGGATAGCCAGGTCGAACCTGAAGAACACCTTAGGCTTTGGGGATGGAGGAGAATACTTCTGGGATGAGCCAGAACTATCCCAGGGAGTAAACGTAGGTCATCCCAGGAGTACTCCCCCTCCTTACACCAAGCCTAGAAGGGGGAGTACTATCTTGTTTGTAGCGTCCTTTTTCCCTTTTTTTGACATAAATGCACTACTACTACTACTACTACTACTACTACTACTACTACTACTACTACTACTACTACTACTACTACTACTACTACTACTACTACTACTACTACTACTACTACTACTACTACTACTACTACTACTACTACTACTACTACTACTACTACTACTACTACTACTACTACTACTACTACTACTACTACTACTACTACTACTACTACTACTACTACTACTACTACTACTACTACTACTACTACTACTACTACTACTACTACTACTACTACTACTACTACTACTACTACTACTACTACTACTACTACTACTACTACTACTACTACTACTACTACTACTACTACTACTACTACTACTACTACTACTACTACTACTACTACTACTACTACTACTACTACTACTACTACTACTACTACTACTACTACTACTACTACTACTACTACTACTACTACTACTACTACTACTACTACTACTACTACTACTACTACTACTACTACTACTACTACTACTACTACTACTACTACTACTACTACTACTACTACTACTACTACTACTACTACTACTACTACTACTACTACTACTACTACTACTACTACTACTACTACTACTACTACTACTACTACTACTACTACTACTACTACTACTACTACTACTACTACTACTACTACTACTACTACTACTACTACTACTACTACTACTACTACTACTACTACTACTACTACTACTACTACTACTACTACTACTACTACTACTACTACTACTACTACTACTACTACTACTACTACTACTACTACTACTACTACCGCCTTCAACTCAGCTGTGACAGATGTCGCCATTGAGATCCTTGGCAAGCTCCGCCCAAAGAAGAAACTGTGGATCACACCTGAACTTTTGGATTCTGTGAGATAAACGAAGAGAGATGAAAAAGAAAAAGAACACCTCAAAAGGTGCTAATGCCTACCAAAAAAATCAACAATGACATCGGAAAAGGCATGCACACAGCAAAGGAGAACTGGGTAGAAGATCAATGCCAGGAAATACAAAACAGTCTGAACAAGGACAACAGCAAGAAGGCCTACTAGACTGTGAAGCGTTTAACAAGAGTTAAACAGCCCAAGGTCTCCAAGATCCAAAGCAAGTCTGGCATATGTCTTACTGAAGAACACGAAGGCTTGGATATATGGACAGAGTACTGCTCTGACCTTTAAAAATCCCACACCAAACGGAGACCCTTCAGTTTTAGCATGTCCCTAAAAAAGAGAAGAAGAAGAAATCCTTCCAATTTTCCGTGAAAAAGTTGAGGCAGCAATGCAATCGCTGAAGAAAGGGATGTCAGCGGGACAACAAACCCGCGGAATTGCTTCAAGCAGGAGGAGAATCGATGATTGACGCCCTCACCACTATTTGTAACAAGATCTGGCGGAGTGGGGAGTGACCTACACCATGGACCCAATCGCTTGTCATTACTCTTCCCAAAGAAGATAACTTTCAGAAGTGTGAAAATTACCGCACTTTCAGCCTCATCAGGCATCCCAGCAAGGTCCCCCAGAAAATAATACTCCACAGGTTGAAACCCCAAGCTGAACAAATTATAGCTGAAGAATAAGCAGGATTCAGGGCGAAGTACCACTGAACAGATTCTCAATCTCATAATAATCAGAGAGAAATACTAACAAGACCAACAACATCTATATCATGTGCTTGTAGACTTCAAGAGAGCGTTTGACCCAGTGTGGCATGCAGTTCTGTGGGCAACCATGAGAGTGTACAACATCAGCTCTAAAATTATTGAAGTTATCAAAAGCCTGTATGGCAAGGCTACCAGTGCAGTCCTCCAAAACAGCGCCATCGGAAACTGTTTCAGAACAACCCTCGGTGTGCGTCAAGGATGCCTACTCACTCCAACACCCTTTTTAACATCTTCCTAGAACGCATAACGTCAGATACCCTTGCAGACCACGAAGGCACGGTCAGCATAAGGGTTAGAGCAATCTCCAACCTCCGTTTTGCTGATGACATTGATGAATTGGCTGGAGAGGAACAACAACTTGAAAATGGTACAGAGGCTTGACACCATCTCCAGAGCCTATGAAATGGAAATAAGTGCATAGAGGACCACACTTATGACCAAAAACACCAATGGCATCAACATGGACATCAAAGTCGGCCCATCCCTCAACACAGTGCAAGCTTTAAATATTTAGGAGCCATTGTATCAGGAAATGGGACCCGACAGGAAGTCTTCTCCAGGATCGCACAAACAACTACTGTCCTGACAAGATTGAAGCTTATTTGGAAAGACAGGATCATCAATCTACATTCCGCGATAAGGCTGTTGCGCTCCCTTCTCATCTCCACCTTCCTATACGCTTGCGAAATATTGATCCTCACAGCAGATCTACAACGAAGAATACAATGGAGATGGAAGCTACAGAAGACTTCTGGGCATTAAAAACAACGAAATCTGACAGAACATCACACAAACATTAGGCAACAAGATGACATGCTCATAGTGGTGAAGAAACGGAAACTCCGATTGAATGGCCACGTCACCAGAGCATCAGGCCTTTCAAAAACAATCCTGCAAGGCACGGTGCAAGGAGGAAAAAGAAGAGGGAGACAGAAAAAAAGATAGGAGACGACATTCGGGAATGGACTGACTTGACACTAAGCGAAGCCATGGGGGTTGCTGAGGACAGAGAGAGATGGAGTACGCTGGTTAAACGATCATCTGTGGTGCCTCAACGACCTTCGAGTTACGGGATAGGATAGAATAGGATAGGATGTGCGCCTGTTCATATGGTGGAGCACTTCTATGAAATGGGGGAGGGGAGTCAATCTGGATTGACTCCCCGGGGAGTACTTCTGGGTTATGTACCAAAAATACTCACCCAGTCTGTTCACGTGAATGTGATTTTAGACCGCATAAATTTTGTCTTACGCATGGACATACAAATTATAAAGGCAAACCTAACAACTTAAAGTTGAACTATAACAATAAAAAGGTCACTTACCACAAAAGTGTTCTGCCTAGAGCAGAAGCTTCACCTTCAACTCATACCTTATAAACAATAGTAGGCAGGTTTCACGCAATCTTTGCTCTTCAGTATCTTTCCATTGCAACTGTACTCCATTCCATTTATAAAATAATAAGCTTTCTCTTCAAACATCATTTTATTTCCTTCTTTCTATTGTTCTACCTCACTTTCTCTCGTTCTTTCTTTTATTTTGCACTGAGGTCCATTTTCCTAGTGGTAATAGTAATATCGTCTTCTTTGCATCTTTCCTTTCATCATTATGACCATAGTCCCCGCCATTTCGGAAGTCCAATGAGTCCTTGACAAAAGTAGCCTTCATCTTATGGGGGGATCGCTTACAACGCTAACGCTTCGAAAGCTGCTAATGTCTCGTACAAAGACATTGTGACCGCGTTACTTCACGCTTTATAATGCAGATTACAAGGACGATTTGTGTGTGTGTGCGTGTGTGTATGGAGGTGCGCGCGTGTGTGTGTGTTTGTGAGTGTGTTTGTGTGTGAGTGTGTGCGTCCTTGTTTACACAGTGTTATCTGGACAAATCAATGGAATGAACATCTCTGTGCGTGTGTGTGTGCGTGTGTGTGTGAGTATGTGTGCGTGTTAAAGCCGTTTCGAAGAGGTTGCTTTGAGAAGAGATAGACTGGAGGTTTTGATTTCAACGAAACTAGGCTAAGATCATGCAGCCGGGCGGAGTATTTGACTCCCGTCTCTCGGCCACGCCCTTGAAAACACGGCTCAACCCTAACTGTTATTTTCATTTATCTCCCTCGTAAGAGAGACATAAAAATTGTTGCCTTGCAAAGCGGAGAAGCGTGTTGTAAGTAAACCGGGTTGCCGGCCTCTAGTGTCACCACACACTCTGCAGGCCACTGCCATTCTACTGTCCTTCCTATCCCGTAACTCGAGAGTCGTTGGGACATAAAAATTGTTGCGTTGCAAGGCGGAGAAGCGTTTTGATATGACACACTCTCTCTCTCTCTACAGGCCACTGCCACTAACCTGAATAAAATGCCTGCCCACAATGTTGTCCTGCTCACCACCAAAAGCAGAAGGCGAATGGTCAGCCGGGAAGAACATATGTCGTGTCGCCTTGTCCTGTATAACCCAATGGCCACACCAAAGGATTCTGCACAGCAGAAGCCACCCAAGGCGAAACTATCCAACAAATGGAAGGTAGGCAATCTCTACCAAGCGTGAACCAGTCGCCTCCCATTCCTCCACAATCAGTATGTTTAGTAAGGTACAGATCGTGACGCTTTGAGCTTGATTACTTGATTAGTAATTTAGGTAATAGCGCGTATGATGATGATGATGATGATGATGATGATGATGATGATGATGATGATGATGATGATGATGATGATGATGATAAATAATAATAATAAGAGGTAATGCGCATGGCTACCAGCGCTTTCAAGATACGGTTGAAAGTACCGCTGAGTAGCGTGAACAGGATATATCGTAATATCGCCAAGATAATAACTTGAGTCCGCTATGAGCGGACGAGGCTACTTGCGAAATCACGGGAAAAGCGCAATTTGACTGCAGTGAACTCATGAAAATAGAAAAATGTAAAATTCGTCTCCTCTAGGGGACGAATTAGGTCAAACTGTATTAGTTTCTAGGTCAACTGTCTTTTACGAACCGTTTGAGAATGTTTTTGAACCGTTTGTTGACGCCGGATAGTGTCCTCACTTGGTTTCATGCAATTTAAGAATCCAACAAGGCAATTGGGTTTTTGAGGCGGAAAGAGCGGAATGTTGTAGAGCAACATTCTGTATATATTTACAGTGAAATTGCGCTTTTTCCGTGATTTCGCAGGTAGCCTCGTCCGCTCATAGCGGACTCAAGTTATTTTCTTGGCGATATTACGATATATCCTGTTCACGCTACGCAGCGAAGATTAGAGGTGTATCTTGAGTGCGCTGGTACCTTGGTGCAATGGGTGATTCATTCCACGTTTTCATAGTAACCAAAACCTCAAGCAATTCTATTCCTTTTTCATGTCCGATATGTAGTAAGCCTACGTATTCATATCGCTCTTACTGTCGTACCAACATCGATAATGTGTCTCGGATTCCCAGCTCCTTCACTAGAACTCTTCAGTACTTGTCAACAACAAAAGATGGACCCGACCGCCTCGGCGCCTGGCTGTGCAATAACAACAAGATGGCACGCCATTCAAATGCATTTCCAGACTCTCACACGTTGCCAAAAAATTCATTTTAAAACGTGGCGGTGTTGAGGCTCCGCTTTATCTTAACGAAGTCAAAAGACAAAATAAAATGAAGGGGACACTATCTCAACTATCTGCAAGGACAAAAGGTATCAACATCGGATAAGCCAATGTTTACATACAGCGCAAAACGTATTTAGAAAATGGTGAAGAGCAATGATCTTAACCTTTTACAAAGTGCAAATACGAATGATCTTAACCTATCCTATCCTATCCTATCCCATAACTCGGAGGTCGTAGGGGCACCACAGATGATCGTTTAACCCGCGTACTCCATCTTTCCCTGTCCTCAGCAACCCTGATTGTTTCGCTCAGTGTCAAAACCAGTTCATTCTCGAATGTTGTCCTCCCACCTCTTTTTCGGTCTCCCTCTTCTTCTACCTCCTCGCACTGTGCCTTGCAGGATGGTCTTTGCAAGACCTGATGTTCTGGTGACGTGGCCATTCCATCGGAGTTTCCGGGTTTTTTTTCACCACTGTGAGCAGGTCATCATGTTGTCCAATGGCTTGTGTGATGGTCTGTCGGACTTCGTCGTTGGTGATGTGCTGGGTATAGGAAATGCCCAGAAGTCTTCTGTAGGACCTCATCTCCATGCTTTATATTCTTCGTTGGTGATCTGCTGTGGGGGTCCATGTTTCGCCAGCGTATAGGAAGATGGAGATGACAAGGGAGCGCAGCAGCCTTAATGATCTTAACATGCTGAGCAATAGTTACAGTCTCCGCGAAGAAAAAATGACGAATTGTGGTTCAGTTAGTTGCTAATCAAGCTTAAATTGAAATTCGGTGCGACGGACCGACCGAGTGAGCGACAAACACACTGCTACTGAAGGATGGCCCATGATTTGAAGTTTCTGTATATCAAAAGTCCCACCCCCCGGGAGTGCCGGGGGTTTCAGTATAAACAGTATCCCCACTTTCTGGAAATTTAGTGCTATAAATTCCCACTGTCGCTGTCTTTCTCCTTTGTTCTTTCTCATTCCTACTCTGTTGTATCAATCTCCTATACTATCTTCTTCTTCGCTAGACCAGTCACCTACATTTTTTCTTGAAAACTCTTCGGGACAAAACTTCTCATTTGTGTTTGAGGTCTGTTGGATCAGCTTGGGAATATTGAACGCTTTCCTGCCAGGTGGTCACTGGGGCTTCCTATGATGTTATTATTTAGCAATGTAGGCATTTTCTATGTATGTGTTTTGTTGATATTTTATAATGAGGTTTGTATTCTATTTTGTTTTTGTAAACGGGGAGCTCGATAAATTAGAGTATAGCCTCAGCGTCCTCTGCGTGGGATGTCTTTATTGTAAAGTGACCGGCTGGTGGAGTGCATTCAGTGTTACTACTAGGGGTTGTTTCGGCAGATCTTTGATGCGGAACAGGGGTGAGTCCTCTTTCAGCGAAGTTGTGGTCTTGATTTTTTTATACTCATTTGGCTCGGAAGAGTCCGCTAGACCTAAAGCAATAACCATGTAATGTAATGTAATGTAATGTAATGTAATGTAATGTAATGTATCAAAAGTCAAGAAAATCCGGTCAGCCGTTTTTAAGATATTGAGCGAAAACGTGCTTAGCAACAAAATGACTCCAATGACCTTGACCTTCGCGGTAGAGCAAACATGACAAGGCACGGGAGACAGACCACTCACCTAGGTAACGTTCCCGTGAAGTATGGTCAAAATCCATCAAGTAATTCTTGAGATAGGCCTTCCAACGGACAGACAGATGGAGCGACCAACAGACGGCCCGGCCCGACCGACGTATGGACCGACCCATAAATCGACTTTGGGTTCGTTCTGATCCCCTTCCGACTATTTCAAAGTATTCTCAGAAAGTCTGGAAATACAAGAAACGAAGGCGAAGCTGGTTGCGCTTGACTGAAAGGTGAGGACAATACCCCAGCCGGGATGACACGAGATCTGTCGAGCTGCCAGAATTGTGATATGAACTAGGCGAGATTGCCAGAAATGTGAGATCGGGTAGGCCAGAGAAGGGGGAGACACTTATGAATATACATCAAGGGAAAAAGAAACGATGTTTTGCGATCTACTTGTTTCCCCGATTGAAGACGACGAAATGACGGAGATGAGAAGCCGGCGAGAGTTTCGTTCTTTTGATTAGCGGAGGAGGAGAAGACCGAAGAGAAATAAATAGAAGATTTATTTAGAAGTGATAGTGGTAGTAACGGGAACAAAGAGACACAAAATGTCAGGAATGAAAGAGAGATAGAGAGAGAGGGAGAGAGAGAGAGAGAGAGAGAGAGAGAGAGAGAGAGAGAGAGAGAGAGAGAGAGAGAGAGAGAGAGAGAGAGAGAGAGAGAGAGAGAGAGAAAGAGAGTAATGGAAACTAAAACTACGTATGTTTGTTTATTTCCGTTTTTTGTTTGTTTGTTGTTGTTTTTTTTTGGTGTAATTCCAAGCTAAATAAATACTTTGAAACAGCCTGAAATCAAAACGAACAAAAATGTCTCTCGGTCCACTGGAACACCCATTTCTCAGGAAACGGCTGTTGACCACTCTTTATAGAATCATTTCCTACCTTGGTAGCTTGCCTCCCACGCCATCATATTTGCTCTACTACAAAGGTGAAGGTCACTAACGCCATGTTGCTGCTAAACACGTTTTGCTCAATATTTCAAAAACGGCTAAAGCGATTTGTTGGCATTTTGGTATACAAGTCCTTCAAATCATGGATCATGCTTCAGTAGCTGCAGTCCGGTTGTCGCTAGGTCGGTCGCTTTGTCGCTCCCAATGTCACTTTTTTGTTCAAAACACACCTGTTGCCTTATCTCAAGAATAACTGATTAAAAAAAATTTTAACTTTTTTTTACTTTACGGATACATTAACTACTGCAGAGCACGTGAGGTCATCCGTATTTCTACTTGATCAAAAAAAGGTCAAGGTCATAGTGCTTCACTAATTTCTAAACACGTTTTGAGCTGTATCTAAATATTGCCTGATCCGATTTTTATATCATTTAATCGTTAGAAGACAGTTCAGATTGTGGGCTACTATTCCAAGTTTTCTGTTTATGTTGTTAAGATAAAGGCACAACACGCCCGGAAAAAATCAAACTTTAAAAAAAATTGCGCTGTGTGTGCGAGTGTCTGGAAATACATTTGAATTGCGTGCCATCTTGCTAATTCGGGTTCTTCGACTTTGATCTTTCAAAAGCGAGCGTTCTACCGTGGGCATCTATAAAAACTTGAAATGTCACGCTGTAAATGAATTGACTAGACTATGATTATCCAAAAGACATCTGAATGAAGGCCGAAGATCACACGCACGGATGATGAAAATGGTGGTGGGGAGAGAGAGAGAGAGAGAGAGAGAGAGAGAGAGAGAGAGAGAGAGAGAGAGAGAGAGAGAGAGCTGAGAAGAAGATGACAAAGATAAAGAAGAAGGGAGGAGGAGAAGAAGAAGAAGAAGAAGAAGAAGAAGAAGAAGAAGAAGAAGAAGAAGAAGAAGAAGAACAACAGACAGACGACGACGACGACGACGAAGAAGAAGAAGAAGAAGAAGAAGAAGAAGAAGAAGAAGAAGAACAACAACAACAACAACAACAACAACAAAGAAGAAGAAGAAGAAGAAGAAGAAGAAGAAGAAGAAGAAGAAGAAGAACAACAACAACAACAACAACAACAACAACAACAACAACAACAACAAGAGATCAGAGGAACATAACTGTTGTATAAAAAAAATTAATCTGAGGAAAATCATAAGTTCCATGACGACGAGGATAATGATGGGATAATGACAACAATCACAACGATGCTCATGCTATTGATGATAATGAGTGAAAAACTTGCGCGCCGTCTACCGTCATGCACCACTGAACAATCCTCCCCAATAATAATAATAATAATAATAATAATAATAATAATAATAATAATAATAATAATAATAATAATAATACTAATAATAATAATAATAATAATAATAATAATAATAATAATAATAATAATAATAATAATAAAGCACTTTTGTAACATGACGCGATATAGGAAACCCGTTAAACAACTTTCCCGTGTGAGGAATAGACTCTATATCAATAGTACGCGTCAACCCCTAACGTAGGATTATATTGCTTTTAATCTTCAACGCTTTCAGTCTTAACAAAACAAACATGAGCGTACTTCCTTTGTTCACCCAATGTAAAAAAAAAATCGATTCCTCATTTTCGTCAATTTCATCAACCCGACATTAAAAAAGGTGGGAAACCGGAAATCACATGATTATCAAGGATGTCAATGGCCTACTTCAGAATGAATTATGGGAATGAGCAATAGTGGGCAATAAATCGTAAAAAGGAGGAGTTACTCTTCTTGCAGGGTATGAGAGATGTCGCCGCTTTCATCGATTTTTGCCTACACTATCCACTAAAGCTGACGGGTTGGTTATGATTTGAATTATTTTCCACGCTTCTCTTTTTTTTTGGTCCCGCTCTGGTGAATAAATCAAAGCTTTTGGAGTGAGAGAGAGAGTAAGAGAGAGAGAGAGAGAGAGAGAGAGAGAGAGAGAGAGAGAGAGAGAGAGAGAAAGAGAGAGAGAGAGAGAGAGAGAGAGAGAGAGAGTTACTGTATTTGCTTAATACATGGGAAATTACTAACATGGTCAGTGATTCTGATTAAAATGTATGATTGATGGATTTACTAGCATATAGAGGCGAACTCATCGTACGCACACGCACAAATAGCTAATGATATGTACACATAAACATAGGCTCAGAGGTTCCAGTGAGGACTGAAGGAAATACGAAAGTACACTGACAAAAACTAGACTCAAACATGCACGCACTCATGCACACACACACACACACACAAGTATGTAAAACACCAAGACAGTGTTTTACTAAGAATGTAGGAATCGGAAAGTGATTTTTGATGGAAAAGGGTTAGGGCAAGGGTTAGGGATAGCTCTGCAACTAACCCTTACCCGAACCCTTTTCTAAAAAGTTGACCTAGTTCGTCTTCTATAGGCGACGGAATAGGTCGAATTTTTGTTCCAAATTTCTCGGAAAATTCACTGTATTTTCTCCGTCCCGGATAGAGCGCTCCTGTGCACTTAAAACACTCTCATGCACTACAACTGCACTCCCATGCACTAAAAGAGCACTCCTGTGTACTTAGCAAAAAGTGGGTGGCTGGAAAACACTGGGTGGCTAATACACTCACCCATTTCCTGCATAAAAAGCAAGGTTAGTCACCCATTTCAAGGCTTATACCTCCGCACATTAACATACACACACACAAACACACACACACAAACACACAATTTGTGGATAAAAACCATCAAGTAGAGCGGAAGCAAACACTATTATAAGTCGCATGTTTTGAGTTGGTGCTCAGTAGCGAGTTGCTTTGAAGCGAGTACACGCGAAAATAAGCGATGAGTTCCATTGCACAGGCGAAAACAAGCAATCCGTCACGTGACTTTGGCGAGTTACAAAAATATATACATCATGGCCGCCACCATTGTGGACTTATCCTCCTTTCGATTTTAACCTAGGATCTCTTAATGCGCAGGCGCAGAATGTCCTATTTTTTCCCCCAACGTTGCTTTGTGAGTACTTGCGTACGAAACAACGCGAGTAAGCCACTCGCTGCAAAGAAATTCGCTACTGGTTAACATGCTTAGGCCATAAGCAACATTCAGCCGCCCTAAAAATGCTATGTCAACTCCGGTCTTTAGATTGCGAGATCCAGACAAAGTAAGTCATCAAAAACACAACCTGACAAGGACGGGTTAACTAGATACACAAAATGTCGAATTTCTCCGAAACAAAAACTATGGCGTCGCTGGATGGCTTTGTGAGCAGTAGTTAAAACCACCACAGACCCAGCATCTTGGGGCCTGGGGCTTGTATAGACCGTGGACCAAACGTCTGTTCTCTGCCTCGATAAACTAACACGTTTGCGCTTCCCGTAAACTTGCCGTAAGTCAATATCGTACAGCATGAAACGACGCCTGGCTATTTTACTGGCGTAGTGATGACACACACATAGAACCCATCCTATCCTGTCCTATCCCGTAACTCAAAGGTCGTTGGGGCACCACAGATGATCGTTTAACCAGCGTACACCATCTTTCTCTGTCCTCAGCAATCCTCATGGCTTCGTCCAGTGTCAAACCAGTCCATTCTCGAATGTTGTCCTCCCATCTCTTTTTTTGTCTCCCTCTTCTTCTGCCTTCTTGCATCGTGCTTTGCAAGATGGTTTTTGAAAGGCCTGATGCTCTTTTGACGTCGGAGTTTCAGTTTCTTCACCACTGTGAGCATGTCATGGTGTTGTCCAATGGCTTGTGTGATGGTCTGTCGGACGTCGTTGTTGGCAGTCCAGCGACGCTATAGTTTTTGTTGCGGAGAAACTCTACATTTTGTGTATCTTGTTGACCCGCCTTTGTCAGGTTGTGTTTTTGATGACTTACTTTGTCTGGATCTCGCAATCTAAAGACTTGAGTGTTCTAATTTTCCTTCAACGATCGTATGCAGCGTTGAGCGCGTGTTATTCACCGTTGTTCATCCACTGTCAAAGGTATTCAATTCTTGAGCGTTGATGCGTTAACGAGCGCTATAAACCATTCCGCAGATGTCTCGCCATCCTCATGTCAAACGTTATTAATCTACCTGCAAGCTAGAAGGAGAGCTAGATGATTTATGATTAATCAGACAGGACAATAATGACTTTTAGGATGAAAGCATTTCTGCATGCCTAATTTATTGTTGCCAGAAAAAAAAGCCATATTAATCTTATAAATGGACTCTAGGTGGATCAGTGCAAGCTAATAAAGCGAAGAAGAATGTACAGACTAACGTTGTTCCGGAAAATAGAAAAACTTCTATTGTCTATCTGTCTAGTCCCTCCACCTGTTTGGTCGTCAGGGAAATATGAGTGACGGGAAAGCATTATAACCCCACTCTGGCTACCTCCCTGTCTTCCTGTCTAGCTATCTATCTGCATATCTATCTACCAGTCTACCTACCTTCCTACTTACCAACCAACCAACCTATTTTCCGACCTACCTACCTACCCACATATCTACCTATCTATTATCTATCTACCTCTCTGCTTAGGTCCCTCTGCATGCTAGGTCGTCGGGGGCGACATACATTAATTCACACAATAAATAATGCATTAATTCCCACTATCTGCTCTCCGCGACTCGTCTAGCTCTCAAAATGAAAAAATCTGATCTTATCACACCCCTCTTACATTCTCTCCATTGGCTTCGTGTATTTCAGAGGATTACGTACAAAATCTGTTCTTTTTGTTACAAGTGCGTCCATGGATTACCCCTTTCTACCTCACCCAGAAATTTTACTTCTACAACCATTTAAAAATCTTAGTTCTTCCTCGCGCTACAAACTCTCCTCTGTAAGCTGTCGATTCTTCTCAGAACCTGGTCCTTTAACTTGGAACTCTCGGCGTCTCTCTCTTCGCAGCTCTCCGACCATAGGCACTTTCAAGTCCAACTTGAAAACTTTTCTCCTATCATATCCCGTAACTCGAAGGTCGTTGGGCACCACAGATGATCGTTTAACCAGCGTACTCCATCTTTCTCTGTCATCAGCAACCCGCATGGCTTCGCTCAGTGTTAAGCCAGTCCATTCTTGAATGTTGTCCTCCAACCTCTTTCTCTGTCTCTCTTTTCTTCTGCCTCCTTGCATCGTGACTTGCAGGATGGTCTTTGCAAGGCCTGATGATACTCTGGTAACGTGGCCATTCCATCGGAGTTTCCATTTCTTCACTACTGTGAGCATGTCATCGTGTTGTCCAATGGCTTGTGTACTTCGTTTTTGGTGATGTGCTGGGTATAGAAAATGCAAAGAAGTCTTCTGTAGCGCCTAATCTCCATGCTTTGTATTCCTCGCTGTAGATCTGCTATGAGGGTCCATGTTTTGCAAGCGTATAGGAAGATGGAGATGACAAGGGAGTGCAGCAGTCTTACCTTGGGATGTAGACTGATGGTCCTGAATTTCCAAATGGGCTTCAACCTTGTCATGGCAGCAGTTGTTTGTGCGATCCTAGAGAGGACTTCCTGTCGGGACCCATTGTCTGATACAATGGCTCCTAAATATTTGAAGCCATGCACTGTGTTGAGGGATTGGCCTTGGACTTTGATGCCCATTTTGATGCCATTGGAGTTGTTGGTCATCATTTTGGTCTTCTCTGCACTTATTTTCATTCCAAAAGCTCTGGAGGTAGTTGTGAAACCTCTGTACCAGCTGTTCAAATTGTTGTTCTTCTCCAGCCAATCCATCAATGTCATCCGCAAAACGGAGGTTTGAGATTACTCTACTCTCTGTGCTGACTGTGCCTTCGTGATCTGCAAGGGTATCTGACATGATGCGTTCTAGGAAGAAAACTCATCTCTTCCTTAAAAAATGTTTCATCTTGCTTCCCATTACCATCATAATTTCTTCTTTTCTGATTCAGACCACCGCCGTTACACCGCACACCGCACACCTCGCGCCTCCTCACTCCTTATCCGCTCTCATCCTCCCACTCCCTCCCTCGCCTTTTATAATGTACTTGTAAATAATTGGTTTTTTTTTATGTTTGCAATATGGCTTTGCATAGTTTTAGTATCTCGTTTTTGTTTAACTTCTTTCTTTTCGTACTTTGATGTTAACGTTAAGTATAAATGCGTGAGAACTGCGCTTTGAACTGATGTCATTAGGAAAAAAGCTCTATATACATAGCCCTGATAATATTAAATAATGCTTTATATAGGTTAATAATTCCTTATATAGTAAGAATGCCTTATTTACCTATATGATGATATATTGTTCAGGTAAATATGAAGTTATTTACCAACAAATTATATTATTTAGAGAAATCTTACATTGTTTGTAAATAAATGATTATTTAGAAAATATGCTTCTAAAACTAGATTATTGCACTAAAAGTGGTGAAAATAAATCTTTTACAAAGGGGCTTAATACTGAAAGTAGTCTGAGAGATGAGTGAGTGACCTATTCTCTCAGTTTGCAGGCGGTCGGCCCTCTTGGAATCCAAACATTTCCAGAAGAGAAGACGTGCAGAAGGAGGACGAGTGGGGAAGGGGAGGGGAGGGAGAGAGAGAAAAGTAAGGGAGAGTGTTGAGGGAGGGGGGAGGTGGGAGTAAGCACGATCTGTAAACTGGAAGAGAGATGGAGAGAGGGAGAGAGAGAGAGAGAGAGAGAGAGAGAGAGAGAGAGAGAGAGAGAGAGAGAGAGAGAGAGAGAGAGAGAGAGAGAAATTGAAGTGTGGGAAAGAGAGTGAAGAAGAAGTGGAGAGAGTGTCCTGGTGTGACTAGGGGTGGGGTTTTGAGGGACATAATCTTGGCGCCCAATCTATTTCTTCAATCGCCATCCATTCGGGTCAGTGTACCTATTCACTGTGGCCTTCCAAACTAAATACCGAAGGTCAGGGATAGGCGATGTCCTGAAGATAGAAAAAGAAGAAGAAGATGATGATGATAATGATGACGACGATGATTATATATTGCCGCTGCCGCTGCTGATGCTGATGCTGCTGATGATGATGGTGATGATGATTGTGATGACGACGACGACGATGAAGAAGAAGAAGAAGAAGAAGAAGAAGAAGAAGAAGAAGAAGAAGAAGAAGAAGAAGAAGAAGAAGAAGAAGAAGAAGAAGAAGAAAATGTTGATGATGATGATGATGATGATGATGATGATGATGATGATGATGATGATGATGATGATAATGAAACAGCTGCTGCTTGCTTGCTTGCAGATGATGATGCTCCCGATGATAATGACGACGTCAGCGGCGTCGGCGGAGGATTGTACATCGAAGAAGAACTGAATGTGCAATCGATAATCGTAAGAGTTAGTTAGTATCCTTCCAACCCAAGCAGTTACGACAGATTACCTTACTACAAGTAGCCTTACCCACCTCTTACCCGAAGATCAACCTAACAAATAAAATATAAAAAAGTTTGATTGCCCGCAGTAACGTGACGCCGCTAGCTGCTTGCCCAATTGGAACATCTACTGGAGCCCAGAGATGGTGAAGATAGCAAAGACGTACAGCGACGTAACGCGTGTATCAACTCAGAAATTCTAGCACACTCCGATCCCAGGGTTAGTTATCTTACTTAAGTTACAAGCATCGTTAGAAAGAAAGAAAGAAAATAAAAGAAAAAAAGAAAGAAAGAAAGAAAATAAAAGAAAAAAATGAAAGAAAGAAAGAAAGAAAGAAAGAAAAAGAAAGAAAGAAAGAAAGAAAGAAAGAAAATCGCTGCCTTATTGAAGACAGAATCTCTAAAGAAAGAAAGGTGGAAGAAGAAGAAGAAGAAGAAGAAGAAGAAGAAGAAGAAGAAGAAGAAGAAGAAGAAGAAGAAGAAGAAGAAGAAGAAGAAGAAGAAGAACAACAACAACAACAACAACAACAACAACAAAAACAACAACAACAAAACAAAAACAACAACAACAAAAGGAAAAAAAAAGAATACATGAATGAACGAAAAACGGACAGAAAGAAACACAGGAAGAAAGAAACCGTTGCCTTATTGAGGCCAAGTTCTCAAGATCGAGGTGAACAAGTTTGACTGATTGAGATGGAAGGTTTCCTGGTTTATTTAGACGCCACACCGTGGAAGATCTTAGCCGAAAGGATAAGGAGGAGGAAGGGCGCGGAGGTTGGTGGGGGGGGGGGGAATATATAGCGGGGGAGGGAGGGAGGGGGAAGAGGAAGGGGGAGGGTAGGGAGGTGAAGGAAAGCGGTGGTGGTGGTGACAAAAAAATACAAAATCGAGGTTAGCAAACGGCAATCATCATTTTCCCCCTTTTATCCCTCCCCAGCTCTTTCCAGCTTGAACTGGACATGCTATGAAATAGTGGGCAATCAGAGCGAGCCAAATATCTGTACGTCGGCCTGACTGTTTGTCTGTGTTCCACGGCAATGGTCGATTTATCCCCGATGCTTGAATATTGTGTCATTCGAATTCGATATATATACGCAGCTCGTTCACAAGGTAACATGGCATGAGTGATCGTTATCACGTTCAATCAACCACAGCACACAAAATCTCTTTCCTAAAAAAAAACAACATCCACAGGACACGCAGAGAGCGCTCACTTAACAATCATCGGAAACTACAGAAAGGTCCAGAATGACGCAATCAACAACCACTAAAAATTAAACACGTCACCGGAATTACGCACCGTCTTACTTCATAAAAAGTTCTACAGCCATCGAAAATGTGATCATCTATCACGAAACAATCTTCGGTTAGTCACGACGAGGCACGGTAACTTAATGGTGGAGCTTTGGCTTGCGGATCTGAATGTCCAGGGTTCGAGCCCAGGCCGGGGCATTGTGTTGTGTCCTTGGTAAAGACACTTTACTCCCGTTTCCCACTCCTTCGGATGAGAGTATAAACCGAGGTCTAGTCTGTGTCGCATACATTCCATCATAACGGACTTTAGAGATCCTGACGCTCATGTCCTAGACGGGTGAGTGCCGGTGACAAGAACACACCCAACATGCACCTAGGTCCTTCTCCCCCATCCTTGGCTGCCCAGGATTTTGCTCAGTTGTCTGGAGCGTTATTACGATGCGCCCAAAAAGCCTGCAAGTTGGCGGCTCGGTCGGCGTGAGTTAGACCCTGTATCGTACGGCGAAATATGTGCGCTATACAAATCCTTAATAATAATTTTAAAAAATAGTCGCGAATAGTTATCGAAATTGCCACAAGGATGTCGACCGAGGGAAATAAAACCAACATTATGTAAGGGTCTTCCAGCAACAGCATAGAATCCAAGGGATATAAACGCTATCATTGCCAGCCTTATGCCTAAACAAAATATTCCTATTTATCGTGCGCGTCTCTGTCGGTAACAGTCC
Source organism: Oncomelania hupensis (assembly GCA_036898135.1). Lineage (NCBI taxonomy): Eukaryota > Metazoa > Mollusca > Gastropoda > Littorinimorpha > Pomatiopsidae > Oncomelania > Oncomelania hupensis. Next base: position 39,691,226 of record CM072521.1, on the reverse strand, counting down.
GGACTCTCAGTTGGGCGGTCGAACTGTTGCACGCTGCATCTCAAGAACCACTGGACGGCTTTTGTTCAAACTTCATACGATCATTATCTAGGGAAAGTGGTCAAGTTCCCATGCCTTCGTATATTTAAACCTTAAAGTAAAAGGTCGCCTCACATGCACGCATAAGAAAGAAAGAAAGAAAAAAAACGCACTAAAACCATTGCCAACACCAACACCAACACTAAAACAACAGTAGCAGCATGAACAAAATTAACCCAAACCGCTTCCTAGCAGTGAATCACGTAAAAAAAAAAGAGTTCGATTGTCAGCCTCTAATGCATACGAGAATAGAGGTTATTTGCCAGTGAAAATATTCCGCTCATAAACAAGCGTCTTAATAGTGCGAAAGATCCAAAAAGGACAAAATATGCGATCGTCTTGCCTGCATAGTTCGACTAGTAAAGCAATAGTGCAAGCACACACATCCACGCTCGCACAAACTCACACGAACACACTCGCGCGCACACACACAGACACGCACACACGCACGCCAGCGTGCGCTCACATACCTAAAGGCGCAGGTGCACGCACACACACATGCGCGCACACACACACACACACACAAACACACACACACAAAATCTGACAAACTAGTTTAAAACTCTTAAACAGGCCAGCCGGTAAAGGCCCGGTCACACTTGTGTTACGTACCCGCCCACACTTTTGTTATGCTTATGAATTCCTTATATATTTCCTTGTGTAGAGGCTAAATAAAATTTCACAAGTATAACGCTTGTTTGATTTCGTCTGCAAAAATACATAGGCCGGGCTTACGAGGACCAATCAGAAGCGAGAGTGTGACGTCACGAGTTTAGAGGTCACCCTAAACTCATACCACATGCATGATTACATGCAACAAAGGTTGTCCTGCTACATACGACTTGGCGAGCTAACGGCAGTTGAATTCACTTGTTGCGTGTTGGTCTTAGTAAAGTTTTGTTCATTTTATAGTCAGATCGTGAAAGAGTACATTACATCGTCATTAAAAAGTTTCTTGTTGTAGTGAAATTACATAGCTACACACGTTTCGAAAAGGGCCGTGATAAACATGGCCCCACTTCCTCTGACCCAATGCATAAGCCGTAAAAAGTAAGCCAAATGTGGCCACATCATATAGCTCTTGTTCTATAATTCTCAAGTTCGACCCCAAGATCAAATTCGAAATAGCGTGCAAACACTAGCCATCCTACTGCTACAATCAGTCTAGTGATTCTTAATTGTCATTGAATATTTATCTTTCTCCCCCCTACCTCCTTCAATAGTACCATGCAATCAGGAAATCTGTGATTCGGTTTGTAATGTTTAATCCACTTTTATTTGCGTATACGCCATAACAACTGAACTCCACAAACACAAAATGTCGAGCGTTGTCTCGTGAATGAAGCTGAAGCGGAATATTTTTACTAGCAGGAACTTTAGCGTTGTCCACAACGCAACGGTCGGCGAGGCAGCGATGCTTTCGTGTGCAAAGGTGAGGTGGGGGAAAATACACGACTATCTGGTGCCTGCTCTTTTTGCGTTCCCATCGCCGACCTAACGAGATAAAGTGAAGCTTACTTACTCGTTCTTATATAGCGCTTGTCCAGCTCAAGAGCTGCTCAAGGCGATGTCCGATACCAGATCTGACTCCAGCTACCCGAGCTACCCATTTGCAACCTTTTGGGCGCATAGCCTGACGCCTAGGCAACTGAGCCCTATCCTGGGCGACTGGGGATGGAAAGAAGAGGCATAGCGCGTGATGGGTGTATTTGAATAACCGGCACTTACCCGTCATAGACATGAGCGTCAGGATCTTTCAAGTCCAAGCGATGGAATACGTGCGTGAGCAGACTAAACCTCGGTTTATCCTCCCATCCGAAAGAGTAAGTCGTTAAAATTGTGCAACTACATTGCCTCCCCCACCTGCTCGGGAAAGGAATAGCGACGTATCGTAAAGCGCCCTTCCTTCACCACCGGTACAAATGTGTTGAGGTGTTAATTTTTTTTGTTAGTGAGGACTGTAGAGTTTCTGATTCTTGTACCCAATTGTCCCTAAGCGCTTTATGAGCTCCTATCCTATCCTATCCTGTCCCGTAACTCGGAGGTCGTAGGGGCACCACAGATGATCGTTTAACCAGCTTACTCCATCTTTCTCTGTCCTCAGCAGCCCTGACGGCTTCGCTCAGTGTCAAACCAGTCCATTCTCGAATGTTGTCCTCCCTCCCCTTTTTAGGTCTCCCTCTTCTTCTACCTCCTTGCACTGTGCCTTGCAGAATGGTCTTTGCAAGGCCTGATGATCTGGTGACGTGGCCACACCATCGGAGTTTCCGTTTCTTCACCATTGTGAGCATGTCATCGTGTTGTCCAATGGCTTGTGTGATGGTCTGTTGGACTTCGTCGTTGGTGATGTGTTGGGTATAGGAAATGCCCAGAAGTCTTCTGTAGCACCTCATCTCCATGCTTTGTATTCTTCGTTGGAGATCTGCTGTGAGGGTCCATGTTTCGCAAGCATATATTAAGATGGAGATGACAAGGGAGCGCAGCAGTCTTACTTTGGAATGTAGACTGATGGTCCTGTCTTTCCAAATGGGCTTCAACCTTGTCAGGGCAGCAGTTGTTTGTGCGATCCTGGAGAGGACTTCCTGTCGGGACCCATTGTCTGATACAATGGCTCCTAAATATTTGAAAGTATGCACTGAGCTCAAATGAGCTGAAATGGACGAAAAGCGCCATACAACCTATACATTATTGTTCAAAAGGAACTAACAACTCCTTGTTCCCAATGAAGGTTTCCCCTCAAACACCGAGTTCCTTTTCAACATGAGTATCCAGTTTTCGGAAACTCCATCTTTTTTTTTCTGAATAATAATAATAATAATAATAATAATAATAATAATAATAATAATAATAATAATAATAATAATATTTTTTAAAATAATATTTTATTGTGATTATTCACTTCCTTTTTTTTTTTGCCTCATCCTAAACGTAAACTTGCAACTTCGACAACGAGGGGACGTTACTCGAAAGTGATCAACGGCCATTTTGTGCAATTGCTGTACGTACCTAATCCCTTGGAGGGTAATACATATTTGTGGAATTGAAATAAAAGGAATTGAACTGAAGTGAACTGAACGGAATATCTCGCCCCACTCACTCGCGATAGCGAAGATCCAGAGTTAGCGCAACGGTAGCGCCGGACTATTTTTCTTTAACAAGCACGCCGTAGACAACGACTACACTGACTCGCCTCAAGCGAATTTCACTCGCGAGCACAAAAGACCTCGCTTTAGGCAACACGTCGTCGGTTTATTTTTATGCATCGCGCCTGGTTGCTCAGGTAACGGGCGCTGCGCTATAAAACTGTCATCAAAGTGTCAGGGAGCGCGGTTAAAATGCCTCTTTCCCTCCTGGAGTTCCAGCATCGCCAAACACATTGTTTTCACAAACTGTCAACCAAGTGCAACTACGTTTGGTTACACAATTGTAGAGTGGTCGCGGCCTGTTGTCTTCTGTTCTCTCTTCTTTTGGAACTATAGACAATTATAAACATGGAAGGTTTCTGGGTTGATCTAAACTTTTTGTGTCCCTGAATCTGTCTCGGGCCGTTAAGTTTCTTCCATGTGTCTGTCTGTCTTGTCTGTCTCATTGTCTCTCGCACCTTCTCTCTCTCTCTCTCTCTCTCTCTCTCTCTCTCTCTCTCTCTCTCTCTCTCTCTCTCTCTCTCCCCCTCTCAAATGTCTATAAAACGCAATGCCCGTGTCTGTCTATGGCTCTACCTCTCTCTTAAATTTCACCCCTATCCAACCCGGTCCTGTTTTGGCTCGGAAGAGTCCGCTGGACCTAAAGCAACAATCAATCAATCAATCAATCACCCCTATCCAACATTTTGTTACTTCTTTGTGTGTTTCTTTCTTTTTCTTTCTTTCTTTTTTCTTCTGTCTTTCTGTCTTTCTTTCTTTCTTTCTTTCTTTCGTTCTTTCTTCTTGTTGTTCTGGTTTTGTACGCATGTTTTTACCCAAACTTACTGCTGACTCCTGCTTTGGTAGACGCATGGTCCAGGACTGCATAATTCCCTTAAAACTTGTCACCGATATTCACGCGCTAAGGTTAGCACGGCTCGGCTCCCAAATCCCCTTTTAAAACTTTTAAACATCTCCTCTTTACCCTCCGTCTTCACACACACACACACACACACACATGCACACACACACACGCGCACACACACACATACACACACACGCCATTTCTTCCTTTCTATCTCCACTAATCCTATTCGCTTATAGTTTGCATGTTTCTATTTACTACATAATAACCATGAACTGCAAATCTCAGGGAAAAAGGCTGGAATACTTCCTTGGGCAGTTTTACGGCCGAGTAGAAAAAGGAACAGCCTACTGCGAACCGATTTTTTTTTGTAAACTACGGACTAAACCGGACAAAAATGCCCTTGGTTGTTTATTATAGTGGGTAAGAGTCATACGAATGTTGTTTCGTAGTGCGTACATCGCTGTGCGCAATAAAAGTTTCATGAAACGCCTCTCTTGGCAACAGACTTGGCGTCGCAGAATGCAGACATTTGACACTACAGGAATCTCTTTTTCATGCAGATTTGAAATCCATAATAGTACTATTCTTTCGTACGCCAGACGAGGCGCCCCAAGGCTGCAAGTTAAGTGGGCGCTACCTACGGCTTGAGTTACATTCTGTATCGTCCAACGCCTTGAGCAGCTCTTGAGCTGGAAAAGCGATGTATAAGACTGATTAAATATCATTTTAAAAAAAGAAACTGCTGATGCAAATTAAGGCACTGTAGGATAGACGTCTGAATACTTTCAAACGTTAGATGATCAATAGCCTGCGCTTATTGTTTTTCATAAGCTAGCAGACTTACTTACTTAATGCCCGTCACCCCTGCCAAGGTATGGACCGCCAACAACAGCTCTCCAGAGTCCTCTGTCCTGTGCCATTCTTTTAACTGACTTCAGGTGTAGCCCATCTTGGTGGTGTCGGCCTTGAGGTTAAGCTAGCTGAGTTTGATATAAATCACCCCCGGGCCACTCATGAGCCAACTCGTGTCGACCTGGACGGATGCGCGCAGTTTGTAACCTTCACCTTGTGAAATTGATAAAAGTAACCCCTTTTTTTGTGTTTTTGTTGTTGTTGTGTTTTTTTTTTAAATAACCTGCCGCGCCCACTGAAAGCGACAATGAGAAAAGCAAAACCGTATAAAGAGTCATTTCCCAGTGAAGATACGCGGTTGTGTTGTTGTTTTTTTCCAGCTTGTCGCCTGAACAGTTTAATAAGATAACCCGGCTCGTTAAAGTGCGACATGAGGAAAAAAGAGGTGTAAAGCTAAACACCTTATAAAGAGTCATTTACCAGCGTAGATGAGTGTTATATATATTAGCTTGTCTCATGAACAGTTTGGCCATGTCACCAGTGTATCAGGCCTTGCAAAGACCATCCTTCAAGGCACGGTGCAAGGAGGCAGTATGAGATGGAGACAGAAAAAGAAGTGGGAGGACAACATTCGAGAATGGACTGGCTTGACAATGAGCAAAGCCGTGAGGGCTGCTGAGGACAAAGAAAGATGGAGTACGCTGGTTAGACGATTATCTGTGGTGCCACAATGACTTCCGATTTACTGGATAGGATAGGATAAGATTAACAGTTTAATACAATAAACCGGTTCATTAAAGTGCCACTTGAGGCGAAACAGGAGAAAGCAATACACAATATATATAAAGAGTCATTTATCAGTGCACATCCGTTTTGTTGTTTGTTTGCTTTTCAGCCTGTCATCTGTTCAGTTTAAAATAATAACCAGATTCTTTAACGTGTGACTAGAGGTGAAACAGGAGAAAGTGAAATACCTTAAAAGAAGTTAATCCGAATGTCTCCCGCGTAAGTGTGGGGTTGGGGTGTGTGTGTGTTTGTGTGCTTTTGTGTGCGTCTGGGAGTGAGTGTGTATCCGTGCATGCATGTAGACCACCTATATGTGAGTGTGTGTGTCTGTCAAATCAAGTCAAGAAATCTTTATTCACAAACAACAATGAACCACCTACGGGTGTGCCTTACTGTTAGCGTGGAGATAACCGTCTGTTAAAAGAAGAAGAAACAAATCATTAGCTAAGCAATTTTTAAGCTGGTTGTTTAGTTCCCTGCGAGATTTCCCACGAGAAATTTCGAGAGTTGAGATTGCCGCTACTGAATATGCAAATTGGTTTGTAACATGCAAAGTAAGGTAAATAGTACTAGATAAATCAATGGTGAAAAGTGATTGAAGAAAATGCTGCTGTCGATTTCAATGGATGAGCGGAAACAAAACTTTTCCAACAGAAATAGAATCTGATTACCATCAATTGATATTGAAGCCAAGTCTCAAATTGAAATGTACAGACACATTTCAAAAACATCAAAACAGCATCAATATGGAACAATGATTTCACTCGGGAGTACAGATTTCTATGCGAATTTGATCCCAGTCGGCGAGTCTAAAAAATCAGTACCTGCCAGTTGACCACAGCAATTATATGAACATAGTTTTCTTCGCATAAATTATTCGGTTCGAATTAGCAGGATTTGGGCTTGAAAGACTCGTGCATTGCACCCTTGCGTGTTGACCAACGGTTTGTGGATAGACTATTTATCCTACCCTATCCTATCCTAACCCGTAACTCGAAGGTCGTTCGGGCACCACGATGATCTTTAACCAGCGTACTCCACATTTCTCTGTCCTCAGCAACCCTCATCTTTTCGCTCAATGTCAAGCCAGTCCATTCTCGAATGTTGTCTTTTTCTGTCTCCCTCTTCTTCTGCCTCCTTGCACCGTGTCTTGGAGGATGGTCTTTGCAAGGTCTGATGCTCTGGTGACGTGGCCATACCATCGGAGGTTCTGTTTCTTCATCACTGTGAGCATGTCATTGTGTTGTCCAATGGTTTGTTTGATGGTCTGTTGGACTTCGTCGTTGGTGATGTGCTGGATATAGGCAATGCCGAGAAGTCTTCTGTAGCTCCTCATCTCCATGCTTTGTGTTCTTCGTAGTAGATCTGCTGTGAGGGTCCATGTTTCGCAAGCGTATAAGAAGATGGAGATGACAAGGGAGCGTGCAGTCTTACCTTGGAATGTAGACTGATGGTCCTGTCTTTCCAAATGGGCTTCAACCTTGTCATGGCAGCAGTTATTTGTGCGATCCTGGAGAGGACTTCGTGTCGAGACTCATTGTCAGATACAATGGCTTCTAAATATTTGAAGCTGTGCACTGTGTTGAGGGATTGGCCTCGGACTTTGATATCCGTGTTGATGCCATTGGTGTTGTTGATCATGATTTTGGTCTTCTCTGCACTTATTTGCATTCCATGGGCTCTGGAGGTGGTGCCATTCGGTTATAATATGAAAAGGTGTGTTCATGTTGGTTATTGATGCATTTATCATGTACTTTGTTCGTAGCTGTCTTTTGGTGAATTACATTGTAAATCCTGTTTTTTGCTAACTATCAACATGGATTTTGTCCAACGACGAATTCAGTCTACAAACCTACAAAGTAACCTTAGCTTTTCGTCAGCCAGAATCTGTTAAAAAATTTAAATTAAATTTAAAAAAACAACCATATGAGACTTTCGATCTGTGCAATCCCGCTTCTCCGAATCGGATGTACAACGAACCCTTCTCAAAACTGTGGTAATGGTTGTGATATGGTCGACCTGTGTATAATTCTTGCATGACGAACTGGAATCCTGCAGATGCGATGCCTTTCCAACTCTGTGGTGTTATTTCAAGGTCGATCTGTGTACAATTTATATTACAAACTGGACACGTCCTCCAAATGCGAATATTCAATGAATTTTTATCTTTTTATCCAACCCTGTGGTGCAATGGTAGGCATGGTCAACGTGTTTGCAATGTCTGTCGGCAAACAAAACAACAATATAGGCAAAATGCCAAAAAAAACGGATACCTGTTATTTTAGGCTGGTAGGAATTTGATTAAATGACCACCTGCGTGCCATATTGAATGAACTTCCTAGAGGCGCAGTGGATAAGTCGCCGGTATCCTATGCCGAAGGTCGCGGGTTCGATTCCCGCAAGGGACGAACGTATGTGACTTAGGTACGAGACTGTTGAAGTCACCGAGGGTTTTATCCGGGCACTTCGGTTTCCTCCCTCCCTTCAATAATGATACTGGACGCAGTTAATATAAAAATTTCCAAAAATAAAAATTCGATTTTTTTCCCGTTTTTTAGTAGCGATTTTATTGCTTTACACCACCTGTTCGAGTGATGGATGTGTATTTGTTGTGTGTGTGGATGAGACAGCTGAGCGTGTATGTTGGTACAGATCGCAGCGCTTTGAGCCTGAATGATTTGGAAAAAGGCGCGTATATAGCATCCAGTATTATTATTATTATTATTATTATTATTATTATTATTATTATTATTATTATTATTATTATTATTATAAAGGGTATGCCTGTGTGCTGTGCTTCCATGCAAATGACATGACGTGGCCTGACCTCATAATCGAAAAGACAATGACTTCAATAACGAATGTGTTGCCCCCTATTGTCATTATGAGTATCAGCAGAAGGATCAACAATAGTATCTGCAGCTGCAGCAATCTACATCACCCTCAAACTACATCACCCTCATCCTCATCATCATGGTCGTCGTCAACGTCATCACCATCATCATCATGGTCGTCGTCCCCGTCAACATCATATCATCATCGTCGTGATCGACGTCGAAATCAACAATCATATTCTTTCTTTCTTTTTCTTCTTTTTTTCTGGGTACCTGGAAGTTACTTCTTCTCCTTCTTCTTCTTCTTCTTCGTGGAACTTGGAAGCTATTGTGCATGCAAAATAACATCGTCAGCGATTCTAAAACGGGCAATCCCTGTCCTCTTTATTAGCATGTTGAAAGAATCTTCTTCGTCGTCTTCTTCTTATTCCTCTTCTTCTCTCTTTAGTAATTCCTACCATACCTCCCTTCCTTCTTCCTTTCCTTTTTAGTTTTCGCTTCTTCTTCTTCTTGTTCTTCTTTTTCTATTTTTATTTTCATTTGTTTTATTAGAACAACTTATGTTAATTTGATGACTAAAAATTGATACAACAACAACAACTTCTTCTTCTTCTTTGCTGTAATGCTATGTACGCGCTTTTCCACAAATTAGCACGGAAATCTGTACCAGGTCTTCCTTCTTCTTGTTCTCCCTCTTCTTCTTCTCGTTCGTGTTCTCGTTGTTCTTTTTCCTCTTGGTTTTTGTTGTTGTTCTTTTTGCTCTTGTTTCCCTCTCTTCTTCTTGTTGTTTTTGCCTTCTTCTTCTTCTTCCTCTTATTGTTGTTTCTCTTGCTCTTGTTCTTCTCTTTGTTCCTCTTGATCCTGTTTGTTGTTCTTCTTGTTTCCCCTCTTCTTTTTATCGTGGTCCTAATTCGGCTCTTTGCAGTCCGCTGGACCCTATAAATAATGAATAACTAACTAAATAAATTCTTTGTATCGTTTTTATCTTCTTCTTCTTCTTGTTGATCTTGTTCTTTTTCTTCTCCTTGATTCTGCGCTGCTTTCTCCTTTTTCTCTTGTAATCTATTGTCCTGTCCAAAACTCCTTTGTGATCGCTTCCGTGAGACCATCTGTTACCTCTGGTCCATTCACAAAGAGGTTGGTGAAAGGCGCTCTTAAGGTTCTATTTAAGGTGTCTGCCGACACGCTAAGACTGTCGCAGAATCCATCATCACCCTACCCCCCCCCACTCTAGCATCCCTTCCTCTCACCCTCTCCTCTTCCTGTCCAACCTTTGCACCCTCACTCCCTAATCCCATTCTTACTCTTCGCACCAATCCACTGCAGTAGCATCCATCTCCCCGTCTACGTTCACCACCCCTCGTACGATTCATCTTACATTCTCATCAGCTATCCCACCCCAACTCCATTCCCGACCCCACACTACACACAATACACACCAGTCCTCCTACACACTCCTCTCTGGCCTGGTAGTTCAGTGGAAAATTGAGCTTGTTTCCTATGCCCGAAGGTCTCGGGTTCGAACCTCACCAGGGGCGAGCTTATGTTACTATCCTCTGCGAGACTATTCAGGTCACCGAGGGTTTTCTCCGGTTACTTCGGTTTTTACCCTCCCTTCAATAATGGTATTGGACGCAATCAATCCCTATCCTATCCCGTAACTCGGAGGTCGTAGGGGCACTACAGATGATCGTTTAACCAGCGTACTCCATCTTTCCCTGTCCTCAGCAA
>CM072521.1:39668455-39675955 GCA_036898135.1 Oncomelania hupensis | reverse complement strand
ATAGGATAGGGTGCATTCATGTAATCATTTATTTATTTATGTATTTAATCGTTTTAAAATAGCGCTTCCCCAGCTCAAGAGCTTCTCAAGGCGCGGGCCGATACAGGATCTAACTCATGCCAGCCCGAGTGCTCAACTCCTCTTCTCTCCACCCTGCTTTCCTCATTAAAGTACCTTTTTTGTATAAATCGATAAATGTTTTTATTGTTATTGTGCCTAGGGTCTGCAGTTGCTCAGCAGAGCGTGTCGCCCGTTTTGATAGATGGCCGGGGTCTGTAAAGTGCCGTTGAGGCGATACTGGGGGAATGTGAGAAAGTCGACTCCAGTCACACACAAAACCCTTTTTGCAGACGTGAAACGAGACCCAATATACTCATTTCGTCAGTGGTCAGGTGACCAAATTATTTCTAGAACGGCCAATGCAACCATGATCAGTAAACATAAGTGTATCGCTCACCTCAAAAAATCAGTCAAACTCAGTCAAGTCATCACAATAAATAGTAATTTAAACGAAATTTTAAATTAAGCTAACTAAATAAATAAAATAATAAAATAAAATAATAAATGAATAATATTTCATTGTTTAATTGCCGCAGCTGATGTGTGTGATTGAATCGCCACTACCAGGTTGGCAATGGCTGTTAGAAAAGAGGTGAGCTTCTTCGCAACCAAGAAAAGATAGCTCAGCCACGACATCACCTTGTTAGGATCGATTGTCGTTCCTGTGAAGCGAGGAGAACAAGCTTTAAACCGGTGGGTTTTACGATGAAACCGTAAAGAGATAGTATTAAAAAAAACAAAAGGGGTGAGCCGCTTCGACGGAAAACAGGCAATGAATTGTAAATATTATTGTAGCCTGGAGCACGGCGGGTTCCCCAGATAACTCTTTAGTCAATCTTATGTTTGATGCCATTATCAGTTTTCTCATACTTTTGTTCATTGCAAGTTGAAAGACACAAGGGTTTTTGTATAGAGCACTTACTCAGCCTCGTGTTGGAGGTTATTATCACTTTTCTCAGAAACTTTTGATTACTTGAGGATGTTACACTCGTTTGATGGTGGTGTTTTTCTTTATCAGTAGTTGATTCAGCCCCAATGCTGAAGTACTGATTAGTGTAACTCAGATTCGTTTATCCACGCAACCCGTTCAATCAGCCACAAGGCACGGAGTCGTATGAAGTTTTCAAACTTTATTCAGCATTCATCAACAACTGCATACAATCGCCTTTTTACTCTCTCTTTTCACACCACAGTGTGTCAATTATATAGTTTTTCTCTCAACTCGAGATAACCTCAGGACGTTCCAGAATGACGCGTTACAACCAATCAGAATTAACTTCGTCATCACTGTTTTACGTCATACAATTTTCCTTTCTGTCCAAGAATGTTCTCAAATATCGCGAAGCTTCTATCGACAGTAAACAAGCAAATCTAGAGAATTCTCCAATAATATCGACTAACGAAAATTACCAACGTTATACAAAGCTTCTCCTAACAACAATGCAAACTCAAATCAAAGGTAAATACACTCTATTATTGAATACTTTGCAAAGCGAAACGATTAGATCTATCGTGCGCGTTTCAGACATACTATCCTTCGCGTTTCAACGTAACAAAGGATAATGTAAGGTTTTGTGTAGTAATCAAGCCGTACAAGACCATACAATAAAATTGTTTAGTGATTGAAATTTTCCAAGACGGTTGATGCACTATATAATTTAATCGTTCTGAAATAGCGCTTTTCCAACTTCAGAGTTGCTCAGGGCGCTGGCCGATATAGGATCTAACACAGGCCTGCTGAGGCGCCCACTTGCGGCCTTTACATTGCATTGCATTACATTACATTACATTACATTACATTACATTACATTACATGGTTATTGCTTTAGGTCCTGCGGACTCTTCCGAGTCAAATCAGGACCAGAGAAGTGAAAGAGGCCTCACCCCTGATCCGCATAAAAGATCTGCCGAAACAACCCTAGTGGTAACACTGAAGGCAATCTACCAGCCAGTCCCTTTACAATAAAGACATCCCACGCAGGGGACGCTGAGGCTGTACTCTAATTTATCGAACCCCCGTTTACAAAAACAAAACAGAATACAAACATCACTATACAATATCAACAAAACACATACATAGAAAATGCCTACATTGCTAAATAATAACATCATAGGAAGCCCCTGTGACCATTTGGCAGAAAGCTTACAATATTAACAAGCTGATCCAACAGACCTCACACACAAATGAGGAGTTTTGTCCCGGAAGAGTTTTAAACAAAAAAGGTAGGTGACTGGTCTAGCGAAGAAGAAGATAAGATAAGATAAGATAAGATAAGATAAGACAACTTTATTATCTTTTACAAGAAATTACATTGTGGTGTACAATTATAATCAACAAGGAATAAACATCACAATAATAATAACAACAATCATAATGACAATGAGGATAAAAATGCACAGTCACATATGAATAGAATTACACTTATGCATGCTAACATTAAAAAAAAATAATAATAAAAAAAAATGTGAAATGAGATTGTTTTGGGCAAACAAAACACACACACACACACACACACACACACACACACACATATATATATATATATATATATATATATATATATATATATATATATATATATATATATATATATATATATATATATATATATATATATATATATATATATATATATATATATAGATAGATAGATAGATAGATAGTATAGTAGATTGATAGAACAGTGTAGGAATGAGAAAGAACAGAGGAGAAAGACAGCGACAGTGGGAATTTAAAGCACTAAAAATCCAGAAAGTTGGGATAGCGGCCTTTGCAGGAGCTCGTCTGACGCCCAGACTACTGAGAACAATCCTCGGCGATCAGAGTAATGGGTGTGATGATATCCTGGAGAAGATACGATTGTCTTACAAGGGGATTAAGATCTGTAGATAGATGGGGCGTTAAGCTACCTCTATCAGACGTTCTTTACCAAGATTCCTAAGCGATGTCAGAGACTAGATCACGGTGCTTAGTCACATAAACATTTATATTTGTTCTCGGGTTTCAAAGTATCATTGGCTCACTTTAAGAAATGATTTTTGCTAGTCAAATGACTAGTTTAATTGGCCTCAAGAGAAGAAGAGCTAGTGGATACACAACAATACAAATAGAATGACACCAGTCATATTTATGTGATTTCAACTTTTAAATCTCCAACACAAATTCTAACATGACTTTAATCAAATGTAATGAATAATTATAAACTGTCCAATGTGTTGGGAAAGATCTTTAGCAGGACTTCTCATCATATGCTATAAAGTTCTATGTGTTTAATGGTCTAATAGTGTTCCGAGTAGTTTTGACATCAGTTGCAGTTGAGAGAGGACTTAGCTCTCAGTTTCTGTGAGTGCTGGAGTCGAGTGGTCACTATGAGGGAGTCTGGTCAATCTCAGGATGATCGGGCGAGTCCGGTAGCTACGGGGCAGGATGTGGGGAGGCAGATTCTAGTTATCTCCTTCTTTCCACGGGAGCAAGCGTCAGGCGTTGACTCCACAAACCGTCCCAGAGCTGAGCTGGAAAATCCAGAACTCTGGCTACAATATTCTATTAAGATATATTGGTATCTGGTGCACTCTGAAAGGAGTCTATAGCATCAGACACCTGCCGAGTTTCCCATAAGCACACTATGATATCTGAATCTTAAGTATAAGATATATCGAGCAATATGCACACATGTCAGAAACAATAATTGGTTTCTGTAAATACATATAACATGAACCTAATAATACATTGCAAACAATATAATATTTTAAACATACAAGTACTAGAAATCTACTAGTGTTAACTTACTTCTAGTCTCTGGGAACCGTGAAACCGTCTCTAGTCTATCACTCTGTTGGTGATAGCTGAGGATTTTTATTTTCACTTCAGTCCTCTCCTTGACCCTCGTAGTTCTACACTTCGTATTTGACTGCCCGGCTAAAGCGGGGTGTTCAGGGGATATAAAGAAATCTACGTCATCGGACCAATCATCTCGTTCTCGCGAATACGTGAATCTTTTCTCTGACATCTTTGTTCTCTTGTCCTGCCTCTGGGGCACTATCTGTTACGTCTCAACTTCGAGTGTCAGGGGAGGGATGCAGGGAAGATTTAAGAGTGATATGATTCGCGTGGCTACGTAGCGGTCCAGTGACACCGGTCAGATGTCCAAGTGGGCTAAGTTACATTCCTTCTAGCGAGTTCTATATGATACTATCGGGAGTGAACGTTTCAAGGATGTTATTTTAACAACTGCGAACATTCCCTTAAAGAGCTGGTGAATTAACCTCAGGATGTGTTCGATACTATCTGTTTATCTCTAAGTTACAACATCTTTGTCGTCAACACTTCTGATATTACAAATGCTTGCTGTGCATCTTTGTGTAGCTGGCACTAATCCGTCTAAGACATTAGTGTCAGGATCTTTAAAGTCCGTGCGCTAGTGGATTAATATGCAGCATACACACAACACACACACAAACACACACACAAACACAAACACCTACACACACACACACAGAGTATTTATAAGTATGGGGAATAAAGAAGAAAGTATTTAAATACATGGACGGTTATATCATGCAGCACTTGCCTAACAATTGTACAACCCAAACCAATTCTGTGGTATTCATCTATCGTTGGTTTCCACAGGAAACGTTACACTATAATAATAATAATAATAATAATAATAATAATAATAATAATAATAATAATAATAATAATAATAATAATAATAATAATAATAAGAAGAAGAAGAAGAAGAAGAAGAAGAAGAAGAAGAAGAAGAAGAAGAAGAAGAAGAATGGGAGGAGGAGGAGAAAGAGGAGGAAGAAGAAGAAGAATATTGGTGATAATACTGGATGCAATACGCGCCTTACTACTAACTCAGACTGAAAGCACGGCAAACTGTAACCAACCTACACACTCAACTGTTAACGCAGACATTCCTTACATATACAACAAACGCACACTGATCACCCAAACAATAGTGTAAAATGGTGTAAGAAACAAATCACTATTAGAGGACAGAAAAGAAATCACCTTTTAAAAATTGCACTTCATCCAATACTATTATTGAATTCGTATCCTTGTAGGACTGCATCGCTTTCAAAGTAATTGCGCAGCTTTTCGGACAAATTTGAACGCTGTGTCTCATCAAATTCTTCTCTTGTTGCTACTGCTTCTTTTAGCATAGTGCCTGTCTCTATCACAGTGAAGGGTAATACAAAGCAAGGTAAACATAGCATTTTAAACAAAGAACATGTTTGCTGAGGCGGGGAAGAGGGTGGTGAAGAGGAAAAAAATCTAAGAGAACGAATTGGAGAAATTAATACACGAAATAATGTTTTAAAGGAGAGATTTATACGGGCTTGTTTTTTAAGGTCGTAATCCCAGCTATGAGGAGACGAGGCTGTCACGAAGTTATTGCATTATTATTATTATTATTATTATTATTATTATTATTATTATTATTATTATTATTATTATTATTTTTATTTTTATTATTGTTATTATTATTGTTATTGTTATTGTTATTGTTATTATTATTATTATTATTATTATTATCATCATCATCATCGTCATCGTCGTCACCATAATCATGGTCATCATCATCATGGTCATCATCATCGTCATCAATCATCATCGTCATCATCATCATCACAAATCATCATCGTCATCATCATCGTCATCATTGTCATCATAGTCATCATCATCATCATCATAGTCATCAATCATCATCATCATCAATCAATCAACCAATGTATAGAATTACAAAAATACATTCATGCAGTGGATAACAACACACACACACTCACACACGCACGCACGCACACACACACACACACACTCACGCACGCACGCACACATACACACACAAAATCTGAGCTGAACAAGGGATTAGATTTCATGTCTACACAACGCCATTTCCAGAATCAATAATGAAGCCATTACATAAGTATAATGAATGTATTTACGTAAGCAAGAGCGCACGGCATTCAATTACGGCAACTGTTTTATCGAAATTAATTCGATGCCAGATCTGTTTCAGTGCTTTCGTTTGCAATAAAATGAGTGCTACCTTGATTTACCCACAGATGAAAAAGCGAGGGGTAGGAGAAGAGCCAAGCAAACAAAAAACCACGAACATAGTTGTCGGTTTGTTTGTTTGAGAACATATTTGTTTACCGTATAGGTTATGCAAATATGTAATAAGATGTCTTGCTGTCTTTGTGGGAAAGAGATCATCGGTGAGCGGGAGTACGTGAAACAAAAACTAGAACATTGACAAAAATAGGATATTGGCAATATCTTAAATTTTGGCATATGATTTTTTTTATTCAGGACATAAAAATGCAAGTGAGTGTGAGCGTGTGAGTATGTGTGTTTTTCTTTCTGAAAGCCTTCTTTGTTTTCCTACTAAAAGGCTTTACATTAATAATAATAATAATAATAATAATAATAATAATAATAATAATAATAATAATAATAATAATAATAATAATAATAATAATAATAATAATAATAATAATAAACTAGAATGGTGGATTGGAGTTAGAGGAAGGCTGGGACGACAAGTACATAAAGGAACAAAAGGACGAAGACGGTTTGACAGCTAGAAGGCTTATGGGTGTAGAAAAATCACACACAAAATACACAACTAAAGCTAAAAACAGAGAGAGAGACAGACAGACAGACAGACAGAGGTACAGAGACAAAGAAGAAAGAATCAAACTACATTTAAAACAAGTAGAGGGAAGAAAGGAATATGTTCAATAATTGAACAAAGCAAAAACAAGGAAAGAAGGATTAAAAAAATTTTTTTTAATGTATAACGACAGAAAGAATGAGGTGACATTTACAGGCCAATTGTTCTCATTTCACACCTTTTCCCTTAAGGACAATCAAGCGTTACCACAACAACAAAAGAAAACAAAATGAACGGATGCATAAAAAGAGCAAAAGAAAAAAGAACAAGAACAAAACATTGACAGAGAAAGAAAGAATAAAACACAGATTGAATAATTCAGTGAACAAAAAAAAAGGAACAATAACGTTTTTAAACCAAACACAAACATTTAAACCAACCAAACCAACCACTTAAAAACAAACAAGATAATCAGCCAAAGGCTACACGATTATCCTGCCCACCCGCGTTGCGCCAACACAAAGCAAATTAATCCAGTCTTGCCGTGTATTGACAAAAACGCAAGTCCAGCGACGCCAGTTTGGTAATGACAGAACTAGTTGACCCATGTTCTGAACAATTGTGCAAACCCGTTTTTTTTTCTCTCTCCCGTTTTTCCACTCACAACACCCTTTTGGGCACCAGGGACCCAACTGGTTCTGGCAAAGTGAACTAAAATCTCAAATCTATTCTCAGAAAATCGACAAAGGTGTCAAGGTCTCATTTGGTTACATAAACTTGCTATTGTTGTGTTGCGCACACTACGGAGCAAAGA
>CM072521.1:39625955-39665955 GCA_036898135.1 Oncomelania hupensis | reverse complement strand
ACTTGAAGAGGAATTTCACCGGAGCATCTTAATGTATGAACTGATGCATTTTCCCGGGTTTCAAAAACCTTTCAAATGAGATCTCTACACAGGCCAAGTGAGTCCCTAGGCCCAGCCACCAGGAGTCGATTACTAATGAAGATGCCGTCGCTGGAAGAAGAGAGTGCATTATGAAACAAAACATTCGAATAAGTATGAATTGACCTAGGTGTATCCTATTCCATCTTACAGCGAGGGCATAGATCCTTAATAATAGCATAGATCGTGTGGTCGCCTATAGCAGCTCTTGAGCATGAAAATCTCTCCAGAAGAACGATTTTTAAACATCTAAGTTATAGTATGTAACGGAATCTTCCTCAATTAAAACAAACATTAAGTTGATTTCTTTTCAGTCACCTTTGCAGTTATTCTACATTTCAAACTAAAATTTATTTTTTTGGCGGAGTTCAGTCCTATAATAGAGACCTCTTTGTATCGCCACATTTGATTGAAGAAACTTCACGCAAAACAGACAAGAGACAAAACTCTTTCTGCTTTTTTGTGATTGCGACTATATATCAACTTCAGAATAATCTACGAGAAAAACCTACAGCACCAACAACATCTATATCATGCGTTTGTAGAATTCAAGAAAGCGATTGACCGAGTCTAGCATGCAGCTCTGTGGGCAACCATGAGAGTGTACAACATCATCTTTAACATTATTGAAGTCCCCAAAAGCCTGTATGACAAGGCTACCAGTGCAGTCCTCCACAACAGCGCAATCAGAACTGGTTCAGAACAACAATCGGCGTTTGTTATTCTCTCCAACACTTTTCAACATCTTTCTGGAGCGCATCATGTCCCTTGCAGATCATGAAGGCACAGTTAACATAGGACGTAGAGCAATCTATAACCTCCCTTTCACGGACTGATGGATTGGCTGGGGAGAAACAAGAACTTGAACAGCTGGTATAGAGGCTTGAAACCACCTCCAGAACCTTTTGAAAAGACAACAATTATTGCCAACAACACCAATGGCACCAACGCGGACATCAAAGTCCAAGGCCACTCCCTCAACACGGTTCACAGCTTCAAATATTTAGGAGCAACTGTATCAGAAAATGGGTCCCGACACAAAGTCCTCTCCAGCATAGCACAAACAATTGCTGTCCTGACAAAGTTGAAGCCCATTTGGAAAGACAGGACCATAAGTCTACACTACAAGGTAAGGTTGCTGCGCTCCCATGTCATCTCCATCTTCCTGTTATCTTGCAAAACATGGACACTCACAGGAAACCCACAACGAAGTATACAGAGCATGGGAATGAGGTGCTATAGAAGACTTCTGGGTATTTCCTATACCTAGCAAATCACCAACGACGAAGTCCAACAAACCATCACCCAAGCCAGTGGACAGACAGCACGATGACATGCTCATAGTGGTGACGAAACGGAAATGCCGATGGCATGGCCACGTCACCAGAGCATCAGGCCTTGAAAAACCATCCTGCAATACAATACAATACAAGGTTATTGCTTTAGGTCCAGCGGACTCCCCCGAGCCAAATCAGGACCAGAGAGACGTTATCCTAAAATATTATAAAATGATTCAAATTTTAAAAAACAAACCTGTTACTCTTAAATACTCAAACAAACTTTCACATGACATCTCGTTAAGAGTCTTCTTTAAAACTGATGTATTAAAAATATAATCTCTTTCTTCAGTCAAATCACTAAATTCTGTCCTATCAATTAAATCCAAACTAAACAAAACATGTCGATATGATTCATATGCGATAAAACAAACCAACAACATGTAAGAATTGAAACAGATGTTGACCATTACATACTTTAAAAATCTCTTTGAAAGGTATAGAACCAAAATATGTTTCTCTTTCCTCAATCAGATCAGCACACTCAGACAACCACCCTGCAAGGCACGGTGCAAGGATGCAAAAGAAGAGAGAGACAAAAGAAAAGAGGTGGGAGGACAACATTCGAGATTGGATTGGTTTGACACTGAGCGAAGCCATGACGCTTGCTGAGGACAGAGAAAGATGGAGTGCGCTAGTTAACGATCGATCACCTGTGATGCCCTAACGACGTTCGAGTTACGGGAATGCATAGGATAGAACTATATATATAGCGGTGGACAAAGCTCATTTTCAGATATTTAGAAAATGTGAGCCAAGACTAACAGCCTTGGTTTAAGGCGTCCGCGAAGTTATATTTAAAACAAAAACTACAACCACATATTGTCTATAATTGTAACGTCATTTTGATGGTTTCCGGGTTCCTGAAAATCGGTGTTAGCTAAGACGAAGAATAAAGCCGACCGTCAGCCAGAGCAAAAATATGGGTCTTTCGGAACGGGTAAAAGTGAAAGTGATTGTGTGTTCGTTTCGTCCAACGAGAGGCACGCCGGGAGATTCTTACGCAGCGTTACGAAACGAAATGAACGTGTTTCTGTGCGCTTTCGATTCCAGCACCTAGTTTCGTTGTGATTTTGCACTATTATGCCTACGTAAGGCTTCTTCTAACAAATCATGATTTGACACGAATGTAACGATTAGGTTGAACTTTAAAGATGGATTAGTGCTCTAACATTGAAGATATTTTACATTCTAGCTTCGAGTTTCATTTTTGTCACATAAAACAGTTTTTGGACTGCTGATTGGCGATACAGAATAGATAGATTCTAGACAGCCATGACCGCATGAGGGTTTGGGCACTCTTTTCAGTAGCTCGTTTGAAAGTACGTTTTAAGTCTGAGACCGAGTTTAGATCCCCATTATTCCTTCTAAAATGGTTGAGTAATGTACCATATACAAATTCAAATCATTTTTGGACAATTTACAAACGATTTAATAACCAAACTGTACTCACTAACATTAGTTCGTGGAAATCAGGTTTTCCACGAAGTTTTATTCCTTGTGGTAGGCAGACTTCGTGACCTTTCACCACGGGAAGTTAAAGCGTCACATAAATTGCTGACGTCACAACAATAAGTAGTCCCGATTCACATTCACTTTCACTTTCACCCGCTTTCGAAAGATCCCTAATCACAGCATCATAATTGTTCTTAATTTGTGAAAATCTCTAAAGCTGCATGGATGTTATAAGCGTGCCTGGGTGGCAATGCCTCAGCCCGGGGATGATCATCAGATGTGAAAGGATTCTTTTGTGAGGAAACAACTAGTGATGTGGCTGTTCATCGCGGATCTTCGTAAAAAGCGTTGATACATGGGTAATTTCAGCCATGACGTGGATAGGCCTCATTGGCACCACGGTCGTGCAATCATAATGTAAATGGGATGATAGTTCTAGACGTGCGGGAGCTTAGCGCTGATGGACAACGGGTTACAGGACCTGAATGAGAGACAGGATGAAGGGATATCTGGAGAGGGGATAGGATTTGTGGGGAGGGAGGCAGAGAGAGAAAAGCAGTAATGAGGTAAGAGAGAAAGACACAGAGAGAGAGACAGAGAGAGAGGGAGAGAGAGAGAGAGAGAGAGACTCAGACTCTCACAAGGATACAGATGTTAGGAGGGAAAGTAATCTTACAATGGTTCCTCCTATCACTCACACTCACATTCTGCGATTTTCAGTCATATATGCCAAGGACAAGACATAACTATAATAACACGACAAAACAAATAACTATGATATATGTTATGCAGCATACAAAACAGGTACATGGCAAGCAATAACTGGTGTTGCAATTACACAATACATTTTTAAAAAAAACTGTTACGTTTGAGACGCGCACGATAGATCTGATCGTTTTGTTTTGCAAAGCATGCAATATCAGAGTGTCTTTGCCTTTGATTTGATTTTGCGTTGTTGTTAGAAGAAGCTTTGTATAATGTTGATAATTTTCGTTGGTCGATGTTATTTGAGAATTTTCTAGAATAAGTATTTCTTGTTTACTATTGATCGAAGCATCTAGATAAATCTACTAATAGCTAAGAGATTCTTCTAACCTAAATAAAATTATATGACGTAAGACAGTGCATAGTTCCGGTGAGGAGTTTTATTCTAATTGGCTGTTATTACGTCACGCTGGAATGTTCGAACTTTCTCTCGATTATAGAGGGACTATATTAGCGGTGAACTGTGTCGTCTTGAAAGAGAGTGAAAAAAGTGAGAAAAAAAAAGCGATTGAGCGATCTTGTATGCAGCTGTTGATGTACGCTGACTAAAATTGGAAAACTTCATACGACGACTCCTGCCTTGTTGCTGAGTGAACAGGTTGCGTGAATAAACGAACATATTAAGATTCAAGCATCGGGGCTGAATCAACCATTGATAAAAGAACAACCCTGTAACACAAGCCACCGTCTATCAAATAATCAGGTAGTACAATTACACATACAATTTAGGAGCATCAATAACAGATCAAATAATCAAGTAGCACATTGCTAGAGAGAGAGAGTGAGAGAGAGAGTAAGAGTGAAATAAAGACAGTGAGAGAGAGTGAGAGAGAGAGAGTGAGAGAGAGAGTGAGTGAGAGAGAGTGAGAGAGAGAGTGTGAGAGAGAGAGTGAGAGAGAGAGGGAGTGAGAGATAGATGGAGTGAGAGAGTGAGAGAGGTGAGGAAGAAGGGAAGGAAAAGGGAGAGGAGAGAGGGGGGGGAGAGAGTGAAGTGGTGGGGAGGGTTGTGGAAAAGAGCTGTTGTTTGAGGAACCAAAACTAAATGGGAGAGATTGAGAGCAAGACGAATGAGAGGGAAGCGTCGCAAATTAGTTCCAGTAAAAAACAAAATTTTGACCCGGTTGGCACCAAGGGCAGAACGGAAGGAAAGGAGGAAGAGAGCGTCTGAAGAATAATAAAAAGAAGACTAATGAACGAACATTGAGGTTTAACGTCTACACTCACCATTGGCTATACGGCAGACGGGGATAACCATCCCAGAGGAAAGAGGGGTAGGGACCTGAATCAACACTGAACCACCAAAGCAATCCTACTGCTAAAATGTGACAGTGACAAATGACCATTATATCTTGCCCATTACGGGATTCGAACCTGGGTCATCAGTGTGCCAGCCAAACGCTCTATCACTTGAGCTACGGCGATGGGAGAAGGAGAAGAAGAAGAAGAAGAAGAAGAAGAAGAAGAAGAAGAAGAAGGAAGAAGAAGAAGAAGAAGAAGAAGAAGAAGAAGAAGAAGAAGAAGAAGAAGAAGAAGAAGAAGAAGAAGAAGAAGTACAATAACAATAACAACAACAACAGTAGTCAGCATTATTCTTAGTTCTGATTTAAGAAACAATTTGAAAAGTATAATCTTTTATATATTATACAATACAATACGTCTTTATTCATCTCTACAAGAGAAATGACAAGCTTGACCCTGTGTCTGTAAAATCAACTCATCAACAACCGTGCAAAAACAACAGATTGACATCACATATTCAAATCATACCATCACCTACAACGTCATACCCACACCCTTACTAACAAGAAGTCTAAAACAATGTATTGACTGTATAGGGAAGTCTATAATACATACAACAACAAATTAATACTATACCCATGACACACTATTATTCACCATCAGTGTAACTAAAGAACTAAACCTACTGACCACAGGGTGTAAAAATAGCTAGTATCACAGAATGAAAGAAATAAAGGTCTGGGAGTTGAAGATGTGAATTGCAGATGGAATGAATGCGTTTCTGTAGCGTGTAGTTCTCGTGCATGGCTGTCTGAATCTTAAGCTTCTGTCTATCCGTTTGCTGTCAAATTCAGGTCTGTGTGGGTGCATGTCGTTGGTCAAAATCTTCTGTAGCTTGTCGGTAAGTAGTCTTTCGTGTGTTGATGCGAAAGTGTACAGTCTCCTCCCAACCACTGCACCGCTGCACGGATACGAACTCGACAGTTGCATAGATTCAAGCATCGGGACTGAATATACTTGTTGCTCCTAAGGGATGGCGAGAGCCCAACGTGGGTCCACCGACATTCGAGTCACCTGCTTTAGCCAAAAACAACCAAAGAAAATGTCACACACACACACACACACACACACACACACACACACACACACACACACACACACGCACACACACACAAACACATGCACGCGCGCATGCACGCCCACGCCCACACACACTGTGTTTGTGCAAGGCTCATTTACTCGTTTCGAACTGAGAACAGAAAAAAACCCACTCTATAAATATATCACCTGCTCGATGTGTGATCGTCTCTGTAATCCAATGGGCTCTATGCACAAAGGCGTGGCGGTCACGTGCTGCGGGAATAACACGGCGTGCTCGAGTTTGAAAATGGTGAAGTACTGTGCTGCGTTTGGATGCTATAACTTCGACGTAAACCTTTATGCAAAGAAAAGAACATTTCCTTTCATCGATTTCCACTGAAAGATGAAATATTGCCATGACCGCTTTGTTATTCCCGCGCCACGTGACCATGCCGCCGACTTGTGCATAGAGCCCATTGTCGATCCTTATGTGGTCTTGTCTTAATTGGAAGGTTCGTGGAAGTTAACGAAACTTCTTTTCCGATCTTATTTCCAGAACCTAGGTTCCTGAACCTTTTCTTCTGCTTAATTGGAAGGTTCGTCGAAGGTTCTGGGAAGTTCAATGTCACGGCTTAAGGCCTGGCATTTCCCTCCCTCACCATCCCTGCTCACTAACTAAACCCTCTATGTAAACAAACAACACAAAGTCCCAAGATGCAATCAAAACAATAATTTATTCAATCAAACCCGCACGCAAACTCACGCAAAATAAACAGATTCACAGCATACAGTATTACATACAAAGCAAAATGATGATGCAAGAAGGATGGATAAAGAAATCAAAACAAAATGGAATGTTATAGTCAATCAATAACAAAGATGAATAACTAAATGATTATGATAATCCTTGCTATGAATCAGTTCTTGATTTCAAGTCCCCTTTCCTCTGATAAGTTATGAAGAATAAAACGTGTGCACAGTCTGTGTGTATGCTGGTTATCTAAAGAAGTGAGCTCACTTGCAACTTTGACACAACATAAGGATACTCATCGGTCAAGTGTTGAAGAACACTTTTGGGCGATCCAGTGCTGGTTGCAAGTAGCGGTGTTTTCTCCCCTCGATCCTCCGGCCAAACGACGAGGCTACAGAGATCGAGGGTTGCTTGGAAGAAGAGAATGACGAAGGCTGATGGAGAAACCAAAAGCGGGGTGGACAGGTGACTTGGTGCTGGTCCCAAGATGTCCTGACGCTTCCACCCCTCGACCCTCTGGCAAAATGAAGCTTAGGCGACAGAGGTCGAGAGTGGACAAGTGCGTAGAACCAGCCCAGTGAGATGAACAGCAGAAGAAGTGCGACGAGAGGGTCAAACAAGCAAAACGATGTGGCGGTGGATGATGATGTAGTAGCAAACGTAAAACACAGGTTAGGAGATTAAAGAAGAGAAGACTCATCCTGAAATCAATGACATATCTTCAATTTCTCGTTCCCAGTTATAATGTCAACGACGATAGTCAATAAACCCCCATTCACTTCTTTTCCGATATGTCTGGTTATACAACCTCATTGATAAATTACGACCATCTCAGTTTCAACAAAATGAACGATGCAATATGCGCATTTACCAAATATACTAAATGTCAAAAGCATTTTTATTTACATATTATAAAAACCAACATTCAGTACGCATTCACGCAGCATGAGGCCGGATAATAATGCTATCCCCTTTTATTTTCCCATCATAGAACTACGTAAACAATGAACATAAATGGACAACTGAAATTGGAGTCAAGCACACAACACATACATTCGCACCTAGCTCCTCACAAACAGTGGAAAAAGCGACAAGCCACTTACCAGTCCGTGCAGGTGAAAAGGTGGACACTCGACCCAGAGCAACTTGCCTAGACAACGATACTCTATTATAGACTAAGTCAACTTTGACACAAGAATCTATGGTCACTGTAATAGTGCTAAACTATTAATACAGCTTTAGTCACACTCCATTATCACAGCTAGAATTCAAAAGAGAAAGAAAAACCTTAGAAAAAGGATCCAATCTTCTCAGCTTGGCGTTCGAAATAATAATGATTATAGAAAACTCACCAACTTTCAGATCTTGTTCTTTATTCTTACTAAAATTCATAAGCCCCGAGTACTGCCTATATAAAATCTCGTGAATCCCGTGCATAAAGAACCAATACGCAAAACAGGTCGCACTACCCAGTATAGAAAATATTCACTTTTTATATTCAGGTCACAGTACTTAGTTAATATAATATCTACTCGCGACATATCCCCCCCCTGAAGATTAAACAACAGTTTAATTCACAACTAAGTCGCGAACTTATCACCTTATCTTTGTACATCTTTACACATTCCTAGAGAGAAAATCTGCATCGATATTGTCGCGTCCAGCAATTGCTTCAATTGTGAAACTGTAGGGTTGCAACTGCAATGACCACCGCATGAGTCTCGGACTCTGAGGTTTGACTCGGTGTAACCATTGAAGTGGGCTGTGGTCAGTTTGCACTTTGAAGTGACGGCCCATCAGGAACTGACTATACTTCCGTACCCCAAAAACCACTGCAAAACATTCTTTCTCGATGGGAGAATAGTTCCTTTCAGCAGCATTCAGTTTCTTGCTGGCACAAGCCAACGGCTGTAGTCCGAAACCTTGATCCTGCAGTAACACCGCGCCCAATCCAACATCAGATGCATCAGTTCGAAGCACGAACTCTTTTGACCAATCTGGTAAACAACAAACTGGTTGACTGCTCAGACGCTCTTTCAGTTGTTCAAAAGCTTGCTGACAACGGTCTGTCCACTGCACTACACCTGCTTTGCCTCCCTTTGTCAGATCTGTCAGTGGAAGTGCGATTTCAGCGAAGTGAGGAATGAATCGTCGGTAAAACCCTACCAATCCTAAGAATGACTTCACTTGTTTCTTGGTTGTAGGAGGTTCCACTTGTCGAATCTTCTCCATCACACGTTCCAGTGGGACCATCTTGTTCTTCCCTACCATATGACCCAGGTACTCCACTTGAGCGAATCCGAGATAACACTTGGTCGGCCTAGCAGACAAATGAGCTTCTCGCAACCTTTGCAATACTTTCTGTAGTACATCCAGGTGACGTTCCTTAGTTTCTGTAGCTATCAGGATGTCATCCATGAAATTGTCAACGTCTTCAAGCTTGAGTGGTAACAGCAATGCTCGCATCATCCGGGAAAAACAAGCTCCTGCGGTCTTGAGTCCGAATGGCATCACCACAAACTGGAACTGACCCAAATCTGTCGTAAAGGCTGTTTTTGGACGGTCCTCCTGACGCACTGGAATCTGCCAGTACCCTCGGGATAAGTCGATCTTGGACAAGTACCTTGCTTTTCCTAACTTGGAGAACAGATACTCCACGTCGGGCAACGGTTCAGCATCAAAAATGACTTTCTTGTTCATACAGCGGAAATCGACGCAGAACCTGATCTTGTCATCTCTCTTCCTGACAAGAACTACTGGTGAACTGTAAGGGGATTGTGCTGGTTCAATCACTCCAAGTTTCAACATAGTCTCGACTTCTTTCCGAATGATCTCCTTGTGAGCAAATGGAATAGGGAACTGACGAGTCCGAACTGGGGTATCGTCTTCCATCCTGATCTCGCACTCTGCCAAGTTGGTCTTGAGAGGTAAGTCGGTCAAAATATCAGGAAACTGGGTGACTAGCTCTCGAATCTCCTCATGGATCGCTGGATTCTCTGGATCAAGTTGGATGTCCTTCACCGTTTCCTCTGCTTCCATAGGAAAAACTGGAAGTGGCTCCGAAATGATTTGCGCTTCCTCCTCATCCTCTGGTTCATCCAGAACTGCCACAGCAGCGATACCACTCTCTCGTTCTTTGTACTGTTGCAGAAGATTCACATGGTACGTTTTGACTTTGTCTCCAACCTGAATCTTGTAATCACAACTGCCTACTTTCCCCACTACACGATAAGGTCCTCTCCATGCCATCTTCAACTTGTTCTCCTTGCAAAGAGACAGAATCAGAACCTTACTTCCCACAGCAAAAGTCCTGAGTTTCGCTTTCTTGTCGAAATGTTGCTTATGTCGGAAAGCTTCCTTGCTCAAGGATTCTTTAGCTATCTTGCAAGTTTCTTCGACCTTTTCTCTCAAGTCGATAACGTGCTTCAGAGCCGACTTGACTTCTCCCTTCTGGGTTTCACGTGTCCACAGTTCTCTCAAAACTTGCATTGGTCCTCGCACAGTATGACCGTACAACAACTGGAAAGGCGAAAACTTGGTGCTTTCCTGAGGAACCTCACGGTACGCGAACAACAACGCCGGGATATAGCGATCCCATGACTTGGGTTTCTCGCTGCACAGCTTCTTGATCATCGATTTGAGTGTCTGGTTGAAACGTTCAACTAGCCCATTGCACATGGCGTGGTATGGTGTAGTCAAATTTCCTTTCACTGCAAGCAATCGATACACCTCCTGCATCACTTCGGAAGTAAACTGTGATCCTCGATCAGATAACACTTCTCCAGGAATACCTAATCTGGTCCATATCTCCCACAAAGTTTCGGCGATGGTCCCGGCCTTGATGTCTTTCAGAGGAATGGCTTCTGGATATCGAGTTGCATAGTCCACCATCACAAGAACGTAGCGGTGGTTGCGCTCTGAACAAGGAATGATTGGTCCAATCAGATCAACAGCAACCTTTTCAAATGGCTGGTCGACCAAAGGCATGCTGACCAAAGTTGCTTTTGGGATCCTCCCCTTCGGCACCGCCCTCTGACATGCGTCACAGGTCTGACAGTAGCGTCGAATGTCTCCTGACATACCTGGCCAGTAGAAATCAACCCACACACGATGCTGAGTTCTCCTTGCTCCCAAATGTCCACTCATCGGGGTATCATGCGCAAGTTTCATGACATCTTTCTTGAGTGACTGAGGAACACAAACTTGCTCGAACGTCCTATTCCCTTCTTTGACTTTGCGCATCAGAATACCTTTCTTCCTGATGAAAGATGCTTCACTCTTCTTCCTCCCACGACCTTTGACTATCTCCTGAGAATCTGCTGACTTCTGTGCCCTAGCCAACGCAGGATCTTCTCTCTGTAGTCTACCTAGTTCATCCGGTGTGATGTCTAATCCTGAAACTCTTTTGACTGGCAAAGGAACAGTTTCTTTCTCTCGTGCAATCTGTGCTCTTGTTTGCACCGCAGATAACAGTTTGCGATCAGCATAAACTGGAATCTTCACACTCTCTCCATCTGCGAACACGACTGTGTTGCCAATCACAACATCATGACATAACTGATCCGCTACTAGTACCTGAACCCTTCCTCTAACCCATGGAGATTCTATCAGTACTGAGGCAACAGGGTATTCCCTAGTGACGGATGGATCAGCCAATGACACTCGATGTTTGATTCCTGCGAGTAGATCTTCTTCAGAGACAAACTTGGACGAAACAACGCATAGTTCAGCTCCAGTATCTCTCAAGGCAATAACTGACTGACCATTCAGTGTGACTTTTGCTTCCGGAACAAGCTCCAAACGATCGCATCGGTCGCAGAGTACGGGCACTTCCTTCCTAGTTGCATCTGCAGCTCCTGTACGCATAGCTCTGACCTTCTTGCTCTTTGGACAATTCCTTCTGAAGTGTCCTTTTTCTCCACATTCGAAACATGTGACTTCCTTACTTGTGCCACCCCCTTTGCTATCTGTCTGAGACTTGGTCTTGCTCGCTTCACCAGCTGAACTTTGAGAACTTGGTTGCTTCTGCTTCTTACTATCTTGTGCCAAACTTCCTCTGTCGTCGCGGACAGCTCGACGTGCTTGAACTCGGACATCTGCCACTGTCGCGGCTTCCTCCGAAGTAGTGACTTTGTGTTCTCTGACAACAATCGCCAAATCCGGATTCAGTGTGGACATGAACTGTTCAAGCACAAAAACATCCAGCACTCGGTCAGGATCTGTGGAATCTACTTTTGCTAAACAGAACCATCTCGCTAACGTTTGCTTCATCCGTTTCACAAACGATGGAAAGTTCTCAGATGTTTCCTTCTTCATGGACCTGAACTGCCTACGGAAATAATCAGCATCTCTCCTGAATCGAAACAACAATGCGGTCTTCAGTGCTTCGAAATCTTTGGCATCGTCCGGTGTCAACTGCAAAAATGTCTCCCTTGCAGCTCCCTGAAGCAATGGGACCAATCTGCTTGCCCATGTATCTTTGGCCCACTTGTGCATAGTTGCCACACTCTCAAAATGAAGTAAGTATTGATCAATGTCATCTTTCTCGTCGAAAGAAGGTAGCTTTACTCTATATCCTCCATCGGAATTTTTACTCGTTTGAGACTGAGTCAATACTTCCCTCGTGAGCTCTATTTCCTGTTTCCGGAGATCCTCTTGCTGTTGCATTTCCTGTTTTCGAAGTTTTTCCTGTTGTTGTAGCTCCTGTTTACGAAGATCTTCCATTCTCTGCATCTCCTCTCGACGGAGTTCTTCGATCCGTGCTTCCTTTTTCTCTTGCCTCCGTATCTCTTCACGCCTAAGCTCTCCTTGCTGTTGAATCTCGTCTCGGCGCATTTTTAACTCTTCCCGACGGAGCTCGTCCTGACGTTGCTTCTCTTCGTCAGCTCTCGCTAATTCGCTCGCCAATCTGACGACTTCTTGTCCCATGGTCATGCCTGAACTGACCAGCATGGTTATGTAGTCCTTCAGCCTGGCACCTTTACTATCTGAACCAGCTGTAGCTCCTACACCCCATGACGGTGAAAATGTATGTCCCTTCGTCTTCGATCTTGCAGATTCAGACGGTGTAGACGGCTCATCCTGAGTACGTGCGTTCTCCTCTTGGTACAACTTAACATACGTGTTGTCGACGCTTGTCGTGGTAGTAGTGTCAACTGAACTTGCTACTGGCATGGCAGGTGGTATCAATCTCAGCTCTTCTACATCCGATGCTTTAGAAGCCATGGTTGGTTGATATACTAACCCAGACCTTAACTCCATATGCCTACCCCCTTGCTAACGCCTAAGTTCCCTACCAAACAAAATTCCTAACTAATAAAAACTACCTTCAGAAGTAAGATGACAAGCTGCCACGAGCGAGTGTCCGTCCCTTGGCCACGAGCACGAACCGGCAAGAAAGCTCCCCACTCTCCCCACCGCTGCTCCTCGTTGAAGCTAGGTGATGCCCACTGCACCACGGCTCCAGGCGCCCGCCAACCTCCCACTGAAAACAGTTTCAAGCACACCCCAATCTCACAAACACAAAATTATAACGGATTGCACCTTCCTAAACTATCAACACTATGCTAATCTGCTATCACGTCGGGGTCACCAAATATGTCACGGCTTAAGGCCTGGCATTTCCCTCCCTCACCATCCCTGCTCACTAACTAAACCCTCTATGTAAACAAACAACACAAAGTCCCAAGATGCAATCAAAACAATAATTTATTCAATCAAACCCGCACGCAAACTCACGCAAAATAAACAGATTCACAGCATACAGTATTACATACAAAGCAAAATGATGATGCAAGAAGGATGGATAAAGAAATCAAAACAAAATGGAATGTTATAGTCAATCAATAACAAAGATGAATAACTAAATGATTATGATAATCCTTGCTATGAATCAGTTCTTGATTTCAAGTCCCCTTTCCTCTGATAAGTTATGAAGAATAAAACGTGTGCACAGTCTGTGTGTATGCTGGTTATCTAAAGAAGTGAGCTCACTTGCAACTTTGACACAACATAAGGATACTCATCGGTCAAGTGTTGAAGAACACTTTTGGGCGATCCAGTGCTGGTTGCAAGTAGCGGTGTTTTCTCCCCTCGATCCTCCGGCCAAACGACGAGGCTACAGAGATCGAGGGTTGCTTGGAAGAAGAGAATGACGAAGGCTGATGGAGAAACCAAAAGCGGGGTGGACAGGTGACTTGGTGCTGGTCCCAAGATGTCCTGACGCTTCCACCCCTCGACCCTCTGGCAAAATGAAGCTTAGGCGACAGAGGTCGAGAGTGGACAAGTGCGTAGAACCAGCCCAGTGAGATGAACAGCAGAAGAAGTGCGACGAGAGGGTCAAACAAGCAAAACGATGTGGCGGTGGATGATGATGTAGTAGCAAACGTAAAACACAGGTTAGGAGATTAAAGAAGAGAAGACTCATCCTGAAATCAATGACATATCTTCAATTTCTCGTTCCCAGTTATAATGTCAACGACGATAGTCAATAAACCCCCATTCACTTCTTTTCCGATATGTCTGGTTATACAACCTCATTGATAAATTACGACCATCTCAGTTTCAACAAAATGAACGATGCAATATGCGCATTTACCAAATATACTAAATGTCAAAAGCATTTTTATTTACATATTATAAAAAACCAACATTCAGTACGCATTCACGCAGCATGAGGCCGGACAATAATGCTATCCCCTTTTATTTTCCCATCATAGAACTACGTAAACAATGAACATAAAATGGACAACTGAAATTGGAGTCAAGCACACAACACATACATTCGCACCTAGCTCCTCACAAACAGTGGAAAAAGCGACAAGCCACTTACCAGTCCGTGCAGGTGAAAAGGTGGACACTCGACCCAGAGCAACTTGCCTAGACAACGATACTCTATTATAGACTAAGTCAACTTTGACACAAGAATCTATGGTCACTGTAATAGTGCTAAACTATTAATACAGCTTTAGTCACACTCCATTATCACAGCTAGAATTCAAAAGAGAAAGAAAAACCTTAGAAAAAGGATCCAATCTTCTCAGCTTGGCGTTCGAAATAATAATGATTATAGAAAACTCACCAACTTTCAGATCTTGTTCTTTATTCTTACTAAAATTCATAAGCCCCGAGTACTGCCTATATAAAATCTCGTGAATCCCGTGCATAAAGAACCAATACGCAAAACAGGTCGCACTACCCAGTATAGAAAATATTCACTTTTTATATTCAGGTCACAGTACTTAGTTAATATAATATCTACTCGCGACATTCAACAACTTTTTTTCGAGGTTTTCAGATCCCGAACCTAGTTTGCTGAACCTTTTGGACAAAAAAAATGTTTAAGAACCTAGGTTTGTGATCTGAGATCCTAAAAAAAGTGTTTGAACCTCCCAGAACTTTCCACGAATCTTCCAATTAAGACTTTATTATTTTAAGACATTATCCTTTTCTTCCAAGTTTTCACATCCTGAACCTCGGTTCCTGAATATTTTTACTGCTTAATTGGAAGGTTCGACGAGGTTCACTATACTTTTTCTTCGAGGTTCTCGGATCCCGAATCTAAGTTCCTGAACATTCTTTGTCCAAAAGGTTCAGGAACCTTGATTTTGTATCTGAGAACCTAAGAAAATGTTCGTGAACCTATACGAACATTCGAATTAAGACAGGTCATTAGAACGTTTCACATTTTAAAATCAAGCGGAGTCACAGTCGACTATCTTATCCTATCCTATCCCGTAACTCGGAGGTCGTAGGGGCACCACAGATGATCGTTTAACCAGGGTACTCCATCTTTCTCTGTCCTCATCAGCCCTGAAGGCTTTCCAAATGGGCTTCAACTTTGCCAGGGCAGCAGTTGTTTGTGTGATCCTGGAGAGGACTTCCTGTCGGGACCCATTGTCGGATACAATGGCTCCAAAAATACTTGAAACTATGCACTGTGTTGAGGGATTGGCCTTGGACTTTGATGTCCGTGTTGATGCTATTGGTGCTGTTGTCATCATTTTGGTCTTCTCTGCACTTATTTCCATTCCATAGGCTCTGGGGGTGGTGTCAGGCCTCTGTACCAGCTGTTCAAGTTCTTGTTCCTCTCCAGCCAATCCATCAATGTCATCCGCGAAGCGAAGGTTGGAGATTGCTCTACCCCAGATGCTGACTGTGCCTTCGTCATCTGCAAGGGCATCTGACATGATGCGCTCTAGGAAAACGTTGAAGAGTATTGGAGATAGTAGGCATCCTTGACGCGCACCGATTGTTGTTCTGAACCAGTTTCCGATGGCGCTGTTATGGAGGACTGCACTGGTAGCCTTGTAATACAGGCTTTTGATGACTTCAATAATTTTAGGGCTGATGTTGTACACTCGCATGGTTGCGCACAGAGCTGCATGCCAGACTCGGTCAAACGCCTTCTTGAGGTCTACGAACACTTCATATAGATGTGGTTGGTGCTGTAGGTATTTCTTGCAGTCGACTATGCAGAATTATGAGCAACAGGACCCTCGGTCACATACTAAAGGAAGAAGTCAACGTGAACAGTTACAACAATTCAAGTCAACATAAGTCAGGTCAAGTCAAGTCACTTTTGACCTTAACTCAAGAATGACTGAATCGAAATTCATAAACTTTAATGTGTGGACTCTTTATCTACCGCTAAGCATGTTACATCATTCGTATTTGTATTTTCTTAAAGGTCGACGTCATTTGGATTCACCATCCTCTAACACATTTTACGCTGTATCTAAAAATCGGCTGGTCCGATTTGGACAATGGTGTGTTGCTTGGGGATAGTTCAGATGATCGTGGCCACCATATCCTTTTGCTTCGTTAGGGTAAAGCCGAGTCCCAACACTGCCAAGAAAGTAAAAACTTTATTTTTCATCTATGTGGGTCAGTGTCTCGATATACCGCTGGAATGGCCTTTCTTTCTCAGAGTAACTTTAGTTTGCTGTATCATAATAAAACTCAGAAACCAAGGTGTAGGTGATCGTGACCCCAAAGGTTTGCACGGAAAAAATCCTGCATACTGCTAGCTTTGCGGGCGTGCACCTATTAGCAGATTAATAATCTCACAGTGAATGATTTATTGGCTGCTGAGTGCTTGTGTTCGTGGCCACAGAAGGAGGCTCATTGTCCTGGTAATGAGGATTGAACAGCCGTTTACGCTTTGACTACGACATAACGTCTGCTGTGTGGGCAGCTAACTCAACACAATCATATTTCCTCGGATTGAATTAACACGGGCATAATTCTGCAGCTTTAGCCTACACGCGCGCGCGCAAGCGCACGCCCTCTCCATCGCACCCCCCCCCCCCCACCCACACACACACTCTCTCACTTACACACACGTACACACACGCATATGCACACACGCATACACACACAACAGAACCAGTTAGTTATTAATTGCTTTCTGGGTCCAGCGGACTGCAAAGAGCCGAATCAGGACCACAAAATCAAGACCACAACTTCGCTAAAATTAATAAGTCAGGAAAGAGATGGGAGCGAGACAAACAGAAAGAGACAGAGATAGACCGAGAGCGCTACAAAGACCGAGACTGGAAGAGAATGTAAGCTTATAATTGTATGCATATGTAACGCGTCTCTATATTTGCGTTATCTTGTGAGAGTTAATCTAAACTACTTAATTTTATACTTGTACGGGAAAAGGGCATGACAAACCAAATTATAATTTAAGACATACAAAATAAAACCAATCTCACTTTCGTTCACAAAGGTTTGCCATGCGCTCAAATAAATCACAATAACTATAGCTTATCTTCATTTATCCAATTTTAATAATCTAACTAATATACATCATTCAAGTAACATAAGATTCTCATGCACATAAACTCTAACTAACAATACATACGATGTTCAAATAAATTCATTTCATCTTACCTCATTTTCTTCTCTTTTCCACTCTCCCTTCCTCCTTTGGGAAACCACTAATTCTTGCCCTAAAAATCAATCTTCACTCACTAACTAACTCACTGACTACTTACCATCTAATTCTGCTCTCACACCAATTTCTAAGCATTGTACACCTACACTTTATACTCTATACATATTCTACAATTACTATAAATTCTCTCCTGCTCTTAGTCACATTATAAATAAAACACTCTAAGGGCTACCCCTAGACAAGATGGAGCAAAGTTGTTCTAGGTCTGTCAGAAGCAGGAGACCAGAGATAAGAGGAAGATTTCTTTGTTCGTCGTGGGTTAAATACTACAAGTTTCCCAAGAAGCATCTCTCTCTAGATAAGGTAATGCGCCAGGCTCCAGCCAATCATGAACTAAGAACTGTCCGGGCGCTCCCTATAGGAAAAATAGCCGGAAGTAGGTACTTGTATGCGTCATGCAACTGACCATGCAAACTATAAACCTTCCCGGCCAGCAACTGCAGTAAATGCTGACCAGGCGATGTATATCGCACGTGCCAACGTTATACTAACACTTTGTACACCGGAGTCACTATTGTAAGCAGGCCAGACTAAGCAATCTTTAATCATCCTTTATCATCATCCTCTTCCCCCGTATAACTTTCCCTCAAAGGTTATAATTGCCTCCGGCCTGCGAAGGAGCGTCCTCGCTCCTTAAAAGGTAACCATGAAGAGGGAAGAAAAAAAATCAAAGAGGGCACAAAGTGACGTTACTAAAGAGATCTAAGGAGGCGAAGTGGCGAAGATGAGGTAAGACTTACAAAAT
This sequence comes from Oncomelania hupensis, assembly GCA_036898135.1. Classification (NCBI taxonomy): domain Eukaryota; kingdom Metazoa; phylum Mollusca; class Gastropoda; order Littorinimorpha; family Pomatiopsidae; genus Oncomelania; species Oncomelania hupensis. Next base: position 39,647,545 of record CM072521.1, on the reverse strand, counting down.
ATAAAAATTGCAAAAGAAAGTTGCATGCACCAAATGACAAGTAAGCACAAAACACCGAAAAACACAATTAAATAAGTCCGACGGCAAATTACTGGAAAGTTTACGTGCCACAAAAAATTTTAAGGTAGTGCAGGAACCTGAAGTGAAGACCGATGAACCCAACAACAGAAACGACCAAAAGGGCTATGAGGACATTTGGCAACGAGGACACATGAGGACTGTCCCCACAAGCCAAGCAGCACCTTAAGGCGTTTACGCGTAAGTGAGCGTAAATAATATTGTAGACGGACATGTAGACTTGCTATTGACGAAGGAACGTGGAGTGTCGCCAGAAGAAGATTGTGACGTCACCGCACCATGCAAACCTCCGTTGATGGAGAAACCGTGGTGTAGCGGACCTTGCAACCAGGATTCGACCGTAGATTATGACGAAATACGTAGTGTCTGAAAGAAGTAGTCCCACATGACGAGGCACCCAGGAGTATGCAGCAAGCGAGGGGGATGGGAGTGTGCGTTTAGGTGGAGCACACAAAGGGAATGGGAACGGAGATTACAGCATAGTAAAGGAGAAGAGCTCCAACCTCGTTTAGCGACAGTCTTTGCTCTCCCCCGTCTGTAATAGAGGAACATGGGAGATGATCAAAACTTTGGGAGAAGGTGGTAGAATGTTTGGTCAGGGAATACTAGGAGGGATGTTCTCTGCAACTGGATGAAGTGGGCAAATTGGGGTAGGGGCAAGCAGTCCAAGTGGGTGTAGGTGGGAACGAAGGTTGTGAAGATTTCAGACAATAGGCGAAGGCGAGATCTTTCATCAGGGGTGCTTCGTTAAATGAAGATGAAAGGTCTAATGCAATCGTAGACGGGTATAACGTTGACGTGACGAAAAGGTCCAAGAAGGCCAAGGCAGGGTAAGGCGATGGCTGAAGAAGGGAGGTACTGCATGGTGTGATGGTGACATCACTTGGAGACGTTGATGTTCGTGAAGGTATGAAGACATCCCCGAAGACTAAGGTAGATACGAGACATATTTATCAGAAAGTCAATATGACACGTTGATCACTGTTACGAAAGTTTTGTTGGAACATGTTTGTTTTTAAAGTATAATTGTCACAACCACTGCAAAGCGTCCAAGGCACTGAATATCAATATTAATTACGACACACCAAATATGTGACATGGTAACACCGTGACGGACATGCTATAACCTGCAAACAACACTATTGAATTAAAATCACCACAACATCTCAAAGGAACATGAGAAAAATAGAAAAGCAAACAGTTGATAAACTTGGTTGAAAACGGCAAAGACCGATACACAATCAACCATAAAGCATTATACCATCGAAATGACAAACGTGAACAAGAAAAACATTTAAAATCAACAAGTAAAAATGTGAGCAAAATATTCACAAAAGACATGAAAGAAGAACAAAAACCATTAAAGTGCAAAACAACCAATTTAACAAGTTTTAGAAAAAAAATTAGAAAAAGAGAAAAAAAAAACGTTACAAAGTAAGGGAGTCATAACGAGGAAGTCATCAATTGATGAGCAAACACTGTGCCATGTCAAGGCAACTTCAAAAAGGCAAAGTGATAACAATAACACTAGAACTAACATGTGTGAAATAACAAAAAGTGTAAACCTTAAATAAGACATAGGAGAGATACCGAGATAAACAGAAAAAGTAGAAGAAGGGTAAAATTGATCACTAGGACGAAACACACAGATGAGGGGAGACAACTGAAGATCAGAGCACATAGAGGGAATGGATAGACACGAAAAAGAAGAGAGAGAGGTCTGCTTATGTGAGGGAGAAAGTACTACAAGACCGAGAGGTCAAGAGGTTAAAGGGTCACCTCTATGAATGAACATTCCTATCATGTGTAAACTAGGAATTTCTTAGCGTACGGAAAAGAATGGGGAAGGTCGGACAGAAGGGGAGATAACAAAGAGATCGACAGACAAGAATGGTACCTAAAAAAAAACGGCATCACAATAAAATAATAGGGTAAAAATAATTATGCTATAAAAGAGATGTCCAATACAAAGAATTATACAATAAGATTCTTAAAGATTATATTTATAGAAAATAAATAGGAACATACAATGTGGAGCACAACGAAATATAAGTTATCATTGATCATGAATAAAAAACACACACACGAAATAATGCCAATAGAGAGTAATAATTCAAACATGATACATGAACACGAGTGAGTTGCAGTGGCCATGATACACAAACCAATGCAAAAAAATTTAAAATTAAAATTGAGTATACATTAAGTCGAGCATCTGTGAGACTCTTGTCTACCAGACGCAATTCAGTAATTAAAAACACAGTCCATTAAATATAAAGTCATAAGCGAAGAACTTGTAAATTACGTTATAGATACGGATACAACATCAATAATATTGCGAGTACAACATCAAGGTTATTAAACACACAACATCAACGTTACTGCACACACATTGTAAGGTTAAAGTGAGAATAAGTGTCAGCAAAATACGTGTACACAAAATCATTGAAAACCCATGGAAAATTCCAATGTCATTAACATGCACATAGAACACACTGAATAAACCCAAATACAATAAAAAGTAAGTGTCATCTCTAGACATTGTAGTAAAGTGAGCGACAACGTTGCTGAATAGTGCAACACACTTCAGGGAAATGAACACATGTAACAATTAGAAATTCAAATGAGTGCGTTGCAACATAAATAAATACCACAAGGAATCATAGTAATTGTAAACATTGCATGTTGAATAATAAATGAAAGTACGCAAAGATCAGTAAGGAACATGCACATGAATCAATCCACCATGTGCTGATTCGTAAAAACCCGTAATGAGCACCATTATCAAAAACAAGTAAATAGAAGTGTCAACATCATGCACAAAAGGTTGACCCAAGGATTTTATCTCAACAATTGACAAAACTGTTGCCGACTGTTGCGAGAAAATATCACACACATCAATGAACACTGCATGCAACTGTCATGCGTATCATGCATAGCATTTCCGAGATGGATGATGAATATCGTTACCCGTTCACACAAGAACCGTAGGCAACAATTGAACATAGCATTAATGAAAAGAACTTTAATCACTTTCATCCATTTCGGATTGCAGTTGAATTAGTGACGGAGAAACCGAAGCCGTCGCCTTTTTCAGTGGCGAATCACGAGAACGAGCATCCTGCTTTGAGGATGATTGAGTACCGAATTTATTTTCACGTCTCATACTGTGAGACAAGAATGCGCCGCACGCGGGGAAGATGCACGATTTCTTCCGTTTGTGTATTGTAACATATAACTCAAGCCATGTAATATCGAGATCAGGAGGTGTAACGCATGGAAACCTCCGCAAAGATAACGGAATCATTTATTTATAGTAAAATAATATTGACTAGGACAAGCTGGGAGTGTGACAAAATAAATATTTACTAAGCGCTGGCCATTAAAAAGTTCTTAGTTAACTTCCGTACGATAAATTGTAGTCTTCAACAAGTAGAACGAATAAGAACAATAAGTAGTAAGGCGAAGGTAAGGAGGAGAACGGAAGAAAAGGAGGTGATGGGCGAGATAGAGTAGAGCATTAGGCGAAGAAAGGGAGGTGGGCGGAAGAAAAAGGAGGGGGAAAAGCGCCTTGGGGATAATAGAGACAAAGATAGGATAGACCAAAAGTTACACTGCGCCGAATAGTAAATCCAGCTGTGAGACTAGTGTCCGTCAGCAAGGAAAGGAGGCTGACCAGACAAGATAGCCAAGAAGTCTGGGATGTTGACTAATCGAGTGGCAGGAGGCGTTGTGTGATTGATGGGAACTGGTGGCGTGATAACCTGAAAAATTTGAAACAAAGTTGTCCTGGAAGAAATGAGCATATTAATGGTTAAACACAAGTCATCACCTTGAAAAGCAACTATATATTCTGTTGTCCATAATAAATTGTAGAATGAACAATGTTAAAATTACTTCATGAGCTACACATATCGTGCTAATGTTACCTGAATGTTAAATACAATTTAAGGCTAGGTATTGGCAGGATTGTTACTTTAGGTCCCGTGATGATATAAGTCAGTTGCCAATGCTGGATAGTTGTTACCAGATGACCAAGATCTTTGAAGAAGACGCCATCAATCAAGCGAGCTGCATGAGTTGTCACCACTCCAGTGATGAAGGTAAGTAGAAGAAGGGAGGAGAAAAAGAAGCGACTGAAACAATTAAAGAACAGTGAACATGTGATATAACGTATTCATGATAAGAAAACGAAAACAAGTGACATCTCTGACGTGAGATGAATAAGGTAGGCCAAAGGAAGAAGCTATCTTCTGCAAGAAAAAGGGTAAAAATACATTATAAATACAGAAGGTGAAGCTGGTCATCTGAAAGAAGACGTGTTAAACAATTCAATACAATCTGGCAAATTATAAATAGTAGTAATATGAAAAGTAGTAGTCCGTACTAATCAAACTGGAAATGTACCCCAAGTATGTCTTCTGTCATACGTACAAATTTATTCTTCAACTTAGAACTGAATTTTGTCACATTACAAAAGAATTGGACCCGTAAATAAAATGATGGAACGATACTTATCAATCCGTATCATGACTAACGTCACGAAGTGACGAAAAGCTTGTCGCGATTCAAACCCTTGCATGAAACGGAGAGGAAGGTATCATCAACATCGGTTCTGCAACTTAAAAACTGAATAAAAGATTAGACACATCATCATACACACCAAGTATGATGTCAATCAATCACACACATCCCCAAAATGTCTAAGTCCGCTAAGTCATTAGGCTTGAAAAGCATGCAAAGGCACCACATCACTGTAAACAAGTGATCATGTTATTATTCCCCAAGCCTCGTACAAGCCTGGATACAGTAAGACTCAATGCAAGTATTGCAGAGTCAATCCCATCTTAATTTAAGGTACACCACATGTACCTTTACCCAGTACAGCATTTGTGTACTTGTTCACTGTAGTGTCCCCGTTTACACTAGAATTCGTACCACCGGTGTACGCAAATTTCGTACCACCTTATGTACGACAGCATCACATCGCATCTCTTAGATCCTCAATAAATTACGTACTTCCTCACGTACGTTCAATTTCCATCGTCATGGAACGTCTCATCACTACTCATACTTAGTGATTTCCCCACATTTATTGTACTTATTAGCGCACATTTCAGCTTATGCGCACGAATTGGTACCTTGTATATCAACATCCTCATCGTCATCATCATCATCATCATCATCATCATCATCATCATCATCATCATCATCATCATCATCAACATCATCTTCATCATCATCATCATCATCATCAACATCATCTTCATCATCATCATCATCATCATCATCATCATCATCATCATCATCATCATCATCATCTTCATCATCATCATCATGAATGCTTAAGCAGTGCATTCATTTGCTTCATCGTTTTCGTAATGAATCAAACACATAGTAAACATTATCAGTGCTTCATCAACAAGGTGTGGGCTCCAAAATATGACCCTCAATGACTTATATAGTCTGTCATGCAAGACAAGTATTACACCATATGAACCACAATAAAAACAAGTATGTATACTTTGTACAATCCTTAGTGTAATTAGTTTGAACATAGTCCGGATTATGATCGCACTTTGAAACACCTAGGTAATCACCGTTTGCGATTTCGACGTCTCGTACGTCCTTGCAAAGTTTTATTTACATGAAATTGCTGAATTAACTTTTCAGATATGTTAGTCGCGGGTTCCCACGTAGTGTTCGAGTACCCTCGCCACTTAACCCTATAGTATCTTTGTCCATTTCTCATCCTTGTTGCAAGCAATCGTTCTACCTCATACACAGGCTCTTCAATATCTGTACTTGACGATGATACCACCGTATCACCTTGAGACTGACCTGTGCTCGTTACCTGCGACCTGTTTTGAGAAATACGTTTAGGAGGTACATTCTTTTGTGACGCTCGACCCTTCTCCTGGGATCGAGTATCACTAGTTTCATCGTTTTGTTGTGTAGCTTTCTTGAGTCTCACACTTTGAGTTTCACTGCTGTCCTCCGTTTGCACAGCCTTGTTTTCATTGTCATCATATAGTTTCTCAGGTTGTGTACCACTATCACTTTGTGTTTCGTCATCACTAGAAGTATCATTAGAAGGTTCAAGGTCAGTTTCACTTTCTGTTTCTTGATCATCGAGTTCTGAAAGAATATTTGTAGGGCGATCTTGGGGATCAAAGAATGGCTTTAAACGCATAGCATGAACAGGTGAGGACATCTGTTTGTTGTCAGAACTTCGTCTGATAATGAAAACATTATTGGGGAGCTCGAGACAAATATAGTAAGGACCAGACCACTGACGAGCTAATTTCCTTGACACTCCAACTTTAACTTTTGGCGTATATAACCAAACTTTTTGTCCGACAACAAATTTGTGTGGTCGAGACGTCTTGTCGTATTGACGAGAATACTTTTCTTGAGCACTTTTGATATTTGTGGTCACTATTTGTTGAGTAAGCTGAAAACCTTCTAAAATATCCTGCATACATTGCTGAGCGGGTGCGGGGAGCTTCGAGGTAGGTATTAAAGCTACATCAAGGGGAAGTCTGCACTCTTTCTTGAACAACAAGAAATATGGTGTGAATTGAGTAGATTCTGTAGCTGGAGTCACACGATAAGCTGAGAGAACCGCTGGCAAATGTTTTGCCCACTCTTTAGTATTCTGTGCACACAATGTACGGAGAGAAGTAACCATATAACTGTTGAAACGTTCACACTGAGCATTTGTCTGTGGATGATACGCACTTGTTCTCAAACGTGTAACTTGAAAAATTGCACAGAGTTCACTGACCAGTTTAGATAAGAAATTCTGACCTCTGTCAGATAACAACGAATCAGGTGCTCCATATCGACAAAATATCTCTCGATACAAAACCCAAGCCACCTCTGTAGCTTCAGACGTAACCAATGGAAAAGCTTCAGGCCACTTGGAATAAGCATCAACAATAAGAAGAATATATTTATACCCTTCAGTAGTGGTCTCTAACGGTCCTAAAAAGTCAATGTGTAATCTTTGAAACAACCCTTGTACTGGAATGGGACATAGAGATGGTCTCTTTCCTGCATAATCCCGTTTACTCTGTTGACAATCTAAACAGCTCTTCACATACTCTGTAATATCACCGTACATGCTAGGCCAAAAATATTTGAGTCGAATCGACTGATAAGTTCTTTCAACACCTTGGTGAGCACCGGCCATGAGAGAGTCATGATATGCTAACAATACATCATTTCGCAACGAATGTGGCACTACTAACTGTTTAACTACCCGGTCCTGGCGATGACCAGGCCCTTTGGGATACCACAAGTGATATAGTATACCGTCTTCCAAGATGTGATCCTGTGCGTCAAGCACAATTCTTCGAGCTACACGTTGATCATCGGGTAATATACCTTCAGTCATGTATTCAAGGATGGGAGAAGACTGTGCATCTTGTTGCTGCAAACCGTTGGATGATTTTAGGCTCGGTGGTATCAATAATATACACGCGTTCTTGTGCCCAACAATCAACACTGTCGGAAGGTGTAGTATTGTCTGTATTGATACTAGGCTTAATTTGCTGTACAGGAAAAAGTGGAGGTAAATCACCTGCTTCCTGACTGTCTTCTTCGGGTATATCAGGATATGTACGTCGAGTAAGTGAGTCAGCATTACCATGAGCTTTTCCCGGCTTGTATTCAATGTCAAAATCATATGCCTGAAGAAAAATCATCCACCGTCCTAATCTACCAGTGGGGTCCTTAGTGGTTTTCAAGAACTGGATGGCAAAATGATCAGTCTTAACCGTAAATTTACGATTAGCTAAATACACACGGTACTGTTTAATTCCTTCCACCACTGCTAAACATTCCCGTTCAGAGATAGACCATTTTCGCTCTGATTCTCTCAATGCGCGACCACCGTAACTGACTACTCTTTCACGCCCACTATCATCTACTTGACCGAGAACATAACCAATGGCGTGAGACGAGGCATCTGTATACAGAATGAACAGCTTGCTAAAGTCTGGGAACGATAACACAGGCGCCGTAGTTAACGCCTCTTTGAGTTTATCAAAAGAAATTTGGCACTCTTCACTCCATTGAAATAGAACGTTCTTAGCGAGCAACCTATTAAGAGGAGTCGCTATTGACGAAAATCCTTGCACAAACTTTCTGTAGTAATTAGCAAGGCCTAAGAATGAACGCAAATCGCGCTGTGAGCGAGGCACAGGAAAATTCTTCACCAATGCAATTTTATTTGGGTCGGCAGAAACACCATGTTTAGAGATAACATGACCAAGATATACCACCTCCTTGACCGCAAATTGACACTTAGCAGGTTTCATCTTGGGATTAGCTGCTCTCAGATGATTGAAAACATCACTCAAATTGTCTAAATGTGTTTGAAAGTCTTTTGAAAACACAATTATGTCATCAACATAAACCAGTGCCGTTTTATAGTTCAATCCGCGTAAAGCGGTTTCCATGACACTTTGGAAAATCACAGGAGAGTTCTTTAACCCAAAAGGAACACGTTCAAATTCATACAGTCCAGAGTGACAAATGAACGCTGTTTTTGCCTTTGAATTCTCTGCTACCGGAATTTGCCAAAATCCGGACATAAGGTCCATCACTGAAAATATTGAGGAACCACTCAATAAGTCAACACAATCCTCAAACTGTGGAAGAGGATAATTAATAATAGTGGTTATTGCATTCAATTTACGATAATCGACTGCAAATCGATAGTCACCATTTTTTTTCTTCACCATCACAATGGGTGATGAATAAGCACTTGTGCTTGGTCTAATGATTTGATGCTGTAGCATGTCGCTTACTTGCTTATCAATCTCATTCTTGATATGAGGAGATACGCGATACGGGCGTTGTTTTACAGGCGGGTTATTCGCAGTGTCAATATGCATTTCTTGCAACTGAGTAAGTCCTAACTCTGACATATTAATGGCAAACACATCTCTGTTTGATAAAAGAAACTCAGCCATTTGCTGTTGCTGTTCTTCTGAAAGATCAGAATTAGAAAGATCAATACCTAACTCTTGCAAACTTGACCTCACTTTGGGTAAATTCTCAGGGGCCACATTAACAGGAGCTACTAATGGCATGGGAGACTGTGCAATAACCTCACTCACCTCCTCGAGATAGCCAATTACTGTGCCTGGTACAATCGTCACGGTTGCGTTAGTATTATTCAACAATTTTCCAGCAACCCTTCCCTGCAGTACCTTTGTAACTGTTCGTGCCGGCATGACCCCCCATGCTTTAGCAAATGACTGGCGAGGTTCAAACACAAATGTTTTTCCAGACTGTCTCGTGTTGACCTTGAGAGATACTATCATTTCTGACCGTGGAGGAATTTCCGTCAAAGTATCTATAATTGCTTCCTCCCGTGTTTCCTCTTTGAAAAGAGAAGTTGCCGTTAGACCATTGTACAAAATGACCTGTGCATTCACTAAATCCACGACTACTTGATGTTCAATCATAAAATCTAACCCTAATATGAGCGAAATATTAATATTTTCCATGACTGCAAAAGTTTGAACTAACTCTATATCTGCCATTACAAAAGGAATGGTCACCTGACCTTTAATTGTAACCTGTGTACTGGCTAAGCCTCGCACCTTAGTTATAGTAGGAGGGTGCATCGGAAAATGTTCTGCTAAACACAACTTGTTATAGAGTTCTAAACTCATACAAGAAAGAGAAGCTCCTGTATCTACCAACGCATATGTAGGTATATTCTGTATTCGTAATATCACCCGATTTGAGACATCATTATTGATAATACCAATGGTATGTTTGTTCTCCGGCCTACGCTTCATCCTCCGGACGTCACGTCGCCTAAACCGGAGGAATCCCTATTGTGGTTGTTGGAAAGGTGGAGATTTGCACACAATATGCAAATGTCCCACCCTACGACAATTGCTACATCTTGTATATTGGTATGGGCAATGCGACTTTCGATGGTCCGTGGCACCACATCCATAACATTGAAAAACACGCATTGGATATGTAGGCCTGACATGTACACCTGGCCCTTGGCGCTTTGGGAAAGGCAGAGGGCGATTTATCTGATAAGTATTGATTATTCTGGGCGTCCGTGGCATTCGTGTTTGCTCATTACGAACGGCAAACTGGAGGGGCTGTTTAGGCACTGGATTTCTGTACACTTGATTAGCAGCCTGAGGATAAGACTGATAATCATTATGCATGACCTGAGGCACTGCAGACGTCGACTGGTCCAGTGACGCAATCGTAGCTTTGCGCAAGCTCACCATTTCAGAAGTAATTTTACTGATCTGAGAAGTCAGTTCTTGTATGGTCTGATCATTAGAATTTTCTGTTTTGAAAGCCTCCGCCACTTTTGCATAACGGAGCACATCTTCTAACGTATTAGGCTCTCTCTGCAGCACAAATGATTTCAATGAAGGTCGAAGTCCTCTAACTATTGCTTCCATAATGTCCCTATCTGTCTTTCTCAGTTCACGCCCCAACTTCATCATGAATTGTCCATACACCACCACAGACTCCTCCGATTTTTGAGCACGCGTGTTGAACTCGTCCAAACGCACCCAACGAAGTGTTTCATGAGGAAAATATCTCTCAACAAAAGCGTCTTTCAAGTCCGCAAACGTAGCGGTATGTTCTGAAGTTAAACTATCGTACCACACAGCAGCATTGTCTCTCAGAAAAAGAGGAAAAATTTTAGCTACTCGAGGCCTATCCCACTGTTTCAACTCCACATAAAGTTCAAATCTTTTTAGCCACAGCATAGCATCCTCACTTTCACTTCCTAAGAAGGCCTCCGGGCTCAAACTACCTGGCAGCTCTATAGGCGCGTCTACTGATGCATGAAGATATCGCCGCCGGGAAGAGTCTTGCGTATGGTAACCAGCCCTATGAAAACTATTTTCACTCTCCATGCTTGGGGTCGGCGTGTCTAACTCCCGTTGACTTTGGAAATAAGTATTTTCCTGGACTTGCAACTCGGATGTCGGACTAAAGACACTCCCTACTCTAAATGTCGTTTCTAAATTGTGTTGATCCAACCTTCCATTTAACACACTATGTCGCAGATCGTCCTCTTCGTCCTGCAGTTGAGACAGTCTATTTTCTATATCTCTTATCTGTGCAGTAGTGTCTAGCACACTCTGATTTACTTGTGCTAATGATGCAACCGCCCGAGGGACCACCCTTGACCGTAAGTGATAAGCGCCCGCCAAATCTAAGGATTCTATTGAACTACTATCAGCGTTAAGTGGCCTTGGAAAAGTGATCGGCACCTGGAGCGTAGCTTTTCGAGCCTTGGACATTGCTAATCCCGTTTAACATCATTAAAACTCTAAACAACTGTTCTTCCCCTTACTATTCTTCTCCCAGACCCATCTACAAAAACTAAAATCTTCTTGTTGTTGTTTTTGTTGTTGTTGTTGTTTTAACAACAATTCTTTCGAACTTCCCTCACACAGAGTCTGTGAAGTTCTTCTATGTAACCTATCGTGTACCAAGCACGGGCTGGGAGATAAGCAAACTTTTCATAGAAAGACTCCTCATGATGAAAACTGTCATAGATATCCCCCGCCACCTCGTCCATGACCACCAGCGTGTTTTCGGAGGGATCGAAAAGTCTATCCAACAGAATGCTTTTGATGGCCTTTATGTCCTCCTCCTCTTCGATAATTATATATTCTTCCCACAAGGCTTGAGAACTCAAATGCTCAAAAAAAATCCTATGATCCGGCGGACAGGGAATTGTAGTGTCTCTTGGTGGAGAATCCCATTCGTCTCCCATCTTACACACTAAAATTTGCTCACTTGAAAATGAATTAATTCAACCAAAATTTTACCCTTACAACTAGACAAACCGCAAGTCCACCAATGTAACGCGTCTCTATATTTGCGTTATCTTGTGAGAGTTAATCTAAACTACTTAATTTTATACTTGTACGGGAAAAGGGCATGACAAACCAAATTATAATTTAAGACATACAAAATAAAACCAATCTCACTTTCGTTCACAAAGGTTTGCCATGCGCTCAAATAAATCACAATAACTATAGCTTATCTTCATTTATCCAATTTTAATAATCTAACTAATATACATCATTCAAGTAACATAAGATTCTCATGCACATAAACTCTAACTAACAATACATACGATGTTCAAATAAATTCATTTCATCTTACCTCATTTTCTTCTCTTTTCCACTCTCCCTTCCTCCTTTGGGAAACCACTAATTCTTGCCCTAAAAATCAATCTTCACTCACTAACTAACTCACTGACTACTTACCATCTAATTCTGCTCTCACACCAATTTCTAAGCATTGTACACCTACACTTTATACTCTATACATATTCTACAATTACTATAAATTCTCTCCTGCTCTTAGTCACATTATAAATAAAACACTCTAAGGGCTACCCCTAGACAAGATGGAGCAAAGTTGTTCTAGGTCTGTCAGAAGCAGGAGACCAGAGATAAGAGGAAGATTTCTTTGTTCGTCGTGGGTTAAATACTACAAGTTTCCCAAGAAGCATCTCTCTCTAGATAAGGTAATGCGCCAGGCTCCAGCCAATCATGAACTAAGAACTGTCCGGGCGCTCCCTATAGGAAAAATAGCCGGAAGTAGGTACTTGTATGCGTCATGCAACTGACCATGCAAACTATAAACCTTCCCGGCCAGCAACTGCAGTAAATGCTGACCAGGCGATGTATATCGCACGTGCCAACGTTATACTAACACTTTGTACACCGGAGTCACTATTGTAAGCAGGCCAGACTAAGCAATCTTTAATCATCCTTTATCATCATCCTCTTCCCCCGTATAACTTTCCCTCAAAGGTTATACATATATGCGTGTGCGTAAGTTTGTGAGAAGAAGAAGAAGAAGAAGAAGAAGAAGAAGAAGAAGAAGAAGAAGAAGAAGAAGAAGAAGAAGAAGAAGAAGAAGAAGAAGAAGAAGGAGAGAGAGAGAGAGAGAGAGAGAGAGAGAGAGAGAGAGAGAGAGAGAGAGAGAGAGAGAGAGAGAGAGAGAGAGAGAGAGAGAGATTATATGTGTATGTATATATGCGTGGTGCGTAAGTTTGTGAGAAGAAGAAGAAGAAGGATAGAGTGCATATTTGCGTTTGTGTGCGTGCGCGTCGCGCGCACGTGTGTGTGTGTGTGTGTGTGTGTTTGTTTGTGTGTGTGTGTGTGTGTGTGTGTGTGTGTGTGTGTGTGTGTGTGTGTACACAACCACTCCAAGAGGATAGATTGCTGAAGGTCGTGACAGGGACGGTACCTCACTGTATCAGAAGAGCCTTTGGTCACCTTGCCAAGGGGAGAAAGGGATGCACAACAGCTCAGCCGTTAGAGCACTAAATTTTTTTTTTTTAAAGAACCTGGGCTTGATCCCGAGTGTTCCGGCATTAACATGGATCTCATCTATATATTTGAAGCAAATTCAACTGTAGTCATGTCTGTGGTACCTGTCACTGAAAGTATTTTTTAAGGCCATTAAGGCCGACAAACGTCTCTGTAATGACGTTAACAAACAAAACAAAAAACCCCAATGTGAGCGCTTGTGACGAAACGTGAAATGGCGACGTCAAACAGCACAACTGGCTTTCCCGTTTGTGACGTAGAATTATACATGTAGGCCTACAAGATGGGTCGACAGTGTGCTTGTCTCTGGGCGTGGAGTTTCATCTTGTTAAAAGACATGGTATCAGCATATACTGACAGTTATTGGAAAAGCGAAAGGATCAATTTCTGCCAAGACCACCAATGACTGTCAGGGTTTGTGACGTAGGAGTGGATTATCGGATTTTTCGATAGCGTTACATTACATTACATGATTATTGCTTTAGGTCCAGCGGAGTCTTCCGAGCCAAATCAGGACCGGACAACCCCTGATCCGCATAAAAGATCTGCTGAAACAACCCTAGGGGTAAAACTGAAGGCTCTCCACCAGCCAGTCACTTTACAATAAAGACATCCCACGCAGGGGACGATGAGGCTATACTCTAATTTATCGAACCCCGTTTACAAAAACTAAATAGAATACAAACATCATTATAAATAATCAACAAAACACATACATAGAAAATGCCTACATTGCTAAATAATAACATCATAGGAAGCCCTAGTGACCACCTGGCAGAAAGCGTCCAATATTCCCAAGCTGATCCAACAGACCTCACACACAAATGAGGAGTCTTGTCCCGGAAGAGTTTTCAAGAAAAAAAAGGTAGATGACTGGTCTAGCGAAGAAGAAGATAGTACAGCAGATTGATAGAACAGAGCAGGAATGAGAAAGAACAAATGAGAAAGACAGCGACAGTAGGAATTTAAAGCACTAAATTTCCAGAAAGTGGGGACACTATTTATACTGAAATCCCCGGCACCCCAACGGGGGTTTCAATAGCGTTGTCAGCTGCACTCGGCAATTTCCAAAAACATGTACCTTGGTTGTGGTATACGGTGGCCAGACTGCGGTTCAAAAGCAAAAGTGGGGACCCGTGTAGACTGTACTTTGGACGTACGCTTGAACCCACAAAATGCGTTTTTAGGACGGGTCGGTACCCCTTTAAACTGACCCGTGAACCCACTATTGAAAATTATAATTCGAGTCGATTCCTGTGAAAATCAAAAAAACAACAACAGCAACAGAAAGACAGACAAAACTAAGCACTTGAACCACTGTGCCAACTCTGCTAACCGAAATGCTATCCCTATATACACAGCACAGACTGGTGTGCGCCGGTGGACACTGGCTCTAAGGAGATGGGTCGGCCCTCGTGTCCACAGGGTCGATGGCGGATCGTGAGTGTTAAATCGGTAAGGGCGATTAGTTTCTTTCTTAAGCCCCCAGCATCTATCTCCAGGACCATGCGTCAGTTTGTTACAGCTGCAGCATCCAATCTGAAAGACTATTTCCTTAAGGGCGCCCCAGCATCAGTCGAACCGTAAGGCCCCTTTAGACTGACCGCACGAAACGTGGTCCATCCTATCAGTACCTCAACGTCCACGCAAGGGGGGCTTTGCAATAATGAAAGCTTCGTTAAAATAATTCTCCAAAACAAACACGGTAACGGCTAGCAATGTCTTTCTTTCAGCAACGTAACTAAGCATAATTCCTGTAACATTATGATTATCATATTACAATTTGTGTACCATCAGACTGAGCAAATGACACTCACAACTCCCTTTTCGCCCCAAACCTTATTCATCTTCTTCATCCTATCAATCGCTCGCAGCCCTTACTCTTCCCGATCTCTCTCTCTCTCTCTCTCTCTCTCTCTCTCTCTCTCTCTCCCCTCTCTCCACAGTATTACTCTCTTCTTACACAATTTTGTGAAATTAGACCATCAATGTGTCATACCTGAAATTACAGTCCATGAAGATGAGAAATATCTCTCATCATTAAAAAAACAAAAGTCCATGGGTCTCGATAATGTCACTACTTTTGTGTGTGCCAAACGTTCACTTCCATACATAATTGATTCGTTAACTTACCTATATAACTTAAGTATTAGGCCACGCGTTTCTCCGGATATTTGGAAATATGAAAAAGTGATTCCTTTACCAAAAGGAAAAGATCTTATGGCATCAACAACTTCTGCCCAGTATCCATGTTGTCGGTATTGTCTAAACCTCTTGAAATAAATTATTTATATTAATGTTATGCAGTTTATTGAACAACAAACTGTGGTATTCTTTCAGTCTGGATTTTGTAAATATCACTCGTGCCACACTGCCCTCACGTCTATGTGTGATTCATGGTTATCGTCTATCACTCAATCCCAAATCGTAGGTGCTGTGTTTCTTGATCTCAAAAAAGCATTTGACCTTGTTGATAATAGATTCCTAGTAGATAAACTTCAACTGTACATTAAAAATGATCGTAAAGTCAATCTACTGATTGCTAGGGAACAACAAGTATTCTTGATGGGATTTACTCTTGCTTAGATATTGTCACAACCGGTGTACCCCAAGGATCTCTTTTGGGTCCGTTACTATTTTAATAATAATAATAATAATAATAATAATAATAATAATAATAATAATAATAATAATAATAATAATAATAATAACAATAATAATAATAATAATAATAATAATAATAATAATAATAATAATAATAATAATAATAATAATAATAATAATGAATGCTATATACGCGCTATTTCCAAGTCACTAATCAGACTCAAAGCGCGGCAATCTGTACCAACATACACGCTTTCATGTTCCACCCACTCTCACATACACATCTATCACTCAAACGTGGTGTAAAGGCATGGAAATCGCTATTAAAAGACGGAAATGAAATCGAATTGTTAATTTTGAAATTTTAGGTTGACTGCATCCAATATCATTATTGCAGTGAGGGAGCAAACCGGAGTACCCGGAGAAAACCCTCGGTGACCTGAATAGTCTCGTACCTAAATCACATTTCGCCCCTTTGCGGGAATCGAGCCCGCGATTTTCGGTATAGGAAACCGGCGATTAAACCACTGCACCACGAGGCCACCCCATTGTGCCCGTTCTAAATGGCATGTCCCTTCACATATCTGCAAGTTCTGTATTCTGTGATCTCTTTGATCATCACAGCTCTATCTACACTACTTTCCATGACCTAAACATAATTCAGTCAGATCTTCAGGATACAAATAATAACGTTGCACTATGGTGCAAAAAATATATTTAAAAAATGTTTCTACCTCCAAAAAAAAGAATAAGAGCGTTGTCATAACGTGCAGACAGAAACATCATAGAACGCCGCAATGCCTTAACCTCGAAGTTGGGACCGATGTTATTGAACAAGTTGAAACTCGTCGCGTTCTCGAAGTTATTCAGAGACTATAGATGTTGAAAAGAAATCACTTTCGCTGGAAGGTCGGTTATACTACGTCATATCGATTTTTTAAAAAGTGCTTACCGAATGCGTTTATTTAATTGGCCCTAAAATGTCTCGGACATAGGCGTCAGGATTTTTACAGACGGTGCGATGGAACCAATGCATGCGTTCACAGACTAGATCTCGGTTAATACTCTCATTCTAATGAGTAGGAGCACTGCGATGCCCGAACATGCCTCAGGGTCATGGTGTCAGTACACTCACACACACACACACACACACAAACACACACACGCGCGCACTCACACAAGCACACAAACACACACACGCACTCTCTCTCTCTCTCTCTCTCTCTCTCTCTCTCTCTCTCATATTTGTAGTAACTGTGAACTCTAATGATGACAAAATACAATTTTTGAACAAATCTATAAGCGCCGTAATTTTCAAGCCACCTGCACGAGCAAGGCCGGATCAGTTTGGCTGGAGAAAGGGAGTAACAATTTATATGTTTTAAAGATTTCCAGGAGTTAATCAAAATAAACAACCTTGGATTCGTTTGAATATCGATGAATATTGGCTTATAGTCTTTCGCGTCCCCATCCAGAATTTTCTGAATGATTTTTTTTCCTTTTATGTTGGTTTGTTTGGGGCTTTTAGCTGAGAGGGGGAGGGGGTGGAGCTTTGACCGTTCTATCTCCTTCCCCCTAATGCGAGTATAGAATATATAATTTATTCATTCGAATGACAACACACGTCAAATATGGAAATTTCTGCGATGCTGGTAAACAATCACATATACATCCACACCCCATACCTTTATAAAACTTCAATTTAAAAACAACAACAACAACACAACTCTTACAGGGAAATTGAAGGGAGAACTCTGCCGCAATGAAACTCCAGTATAATAGATCTATATGTAAATAATGGTTTCTAAGGTAATAATGTCATCGATCACGTGACTGCAAAAGACCCAATGACAGGTGCCCGTTTGTCAGGCTTACCCTCTCCGCCTTATTTACATAAAAAACGGATAATGCATATAGATACATAAAAAGCGAAAGACTAAATGGCTGCTTTGGCTTTAGCTTTTGACGTTATTTCTAGGCTGTATCGGACGCTAGCTGGCTTGGTGAATTTCCTGGTATTGTTGTGAGTGGATGAGAATGGAACACCCCTCACCCCCCCCTTCACTCTACTCTACTCTACATTACACACACACGCGCACACCCACACACATACACAAACACACACACACACACACATCCTCACAGGAAGGGCATTTCCCCGCTTAAAAGTTATAAACAGATTGATTTTTAAATGTACTGGCGAGGCGCTGCCGGAAATTTGATTTTGTCATCAATCATGTGGCAGACGTAGCAAAAGGGGGGCTACTCTGCATGACTTGTTGTACAGAAAATCGGTTATGGCCCTTGAAAACCCTTTTTCCCATTTAACGGTTGTCCAGAAGGGAGAAAAAGAAGGCAAGACTACTGTCAAGAAAAAAACCAAACAACGGAGGTGGACAAAAGGACAGGACGAAATGAACTTCAAAAGAATGGAAGAAGGCAGACGGATGAACGTTTAAACCGAGGTCTAACCTGTGCACGCACGCATTCAGTCGCACGGACTTTAAAGATCCTGACCCTCATGCTCTAGGCGGGTGCGTGCCGGCTACACAAATACACCCAGCGTGCACTCAGGTCTCTTCTCCTCCCCCCTCCCCCTCTTCCCCCCAACCTCCCTCTATACTCGGTCACCCAGGATCTGGCTCAGTTGTCTTGGCGTCAGAGGATGGGGCCCAAAGGCTGCAAATGGGCGCCTCTGGCGGATTGAGTTTAATCCTATATAGACTAGTGCCTTGAGCAGCTCTCCAGTTAGAAATGCGCTATGTATGAAAAAAAGTAAATAAATAAATAAAAGGCGCGGGGTGAAAGAATACGGGAGGGGTGGAGGGGGTTGGGTGAGAAATGTGCTGGTAACATTGGGCAGGATGGATGAGGGTGAGAGAAAGAGTGAGAAAGAGTGAGAGAGAGAAAGAGTGAGAGAGAGATAAGATAAGATAAGATAAGATAAGATAAGATAAGATAAGATAAGATAAGATAAGATAAGATAAGATAAGATAAGATAAGATAAGATAAGATAAGATAAGATGGTAAAAGAATAAGCGCTGGATGCGCTTTTTTACATCTTGCCTTTGGAGCTTTAACAATAACTATTAAGTAGTTATAAATAGAGAGAGAGAAAAGGTGAAAGAGAGAGTGAGAAAGAGAAAGAGTGAGAGAGAGAAAAAAGAGTGAGAGAAAGAGAGAAAGAAAGAGAGTGAGAGAGAGAAAGAGTGAAAGAGAGACATAGAGAGAGAAAGAGAGTGAGAGAAATAGAGAAAGAGAGAGAGTGAGTGAGTGAGAGAGAGAGAAAGAGGGAGTGAGAGAAAGAGAGAGAGAAAGATAGAGAGAGAAAGAGAGAGAAAGAAAGAGAGAGAAAGAGAAAAAAAGAAAGAGAGAGAGACTTTGACTTTGACAATTTATTACCATTTTGGCCAAAGGCCCATATGCCCACACGCACGCACCACAAGAGAGAGAGAGAGAGAGAGAGAGAGAGAGAGAGAGAGAGAGAGAGAGAGAGAGAGAGAGAGAGAGAGAGAGAGAGAGAAAACAGAGAGAGAAGAGAGAGGTAGTTGAGAAAAATGAAAGAATGAACGAATGAACCTTAAAGTTTAACGTCCACACCCACCATTGGGGATACGGCAGACGGGGATAACCATACCAGGGAAGAGGGGGACAGGGGCCCAACTCAACACTGAACCACCAGAGCAATCAAACTGCTAAGAGGGACAGTGAAAATGGCCACTTTTTTATCTTGCCCACCACGGGACTCGAACCTGGGTTTATCGGTGTGCCCGGCGAACGTTCTACCACTGAGCTACAGCGGTAGGACGAATGCAAGCAAGAGAGGGCAGTGAGTAGACAACGGAAGGAGAATAATAAGTGAAGACGAAGGAGGAAAACAAGGAGAAGAACGAGAATACAAAGAAACAAAATCAGCTCGCAATGTTCTTCAATTCAAAGCAATAACATTGATTGATTGATTGATTGTTGCTTTAGGTCCAGCGGACTCTTCCGAGCCAAATCAGGACCGGACAACCCCCGATCCGCATAAAAGATCTGCTGAAACAACCCTAGTGGGAAAATTGAATGCCCTCCACCGGCCAGTCACTTTACAATAAAGACATCCCACGCAGGGGACGGCTGAGGCTTTACCCCAACTACTCCAACCCCCGGTTACAAAAACAAAATAGAATACAAACATCATTATAAATTATCAACAAAACATATACATATAAAATGCCTATATTGCTAATTAATAACATCATAGGAAGTCCTAGTGACCACCCGGCAGAAAGCGTCCAACACTCCCAAGCTGATCCAACAGACCTCATACATAAACAAGGAGTCTTGTCCAGGAAGAGTTTTCAAGAAAAAAGGTAGGTCATTGATCTAGCGAAGAAGAAGATAGTATAGCAGAGTGATAGGACAGAGCAGGAAGGGGAAAGAGCAAATGAGGAAGACAGCGACAGTGGGAATTTAAAGCACTAAATTTCCAAAAAGTGGGGATACTATTTATACTGAAACCCCCGGCACTCCAACGGGGGTACTGTTGCCGCAGTGAATCTGTCATGCCTTTAAAGGAAAGACAGGTTTTCAACTGGGGCTTTCACTTTTCCCTTTATAGGTTAGAACAATCTACAGTGGCAAGATTGCTCATGACCCCAAGGGGTAAAGCAATAACAATGACACAAATGTAGTTTGGATCGTTACAAACTACTCCAAATAGTAGCGAAACTACAAAATGTAGTCGCTACTCTCGCTACTTGCCCATCCTTGACGCTACTGACACATGAACCCAAGAATGAATTTTTTTTTCATTTCCTTCAATTATGAGCGCAAACAATGACAACGTTTATGAAAGACCTGGAACTTAAAGACATCACAGCCATTTCCCTCAAGAATCAATAGGACAAAAGCAGGAAATCAGTCTGGTCCAGTAGATGCCAATTATTGGACAAGATTGAAGCACAAAGGCCTGTAAGCTAGTGTTGAGTTACTCATTGTTTGCAAACAAACAACCGGTGAAGCGTTGCCAACAAAAGTAGACTTTTCGCTAACAGTGGTTCCAACACAAAAGAAACAATTATTGGAAATTGTTTTCTCCTCCTCCTACTCTTCTCATTCTTGTTCTTCTAGACAATTATTGGAAATACTACTACTACTACTACTACTACTACTACTACTACTACTACTACTACTACTACTACTACTATTACTACTACTACTAACACTACTACTACCACTACTACTACTACTTCTACCACTACTATCACAACAACTACTACTACTACCACTATTACTACTACTACCACTACTACAACTACCACTACTACTACTACTACCACTACTACAACAACCACTACTACTACTACAACCACTACTACTACAACCATTATTACTACTACTACCACTACTACTACTACCACAACCACTACTACTACTACAACCACTACTACTACAACCATTATTACTACTCCTACCACTACTACTACTACCACAACCACTACTACTACTACTACTACCACTACTACTACTACAACTACCACTACTACAACTACCACTACTACT
>CM072521.1:39615955-39623455 GCA_036898135.1 Oncomelania hupensis | reverse complement strand
AGTACCTTTGCACATAATGAGGTCCGAGGAAATGTGTGTCGACAGAAAAGCCCGTGGAGAATTTGTATAGGATTTGATGCGTCTGGACAAAAATCCTCCTTGTGTCGCTGAGAATACGACCCTCCACAACCCAGTAAATCAGTACTTATTAACATTTAATGGTGTGTGACCCTATACGGTTTTGGCTACGTTGTCGGCGAGTTTCGGTGCAAGGGTTGGTGATTGCCATAGCTCTGGCAAAAAGGCTTGTTAGGTATAGAGAACAAAGCAGAAGGAAAAGGAGTAGAACAAGGAGAAGAAAGAGGAGGAAGAAAAGAAAGATGATGAAAGCACAAACAAGGAGGAGGAGGAGGAGGTGCCAAAGCTCGTATTGAGGAGGAGGAGAAGAGAAAAAAGAAGAAGAAGGAGATGATGATGATGATGATGATGATGATGATGATGATGATGATGATGATGATGATGATGATGATGATGATGATGATGATGATAGTGATGATGATAGTGATGACAATGATAGTGATGATGATGATGATGATGATGATGATGATGATGATGATGATGATGATGATGATGATGATGATGATGATGAAAAGGGGGACGCGCATTAAGGAGGACAAGAAGAGAAGGAATAGAAAGAAATAAAGAAAGAAGAAGGAGGAGGAGAGGGCGGAGGAGGAAGAGGATGTGCCAAGGAAGCGCCTCTCCAGCAAGCTTGCGCGAAGTTCTACGTCGTAGACCAATCTGCCAACTCCAATGGCCTCCTTCATGGCCAAAGCACTCCGCTGTACTAACAACCTTCTCGAAGATCATCACTCTTTCTGCCCAACAAACTATCGCACATGCAGCGTAGCAGAGGACTAGCTGAGGCTTTAACGTTGTTCACCTAGGCTATACCTAACGAAACCTTTCTCGAGTCTCAGTTACGCAGTTTGGGGAAACGGCCTCACCAGAGAAGCTTTACTTGGTGCCCAAAATATGTCAAGGTCGGCCAGAAGATGTTCCAAGGGAATGGGACAAGATTGACAGGAAGTGTGGAAGAAGATTGACTGTACTGAGGAAGGTGGGGAGAAGACAGGCGAGCGGAGGTTGAGTGGAGGTTGACAGAAGTCGTAGGGGAAGGAACAAGACGAAGGTATAAAGTTGAACGAGGAATGCAGATAAAATGTTGGGATGGGGATGGAGGAGATGGACGACTGCGCGCCTTAATGGGGAGAACTGGGGAAAATGACATGTCAAGCTTCATCAGACCGAGTGAAAGCACCTTAACAAGGCGTGCAGGTAGCCTAGTAGTTCCACTTACAAACTTAAGAGCCCAAAAACACCTTAGTGGGGGTTGGAGGGAGAGGGGGGGGGAGGAAGCAGCGGTGAACAACACTTCTTGGCGTTGTTGCATGCAAATGCTCCCCCCCCCCCCCCCCCCAAAAAAAAAAAAAAAATACATGACAAATTTTGTATTATTCTCGTCAGCTCGTGTCAGAACTTTTGAGGAGAATGATCGCCGTTGCTCGCCACGTTTCATCCTCTAGGATGGGGTTTTCAATGGCCACCTTTTAAGAACTGTAGTTCAGCCCTTAACAGGATTACTGGACAGTCGCTTCGGAAACAGAATCTATATGATTAAGATAAAATTATGCTGTCTACGTACAGATGCATTAACGAGTGTATACGCATGCTACTACTACTACTACTACTACTACTACTACTACTACTACTACTACTACTACTACTACTATTACTACTACTACTACTGTTTTTACTTGAGCTGTTCTCTCTCTCTCTCTCTCTCTCTCTCTCTCTCTCTCTCTCTCTCTCAAGGTCATGTCTGTTATACCTATATACAGAAGTGGACTTATCTTTTTTCTGTCTTTTTGCTATCCTGCTACCCCTTCCCCCCCACCCCCCTCCTCCAGCATTTCCAAACAAACTATTTGAATCTCTCTAGTGTTCCATTTCAACGATTATCTTTGCACAGAACTCTAGACCATGTCGGCAGAACTCTAGACCATGTCGGCAGAACAAACTAAGCTCTTTCGCGTTCTATTTCGATACTGTCTTGACTTCCTCAATTCCACTTTGTCTGAAAAGCAATCACCAGGGGAAGAAACTTAAAAGTAAAAAAGACAGACCAGTCTAATGCAATATCATTTTATATGTCATAATCAGACTGTGATTATTGTTATTAACAGACAGTAGTGGTGGTGTGTATTCATGTGTGTGCATGAGTGTATGCCTGTAGGAGTGGTTGTAAAAGTATTGTTTTGTTTTGTTTTGTTTATTTTAGCTATAATAAACCTGCATGTGGAGGAAAATTTGTAGGTTGAAGCATTTATTACTTACCTCTTTGTAGCTTGACTATTTTATTATCAGCTGGATCCAGCGTGATTCTATGTAATTTACTTTTAGAGCAATAGATTTTAGTCGTCTAGTTTTTAAGAGATTCATATTGTAAGCTACAGGCTTACTGTGAAGTAACTTCTTAAGACATGTGTGATAAACTGATGCGCTATTTATCTCCTGATGAAACTATGTGATGACAGTGATATTCGGAAAACCGATTAACCTGGTGTGCAGAAGATGCCATTCTTCTATTGTAAATTATATGCAGAAACTGAATATTGCAAGAAAGACTTGATATGCGAAGCATGAAGCAAATATAGATCAATGCGTTATTGCATGTGTAATTTTATTCCAAACAAATTCTAAATTATGGGATTTGAGTGGAACTTATAATATGCGTTGCTGAATAGGTTATCGATCTGAAATGAAAATAACTTGTGATTTGTAACAAGTTCAAGCGGATCGATAATAATTAGATTTGCATGTTGTTGTTGAAGTTATCTAGTTCATTCTTTAACTATTTTACTTGTCTGTTAGTATACTAAAGAATTACCTTGATTGTAACCAGCCAACAACAGAAGATCGACGGAAATAAGCCTAGTCTTCGTTGTAGAATGTGCATGCAACCGAGACAGAGTTTCTGCTATGACGTTGCATATACAAGCTACTAAGACGTAGACATGGTAAATGACGTCATGCGATTCTTTTTAGAGATGCGCGTTCTTCAATATGAAGACGAGATCTGAATTTGTGTAAATTATTTTATTTTCTTGCAATTTTGGAAGTAGGAAAGGTTATTAAAAGTGTTCTAAATCCGCGATGGTGAAATAATAATTTTGGAAATATTATTTCTGTGCATTGACATCATCGCGAGAAGTCTTTTTGTCTGTGTTGTCACGGTAATGGTTACGTTGCTACGGCACTACGATTGTCGTCATTGCAGAGCTAGGTAACGGAATCTTGTAAGAAACTTTTTGTCCACGTCTCCCAGGTAATCGTAGTTGTTTTGCTCAGTTTCCCAGGCGATGATAGATTTTTGCAATGGTTGCCAATCGCGGTTGTCACTGTTTTTGGCTGGAAGAAAACTTATAAAAGTAGAGAAATTATTTCTTCTTTTTCTTAGGATTGCTAGGCTTATGATTTTCTCTTGATTCTTGAGACACGTTACCTGTTGCAGGTAAAGTTTAGTTTTTCCATAGGTGACACGCTGATATATATGCTGTGTCCTGTCTATAACCACTAGGGTTGCGCGTCATCCGCTATTACATGTTTGGTCACACCACGGTAATATCGGAGTAGTTCTATACGTGTTGTTTGGTTACGCCACTGCACGTCGTAGGGTCCTTATCAAACTTATTAGGCACCTTCATGCAAGCTGCTTATAAGTTTGATAAGATGAATAGGAAACAAAACTAAACACGCATCACACGAATAACGATAAGAAATGTAGGGATTTTGTTCTGTCTTTATTTCTAGTCTTTCTTTCTCTATCGTGTTACTTTCACTTTGTGCTACGTTTTTGGGGCTTGTGAACCAGTAAAACATATATGTTGTGCCCTGTTGTGATGTTCCTTCTTCTTACGATTTTCATGATGCGTATGGACAATTGCATAATTTCATTGTAAAAATAAGAATCGAAAAATAATAACTACAAAGAAGCTGTACAAAATGTTTCCTGAGGTTGCAAGATTGAATCTGTTGTGAACTCTGTCGAATTTTCTAAGTTTTATCTGTTGAGTTCGTTAGCTTTTCTCGTCTCTTCTTTCATTCTTCTATCAAATCTATCAAACTTCGTAAGTCCTTCTCATTGAGTAGATCGAGCGCGTTGATTGTCGAGGCCATTCCTGACAAGAACAACGCTGGGCAGTTAGCGCGGCCGATCTCTCACGCCGTGACTACGGTGCTGGGAGGCTTACAATATGCATAACCATACTTAGTCTGTGCAAAGTTAATCATCAGAAAACCCTGTACTGACCCAGTTTCTCCTTGCATGGCAGTCTGGTTCATAATATCAAAAACATGTATACTGCTTGGAAATTCAGGTCTTTGTTTCTTGGGTCCTGTTGTGTACGTATAAAAATAATATCCAGGAATTGCAGTTGATCTGCACTGAACTGAAATAAACACAGACTTAGCACAACTCCCGTTGTGTGTTTAGAACACTGTAACTAGGTTAGAAGTGACGTCATTACTGGTCCGGCCACAGGCCAGTGACAGTCTGCATTAAATACTGTACCGGTAACTTTTTAACTTCTGGTGGGTGTGGGTGTGTGTGTGGGTGGGTGGGTGTGTGTGTGTAGGTGGGTGTTTTGTGTTAGGGGTTAGAAAGTAGGATGCATGACTTTTATTATTTCATAAGCTACATTCATGTTGTGTACAACTGCTTTTCTGTTCTTTGGGGTGTATTGTTTTAATCCCTGAAGTCTTTTGTGTTTTATTGCTTTTGTGCCGTTGTTTTGATGAAGTGTACGCCGCACACACATTTCCTTGTGTTTTCATGGGGACAATAAAGATTCTGATTCTGATTCTGATTCTGATTCTGATTCTGATTCTGAAGCAAAATGTGGCTCTTCAATATGTAAACGAGTGTGTAATTACACAATGTTAAACTATTCAATATATCAGTAGTAGTAGTAGTAGTAGTAGTAGTAGTAGTAGTAGAAGTAGTAGTAGTAGTAGTAGTAGTAGCAGTAGTAGTAGTAGTAGTAGTAGCAGCAGTAGTAGCAGCAGCAAAAGCAGCAGCAGCGGTCGTAGTAGTAGTATGCATTACCACCACTTTTTTATGCATTAGAAAGCACATGCTAAATTACCTAATTCGTCCTGTCTTATTGTGCTGCATTGTATTGTATTGTATTGCATTGTATTGTATTGTATTGTATTGCATTGTTTGTATTGCATTGTATTGTATTGTATTGTTTGTATTGCATTGCATTGCATTGTATTATATTGTATTGCATTGTAAATTGGCCAAATGGCTTTGGAAGGGAAATGCTATTGTTACACGTTGTTACGTTGAAACGCCAATGGTAGTATATCTGAAACGCGCACGATAGATCTAATCGTTTCGTTTTGCAAAGTATTCAATAATGGAGTTTATTTACCTTTGATTTGAGTTTGCATGGTTGTTAGGAGAGGCTTTGTATAACGTTGATAATTTTCGTTGGTCAATATGGTTGGAGAATTCTCTGGACCCGCTTGTTTACTATCGATCGAAGTTTCAGGATAATTGTCGAAGTTTGAAGGAATGTTCCCGAAAGGAGAAGAAATATGTATGACGTAAGTCAGCGATGACGATCTTTTATTTGATTGGCTGTAGTGCGTCATTATAGTCTACCGTGTTCTAAATTGTTCGGCAGTATCAAGAGACTTTATAAGTACCGCCCTGTTGCAAAAAGTGGAGAGTGAAAGTTGTTGATAGTGAGTTGGAAAGTAAAAGTTGAAAGTGGAAAGCGATCGTATGCAGTTGTTGATGTGTGCTGAATAAAAGTGGAAAACTTCATACGTCGACTTTGTGACTTGTATGCTGATTGAGCGGGTTGCGTGAATAAACGAATCTGAGCTACACTCATCAGTACTTCAGCATTGGGGCTGAATCCACTACTGATAGAAAACACCAACATCATATCGAGTGTAACACACGTTATTTTATCAATTGTTGATTCAGCCCGGATGCTTGAATCCTGATAAGTGTAACCCAGACTCGTTTATCCACGCAGCCTGTTCACTCAGCAACAAGGCAGGAGTCGTCGTATAAAGTTTTTCAACTTTATTCAGCAAACATCAACAACTGCATTCAAGATCACTTTAAGAAGATCACTTCAAAGATCTTCATCAAAAATCATTATAAATCTCTCTGAACCACTCTTTCATTCCTCAAGCAGACACTAGCCTCTCGGAAATCGAGAAAAGGTTCGAACATTCCAGCATGACGCAATAACACCCAATCAAAATAAATCTCGTCACCGGAACTATGACTGTCTTACGTCATATAACCTTATTTAGGATAGAGGAATCACTTAGTTATTACTATGTTCATCGCGAAGGTTCGGTCGATTGTAAACAAGTAACTCTAGAAACTTCTCAGTAATATCGACCGACGAAAATTATCAGCATTATACAAAAGCTTCTTCTAACAACAACGCAAAATCAAATCACAGGTAAATACGCTCCATTATTGCATTCTTTGCAAAATAAAATTATCGGATCTATCGTGCACGTCTCAAACGTAATACATTCATATTGTTTTAATCTCAAATACAGACAATGTAACCCAGAGAGAGAGAGAGAGAGAGAGAGAGAGAGAGAGAGAGAGAGAGAGAGAGAGAGAGAGAGAGAGAGAATTGGTGACAGGTAGAAGGAGGGGGGAGAGTATTTTACTTGTAATTTTTTTGTATTATTATGTATTTGCATAGTTGATTAGTGTCTTGCTTTTGTTTTACTTCTTTTCCTATGTATTTCGATGTTAGCGTTAAGTATAAATGCCTGAGAACTGCAGTTTTAACTGTTGTCATTAGGAAAAAGCGCTATATAAATACCATTATTATTATTATTAATATTATTATTATTATTATTATTTATTATTATTATTAGTATTTTTTTTTGGGGGGGGGAGACAGAGAAAGAGAGACCTTTTGACATGGGTGGTCAGAGCAAAACGGTGATTGTTCCTCCGCAACCGTACATGATTGGAGAAAATTACACTGACGTGGAGTATGGATTGCCCCTCTTAATGAAAGCAGCGTCACTTTGTGTTATTTGAGATATATACATGTAGTGGAGAGAAGGGAACCTCCACGTATGTACACCTTCGTAAGTAAACTCTCTCGCCATAAAAAGCAGGTAATGACATCGGAAATGTCTGAATGGTAGTTACTGTGCGCGCGAATTTCTCTCTCTCTCTCTCTCTCTCTCTCTCTCTCTCTCTCTCTCTCTCTCTCTCTCTCTCTCTCTCTCTATTTCTCTCTCTCTCTCTCTCTCTCTCTCTCTCTCTCTCTCTCTCTCTCTCTCTCAAACACACACCACTTTTTCTCTCTCTGTAATTCACTCCATGTTTCCCTTTCTGGGTCTGTCGCTCTATTTCTGTCTCTACCTGTCTGTGTCCCTCTGTCTCTGTCTGTGTGTCTCTCTCTCTGTCTCTATCTCTCTCATAATGGCGGTTACAGT
>CM072521.1:39598455-39610955 GCA_036898135.1 Oncomelania hupensis | reverse complement strand
TCAGTGAAGCTATTACAATTTTCTCCATATCTCTGTAACCCCATCCTAACACAGACCGAGCTAAACTTATAAAGTATTAAGATTAGTCACAGGGTGATTACACTAGCCGATCCCCGCAGACAACGACGAGTGGGTAATAGCATTCCCATTGTGCAGAGCCCAGTACATTACATTACATGATTATTGCTTTAGGTCCAGCGGACTCTTCCGAGCCAAATCAGGACCAGTATAGCCGAATCAGGACCACAACTTCGCTGAAAGAGGACTCGCCCTGATCCGCATAAAAAATCTGCCGAAACAACCCTAGTGGTAACACTGAAGGCACTCCACCAGCCGGTCACTTTACAATACATTCCATGCAGGGAATGCTGATGCTATACTCTAATTTATCGAACCCCCGTTTACAAAAACAAAATAGAATATAAACATTATTATAAAATATCAACAAAACACATACATATAAAATGCCTACATTGCCAAAATTATAACATCATAGGAAGCTCCAGTGACCACCTGGCAGAAAGCGTCCAATATTTCTAAGCTGATCCAACAAGACCTCACACACAAATGAGGAGTTTGTCCCGGAAGAGTTTTCAAGAAAAAAGGTAGGTGACTGGTCTAGCAAAGAAGAAGATAGTATAGTAGATTGATAGAACAGAGTAGGAATGAGAAAGAACAAAGGAGAAAGACAGCGACAGTGGGGATTTAAAGCACTAAATTTCCATAAAGTGGGGATACTATTTATACTGAAACCCCCGGCACCCCCACGGGGGTAAACAGAGCCCAGTAACAATAGACCCATCGTGACAGTGAACATTGAACATTTCCCGTCATAGTTGACATTATCACATTGCCTTACACGTTGCCTTCTTCTATGAACATATCCAGTGTCACAAAAAAAATTATATCCCAAAACTTCCGACACAATTTAAGAAGTCTGATTATGATACCAATTGCAATCATGATCATATTGGAGCTTTCAAACGTGCACATCGTTCGATTGGGGCGATTGTCCGAACGTGCGCTGCTGTAGAAGAACATCGAGATTCAAATCATTTAATCTCTCTTCCTCTTCTGCCTTTCCCACCTCCACCCCGCGTCAACTACTCTTCCACCACATTGCATCGACTCTACTTCGCACGCACGCACACACATAAGCATGCACACATACACACACCATACACAAACATACACACACAAACACACACATACACATAAAAACAAACACGTATACAACACACACACATATACAACAGACACACACTGCACACGCACACCAACACACACACAATGCACACACACACACACACACGTTTTGCCTATCAGAACTTTTACAATGCGCTTAATGATAGCTGCAGGTTGCGAGCTTAAGTGGCTTGAGTTAAGGTTCTGAAGCTCTTTGAGAATATATATAGAAGACAGAAGATTTCATTTCATCTAATTTTTATTACTCATGAATTTCCGGCGAAGTTGCGTTTGAATATATTTTCAATTATCGGAAGTATTTCTGGTAGTTCAAAAAAATAAAACAAATAATGTTAAGAAAATCCTTGCATTAAGTTTTGTTATCCGAGAGAAAAGGACCCCCCACCCCAAAAATAAAAAAGGAGTAAAAACGGAAGATATATCATTGTGATGAAATGAACACTCGTAAATTTAAATTCGTTCATTTCTCGAACCTCGGGGCAATCACGCGGACAGTGCTTGAAGGAGTGGCATGAATTAAAACCGAGAGAGGACTGAGAGGTCGGTAAAAGAAGAACACAAAGAAGAACAAAGAGGAACAAATTTTCGAAAAAGAAGAGGAGGAGAAGGAAGGAGGAGGTAGAGGGACGATAGAGGAAAGAAGAAGAGGAGGAGAATAAAGTAAAAGAAGGAAGAGAACGGTACGACGATTCACAAGGAGAAGAAGGGAAAAAAGTCAGAGAAGAAGAAGAAGAAGAAGAAGAAGAAGAAGAAGAAGAAGAAGAAGAAGAAGAAGAAGAAGAAGAAGAAGAAGAAGAAGATGGAGATGAAGGAAGAAGAACGGGAAGACTAATAAAGAGAAATGGAAGAAGAAGAATAAAGGATGGAGAAAAAGAAGAGAGAGAAGAATGTAAATGTAAAGAAGAAGAAGAGGAAGAAAAAGAAGAAGGCGATGGAGATGAATGACGAAAAAGGAGAAGAAGAAGGAGAAATGGAAGGAGAAAAAGAAGAGGGAGAAGAAGAAGAAGAAGAAGAAGAAGAAGAAGAAGAAGAAGAAGAAGAAGAAGAAGAAGAAGAAGAAGAAGAAGAAGAATACAAGGCCACAAGGGAAAGGGGACAAAAATACACAGACTTTTAAATTGAAGTTTTCAAAACTGAAATAGGTTTCCGCATTGCTTGCCCTTAGAATCAATTCCTTCTCGCAGAGGCTTCCCATCGTCATCACCTTCCCCCTACATCTCACCCCCTCACCCCTCACTCCCTCCCTCTTCTTTTTACTCTCGTTCCGCCTCACACTCATATTCCCTCTCACACGACTCCTAATACTTCACTTATCCTTTCCACCCTTTCCACAATCTCTCGCTCTCTCTCTTTTTTTCTCTCTCTCACATACACATACATTTTTCATATCAACGACCGATAATTTTAAAAAAAAAAACCAACTTGAACCTTTACTCTCATTAGTCTAGACTCGTCCTATCTTTCCTTCCAGCATCCACGTACGTCTGGCCAAAATGTACACAGAATAGTCTGTTGACTCACTCACAGCGGTCCAAGTTGACCAACAACTACCCTTACTTTATGAAAGAACGGGGCATGTCTATGTTCCCTTAGGTAAATGTTCTTCCAAGTCAATGGCCCCTCACGTTCCTTCCAATGCACAAGACCCCCAAACCTATCTTGTTCTCCCAAGATTCATGTTCCCTCAGATATATATATATTCATTAGGTATCTGTACTCTCGCGTAAATGTTCCATCAGGACTATATTCCCAATGCCTATGTTCCTCCAGGGTCTTTGTCCCTTAGCCCTAAGTCCCATCCCCCCCTTCCCCCCCTATGTCAATGTTTCCATCTTCCATCCCCAGATCTATAATTATTTCTCCCAAATCTTTGCTGCCGAGGTATCGTTCCCCAAGGATCCCCCTCCCCTTTTCCCCATTGAAAAAAAAATAATGCCACACCTACAGGATTCTGTACGAACATAGACACTGGAAGGATATAAATCTGGAGGAATTTGGACCTGGAGAACATAGATCTGGGTCAGGTCCATGTTCCCTCAAGGTTTTTGAGGTTACTGTTCCCTCAAGGTTTTTGAGGTTATTGTTCCCTCAGGCTCGTGTTCAAAACAATGTCATACAGATTCAGGAGCAGCATTAGACCCGTAGAATACAGACTTGGGGCGCACAGACCCGAGGGTACAGACCTGAGGGAACATAGACCTCTACCTCCATTCCATCTTATACCATTAATGGGCTCTGCACCCACCACCCCATATATCCCCCTCAGCCCCTCCACTCTCCCCTTCCTGAAAAAAAATCCGGAGTATTTCTTAGAAAATATTATATAATAATGAATAACAGAAAACGTGATAATTCTTAAGTACTGTGTAGAAAACATCTATGCATCTGTCTCGATCTTCTTGTCATTTATTTTGACTATATCCTGCCGCTGCGTTTTCGGTTTCCTCAGTGCGGGGAGGGGATGGTGGGGGGTGGAGGGGGGGAAATGTTAGAGAAAGTCTCGACTAACGATTTCTTGATACTCATGTTGTAAACACAAAATTTCGTCTTCATCATCACTTTCTTCTCCTTTATTTTGTTCCTCTCCAAAGAAGTTGATTAAAGGGACCCACCGTGACCACGACCCCTCCACAGACCCTTTTAACATCCACAGTGAGTGCTGCCCCACCGGAAAAATTATGCACTCAACAACAAATAACTCTATCGAAACTTTTGTTTTTTAATGCATTCCGTAGTTTTTGTGCCTAATAATAGCAACAGCTGTTGGTTAGCCAACCAACATTCTGGAGCTAAAAATAACAGCTACCAAAGCCGGAAAAAGACAGAACCCGTAAAAAATGGCTCGTTAGGTTTTTCGTTTTCTTATCCTATCATGTCCCGTAACTCGGAGGTCGTAGGGGCACCACAGATGATCGTTTAACCAGCATACTCCATCTTTCTCTGTCCTCAGCAGCCCTGATGGCTTCGCTCAGTGTCAAACCAGTCCATTCTCGAATGTTGTCCTCCCACCTCTTTTTCGGTCTCCCTCTTCTTCTACCTCCTTGCACTGTGCCTTGCAGAATGGTCTTTGTAAGGCCTGATGATCTGGTGACGTGGCCATACCATCGGAGTTTCCGTTTCTTCACCACTGTGAGCAGGTCATCGTGTTGTCCAATGGCTTGTGTGATGGTTTGTCGGACTTCGTCGTTGGTGATGTATTGGGTATAGGTAATTCCCAGAAGTCTTCTGTAGCACCTCATCTCCATGCTTTGTATTCTTCTTTGTAGATCTGCGGTGAGGGTCCATGTTTCGCATTTTCGCATTTTCGTTTTAAGTTGATAAACTATACCCTACTCTACCCCAAACACCAAAGACATTCTTCAAGCCGCGTGGTTGGTTTAAACAGAATTTTATTTTTCACGAGACAAGCAAACAAAGCATGGTGAACATAAAGGGCACACAAAAGCAAAAGTTTAAATAAGTGTTACCCTTTGACAAACGATAAACAATGAAATGTCTGGCGAACAGGAACGAGTATAAAGCAATAAAAACAGAAGTACATTAATTAATCTTCTGAAAAATGAAAATTGATTGATTGATTGATTGATTGTTGCTTTAGGTCCAGCGGACTCTTCCGAGCCAAATCAGGACCGGACAACCCCAAATCCGCATAAAAGATCTGCCGAAACAACTCTAGTGGGAAAATTGAATGCCCTCCACCGGCCAGTCACTTTACAATAAAGACATCCCACGCAGGGGACGGCTGAGGCTTTACCCCAACTACTCGAACCCCCGGTTACAAAAACAAAATAGAATACAAACATCATTATAAATCATCAACAAAACACATACATATAAAATGCTTATAGTGCTAAATAATAACATCATAGGAAGCCCTAGTGACCACCCGGCAGAAAGCGTCCAACACTCCCAAGCTGATCCAACAGACCTCATACACAAACAAGGAGTCTTGTCCAGGAAGAGTTTTCAAGAAAAAAGGTAGGTCATTGATCTAGCGAAGAAGAAGATAGTGTAGCAGAGTGATAGGACAGATCAGGAATGGGAAAGAGCAAATGAGGAAGACAGCGACAGTAGGAATTTAAAGCACTAAATTTCCAGAAAGTGGGGATACTATTTATACTGAAACCCCCGGCACTCCAACGGGGGTACTGTTGCCGCAGTGAATCAGTCATGCCTACAAAGGCAAGACAGGTTTTCAACTGGGGCTTTCACTTTTCCCTTTATAGGTTAGAACAATCTACAGTGGCAAGATTGCTCATGACCCCAAGGGGTAAAAATGAAAAGAAAACAAACATATAACTATAGTATAAGAGACACAAAATACAATAACATCGAAAAGGAACCAAAAAAAGTAATAAAGAAATAAATGAATAAACTAACTAACGAGAAACAGATACATGCACCCAAGAGTAAACTTGTGGTGCGAAGGGCTGGGGTCTATCTACTAGAAAGATGAAAACAAACGGGGATAGGTTTAACTGCTATCAAAGTGACAATCAGAGGTGATGTTGCATAATTGGGCTATTTTCTAAACGAAGCGGTCACTAGATGTGAGGAATGTGTGAACTTTTGAAAAGAGTTTGGCGTTTTTTTGGTGCGGAAATGGGTTCTAAGGCCACACGGCTATGGTATCGAGGTAGCGTTAAAAACAGGGAAAAATCACTCCGCATCAGTACCGAAATGTACGACTCAAACTTGAGCGGTTGGTTTGAACAGCAGAAGCCCATTTTATTATTGTTTTAATGTAATAACAATGCGGATTTTAGGGTAAAACCGTTTTTTGCAAAACAGTAAACAAAGGATTCGAATTGGAGCCTTTTAATCTCTAATGACACTGTCCGCAACAACTTTAAAATGCTGTCTGAGGTCGATGAGATCACAATTGGGCTAAAAAATAAAAATGTTTAAATCGCCCTAAGAGATTACTATTTATAATAATAATAATAATAATAATAATAATAATAATAATAATAATAATAATAATAATAATAATAATAATAATAATAATAATAATAATAATAATAACAGGCAATTTATACAGCGCTTTCCAAAATCACAAAGCGCTTTACACAAACAAATGTAAACACAACATGCGTACATTGGTCAATAACACGCAACCACATACACATCCCAAAACCAAAAATAACAAACAACACTCACTCATGGCGCGTAAGAAAAGGCCTCTCTAAAAAGATGCGTCTTCAATTTCATTTTAAAAGACG
Source organism: Oncomelania hupensis (assembly GCA_036898135.1). NCBI lineage: Eukaryota > Metazoa > Mollusca > Gastropoda > Littorinimorpha > Pomatiopsidae > Oncomelania > Oncomelania hupensis. The sequence goes on along the minus strand of CM072521.1, from coordinate 39,604,527 downwards.
CTAGTGAAGGACTGTGACGGACGGACCGAGGTAGCGAGTTCCAGGTCTGAACGGAGAAGTAACTGAAGGCTCGACCACCGTGTCTCACCCTGTGGTATTCTGGTACACGGAACATCCTTTCATCTGCAGACGAGCGGAGAGAGCGAGAAGGAACATAGACAGTCAAAAGTTCGGAAAGATAGCTAGGAGCAGTTCCAGAGATGATGTGGAAGCAAAGACATGAGGTTTTATATTTAATGCGTTGTTCAACTGGGAGCCAGTGTAGTTCTTGAAAGAGAGGCGTGCAATGCTATGATTTCCGTGCTTTGAAGATGAGTTTAGCTGCAGAGTTTGGGACTTGCTGAAGAGGTCTATTTGCTTAAGCCTATATATTCATTCGTTTGTTTATTTGTTTATGTGTGTCTAACAATTATTGGCGAAATATGAATCTAAACTTTTGAGCGTTGGGAAAAAACTATAACTGAAAAAAAAGACCAGAGACTTCACTTAAAGCTACTCTACTTCAAACACACACACACACACTTACACACCTACACCCATACACACACCCACACACACACGTACACAGAACACCAAAACTGGGTTTTACTAAGAATGTAAGAATCGGAAAGTGATTTTAGACAGAAAAGGGTTAGGGCAAGGGTTAGTTGCAGCGCTGCAACTAGCCCTTACCCTAACCCTTTTCTAGAAAGTTGACCTATTTCGTCCCCTATAGCCGACGAAATAGGTCGAATTTTGTTCAAAAATTCTTCGGAAATTCACTGTATTTTCTCCGTCCCGGATAGAGCACTCCTGTGTACTAAAAACACTCTCATGCACTACAACTGCACTCCCATGCACTAAAAGAGCACTCCCGCGCACTTAGAAAAAGTGGGTGGCTGGAAAACTCTGGGTGACTGATACACTCACCCATTTTCTGCATAAAAAACAAGGTCAGTCACCCATTTCAAGGCTTAAGTGTACGCACACACCACACACATACACACACACACACACACACATAGTTGTATACAGGCGTAAATGGGGTCCTTTTACGTACTTCGCGTCTCTTAGGCGGCGAATTAGGTCAATTTTCTTCAAAAAAGGCACTTTTTCGCAAGAAGTTTGACCTAATTCCTCGCTTATAAGGGACGAAGTAGGTCAAGTTTCTTTAAAAAAGCACCCTTTTCGCAAAAAGTTTGACCTAATTCCTCGCTCCTAAGAGACGAAGTAGGTCAAGTTTGTTCAAAAACACAGCTAGGATAAGGAACTTTCCTCGACGATTAGGGTAAGGCAGTACCTCGACGATTAGGGTAAGGCAGTGCCTCGACGATAAGGGTTAGGGTCAGGGCTAGTTGCAGCGCTGCAACTAGCCCTGACCCTAACCCTTTTAGAGGCACTGCCTTACCCTAATCGTCGAGGCACTGCCTTACCCTAATCGTCGAGGCACTGCCTTACCCTAATCGTCGAGGAAAGTTCCTTATCCTACCCGTCTGGAAGATGCACTACAACTACACCAGGTCAAGTGTACTTGTAGTGCATGTGCACTACAACTACACTTGACCTGGTGTAGTTGTAGTGCACATGCACTACAACTGCACTTGGCCAAGTGTACTTTAAGTGCACATGCACTACAACTACACTTCGAGAAGTGAACTTTAAGTGCACATGCACTACAACTACACTTCCGTGAAGTGCAACTGTAGTGCACGTGGTAAAAATAACTGAGGTCCAAAGTGAGGGCCCCATTTGAAAAAATGACCTCATTTACGTCTCAGCGTATCAAGCCCTGGACCTCAATCACGGCGGTTTACATACCCACACACACACACACACACACACACACTCCATCCACTCCCTCGCCTCCCTCCTTCTCACTTCCGTTCCCCGTCGTCCTCTGATATAAGTTTTTGACAGGTTACACGCTTTTTTCTTCATTTTTCACGTCCCTATGTATTTATTTTACTCGTTCTTATCTTATCTTTAATATATCTCGGCCGATACAGGCTCCAACTCAAGAGCCGGAGGCGCTCACTTGCAGCTTTTGGGCGCATCGTCTCACTCCCAGACAATGAGCTCAATCCTGGGCGACCGAGGAATGTTTGGTGGGGGGGGGGGAGGGGGGAGGAGAGAGGGAGAGAGAGAAAAAAAACGAAAGATAGAGAATGAGTTGCAGGGTGTATTTTTGTGAAAGCCGGCATTCAACCCCGTCTTGCCCCCGTGGGGGTGTCGGGGGATCTCTGTATAAATAGTATCCCCACTTTCTGGAATTTTGGTGCTTTAAATTCCCACTGTCGCTGTCTTTCTCCTTTGGTCTTTCTCATTCCTATTCTGTTCTATCAATCTACTTTACCATATTCTTCTTCCCTAGACCAGCTAGACCTACCCTTTTTCTTGAAAACTCTTCGAAAACTCCTCATTTGTGTATGAGGTCTGTTGGGTCAGCTTGGGAATATTGGACGCTATCTGCCAAATGGTCACTGGGGCTTCCTATGATATTATTATGTATTATTGTAGGTATTTTATATGTATGTATTTTGTTGATATTTTATAATGATTTTTATATTCTTTTTAGCTTTTGTAAACGGGGATTCGATAGATTAGAGTATAGCCGCAGCGTCCCCTGCGTGGGATGCCTTTATTGTAAAGTGACCGGCTGATGGAATGCCTTCAGTGTTACCACTAGGTTTGTTTCAGAAGATCTTTTATACGGATCAGGTATGAATCCTCTTTCAGCCAAGTTGTGGCCCTGTCTTTTTTGTCCTGATTCGGGTTTTGCAGTCCGCTAAAACCTGCAAGAAACACTTACAGCACCAACAACTTCTTTATCATGTGTTCGTAGACTTCAAAAAGGCGTTTGACCGAGTCTGGCATGCAGCTCTGTGGGCAACCATGAGAATGTACAACATCAGCCCTAACATTATTGAATCATCAAAAGCCTATATGACAAGGCAACCAGTGCAGTCCTCCACAACAGCGCCATCGGAAACTGGTTCAAAACAAAAATCGGTGTGCGTCAGGGATGCCTACTCTCTCCAACACTCTTCAACAAGCATAGAGAAAAGAGCAATCTCCAACCTTCGTTTTGTGGATGACATTGATGGATTGGCTGGAGAGGAAAAAGAACTTGAACAGCTAGTACAGAGGCTTGACACCATCTCCAGAGCCTATGGAATGGAAATAAGTGCAGAGAAGACCAAAATGATGACCAACAACATCAATGGCATCAACACGGACATCAAAATCCAAGGTCAATCCCTCAACACAGTGCATTGCTTCAAATATTTAGGAAACATTGTATCAGACAATGGGTCTCGACAGGAAGTCCTCTCCATGATCGCACAAAACTGCTGCTCTGGCGAGGTTGAATGAAGCCAATTTGGAAAGACAGGACCATCAGTCTACATCCAAAGGTAAGACTGCTGCGCTCCCTTGTCATCTCCATCTTCCTATACGCTTGCAAACATGGACCCATACAGCAGATCTCCAACGAAGAATACAAAGCATGGAGATGAGGTGCTACAGAAGACTTCTGGGCATTTCCTATACCCAGCACATGATCAACGACGAAGTCCGACAGACCATCACACAAGCCAACACGATGACCTGCTCACAGTGGTGAAGAAACGGAAACTCCGATGGTATGGCCCCGTCACCAGATCATCAGGTCTTGCAAAGACAATTCTGCAAGGCACGGTGCAAGAAGGTAGTAGAAGAGGGAGACCGAAAAAGAATTGGGAGGACAACATTCGAGAAAGGACTGGTTTGACACTGATCGAAACAATCAGGGTTGCTGAGGATCGAGAAAGATGGGGTACGCTGGTTAAACGATCATCTGTGGTGCCCCTACGACCTCCGAGTTACGGGATAAGATAGGATAGGATAGGATAGGATAGGATAGGATAGACCTTGTAAGCATTGAATAACTAACTCACAAATGCAACCCATCTAGTGCATCCGTGCAATGGAATGCGGGCGCGCATACACTACCAGACCTCGGTTTATTCTCATTCGAGGGGGTACAGACCCATGTACTGTATTATAGCTATTTGTGTTAGAACGCTCCAAGTCGTCGTCAACCAGCTTCGGTGCACTGACCGCACGGGCCGGCTACGATGTCATCTCTTGACATTCAATGCGACCACTGTTTAAGCCGCTGAGTCACCTGTGTCTAGCGGTCATATGATTTATTTATTTATTTATTTATTTATTTATTTATTTATTTATTTATTTATTTTTGTTTTGTTTTCTTTTGTTGGTTTTGGAAAATCCAGGCCGTCAACGGGCTTGTTGGAGCCACTGACGCATATGTTTTCGCTGAACATTGAATGCGTCAATTGTTTTGCCGTAACATACACTGACTGGGTCAACTGCGCTCCCCAATAAACTGCTACACTCAACCTTGAGCTCATCCATCTCAACCTAACCGTGTAGAGTAGAATTGCAGGTTATGGTTGCTTTAAAGGTTTATTGTAATTTCTTTTCTGTTTGGGCTGACCATACATAGACTGAAATTGCATTATTCCCCCCTGCCCCCCTCCCGCCTCTCATCACACGCCTCTTCCTTTCCCCCATGGTGTAAAGCTTATGTAGATGAAAAATCGACAAACTAATTTTCTTCCCCTCCCCCCAACCCTCCACCTTTCCTCGTCATCATCCCCGCCTCTCTCACTCTCTCTCTCACTCTCTCGCTCTCTCCCTCCTCTTAATAGGAAGATGGAGGTTTGTGTGGAGGTTAGAGATGGTGGTGGGGGGCGGGGGTGGGTGGGTGGGGGGTTGTTCCTTTATCGAGGGTAACGTGGGATTTTCTAATCATAATAATAAAATATTCTCAAAGTCATAATTATTTTCTCAAGGAAAAGACATTGCAAAACCTACGGCAATCATTTCAATGCATTCATCTTGAAGAAGAAAGGTTGCATTCTCCAGACTCTTGATTTATGTGTGTGTGTGTGTGTTTGGGGGTGGGGTTCTGCGGGAGTGGGGGTGGAGAGCGTGTGTGTTTGTGTGTGTTGTGTGACTTTATGTTGTGTGGAAGGGAGAGGGAGGGGGATCACCGGTATTAATTTTCTACAGTTATTTAATGTGTATATATGCGTGGTGTGTGTTTGTTAGTGTGTGTGTGTGTGTGTATGTGTGTGTGTGTGTGTGTGTAAGAAAGAAAGAGAGAGAAAGAGAGAGACAAAGAGAGATTAATTCATTCATTCATTCATTAAAATAAAAGCAACTGAATTGTGCTGTATTGGAATAAATTGCCAGTAAAAATACAGCTCAGCTATTCATCCATTTGCCCATATTTCATATCCAAGGGGTAAACAAAGTTTACTGTGTGTCCACATTTATGCCAGTGTGAATGCTGTGTGTGTTTTGGGCGAGTTCATTTTCTTCATGCGCCTGTTGGTTTCAATATTATATCTCAATCAGAAGACGATGCTTTGTATAATAATGCTCTGTCGAAAATTCTGAATAAATTGGCAAAATGAGAGAGAGAGAGAGAGAGAGAGAGAGAGAGAGAGTGTGTGGGTGTGGGTGTGTGTGTGTGTGTGTGTGTGTGTGTGTGTGTGTGTGTGTGTGTGTGTGTGTGTGTGTGTGTGTCAGTTTACGCCTGTATGAGAGTGTTACTGGGCGTGTATTCATGGTGTAATGGGGTGCTAAACTTGCCTTTTTATGCACAAAATGGGCTTTTAGTATATAGCACCCCACTTTTTTCAAGAACCCCCATATGGGTAGTACATATGACTTACATTACAAGAACCCCCATTTTTTTCTAAGTACTTGGGAGTGCTCTTTTAGTGCATGGGAGTGCCCTTGTAGTGCATGGGAGTGTTTTCAATACATGGGAATGCTCTATCCGGGACAGGCTGTTTTCTGACCAAATTTGAAGTAAAAGGCTGGGTTCGCCAATTGTTTTCAGCTAAAGATTGCCCCGGGTGAGCAACATTTCATTTTTAACTTTGCCGCTGAAAAATGTACTTGCTCACATAGTAAAGGCAAACTAAAATGAAAAATGTAAAAAGACACACGGTCGTTTCAGCAGTGTCAATCAAATATGCTATGATCTATGACCTCACTACCAATAACAGGAGCGCTGTC
>CM072521.1:39523455-39593455 GCA_036898135.1 Oncomelania hupensis | reverse complement strand
TGTCATGTCGTGTTGCCTGTAATGGAACAGGACAGCTCGTAGACACGCTTATCCCCCTCTCCCTCTTTCCCCCACCCTCCTCTCCATTCCGTTCCCCACCAACCCGCCCCTCTCTCGAATCTGCTCTCTCCCTCTTCCCCCCTCCCTCCCGCTCCCCACCAACCCGCCCCTCTCTCGACTCTGCTCTCTCCTCGTCCTTTTGTCCATTGCTGTCCCATAGTATCATTTCTTTGCAGCTTATACGAGTATGGCATCTCACCCGTCTTCCCGCCATCCCATATTACGTCTTAGGGTGTGACATTCCCACCCACGGTCATACCCTTCTCCAGCTTTTACTTTTCGTTTCATTTCTTCCTCTTGCCGCAACTTTTACCTTGTTATCATAGCATCATTTGGGATATGCAAGTGCACCCCCGTCATCGATTCTTTGCAAGTGCACCCCCGTCATCGATTCTTCTCCCCAAACCTTCCTTTTTAATTTGTTTTTTTTTCTTCTCCAATTTGTGACAACTTTTCGCACTGACACAACCCACAACCAAAAGTACTATCTCTCTCTGTCTCTGTCTGTCTGTCTGTCTGTCTGTCTCTCTCTCTCTCTCTCTCTCTCTCTCTCTCTCTCTCTCTCTCTCTCTCTCTCTCTCTCTCTCTCTCTCTCTCACTCCCAAGTCCTGCAACGGCGTTCCCTACATCAGGGTGAAACTCTCACAAGATTATCTGCCGTGCAATTGTCGCTCATAATATGGTGGACTTGGACTGCAGTTATGTGTCCCTTTGCCCCCCCCCTCTCTCTCTCTCTGTCTTTTTCTCTCTCTCCCTCTCTCTCTCTCTCTCTCTCTCTCTCTCTCTCTCTATCTCTCTCTCTCTCTCTCTCACCTTCTCTCTCTTTCTCTCTCACCTTCTCTCTCTTTCCATTCTCATCCTCTCTCACTTTCCCCTCCCTCCCCTCAATGCCACGCAATTAGCGGTTGCTACATTAGTGTACAACTTTTTACAAGATTATCTCCCTGTTGAAGCGGTGTGGCGCTCATTACTATCCCCTAGTACACCTAGTGTCACTCTTCTTCCACTCTTCCTTTTACCTTTTTCCCGTCGTCTGTTCGCCCCTGTCAATTCCATTGTAGATAATAGTCAACGACACCGGAGCATATAGCCGACTACACTGGCCTGGCCCACGTTATTCTGACATCAGCGAACCAGTTGATGGTAAGTGAAAAATAAAATGGTCACACGTAGGCCAGTCTTGGATTCGAACCAGGGAAGTTTCGGTTAGTAGTAAGCCGCCCTACCCAATGAGCTACCCGGCCCCACTTCTCCCCTGCCCGGATTTCTTTCTCTGTTATCCATTTTGCTCGTGACATTACGACATAAAGCTCCCCTCCTTACCTCAACTTTTATTCTACAGAGTGTGACGTGTATCTCTACCAGTTCCCTCGACTTCTCCTTTCCTTTTACACTGTCTGACACGGTTATGCCGTTCTCGTTGACTTCTGCATGTTTGTTGTATTTCCATCACCTCCCACCCTACCCCACCCCTTCTTTAGGTTCACGGTCCCCCTCCCCTCCTCCCCACCTCCCACCCGCCTGGGCTTGGAGCCTTATTTAATATTGTTTGATGATGATGTATGCAATTAAAGGACAAGGTTACAAAATACCAAAGATACAATAATGTACCTAGAGAAGAACGGCCGTGTACTATGTGTGTGTGTGACTTAGTTGAAATTGGTGTGGAGTTTCATTATTTATTTACATGTAACAATTCCTTGCTGATAGAAAACCCTTTTGGAAAATACTTTTGTTTGAAAATACTTTTGGACTCATTCAAATGTCTGTAAATTTAACCAGCTGATGAATACTGAATCAAAGAGCAGATTGCTAAATTTAGCCGCTTTGCTGGAGTTATGTCACTATTTATATTTTGTGCATTCCCTTTTGTCTTCTTCTGTGAACCATGCGATTCTGTACACTTTTCTTTTCATATTGAGCCAATGTACACCTTAAAACGGGTGTTTGACATTTCAGGGTTTTGTCTTGTGATGCCTATGGAGCAGTCTTTTTTTTTGTGCCGTTCATTGTTTTGTAATTTCTGTAATTCCCCCTCCATTTTTTCCCCTACTTTTGGCTAAAATGCTCCCTGTGGTATGAGCCTTGTTTCATGCTTGGAATTATATGTGGTTTTGCTAATAAAAGGACAAAGTTCCAAAGTTCAAAGTTTATGCTAATATTGTCCATCAGAATCTTGTTTATTATTGCGGTATACTTGCTCTTCCCTAGTCTTTTCTTTCTACCGTCTATCCATCTTAAGTGTTCTACAGTGACCTTCCTCGCATCCTGTGGAAGCTGTGTGCACTTCCTAACAACTTCCTCAACCACAATCTCTCTCAACAGAAAGAGTGAATGAAGCGGACGGAGTTTGCTGAGGTTAGTGAGGATTCCAAGAGGGTCAATGTTCTCTCTAAAACAACTGGCCGATTTAAATAGCCTCTCTGTCTCTGTCTCTCTAAACCGCAGGCTTATTTTAACAGTCTACCTCTCTCTGTCTCTGTCTGTTTCTGTCTGTCTGACTCTCTCTCTCTCTCTCTTCCTCTCTCTCTCTCTGGAGGACTTCCGGTACCTGGCTACCATAACAAGCTCTGCGATCTTGCTGGAGAGTTTTTGCTTTCCTGTTAGTGAAACACAGCTATGACCATCACCAGAAGTGGCAAGCGAAACCAACAGAATGCAAAGGGTATGGAAAATGACCTGCGAATCTGCTCCACTCCTCCTGAATTAGCGACGGCCTCTGTTCTGACGGACATAGAACCTGAACCAAGCCAGAATGTCAGCGGCGCCGTTGAACAATCCACGATTGTAGCCACGGCACCCGAAATCATGAGTGTTGTGTGCGAAACCCGTGAGATCGTGGCATCGCTATGCAGCCGGATTGAGTCTCTGGAAAAGATCATATGGAAGCAAGATCAACAAATTAGCGAATTATTATTGATGACAACCGCGAAGCAGACGACGCGAGAGACACCTAGCAACGCGCTTTCTGAGACCTATGCACAAGTTGCTGCATCCTCCCGATCTAAACCATGCACAAAACAACAGTCGAGGAACGGTCCGAACATCAACTCCACGTCTCAGCTTTCCAAAAAGGATGAATTAGATCTAAAGTCATCGAAAACAAAAAGAGGTAACGTCAAAGCGCCGGTTTCGTCACCAAGTGGCGCAGTTTCTGCTGATGACGTCATCAGTAAGGAATGCGGAAATGTTGTCATTTTCCACGATTCGGTGCTGGCAGGCGTGAAGGAGAAGAGACTAGGTCAATCCTATGGTTTTGAGGCCAAGAAGGTGTTTTCGCCTCTCATCAGTGATCTGGTTCCTGCCTTCACGTCTGTCAAAGATCATCCACCACCAGACGTAATCGTCGTTCATTGCGGCATCAACAACTTGAAGAAACAAGATGCCAAATCAGCGAGTCATCAGTTTGTAGAGGCCGTCAAGACGATCGTTTCATGCAGCCCGACATCCAAGATCGTCGTGAGCAAGATCGCCCCGGTGCTGAACTTCAACCTTAACAGTAAGAGAGAGTTGTTCAACGCAATGTTGATGACCCAGCTGGCAGACCTCAAGAACATCTCATTCGTCAACAACGACAACGTGCCCTTTTACGCCATGCGCGATGGTGTTCATCCTACGAGAAGAGGCTCCAGTACTCTAGCAGGGAACATTGGCCGCCAAGTTGAGCGACTGTTGTGGAAAAAACCGCGGAATTCTGCCCGGCGCTTCAACCGGTCTGCAGATCCCTTTCCTGGTTTTTTTGATTGGAGAGGTAACTTTTTTCCACACAGCCCTTTTTCATTCCCTGCCTGGCAGCGCTGAGGTCATCAGGTCGATTTGTTGTGAACAGTCATAACAGAGTAGTTCCTATATAAAGAGCTGAAAATATATTACTCTTTATTTGATGTTTGGGTTTCATAATCTTTAGTTTTTCTCAATCTGTTAATGAGATACGAAAAGTTTACTGTTTTTCAATGGAATTGTCGTTCTGTATCTACTAACTTACAATATTTGCAACAGCACCTGTCTGAGAAAGATTATCACGTCTTGGCTTTACAGTCTTTGAACGTTAGCAACAGAAAGTTGCCTAAACTGAAGGGTTTTTACTACCCACCTGTTATAAACACTGACACTAATAAAGTTCAAGCTGCGGTGTATATCCGTCATGATTTGGAGTATAACATTCAATCAACATCCTTTATTCAACATCAAGATGTTCATTCGGCAGCAATCAAAGTGAAACTTAACAAAGATACATGTGTTAACATTTTAAGTGTTTATTTTCCAAAAGGCACAAACAACACAAACACTGACTGGCTGAAAAGTTTTGACTCATCTCTGAGTCATGGTTTGTGTGTGGTGACTTTAACACACATTCTCCTTTATGGGATAAAGGTTGCAATTCATGTACAAATAATAATTTTTGTAACAACGTCATCGATTCTAATTTGTTGATTTTAAATGATGGTCGTATTACTCGGATTCCGGATGTATCAACACATCGGCCTTCCGCTTTAGACTTAACTTTTACCACTCCAGATCTTTATTCGGACTGTATGTGGGAAGTGGAATCTGACTCATTAGGCAGTGATCATTTGCCATTGATAATAATATGTGACAGCAGTGTTGAATTTGATATTGCAGAGGATCCAGTGCCAAAATATATTTATAGCCGAGCAAATTGGCAAGATTTTCAAAACGCTTTATTATCATATGATACAAATTTCGTTAATGATGATGATATAAATGTTGCATATAATACATTTGTAAAAGATATACATAATGCAGCTTCAAAATCTATACCCAAAAAACGTGCATACAATAAAAAAGTTCGAGCCTGGTAATATATGGTGGAATGATATTTGCAAAAAAGCAGTAGATGAAAAAAAGGGGGCTTATAAAACTTGGTTAAAAAATCGTACTTCACAATCTTTTATAGAGATGAAAATAGCTAAAATTAATTGCAACAAAGTAATTGCTTCAGAGAAACAAGCTTTCTGGTCAAACTACTGCAATTCTGAAATAACTAGTTGTAAGGATTCATCAAAAGTATGGAAAAAATTCTCTGAAATGCAACACGGGTATAGACTCCCCCAGTGTCCTCTGAAGATAGATAGCAATAATTTTCCCACACCCCAAGAAAAATCAGAAGCATTTGTAAAACATTTTGTTACAATAAGTCATTCATCAAGTCTCCCTTCTGACATTAAAGAAGAAAGAGAACGAGAAGAAAAGAGTACAAAGTATGAGCCGCCACCACCTGATAACAATATGTACTTTAATTCTGAAATTACCTTAAAAGAATTACAAAATGTCATTTTGGAACTTAGTCGAAAAATTCAGCAGTTGGTTTAGATGGTATTTCGTATAAAATACTTTCACATCTGCCTGAACAATGGCTGAATGTACTACATATTATAATACAAAAGGCTTGGATGTCTGGAAATTTACCCGAATTCTGGAATTCCTCTCTGATAATCCCCATTCTAAAATCAGGTAAGCATCGTGCTGTAGTTTCTAGTTATAGGCCTATTGCCTTAACCTCTCACGCATGTAAAGTTATGGAAAAGATAGTACTGGAAAGATTATTGCATTTTTGTAATAAAACAAGTGTAATTCCAATTAACCAAGCTGGTTTTCAAAAGGGAAGATCAACTACTGATCATCTTGTGAAGCTTACAACGAATATAAAAAAGAAACAATTTGCCAGACGAAAAGGGGTATTAGCTACTTTTTTTGACATCAATAAAGCGTACGATAGAGTGTGGCATACTCGTTTATTGTACAAGTTAAAAAGTATAGGAATTTCAGGTAACATGTACACTTACATTAAAAGTCTTCTTTCTAATAGGAAGATAAAGGTTATAGTAGGTAATTCTTATTCATCTAGTCAAAACACTGATATAGGAATTCCTCAGGGGGCAATAATCTCACCTGTATTGTTCAATATATTAATTCATGATCTACCTAAAGTGATAGGCAAAAATGTTTCTCTTGCTCAATACGCTGATGATATAGCATTATGGATGAATGTTAATCTAAAAAGAAAAACGTCCCTTTTTGAAATTAAACACGTGACAAATTGTTACCAACGAGAAATAAATTTAATCAGTACTTTTATGATTAAAAATGGGTTAGAACTTTCAAAAGAAAAAACTAATTTAATATTGTTTAGTAATGGACAAGAGCCTAGATTGCTTCCTAAAATCGTGATTGACAACACTGAACTTAAGTATGTGAAAGAAGTAAAATTTCTTGGAGTTTATCTTACAACAAAATTGAACTGGAAAAGACACATCGATTATCTCACTCAAAAAGCACTTAAAATTTACAATCTTCTAAAAATAATCAGTAGGAAACCATGGGGACAGGACTCAAAAACATTAATACATCTAGCTTGTTCTATGATTAGATCTAAGTTAACGTATGGGCAAGAGGTTTACTTTTCGGCTCCGAAATCGAATTTAAAAACGTTACAAAGCCTAGATAGCAAAGCCATAAAATTAGCTTTAGGAGTATCAGTCCACACACGTACTGAAAAAGTCTATACATTAGCAGGGATAATGCCCTTACTTGATTGGAGAAAATTGGCTTGCGCAAAGTACATTGTTAGAGCAAAAGCAGTCCTGAATTACAACAAAGAAGAGATATTGTTAAGATCAGACACAGACTTCCCTAAACATGCAAAAAAAGTTTCTTCTTTTGAAACAATTGCAACATATACAAAAGATCTTATGCAAACTGTTCAAGAAGACTTCGTAGTTCTAGATCCAATTTCCTGTACGTCGCCATTACCACCGTGGGAACTTAAAACAGCCTATTTTGATATTCATTATTGTACAGAAAATAAATCTAATAATGCAGCCATTCTGGCCACAAAGGCTAGATTACACCTGGAAAGCAAATATTATCAACATTTAAAAATTTATACAGATGGTTCTGTGCTAGAATCATCCGATGCAGGAGCGGCATATGTAATACCAGAATTAAATATAAAAGAATCTTTTTATTTAGGTAAGGGGATTTCGATTTTCACTGCAGAATTAATAGCAGTTTTAATGGCTCTAAGCAAAATTGAAAGTCTGTCTACAAATATTTTGCAAATTGTTGTGTGTGTAGATTCAATGACCGTCCTGGAGGCATTGCAATCAAACAAGTCTAAGGAAAGAAAAGAAATTATTATTGAAATAAAGCATATAATCAACAATTTAATTGTTAACGGAACAGATGTAAGTTTCTGCTGGATACCGTCACATAGTGGGTTTCTATATAATGACTGGGCAGATAGGGGGGGGCAAAACAGGGTGCCTCAAATTTGAACTCCAAGGTTATTGCATTTCCCCTAAAGAAATACAACATCATATTGAACATAGTTTACTTAGACAAATTATATTTGACACACATTTTGAAGAGCAGAGTAAAGTCTCAAGAGCTATTTCCTCAATGGCAAATCGAATATGGCTTAATGCAATAAGACCGAAATATTGTAAAAATGTTTTATGGGCCTGTGGCAGACCTTTGTCTTTAGAACACATGTTGTTTGCATGCTCTACTGTTGCCCCTATTTTACCGCTGGAGATGAACGACAAAACTTCCTTAAAAGAAATTAATTATGCTTTGTGTATTACCTTAGCGAAAATAATCTTTGATTCACCTGTTGCAAGATTAATATAATCGTTTTTTTTTTTTTTTATTTTTTTTTTTTAACATTATTCTTATTATTATTATTATTATTATTATTATTATTGTAATTATTATTAATATTATTATTATTATTATTATTTTATTTTTATTTTTTTATTTTTTTTTTTAATTTTTTTTTTTTTTAAATTTTTTTTTTATTTATTTTTTTTTGGTCTTATCATCTTGATGAATGAAGACAATAAAATCAACAACAACAACATCTCTCTCTCTCTCTCTCTCTCTCTCTCTCTCTCTCTCTCTCTCTCTCTCTCTCTCTCAATTCGATTGAGAACAGAAGCATATCAATAAACTAAACCCCCCGTTGGAGTGCCGGGGGTTTCAGTATAAATAGTATTCCTACTTTCTGGAAATGTTGTGCTTTAAATTCCCACTGTCGTTGTCTTTCTCATTTATTCTTTCTCATTCCTGCTCTGTTCTATCAATCTGCTATACTATCTTCTTCTTCGCTAGACCAGTCACCTACCTTTTTTTTCTTGAAAACTCTTCCGGGACAAAGCTCCTTATTTGTGTGTGAGGTCTGTTGGATCAGCTTGGGTCTATTGGACGCTTTCTGCCAGGTGGTCACTAGGGCTTCCTATGTTGTTATTATTTAGCAATGTAGGCATTTTATATGTGTGTTTTGTTGATATTTTATAATGATGTTTGTATTCTATTTTGCTTTTGTAAACGGGGGTTCGATAAATTAAGAGTATAGCCTCAGCGTCCCCTGCGTGGGATGTCTTTATTGTAAAGTGACATGCTGGTGGAGAGCTTTCAGTTTTACCACTAGGGTTGTTTCTGCAGATCTTGTATGCGGATCAGGGGTTGTCCGGTCATTATTTGGCTCGGAAGAGTCCGCTGGACCTAAAGCTATAATCATGTAATGTAATGTAATAAACTAAACTCCTTGCACCATAGAGCAGGGAAGATTATCATTGACGATCCCAGTCTTTCATCATCTGAAAATCTTCAAGCAGCAAACGTAATGACCTTATACCACCAGTTTTCATTCACCATTGTGACCCTCTTGTTTAAAGCGCAACATAGCCTTATTTCCGCTCTCTATTAACTGTTGCGTCGTACAGCAAATACATCCAGCCTCGAACACGAATTGATTTGTTTAAGAATAGTTTTGCATTCTCAGGACCTCTTATCTGGAACTCTCTTTCTTTAAATATTAGATCCTGTATCACTCTTTCTTCATTCAAACGTACATTAAGGCAACATTATCTTAATATGACGTAAACACTTTTTATTTTACTGCTTCGCAATGCGCTACCTGACTATTTGATCTGCATGTGATGCCTCTTAAAATGTATGTGTAATTGTACCACCTGAATATTTGATATTAATTGGTTTGTTTGTTATGTATATTGTAAATTGCAACACCAATATTGATTGTCATATATCTTTTTTGTATCCTGCATAATAGTTCTTATAGTTTTTTGTTTTGTGGTGTTATTATAGCTATTTGTATTGTTGGCCTATTAGACTGAAAATCGTAGAATGTGAGTGTGAATGACACGAGGAACCATTGTAAGATTACGTTCCCGCCTAACATCTGTTTCCTTGTTGTGAATAAAAAAAAATGTCTGAGTTTGAGTTTGTGCTCTCTCTCTCTCTTTCTCTCTCTCTCTCTCTGTCTCTCTCTCTGTCTCTCTCTCTGTCTCTCTCTCTCTCTCCCTCTCTCTTTGTTCTCTTATTCCTATGCACCTCTTATGTTTTTAATGGTATATTTTAAAATAACAGAGTCCTTGTGCGATTTACTTCTTCTTCTCCTTCTCCTTCTTCTTTTCCTTCTTCTTTTTCGTCATCGTTATCGTCATCATGATCATCACCATGATCATCATCATCATCATCATCAGGGCTCGAAATTAGCGGGGGCCCGGGGCCAAAAGCCCGCAAAGTTGATTTTGGGCTCGGAAAGTTGAAAAACGAAGGGCCCGCTTGGCCCGCAAAATAATTCTTCTGCTACAGCTAGCTCTACTCGGCAGTTTCGTATTTTGGCCAAGGGAAGCAACCCACACCGGTGCCCTAAATTTGGACAGAAAAAAAACACAGAGAAAAGAAGCGAAAACCCTTTAATTTTGCACTCAAAAGTTTAATATACACTTCAATATCTTTTTAATATAATAAACAAAAGGCTATGGCACAACATAAGCGCAAAATGTCCATCTTTGCAAGTACGAAAGTATGGCTACATATCGTCGCCATACAGCTGCTAAAACAATCGGCGATGGCGTATTTTCCAATTTTTGGGAAGCGAAAGACGCCAGAAGAAAACGTCGACGAAAGGAAAGAACAAGAAAAAGAGAGAAAAAAAAGAAGTATGAAGAGGAAAAAAGATCAAGGAACTACAATGAAGGGTGAAAAAAAAGATTTCCATGGCACGGCCTTGAAGTGAACGAGGAAGAGTACTGTTAAGTTTAGTTCCCTTTCATGGTTTTGTTTTGAACTTTTGTGCATTGAGGTCAGATTTTTTGTTAGGTTACTCATATTAAAAATTTAATGATGTGTATTGTCACAAAACTGAAAAGTATTATACAAGAGACTCACTTGATTTTTTTCTATTTTGTTTAATGGCCATTTCAGGCTCACTAGTCACTGAAATATGTGTGTCACTGAATGTGTGTGTGTGTTTTTCCCCTTTTTTGTTGGTAATGTTTGAAAGTGAAAGAAAAGGCAAATAAAAATGACATCACTCAGCAAAATTGGAAATTCAGTTGTTTTTATTTTACATTATCAGACAAATTGTACTTTCTACTTATTATATTGTCAATAATTCTTGTGTTTTTTGTTTGCATTATTTTTCAAGTTGGGCCCCGAAAGTTGCTTGTGGGCCCTCAAATTTTTCAATCAAGGGGCCCGGTGGCCCCCAAAGAAAAAAGTTAATTTCTAGCCCTGATCATCATCATCATCATCATCATCATCATCGTCGTCGTCGTCGACGACGAATCAACATAATCTTTTTCATCTTCTGTTTCTAAACTTAAGTCGACCACAGGAAAGCAATAAGGAAGTCCGTAATTAGCTGAGGATGTATTGAACCTGGTCCTCTTGAAATCGAAATGTTTAAACGATAAAAATGCATGCATACAGGCGCGATGATAATTTTGATAATTTTGTCGACAGCACCACACACAAATCGTAAGGAGCAACAGCTACAAATGGAGCGAACCGCTAGGATCAGAACGACAGCCAATAAGTAACAGCTTCTTTTCTTCTCTCTTTGTTATTGTTTACAATGTAGGTCAGCTTTGCCAGATAGCAGTCCAAATGTTTTGGGATCGTATATTATCGCAGAAGTGGGGGAATCGAACGAAAAATGTAAGTGAGAAACGATGAAAGTGGAGGGCATCGTGGTGGAGTACGTTGAGAGAGGGGAGAAGGTGCGAGGGGAGGAGTGTCGAGAAAGAGAGAAGAGAGAGTGGAGGAGGAGGAGGAAGGGAAAGCGAGGGAGAGAGGAAGTTGTACAGACTGTCGAGAGAGAGAGAGAGAGAGAGAGAGAGAGAGAGAGAGTACAAGAGAGAGAAAGGGGGAGGGGGTAAGGGTCTGTCGAGATAGATGACTACCTCGGGACATCTTTGGGATGGCTTAATGTACAAAAAAACCATTGCCATCCGGAAAAAAGGAAGTACTTGCGGGCGTTGTTTGCAGTTACTTTTGGCCATAACTGCTATTGATTTATGGACCAACACGTTTGTACAGGGATGTTCTACTCCCGTCAGGCAATCCATGGTGGAACAGGGTTGGTCAAGACATAAAACGTAACACATTTTCAAATCAAATCGAGAAAGCTTTATTCCCACAAATACTATGACAATTTGGAGTGTGGCTTATAATATACAGTTTCCACGTAAATTTTGTTGTCCTAAACCATGGAAAAAAAAACGTTTTCCAGCAACACATAACATTACTTAATTCAAGTACATTTTTCTTCATGTAAAACAGTATAAGAACGATCTGTCGACTACTCCACTCACTGTCCATGCCAATATACTAAAAAGTAACAATCTATTAAAGTCTGTCAACCAAATACAATTATCCTTGAGACAAGTATATAATAAGACAAATACTGTGGGGAAATACTGTTCACAAATGTATATATGAGAGATTGAGTTATTGTTCAAGAACGAATATTTCCTTTGGAAGTTAAGTTATCATGTTTCACAGGGAAGCAGAAAATGCTTCTGCAACAGTCTCAGGTATAAAGGTCAGGATGGTGTGGACAAGCTTCATCTTTTTAGACAAGGTAATACGGAAGCAAGCAATTTAGGACAATATTTGATAACGATATAACGATATACTACTACTACTACTACTACTACTACTACTACTACTACTACTACTACTAC
Organism: Oncomelania hupensis; assembly: GCA_036898135.1. Lineage (NCBI taxonomy): Eukaryota > Metazoa > Mollusca > Gastropoda > Littorinimorpha > Pomatiopsidae > Oncomelania > Oncomelania hupensis. The sequence continues at coordinate 39,581,378 of CM072521.1, read as the reverse complement.
TACTACTACTACTACTACTACTACTACTGGACGCTATAGGCGCCTTATTCCAAAATCAGACTCAAAGCGCGGCGATCTGTACCCAACATACACGCTCACATGTTACAGACAATCCTATATACCCAACAAACACACGTTCTTTTCGGTGTACAGGCAAGCCGCTATGAGAAGACGGAAAGGAAATCGAATTTTTATTTGTGAAGATTGACTGCATCTAATACTATAATCGAAGGGAGGGAGGAAACCGGAGTACCCAGAGAAAACCCTCGGTGACCTTAGTAGTCGCGTGCCCAAGTCACATTGAGTTCGCCCCTTGCGAGAATTGAATCCGCGACCTTCGGCATAGGACACAGACGACTAACCCACTGCGCCACAAAGCCAACCCAAGCATACTGGACACTGGACAGCATATTGGGATAATATTATGGATAATGATATTATTAAGATGGGACAATTTTCTTCAGTGCACTGAGTCGTCAGTTCCTATAATAATTATAATCTTTAACTTTGCTATATTATCAAATCTCAATATACTGAAAAAAAAACACAATAAATAAAAAAATAAAAATAAAGGTGTGAACAACGAGTGTTTAAATGTATTCTGATAGTTAGTTATTCATTGCTTACAGGGTCCAGCGGACTGCAAAGAGCCCAATCGGGACCACAAAATCAAGACCGCAACTTCGCTGAAAGAGGACTCGCCCATGATCCGCATAAAAGATCTGCTGAAACAACCCCTGTGGTAACACTGAAGCCACTCCACCAGCCGGTCACTGTACAATAAAGGCATCCCACGCAGGGGACGCTGAGGCTATACTCTAATTTATTGAACCCCCATTTATAAAAAAAATAAATAGAATACAAACATCATTATAAAATATCAACAAAACACGTACATATAAAATGCCTTCATTGCTCAATAATAATATCATAGGAAGCCCTAGTGACCATTTGACAGAAAGCGTCCAATATTCCCAAGCTCATCCAACAGACTTCACACACAAATGAGGAGTTTTGACCCGGAAGAGTTTTCAAGAAAAAAAAAGGTAGGTGGCTGGTCTAGCGAAGAAGAAGATGGTCTAGTACTGTTGATTGATAGAACAGAGTAGGAATGAGAAAGAACAAATGAGAAAGACAGCGGCAGTGGAAAATTAAAGAACTAAATTTCCAGAAAGTGGGGATATTATTTATACAGAAAACCCCGGCACCCCCACGGGGGGTGGGGAGTGGGAGGTGGGGTCTTCTGATAGATTCCAACCTTTAAAAAGGTTTTGGACAGAGCAGCACTGTAGTGTAAAATTAAAGATTTTCCGAGGCAGTTGTACACAAGCATTCAAAACCATTATTTCACAGTGCCACTGTATTATTAAATAAATCTAAATATGCTGATTTTTTAATTAAATTGTGTGCGTGTTGATTTTTGACACACTTTATATTGGCTCTTTTTATCGGAAAATTCTGACTAAGGCGTAGTCGCAACCTGTGACGCGCCCAAACCCAACCAACTTATTGTTAGTTGTGTTTTTGACATTTTTGCTAGAGGATCAAACCGGAGTACCCGGAGAAAACCCCCGAGACGTTGCCCGAATCGAAAGTAACTAATATTCGGAGAAACATAACGCCCAGATGCTGCATCGATCCGACACCTGTCCGGCACAATTGGTTTTCAGCCTGTGAACATGACAAGGTAAGTTAGTCCCCCGCCTTAGACGACTCGGCCACAACGCTTCGCAGTTCCATCCAACACTGTTCCATCAGCTTGACCGAATATCTGTGAGGGTCAATTATTCCGTTTTAGTAGGTTTTATTACTTAACTTCCTGCATATGTAAGAAGGAAACCGTGTCGAAAACCAGTTATTGAATTATAGCGCAGACGATTCGATTTACAAATTGAACAGGCGTATGAATGCATGGTGGTACATCAAACCCTGAAGGGTGTCAATAGTGTCTTGTGGGTACCGACTTAAGTCGTCCACCATCAAAAAAAAGAAATAACTGTGTATTGACCGAGCGTGGCGTGGCGTGGCACCAAGAGAAACAAGTCGTGAGACCATCTTGCTGTCATTGTCAACATAGAATGGAAAGCTGAATTGTCAGGGACTCGACCATTGTTTGGCCAAAGGGTTTACTGGTGTTTATCGCGCTGGAATTGTTTTGCTCTTAGATAACGCTTGTGTGGGGGGGGGGGAATGCTTGTGGGACTGGAGGCCGAGACGTGAGGAGAGAGAGAGAGAGAGAGAGAGAGAGAGAGAGAGAGAGGAGTGGGGGTAAGACCTGCAGTTTAAGGTAGATAAACATACACCACCTTGCATCCAAACCCATTTGAATATGGCGAGAGTGTGTATGGGATGTGTGTGTGTGTGTGTGGGCATGTAGAAACGACGTTACAGTGACACACTCATGGAACTCCACATGGTTTCTTTTGACTTTTTTGGAAGGGCGCCCTATTTTGACGTCAAAATAGTTCCCTGCAGAGTTAGAGCTGTTTTAGGCCTATGGTTAGGTTAAGGGTTAGGGTTAGGGTTAGGGTTAGGGTTTGGGTTAGGGGTTAGGGTTAGGGTTAGGGTTAGGGATAGGTTCAAAAATTTGAAAATGTCAAAATAATGTCACGAACATGAAAAGTGTGTCAAAATAATCCCTGTTTTTTTCACAACAGTCATCATAATGTCGTTTTTACAAAAAATGTGTGTGTGTGTGTGTGTGTGTGTGTGGGTTGGAAGGGAGGGGGGGGAGAGTAAGTGGGAAATGACCGAGAAAAACGGAACAGAACACAGAAAAAAAGGTGTAGGAAAGAAAGAAAGAAAGAAAGAAAGAGCGATTTGGGAGTAGAGTTGATACAAACTGTGGAGAAAGACGGATGGGGTGTCTTGGGAGCTTTGCGCTAGTTCGAACACGGGACATTTGAAGAGATTGTTTCTTTCAGACTTGCAAGTCGTGACCTTGACCTCATTTAAGAGATAGAGTAGCTTCATTGAAGGAGGCGTAAAGAGATAAATCTTCAAGACGTTTTATTCACTCCGTACACGTCCTCTGCATTTAAGATAATTTCTTTGCAATCGGGAGGATTGGTGGAAGGATCCGAAGAGTAAAGGCCCGGGGTGGGTAGGGGGAGGGTGTTGCTGGAGGTGGGATTGACGAAGGTGGAAATAACGAGGTTAAAGAGAAGAGGGAGGGGAATGGTCTCTCGTCTTCTTTCCCTCTCTCCCTCTCTTTCATTCTCCTTCTCTCCGATTTCAATCCGCCTGTACTGAGAGATGAGTGAGTAAAATCCATTTATGGGTAAGTATATTGTCCACACATCTACTGAACAGAATAATGTACTAATTTTCCACAAATACTAAAGCAACTATATAGGCAATCACAGACACAAAGAATTTAAACGTTCAATTTTAAAGAAGATTTATAAGAAATACTATATAGGAGACAGCAAGGCGTCATTTTGTGAAGTAAATGTTTTGTATGCAACTGTCAACAGGAAACAAACCTCAAAATATCCACAATAATCCCATCAACAGAAGGATGTTACTACCCACAAAAAAAAAAAAAACGATTAAATTAACTCATCTGTACAATATATCTATATCTATATAGATTAGAGAGAGAGACAGAGACAGAGAGAGACAGAGAGAGAGAGAGAGAGAGAATTATATGCACAAGAAAGAGGGGTTTGGGTGGGTTGCTTCACGAGTTCTAACCATCACAACATTATCAACAACAACAACAGCAACAACAGCACCACAACTACAAAGAAACACACAAAAGAAAATAATCTTGTCCACTACTCTCGCTGGTAAGAAAGTCAGACTTGCAGGCTACAAAGTCACGTGATCAAAGGGACGGTAATCTCAGCCCATTCTACGGTTATCTTCTCCTGAAAGAGTGGAACGAGGGGAGAGAATTAGTCTATGATTTAGAACACATAATTGTGCGCAGGAAATCGATAGGGTTTCATCCCTTGATCTCCACTGGGACAGATGACGTGGAGCGCACTTTCCACCGAAATTGTGTTTTTACTGGAAACGCATATTAGCAGGCACCGAAAATTTTTAACAGGTCCAATGTAATTTTGGGGGACGAATTTAAATTTCTGAAGTTTTCAGTCTGTCTGTCACCTCTGTCTCTCTCTGTCTCTGTCTCTGTCTCTGTCTCTGTCTGTCTGTCTGTCTCTCTCTCTCTCTCTCTCTCTCTCTGTCTCTCTCTGTCTCTCTCTCTCTCTCTCTCTCTCTCTCTCTCTCTCTCTCTCTCTCTCTCTTAGTCTTAATGTCTGACATAGAGGTATATGAATTCCTGGTTGAAGTATACGTTCTCAGAATCTGGACTGGCCATATTGAGTAGGACCTGGTACTGTACCATCTTGACCCACATTCAAAGAAACAAAATGATAGAATCTGAGTCAAGAGCATCCCAACTCAGTACATGAATTCCGCGATGCGTGGCCTGTCTTTCGTTTGGTCCGTAAGTGCGTTTCTTCTCCACCCTATATTATGTGTGTAGACGCGTGCGGGGTGTAGATGCGTGCGGGGTGTAGATGCGTGCGAGGTGTTTCTCTCCCGTGAATGTGTGTGTGTGTGCGTGTTTTTGCGAGTGAGTGTGTGTGTTGCTGATCACTTATAATGTGCAACACACACCCCTATTTGTTGAAGGAAATGTTCTTGGCGCACCAAGACTGAGATTACAGTGGGAACAACGATGCGCTTTACGGAGTGACTGTGTGTGTTGCTTGTGCGATTGTGTGCATGGTGCATGTATGTGTGTGTGTGTGCGCGCGCGCGTGCGTGTGTGGATGTATTTATATGTGTTTGTATGTGAGTGTGTGTCAGTGTGTGTGTGGGATTCATGCATACATGTGTGATTGACGGGTACATATGTGGTCCAAGCGTGCACGTGTGATTCATGCGTGCATGGTCTAAAGTCACATACTTGTGCAAACATTATAAGAACTTATTGAATTTAACTGAATTGAATCGACATACGAACTTTATGGAGGCTAAAGATGACTGGAAAATGGTGGTGTTTTTATTTTTATTTTTAGAAGAGACCTATCCTTCCTTTGTAGAACAGCGGCACGTTATTTCATAAAACACCAAGCGGATCTCACATATATTTCTGAAGCAAATTTCACCGTAGTCACATTTGTGGAACATGTCAGTGTAAGTAATGTTACGGCCTCGACGGCCAACAACCGTCTCTTTATAACGCCCTAAGCGAGACCCGAACGTAAGCGCCTGTGGGGGGAAATCTAAATCGGACGTCAATCCACAAAACGGGCTTTCCCGTTTGTGACGTAAAGAAGGAAGTCAAGATGGGACGAATGAGTGCTGTCTCTAGGTGTGGAGTATTCATCCAGTCACACGATATGATATTAGCATGCGCTGAAAGCTATTATAAAAGGTAATGGATCAGTTTCTATTAAAATCTCGAATGACTTTGTATCTGTGTTCGTGACGTAGGAGTGGAAATTCAGGTTTTCCCGTTTTTTCAATCGCTCTTGGCAATCTTCGGACTCGTGAACTTTGCTTTGGGAATAGAAGAAGAAGAAGAAGAAGAAGAAGAAGAAGATGATGATGATAATGGTGATGATGATGATGATGAGTATGGTGATGATGATGATGATGATGATGATGATGATGGTGATGATAATGATAGTGATGATGATGATGAGTATGGTGATGATGGTGATGATAATGATGATGATGATGATGATGATGATGATGATGGTGAAGAGGATGGTGATGATGATGATGATGATGATGATGATGATGATGATGATGATGATGATGATGATGATGATGATGATGATGATGATGATGATGCCTGTATGGGGAGCAATCTCAGATGACGTCTCGGTCTGAGCCGGGATCACCGGACCTGCTTGACCCGTGCTATTCTCTCTTGTTTCTAAGTGGCAAAGGCTTATCTTCCCTTTCTGCGAGTGAAGAAGTTACTTCCCTTACGGTTAGTGCCAGAGATCGAGAGTGAAAGAGAGAGAGAGAGAGAGAGAGAGAGAGAGAGAGAGAGAGAGAGAGAGAGAGAGAGAGAGAGAGAAGATAAGATAACATAAGTTAAGATAAGATAGAATAAGGTAAGGTAAGGTAATATAAGATAACAAATTTATTTAACAAGGGTAAAAGAGTAAGCGCTGGATGTGCATTTTTACATCTTGCCCTTGGGGTTTGCAACAGTAACAATTCGTATAACAAATAAAAACTCTTTATAACAACAACACTGTCACGTGGGGTTTATGGGCTCTGCACAATGGAATTATGGACCCTCACGTTTATTCGGTGGGAACTGCTAGTAAGTCACCCTATGAATTACTTTAATAAATTTATTTGTTTAGCTCGTTCTGTGTTAAGGTTGGGGTACAGAGATAGATAGAAAAATGGTAAAAGATTACTGTCACACTAGCTTTTACACGGCTATGAATCATATGTAGTCCAGCCACTTGATAACAGTTAAAATCACACATTTATTTCTTCTACTCTATACAAGATTCTCTAAGTACTAATCTAACTTAAAAAGTCTCAGTCAATGCTAATAGTTCGATCGCTGATAGTCTAGGCAGCTGTTATTTCTTCCTCGGGCACTTGCTATTATATCTCATGTAGATTTGGACTACTGTGGTCCGTTTTACAGTTTCTGAAGAGTTGGACTACTGTGGTCCTGTTTTGATCAGTTTAAGTGCACCTTCGATGATTACACTTAACTGCTAGATGGTGCGTGCGAAGTCCTTCTGTGAGGTAGCTTCTGGTACACCTTTGTCGTTGTGTAGTTGGGTTCCCTTGCCACGCTGTGGGGTCTGACAGGGTGTTTTTCAAGGTAGCTCTTTCCGACTTGTGCGGTAGAGGCTCCTCAACCAACTAGTCGTTTCTGTGGAGTGGGGTGCACAGGATAGCTCGGGATAGCTCGCCTGCTCGTCTGTAATATAAGAGACGAAATTCTGCACAACCCTGAATAATCGGTTTGTGCAGAGCGTCTCACTGAAAGCCAAAGTAGCCCTCAGTGATAGCTCCACATCTCTATACATAAGCGACGAACATTCTGCTACTTCCGGGGTCCACTGGAATCTCACTCTACATTCCTATACATACATAAATATCAATCGTGTCTAACTATACACATACAGAATTAATAATAATATAAACATTCAGTGGTACAGTCACTGGTCTGCAAACATACATATAAGTTAAACAACAGTGGTTCCGTACGGGATACAACATGGCGGCGCAACCGGTCGTGTTTCGGCTCGTGGTCGGCTCTTCCACGTGGTACGGCAAATTCGGATTAATAATTCACATTTATGCATAGCAAATTCCACAAACATAATTTCAACAATAATATAAATATATCACGATGAAACAGAAGGGTGTCCATTTACCTGTTTGACAAGTTCAGGCCCGTGGTGACTTGATAGAACTCTAAGATTCTAAAGTCCTGCTTCCTGGTCTATGAGTGAAGAGATTTCTCTAGCTGTGGAGATGTTGACTCTTCCTCGTCTCACACACGACTGATTCAAACTGTCTTAGGTTTTGACACATCAGAACTGCTCTACCCGCTTGGCTGAGCTCTCATTGGTTAAAAACGGTCAGATTCAAAGCTCAAGTGCTGACTCACTACGCAGCGTGGGTCGGGCTCGCGGTGTGTACTTTAATTGCTGCTGTGTAATAGACTGACTCTCTACTGTTACAATTACTACACAAGGCTGAATAGTAATAAGCAGAGTTAAAACTAGCCAGTTAATGACAAACACCATAATGTAACAATACAATCAAGATAGAGAGAGAAAGAGAGACAGACAGACAGAGACAGACAGACAGACAGAAATACAAAAAGACAGAGACAGGGACATAGACCGTTCAGAGACAAAGGCGTGGAAATCATGAGCGAATATTACTGAACGGTGGGCAAGCAAGAGTACGGAAGCGAGGGGTGGGGGTAATGGGTGGGAGTAGGGGTAGGTGTAAGGGTGGGGGATGTTGGGACAAAGTACAAAGTTCTTGTTTACGAAGTCATGTTCTGTGCTGTTTATCAGTTGCCGAGTCCAACGTTTGACAACGTACTCTGTTAAACACAAACCAAAAAAAAAAAATAGAAAAGAAAAAAAAAAGCAGAGACAAGATGGCAAAACCATTCAAAATGTAATTCCAGACACTCGGATATACCTAAAAAGGTAACATTTTTCACAATTGTGTGACTCGGCTTTGTCCCAAATAAGCAAACTAAAAACGTGCAACTCTCAACTCTCTGCATCTGCAAGAAATAACAATGTTCAAAATCGGTTCAGTTGGGCCTATCGTTTGGAGTTGACACCACTACTGCTCACTCCAGTCCCCATTGTAATACTAACCTCAATACTAACCATAACCCCCAAGACGCTTTATTTCGATGATGTCGTTTAGAGACTATCTGTCGTGACTGGATCCTTAGATATAATTTTGAAAACAAATCATCGTAGATGAGAGAGCGATGGAAAAACTATAAAATTAAATACAAATTAAAAAAATTAACAAAAGAAAAATATCCAGAAGAAGTAGAAGAAGAAGAAGAAGAAGAAGAAGAAGAAGAAGAAGAAGAAGAAGAAGAAGAAGAAGAAGAAGAAGAAGAAGAAGAAGAAGAAGAAGAGATTCAATAAAAGATGAGTGTGATCGTAGCCTCTAAAAAATAGGTCAGTGAGGGAAGTAATTATTTCTGAAGTGGATGGCCTCCCTTGACCGAGCTGCATTTTATCAGCAGTTGCAGGTCCAGGGGCCATCACATAGTTATTTTTCCTTGCAGAGCACTTCTTCTTCTTCTTCTTCTTCTTCTTCTTCTTCTTCTTCTTCTCCTTCTTCCTGTGATCTTTCTTGTCCTCGTTACTCTTGGACATTGCATTACATGATTATTGCTTTAGGTCCAGAGAGGAGAGGAGGGTGTCGGAGGAGGGGGTGACTTTAATAATTGATCAAGACTAAAGCCTAGATTAAAATTCTTGTAGAATGTCTATCTGATGTCTGTCTATATTTGGCTTTATTATATTGATACGTTGGGTGTGTGCGAGGGTGTGTGTGTGGGTGGCTGTGTGGGTGCGCGCGTATGGGTGTGTGTTACGTTGAAACGCGAAAGATAGTATGTCTGAAGCGCGCACGATAGATCTAATCGTTTCGTTTTGCAAAGTATTCAATAATAGAGTTTATTTACCTTTGATTTGAGTTTGCATTGTTGTTAGAAGAAGCTTTGTATAACGTTGATAATTTTCGTTAGTCGATATTATTGGAGAATTCTCTAGATCTGCGTGTTTACTGTCGATAGAAACTTGTAGAAGTTTGAGAACGTTCCGGGAAGGTGTATAGAGATGTATGACATAAGACAGTGATGACGATTTTAGTTCGATTGGTGGTAGTGCGTCATTTCTACCGTGTTCTAAATTGTTCGGGAGTATCAAGAGACTATATAATGGACACACTGTGTTGTGAAAGAGAGTTGTTGATAATGAGTTGGAAAGTAAAAAGTTGAGAGTGGAAAAGCGATTGTATGCAGTTGTTGATGTGTGCTGAATAAAAGTGGAAAACTTCATACGAAGACTTTGCCTTGTTGCTGCTGAGTGAGCAGGCTGCGTGGATAAACGAATCAGTTACACCTATCAGGATTTCAAGCATCGGGGCTGAATCAGATACTGATAGAAAAACACCAACATCGAATTGAGTGTAACAGTGTGTGTGTGGGGGGGTGGGGGGGGTATGTGTGTGTGTGTGTGTGTGTGTGTGTGTGTGTGTGTGTGTGTGTGTGTGTGTGATATTTGCAAAATGTGAGTCTGAACGAACGTTCTAAAGAGCGTTTGTAGTAACCTTTTTGGGGATTTGTCTCTCATAGAAAACCTTTACAGCCGTTCACACCTTGGGGTCAGCCTATCTTCTAACCGCCCACCCACCGTTCCCCACGCTAACAGCTTGTGCTTGTGGTCTTTTCTATGGCTGTTCCTGTGCGACTAATGGTTCTTTGCATTTTGCATCGGGTGATGGTGAATGACACTAAACGGAATGTGATCTTCCCTTATGAGGAGTTTAAGCTAATTTTGATGAACACTCCAGGCGATCTACCGAAAACCTAACACCGGACGCCCGTTAGCGTCTCATCACGTTGACATAAAAAAACATTGAAAAGATGTTGAATTCCAGCCATCAGTGTATTTGAAACTGGATGACCAACGATTACCTTCTCCCCTTCTTCTTCTTCTTCTTCTTTATCTTCTTCTTCTTCATCATCATCATCATCATCATCATCATCATCATCATCATCATCATCACCATCATCCCTAATTATTATCATCATCATCCTCATTCTCATCATCATCTTCTTCTTCTTCATCAACATCATCATCATCATCATCATCATCATCATCATTATCATCATCATCATCATCATCCTCATTCTCATTGTCGCGAAACGAAACGCTCGCGAGAATTTTTTATTTTCCAAGTGCAAATTGTTTTATAGAGTGCCTGTGCTAGATTTAGAAATATGACGTCAATTTTGCTGCGTGTCAATCGCCATTTTGTGTATTCCTGGAAAAGAATAAAATGGACGATTTTTATCGATGATTCTTTTGTGTGAAAGTTTGTGATTAATGCCAATAATAAAATTTGAGGAAAAGAAAAGAGGTTGTGAACTATTAATTTTATAAAATATAATATTTGAGGTGATAGGTCATTTGTTTGCGTTGGGAAATTTTCATTGGTTGTTTTAATGATAAAAGTATGGTAACCTTAGTAAAATGAAACAGAGGCGAAATCGGTTAGGAAAACTGTCAATCAGTTGGGAGAAGATCTAGACTGGACAGGGAGGATTCTACCCAAGCTCCGAGGCAACTTATTCTGTGGGGTGCCAATGACAGTTTAGCTGGAGGCTGAATGATGTCAGATGTGGTTGGGCCAGGAAGATAGTTGTTCCTTGACGTTTGATCAGCTTTAGCTGAATTCTGGCACCGTAGGGTAAATATTTAGATTTTTCTTCATTCAAGATAATTTCCCAAGAAGATTGATACGTGTGATGATTTGTTCATTGAATATATGTATTTTTCAGAGGAGAAAAATAGTTTGTTCATTGAATGCATTTGTTTTTCAGAGTAGTGAGATAGTTTGTTCATTGAATGCATTTGTTTTCCAGAGGAGAAAAATAGTTTGTTTGTTTGAATGCATTTCTTTTCCAGAGAAAGATAGTTGGTTCGTCTGAATGCAGTTGGTTTTCAGGGGACTGATGTGTTGATTAATCGTAACATGTTTTTCCAAGCAGAGCCGGACCTGGAGGAGTTTAAGTTTGTATGAAATAATTTTCATGCAAATATCTAAGACTAGTTTTGTTCGGCAGGTGTTTTTATTTGGTGGTATGAATCGTCTTGGATCTACGTGACGATGTCATCTTTGAGACTGGCACTGGATTCTTCGATGACGTCTGGCTTATGATCGGAGTGACTGATTCTAAGATGGAACTGTACGTTAACGAGGGCTACAGAAGTCACTGGTGGGTCATGGACAGCCTTTAGATCTAACGGCGACATCGACGTCAAGTTCCAGCTTTTACGAACTTTTCCACAACTCATCTAAAGACTGGTTTCTTCATTCATCAACGATTCAACGAGGACGAAGTTTTGAGCTAAGTAAAAATAATTGAAAGCAAGAACATTTTCGGTAACCATGACGGGAAGTATCGCCTAATTATCGTTCCGATTTCGAAGAAAAACCAACGGAATGTAATAAAATAATCGAACTTGGAAAAACGTGTTATGTGTTTGTGAAGTGTTGGAAGTAAATGGTGTACCTTAGGTTTTTTTTATTGAAATAAAACCATGTTCTGGGGTAAGTCATGAAAGTCAAGGAAGTCCTTCATCAGTAGTGATCACCCAGTAACACCCAGGTTTGCGACATTCTGGGTTCATCGTCCGGGATTAGAATTTCTGGAAAATTCTAGGGGGTAACGAGCCATTCATTTTTTTTAATGTCAGAGGTGCACCATTAATCCAATACTTTACAAATTCAACACTTCAGCGAGTTTTCATAATTTTTTCCATAATAATAAGTTCTTGCTTCAAGTTGTGGTTACCTTGATGTAATTGTTGCACGTCTGCATGAGCATGATTAGAGAGCAGTATAGGTAAAATATTGTTTTATGTTGTTGCTAGTCATTGCTTACATAAAATGTGCATTATATCTGCTAACATGTTAGTGCCTCAGTGGGTACATATTGTCTGAGAGCCCAGCTGTGCAAGTATCTTCAGGGAAATCATCTCGTTTGAAATTATTTATTCTGGCGGTTGAACAGTGAAGACCGGTATTATCCGTAGTAGGATTAAAGATATTTTGGGTATAAGTTTTACTTTTCCAAAATTTCAAACCTTTGATTGCAGAGTTTGCAATAGCTGTTGTACGTAGGTACTAGTGTTTTGGTCGAAGGTGTACTTAGACTGAACGGTTTCTGCAACCTATGACGTTTATTATCCTGATGGAGAATGTAGGGTAAAGTATCGCTCATAGTTTGAAAGTAAGTTTTCCAGCTTAAACTTTAAGTAAGTTGGATGTTCCGAAAACATTGTGTAGTTTCAGTGTTGTTCGAAGACAGGCTAGAGGTTAGGTATTGATCGGTGAGGGGTCAACCTAATTAGCTCTGTGTTGCTTAGTCTGGTCAAACCTCTAACCAAGAATTATTTCTAGTTGAGGGTCTGAAAGTCAGATTCGGTAGTGTCCGATTGACAGTTTAACCAATTGTGGTAATTGGTAGTGTTGGTTAGTAAATGTGGGTCTAGTTAGACGTTTTACTTAACCAGGAGACTAAGCGTGGTTGATAATCTGGAAGGTAGTGGATTATCGTCGGTGATCGTGTTATTAGTGTATAACCGTTCACGTAAGGATAGCTGTGATAGAATAGCCGTTTTGGGGCTAGGTCGCAGGCGTATCCGTTGTAGTACTTTAACCTTTGGAAAGGCGAGTACGTTTGAGGCCTAAATAGTCTGTGGTTTTATCTACCAGGGTTACGTGTAGTAAAACAGGATTAGTTTAGGGAAAGTTTGGCTAGGAGGATGCCGAGGCAGCAACCAGTTCAGATGGAGACTGAGTCTCCGCTGCTAGCCTACAAGCAGGATGGGATCATCCTGGGTCTGACAGATAAGGATCTGGCAGAATATGTGGAAAAGAGAAGAAAAGAAGAGGAAGAGAAAGCGGAGAGAATCCGGAAGGAGAAGGAAGAGAAAGCTGAGAGGATAAGGGAGGAAGAGAAAGCGGAGAGGATCCGAAAGGAAGAAGAAGATAAAGCGGAGAGGATAAGGGAGGAAAAGAAAGCGGAGAAGATACGGCAGGAGCAACGGGAGGACCAGCTCCGACGTGAAGAACGAGAAGAGCGCATTATGAGAGAAGAAAGAGAGGCCAAGGCAAAATTGGAACAAATGGCCATGCAAAACGAGTTTGAGTTGAGAAAGGCGCAAGAGTGGACTGCAGATGATGGGGACCAAAATCAAAATTTTTATCCCGAGCCGAGGGCAGCGAGGAGCTGTCTGAATGTGAATGTACCTTATTTGGATGATAAGGACGATGTAGAGGTCTACCTGAAACAGTTTGAGCGTATCGCTACGTTGTCAGGTTGGAACAAGGATGAGTGGGCGATAAGACTGTCTGGTCAGCTACGAGGCCAAGCGCGGCAGGTCTACACTGAGATGTCTGATGAGGAAATTATGGACTACGACATGGTCAAGGCTGCGATCATGAGGCGTTTCCAGCTGACCGCTGAAATATATCGAAAAAGGTTCAAGGAATTCAAGCGGGGCAGTCATGAAGGCATCAGGGAGTGTAGGAACAGGATGGGGATGTATTTGGACAGATGGGTGGATTTGTCTGAGAAAGAAGGAAAATCAGGTGAGCTGAAAGATTTAATTCTCATGGACAAAATGTTGGAGATAGTGTCTCAAGAGGAGGCAAGATTTATTAGGGAGAGAAACCCTACGTGTGTGGACGAAGTGGTGGTCCATGCTCAAACGTATGAAGATGCGCAGAATGCTGGAGGTCCGATAGCAACGAGGCGGCCCATTGGACCCAGTGCTAGAATGGATAACCGTCCCAGGGTTAACCAGCAAACGCAGAATTCGAACATGGGACAACGACGTAGTGGAGGGGTGAGTGGTCAATCGACAGGTCCTGGCAACGCGGGTGCGTCAGGAATGAACAAGTCTCAGCAAAACTTCAAGGGATGTTTTCGATGCGGAGGTCCACATTTGATGAGGGATTGCCAAAAGGCAAATGTGAATAGAAACAGACCAAACTCAAACCTAGCGTCAGCTGTTGTGAATGCGGTCAACGTGACCCAGGAACAAAAACCATGTAATCGATGTAGTGAAGACGGCTATGAACCGAACTGTGAATTGAAAGTGGATGGAGTAAAGGCTCAAGGTATTCGGGATACAGGGGCCAGTAGCATCTTGGTGGATTCAAGTTTAGTTTCCCCAAGCAAGTATACGGGTGAATACCAGAACGTGACACTTGCAGTTGCAGATTCATCCAAGCGAAAGAAAGTGCCCATTGCTGTGGTGAATTTGGAAACTCCGTTTTTCGTTGGAGAAACGCGTGTTTTGGTTTTGAAGACACTGGTACATCAAGTTCTGATAGGAAATAGCAGAAAGATGACAGACGGGACTGAGGTCAAAGTTCCATTGTTTCCGTTGATAGAGCAACCGGAGGAACAAGTTGTAGCACCAGTACAAACCAGGTTGCAGGAGAAGCAACAAGCACAAGCCAAGCCATGGATTCCTAAACAGATTGACTTAGGGCAAGTACGTCCTGAAGATTTATCTAGGGAACAAAAGGCGGACCCGACTTTAGGAAAGATTCGGGAAAGGGCAGAGCTAGCACTCAAACAAGAAACCCACTACGAGTGGAAGAAAGACATTTTGTACAGAGTTTACATGAGTAAAGGGAAACCATGTAGACAAGTGGTAGTGCCAGAACGGTACCGATCAGATGTGCTTAAATTGGCTCATGATACACCGATGGCAGGACATCAAGGAGTACGCCGAACTCGCGACCGGATATGGCGTGATTTTTATTGGCCGGGTATCAGTGGAGACGTCAAACGTTATTATGCGTCATGTGACGTATGTCAGAGGAGCACGCAGAAGGGAGCCACGAGGAAGGTCCCGATGAAAAACATGCCGTTTATCGATACGCCGTTCGAACGTAACGGGAAGCAGACGAGAACGGATGGAGCACAGCCAAATGCTGTAGTCAGAAAAACAGGTGAAGAGAAAGTGAGTGTTGTGGTTGACGATGTGTGCGATGAAGAGATGGGAGCACTAGGCATAGATCGTTTTCCCATGCTTACATTGCATGCAAAAGAAGGTCCCAGAGACGTGAAGATCAACCCTGAGTTGGACGAGCACAAACAGGCTGAAATTTTGTCTATTTGCGACAGGAGAGAAAATGTGCTGAAAGATATCCCAGGGAAATGCAAAATCGAAGAATGTGAATTCAAACTTACATCACAAGAGCCAGTGCATGTGAGGCAATACCCGCTACCATTTGCGCAGGTAGAAACAGTGAAGAAAGAGGTCATTGAAATGTTGGAGTTGGGGGTCATAGAACCAACAGTGTCGCCTTACAATAGTCCGATTGTGTTGGCGAAGAAGAAGGATGGTGAAATACGTTTCTGTATTGACTATAGAAGCCTCAACAAGCAGGTAGAGTTCGATTCGGAACCTATTCCTGATGTGCCACAGATCTTTGCAAAATTGCAGAAAGCACGCTATTTGTCAAAGATAGACTTGACGAAAGGATATTGGCAAATACCAGTCAAAGAAGAGGATAAACCGAAGACGGCGTTTAGTACACCCATGGGACAGTACTGTTTCGCTTATCTTCCATTTGGTATCAAGACTGCGAGTTCTATTTTCACTCGAATGATGCGCAAGCTACTTGAACCTCTGAAGCGTGATGATATTGAACATTTCATTGATGACATCATCATTGCTACTGAAACGTGGGAACAGCATGTAGAGGCCATTGATGCTGTGTTGAAAAGGTTGGAGGAGGCAGGTCTTACAGCGAAACCCTCTAAGTGCTACTTTGGTTTCGGGGAGTTAGACTATTTGGGTCATCATGTGGGTGGAGGCACAGTCATGCCTGATGATGACAAAACAGAGAAAATCAGGTCAGCCAGCAGACCGATCACAAAGAAGGAAGTCAGAGCATTCCTAGGACTAGTGGGATTCTACAGGAAATACATCAGCAACTATGCGGAAATCAGCGCTCCGTTGACTGATTTGACAAAGAAAGGTCTACCAGAAAAAAGTGGCCTGGGATGAAAAATGTGAAGCAGCATTCGTTAAACTCAAAGATTGCTTGGTAAGCAAACCAGTGTTGTTGCTACCTGACGTCAGCAAACCATTTACTCTGAGGAGTGACGCATCAGATGTTGCAGTGGGAGCAGTTTTACTGCAAGATCAAGGGCAAGGGTTACAGCCAGTAGCCTATGCAAGCAAGAAGCTTAACCGTGCAGAGAAAAACTACTCGACCATCGAAAAGGAGTGTTTGGGAGTGGTATGGGCTGTCAAGAAATTTGAACAGTACCTGTATTCAACACATTTCACTTTGGAGACGGACCACCAACCACTCACATATTTGCAGAAAACCAAGACTAAGAATGGTCGACTGATGAGGTGGGCTCTCCAGCTGCAACAGTATTCTTTCACAGTCAAAGTTATCAAAGGGAAAGACAATGTTGGCGCAGACTATTTGAGTCGATTGCACTTGTAAAAGAATAGCTTAAACATGGATGTTTCAGCTCAAAGGAGGGGCGTAATGTCGCGAAACGAAACGCTCGCGAGAATTTTTATTTTCCAAGTGCAAATTGTTTTATAGAGTGCCTGTGCTAGATTTAGAAATATGACGTCAATTTTGCTGCGTGTCAATCGCCATTTTGTGTATTCCTGGAAAAGAATAAAATGGACGATTTTTATCGATGATTCTTTTGTGTGAAAGTTTGTGATTAATGCCAATAATAAAATTTGAGGAAAAGAAAAGAGGTTGTGAACTATTAATTTTATAAAATATAATATTTGAGGTGATAGGTCATTTGTTTGCGTTGGGAAATTTTCATTGGTTGTTTTAATGATAAAAGTATGGTAACCTTAGTAAAATGAAACAGAGGCGAAATCGGTTAGGAAAACTGTCAATCAGTTGGGAGAGAGATCTAGACTGGACAGGGAGGATTCTACCCAAGCTCCGAGGCAACTTATTCTGTGGGGTGCCAACGACAGTTTAGCTGGAGGCTGAATGATGTCAGATGTGGTTGGGCCAGGAAGATAGTTGTTCCTTGACGTTTGATCAGCTTTAGCTGAATTCTGGCACCGTAGGGTAAATATTTAGATTTTTCTTCATTCAAGATAATTTCCCAAGAAGATTGATACGTGTGATGATTTGTTCATTGAATATATGTATTTTTCAGAGGAGAAAAATAGTTTGTTCATTGAATGCATTTGTTTTTCAGAGTAGTGAGATAGTTTGTTCATTGAACGCATTTGTTTTCCAGAGGAGAAAAATAGTTTGTTTGTTTGAATGCATTTCTTTTCCAGAGAAAGATAGTTGGTTCGTCTGAATGCAGTTGGTTTTCAGGGGACTGATGTGTTGATTAATCGTAACATGTTTTTCCAAGCAGAGCCGGACCTGGAGGAGTTTAAGTTTGTATGAAAATAATTTTCATGCAAATATCTAAGACTAGTTTTGTTCGGCAGGTGTTTTTATTTGGTGGTATGAATCGTCTTGGATCTACGTGACGATGTCATCTTTGAGACTGGCACTGGATTCTTCGATGACGTCTGGCTTATGATCGGAGTGACTGATTCTAAGATGGAACTGTACGTTAACGAGGGCTACAGAAGTCACTGGTGGGTCATGGACAGCCTTTAGATCTAACGGCGACATCGACGTCAAGTTCCAGCTTTTACGAACTTTTCCACAACTCATCTAAAGACTGGTTTCTTCATTCATCAACGATTCAACGAGGACGAAGTTTTGAGCTAAGTAAAAATAATTGAAAGCAAGAACATTTTCGGTAACCATGACGGGAAGTATCGCCTAATTATCGTTCCGATTTCGAAGAAAAACCAACGGAATGTAATAAAATAATCGAACTTGGAAAAACGTGTTATGTGTTTGTGAAGTGTTGGAAGTAAATGGTGTACCTTAGTTTTTTTTTATTGAAATAAAACCATGTTCTGGGGTAAGTCATGAAAGTCAAGGAAGTCCTTCATCAGTAGTGATCACCCAGTAACACCCAGGTTTGCGACACTCATCATCATCATCTTCTTCTTCTTCGTCTCGTCGTCGTTGTTTTCTTCTTTCTATCTTTTTTTTTCCTGATCGTCTGGCTATTTTGTTCGATCTAATGAGCATAAAGTGAACAAACAAACATTATTTCCTCTTGTTTTTCCTTCTTCTTCTTTTCTTCCGACCGTTCCAAATTCAAGAATATTTCTTCAATCTGGTGAGTGTAAAATGTAAAACAAAGTTTCTCCTTCCATTGTTTACATTACTCTGTCTTTCATTCAGCTGCATCACCCATCTTCAGCTATTCTTATTCTTATTGTTGTTGTTGTTATTGCTGTTGTTGGTGGTGGTGGTTCTTTGTCATCACTATGCCTTTCACTCGACTGCATCATCTTCAATTCTTATTATTATTGTTCTTGTTACTTCTTATTCACCATCATAATCATGATCACCATAATCACGATCCTCTTAATCATCATCATCTTGATCATCATCATCTTCTTCTTCTTTTTTCTTTTCATCCTGCACCTCCTCCTCTGCTTTGATCTTGTTATTCTTCCTATATCACAAGAACAACGACATCTGCAGATGTTGCTGTTGTTCTTGTTATTGTTGAAGCATTTGCTGCCCAAGAAGTTAATGGCCTTGGCAGTTGAAAATAAAAATATTACCACTTACTGTTATTGTTCTTGCTGGCTGTGGTGGTGGTGGCGGCGCGGTGGTCTTCTTCTTCTTCTTCTTCTTCTTCTTCTTCTTCTTCTTCTTCTTCTTCCTTGCCTTCTGTTTCTCCTCCTCCTCTTTCTTCTTCCTCTTTGTATCATGCTTTTAAAAAAAAAAAAACATTCTACGAAAGTGAAGTTTTTTGGGATTAGCTGTACAGTTTCTGTAAGAGAGAAAAAACCAGAGAGAAACAGAAAGAGAGAGAAAGACAGACGGAGACAGACAAACAGAAAGAGACAGATTAAGGTGTGAGTGAGTGTTAGATGGTTGTGTGTTTGTTGTATATGAAGGAGGGTCTGTAACATGTGAGCGTTTATGTTGGTTACAGATCGCCATTATTTGAGTATGATTTAGGGATAAGACGGTCATTGCATCCAGTATTGTTAGTATTTTATTATTATAAAGTGACACAGACGTGACCAGCAAATTCCGCCGCAGTGAGCGAAAGCGCTATAACTAAGGGCACGCAAATCCAGTTTTACCTCTTTCCTTGTGATGTACCATGCGATGTACTATGTTGCCTCCCTTGAGTACCAATTCTGGGTTTTCCGTTGAACGGACTTGCAATTAACTACGCTTATGCACAGACTTCACACGCGCACCCCCAACCCCCAACCCACGCACTCATCACCCCACGCCACTCCATCCAACGCCACCCCACCCCACACAACCAAGCACTTGCATAGATTACACAAATACAAGGTTCTGTACTGCCCACCTGAGCTAGGAGCTTAGTTCAATATGTTGTTTGATGTATAGGTAATACTGAAAGGACAAGGTTCCAAAGTTCCTACGGACACAAGGCGAAATAGAATCTACATTATAGAGGTACGCACAAACGCACCCCCCCCCCCCCCCCCCCCCTTTTCTCCGCTTATTATTAATGTCCATCGTCTGGATTTTTTGTGGAGACCAAGCGTGTTTGCCAGTACCAGATTGTTGTATCTGGCAAACTCCAATAGCCTCAGACCCCTGTCATTTGTCTCGTTGTTGCAGTGGGGTCCGCATGTGTCTCCCCAGTTGTGGTGCGCATCTTGGCCAACCTTGGCATTCCAGTCGCCTTGCACTATGACTATGTCCTTCTTCGGCACTTGGTCAAGGACCGCCTGTATATTTTCATAAAAATCCTCCACTTCGCTGTCTTCATAGTCTGATGTTGGGGCATAGGCCTGGATGATGGTAATGTTGAAAGGGGTTGCTCTCAGACGGATGGTAATGAGTCTACTGGAGACTGGGCGGCAACCCATGACAGTGGCTAGAATGTTCTTGTGGACCAAGAATCCAACGCCGTGTTCGTGCCTGTCATCTCTACCGCTGAAATAGAGCTTGTGGCCTTTGTCAGTCGTTGTTTCACCTAGGCCTTTCCAGCGCAGTTCGCTGATACCTAGAACGTTCCATCGATAGTGGTCCAGCTCGTGGGCCAGTTCTTCTAATTTTCCTTCCGCAGTTAGGGTCCTGACATTCCAGGTTCCTATGACGATGTTGTTTCTCGTGCGGATCTTGCTAGTTTGTCCATCAGTAGCATACTTTTCACCTCCGTCCTGGTGGCCAACGGAAGGCGCGGTCCTTGTGTAGCCGGGCGACGACCGATCCGGCATGGAATTAGTGGATAGCCTCATCATGTGTTGTGTCTTGGGCAAAAAAGACCTGGCAGGGCCCAATCCTCTCCAGACTGTTGGCCACAGCCGAAATCCACGAATACAGTGTGGCTCGCCTTGGCCCTGAGCACGTGGTCGTTGAACCTGTAGTAACGTGAGGTTCCTCCGCCCTGGCCGGTGACTTCTGTGTAGAAGACTTTCGCCCAGTGATGCCGTGCTAACATCACCCCTGTTAGTCGCCTCTTACGACACGCCGGGAAACGTTGGGTCTATTCTATTTGCCCGAACCCACAGAGCGATGGACATGGCACAGTCCCGGCGGGGAACATCACAACCAGATCGACTACATCATGGTCAAGAAACGCTTCAGATCAAGCATCAACATTGGCAGGACATGCACTTTTCCAGGAGCAGACATTGGAAGTGACCACGATCTCGTGATGATGTCTTTCCGGCTCCATTTGAAGAGAGTAAATACAGCAAAGTGCACTAGGCTGAAGTTCGACCTGGACAAACTGCAAGACCCGGAGGTGGCAAAAATATTTCAGGCCACAATTGGAGGGAAATTTGCACCACTGCTTATTTTGGGGGCAGGCGAAGTAGATGTCAACACCATGACCAATACCTTCAACTCAGCTGTAACAGATGCCGCCACTGAGATCCTTGGCAAGCACCGACCAAAGAAGAAGCCGTGGATCACACCTGAACTTTTGGATCTGTGTGATAAACGAAGAGAGTTAAAAAAGAAAAAGAACACATCACAGGGAGCTGATGTCTACCGAAAAATCAACAATGACATCCGAAAAGGCATGCGCACAGCAAAGGAGAACTGGATAGAAGATCAATGCCAGGAAATAGAGAACAATCTGAACAAGAACAACAGCAAGAAGGCCTACCAGACTGTGAAGCGGCTGACAAGTGTTAAACAGCCCAAAGTCTCCACTATCCAAAGCAAGTCTGGCATTTGCCTTACAGAAGAACAAGAAGTCTTGGACAGATGGACAGAGTACTGCTCTGACCTTTACAACCATACACCAAATGGAGACCCATCAGTTCTAGCATGTCCCGAGAGCAGAGAAGAAGAAGAAATCCCCCCAATTCTCCGGGAAGAAGTTGAGGCAGCAGTGCAATCGCTGAAGAAAGGGAAGTCAGCGGGAGTGGACAACATACCATCGGAACTGCTACAAGCAGGAGGAGAAGCGATGACTGATGCTCTCACCATTATCTGCAACAAGATCTGGCAGAGTGGGGAATGGCCTACACCATGGACCCAGTCGCTTGTCATCACTCTTCCCAAAAAAGGTAACCTTCAGGAGTGTGAAAATTACCGCACCATCAGCCTCATCAGCCATCCCAGCAAGGTCCTCCTGAAAATAATACTCAACAGGTTGAAACCACAAGCTGAACAAATCATAGCTGAAGAACAAGCAGGATTCATGGCAGGGCGAAGTACCACTGAACAGATTTTCAACCTCAGAATAATCTGTGAGAAATACCTACAGCACCAACAACATCTATATCATGTGTTCATAGACTTCAAGAAGGCATTTGACCGAGTCTGGCATGCAGCTCTATGGGCAACCATGAAAGTGTACAACATCAGCCCTAAAATTATAGAAGTCATTAAAAGCCTGTATGACAAGGCTACCAGTGCAGTCCTCCATAACAGCGTCATCGGGAACTGGTTCAGAACAACAATCGGTGTGCGTCAAGGATGCCTACTCTCTCCAACACTCTTCAACATCTTCCTAGAGCGCATCATGTCAGATGCTCTTGCAGATCACGAAGGCACAGTCAGTATAGGGGGCAGAGCAATCTCCAATCTTCGTTTTGCGGATGATATTGATGGATTGGCTGGATCGGAACAAGAACTTGAACAGCTGGTACAGAGGCTTGACACCACCTCCAGAGCTTATGGAATGGAAATAAGTGCGGAGAAGACCAAAATGATGACCAACAACACCAATGGCATCAACACGGACATCAAAGTACAAGGCCAATCCCTCAACACAGTGCACAGCTTCAAATATTTAGGAGCCATTGTGTCAGACAATGGGTCTCGACAGGAAGTCCTCTCCAGGATCGCACAAACAACTGCTGCCCTGACAAGGTTGAAGCCCATTTGGAAAGACAGAACCATCAGTCTACATTCCAAAGTAAGACTGCTGCGCTCTCTGGTCATCTCCATCTTCCTATATGCTTGCGAAGCATGGACCCTCACAGCAGATCTCCAACGAAGAATACAAAGCATGGAGATGAGGTGCTACAGAAGACTTCTGTGCATTTCCTATACCCAACACATCACCAACGTTGAAGTCCGACAGACCATCACACAAGCCATTGGACAACACGATGACCTGCTCACAGTGGTGAAGAAACGGAAACTCCGATGGTATGGCCACGTCACCAGATCATCAGGCCTTGCAAAGACCATTCTGCAAGGCACAGTGCAAGGAGGTAGAAGAAGGGGGAGACCGAAAAAGAGGTGGGAGGACAACATTCGAGAATGGACTGGTTTGACACTGAGCGAAGCCATGAGGGCTGCTGAGGACAGAGAAAGATGGAGTATGCTGGTTAAGCGATCATCTGTGGTGCCCCTAAGACCTTCGGGTTATGGGACAGGATAGGATAGGATAGGATTATTAATGCGATACTCGCCGAAACATGCATTTCAAAGCGTAAGGAGAATCTGTATCTAGGGTTGTTTTCAGCAGACCTTTTATATATATACGGATCTGGGGTGAGTCCTCTTTCAACCAAGTTGAGGTCCTGATTTTGTCGTCCTTTGCAGTCCGCGGGACCCTGTTAGCAATAACTAACTAACTATCTGTATGTAGAAAAGAAAAGAAAAGAAAAGGTCCTTTGGTTATTGTTACTACCCATTGACCCCCGTTGGGGTGCCGGGGGTTTCAGTATAAATAGTATCCCCACTTTCTGGAAATTTAGTGCTTTAAATTCCCACTGTCGCTGTCTTTCTCATTTGCTCTTTCTCATTCCTGCTCTGTTCTATCAATCTGCTATACTATCGTCTTCTTCGCTTGACCAGTCTCCTACCTTTTTTCTTGCAAAACTCTTCCGGGACAAGACTCCTTGTTTGTGTATGAGGTCTGTTGGATCAGCTTGGGAATATTGGACGCTTTCTGCCAGGTGGTCACTAGGGCTTCCTATGATGTTATTATTTAGCAATGTAGGCATTTTCTATGTATGTGTTTTGTTGATAATTTATAATGATGTTTGTATTCTATTTTGTTTTAGTACACGGGGGTTCGATAAGTTGGGGTGAAGCCTCAGCCGTCCCCTGCGTGGGATGTCTTTATTGTAAAGTGACTGGCTGGTGGAGAGCTTTCGGTTTTACCACTAGGGTTGTTTCAGCAGATCTTTTATGCGGATCGGGGGTTGTCCGGTCCTGATTTGGCTCGGAAGAGTCCGCTAAACCTAAAGCAATAATAATGTAATGTAATGTACTACCCATTGAAGCAGTGAAACGTCTATATATTGATGTCAGTGATGTATGTCCAAACGGCACCTGTACATCTTTAATTACAGGATATGTATACATGCCTACATTAATATTTGTATTTGAAAAGTATTACACGAGTTTTTCAACCCTAAAAATAATTATGCTGCTAATTTCTACCATCATAGATCGTTGTTACTACTACTACTACTACTACTACTACTACTACTACTACTACTACTACTACTGCAATCGGGGTGCGTCAAGAATGCCTACTCAGATGCAAGTAGGCCTACTTTAGCTCAGTGTTGATTGTGAACCTGATGATACCCCTGATGAAACCCTCTTTGATGGCCGAAATTTTTGAGTAATAAAACATATTCAAGTGGGAGCAGGTGTTTTAACTGTATATTTATATTTAAATCCCTCAACATCACCAACGACGAAGTCCGACAGACCATCACACAAGCCATTGGACAACACGATGACCTGCTCACAGTGGTGAAGAAACGGAAACTCCGATGGTATGGCCACGTCACCAGATCATCAGGCCTTGCAAAGACCCTCCTGCAAGGCACGGTGCAAGGAGGTAGAAGACGAGGGAGACCGAAGAAGAGGTGAGAGGACAACATTCGAGAATGGACTGGCTTGACACTGAGCGAAACCATCAGGGTTGCTTTGGATAAGGAAATATGGAGAATGCTGGTTAAACGATCATCTGTGGTGCCCCAACGACCTCAGAATTACTGGATAGGATAGGAAGGATAGCATATATTAAAATCGTTTTCGTCCCGCATCATTTTTCCCTTTAAAGTCGGTCATGGCAAATTATTGTAATCCGCTTTTCACCATGACAGTCTCCGGAAACTTTGATTGCGTAGACATATTTGCATAATATTGTAGAAATAAATGCACTTTACTGCATAATGAATAGAAATCGTCTCTTCCCGCTGAGAAAAGGCTATAAAAAAATAATTCCTACACGTTTTCTAGAGCGCTTATTGAAAATTGCGACATAATATTTCAAGGAATTTTATATCCGCATCATAACTTTTTAAATCGCTACGCATGTTTGTGTTATGTAAAGAGTGAGTTCCATTTAAGTACTAGACACCGCGTTTACTTAGTTCAAACTTAAAGGTCCGGACCCATTTAATTCAAGGAACATTATTATATCCCTATCATAACCTTTTTTAATCGCTATTTATGTTAGTATTATGAAAAGAGTGAGTTTCTTTAATACTACAAAGAGCGCTTTCTTAGTTTAAATTGAGAAGGTCCGGTACGCCAAGATCACACATTGTACTGTCACGGATTATTTTTTATTCAAATTCACAGTGGGTGTTATCCCACCAGAATTTTTTTTTTTAAAGCTGAAACCCCCAAATAGCATTTTTCAAAGATGTTGTTTCTAGATAAATACCTGAATTCAAGCGGCTGGAACAATCAATAATCGATACAAATCGATCATCAATCAAATATATCAGCTTTCAAAAGTGCTGTTTATTTTTTTTAGATAAATAAGTAGATCTACATTCCATGGGCTGGATGTATCCACGCGTTGTTTGTTGGTATGATTTTTTTTTCTCCAGAGCACAGTTCGATGAACATTGAAGTTTAGCGTTTGTACCCGCCATTGGCAATTTGGCAGACCGGGATAATCGTCCCAGGGAGGAAGGGGAAATGACGTAAATCAACACTGAACCATCAGAGCAATCATACTGCTAAGATGGACAGTGAAAATGGCCACTTTTTTTTATCTTGTCCAAGAGATTCGAACCAGTATTCATCGGTGCGCAAGGGCGAAAGTTCTACCACTGATCTACGGCGGTGGGACAATAGCACAGTATTTTTCTGTTAGCACAGAACCACTTACTTACTTAATAATGCTTTATTTATTTTATTTATTTATTTTTATTTTTGGAAAGCTCAAATCCAAACTCACCAACAACGAAGTCCGACAGACCATCACACAAGCCATTGGACAACACGATGACGTGACATGCTCACAATGGTGAAGAAAATGAAACTCCGATGGTATTGCCACATCACCAGAGCTTCAGGTCTTGCAAAGACCATCCTGCAAGGCTCGGTACAAGGAGGCAGAAGAAGAGGGAGGCCGAAAAAGAGGTGGGAGGACAGCATTCGAGAATGGACTGGTTTGACACTGAGCGAAGCCACGAGGGTTGCTGAGGACAGAGAAAGATGGAGTATGCTGGTTAAACAATCAATCTGTGGTGCCCCTACAACCTTCGAGTTAAGGGATAGGATAGGATAGGATAGGATAGAATAGGATAGGAACTCCAAACTAAAAGTTTGCTCTACGCACTCACACACGTTTCCGCACAAGTATCCTACACACTCGCAAGTATAAATAGTGTAGATAGATTTAACATATTAAGGAAGATCCAACCCTAGAGCCAAGCAGTACAAAACATGCACCAAATTGATTATTTACCGTCATACACAAATACCCAAATGCAAAGTTGAACGGTCGGTGTCAGCAACAACCATTCCCCCACTACATAATATTTTGATGTCATAATAATGCAAACTTCCAGGTAAAGTCACATGCCACAACAAATTTTAAATAATTTTTTTTTAAACTAGGCACATCCTTGTGACAATGTTACTTAAAAAGACCCCAATTCGAAAGTTGTGGTTTTTTTTCATGTTGGCGAAAAGATGTTTATATGTCCACTCAATTTGGCATTGTTATTATATACATTTAAAACAAGGATAAAGTGGGCTTTTGTTGCTCCAACCAACCACTACAGTTTGAAAGTTCCATTTCTGTTGGGACAAGCAGAGGTTTCTTAGTTTTTGCACCAAAAACATAGCGTTTGTCATTTAACCCTCTTTCTGAATGAGCTACGCGGCTTCAATAGTGCGTCTTTTGGTGTTTGGAGTAGGATAGGGTCTGGTGTATCACCCTAAAACGAAAAACCTTACCGAGTTTTGTTTTTGTTTTGTTTTTTTTTAAATTGATTCTGCCTCTTTACCGCCTTTGGTAGAGGATTACGTGTAGCTCAAGAAATGTGGCTAGCGGATGCTTAGTAATAGGCACGCACACTTCGGAATTTACTGATTTACAAAATAAGACACTTTAGAAAGAGTTTTGTTGTTGTTGTTGTTGTTGTTTTTGTTGTTGTAAGCCTATTATTTCAGTGGGGCAACATTCACTGTGAATGTTAAACGGATCTTTCGAGGTCAAAGTGGGTCTTTGGGTTAATGTAAAGGAAAGTGTGTGCAATGAGCGGATTATAATTGCTTCTATACACTGAGTAGATTCTAAACACATATATACACTATATTTAGTTTTTAATGTATATATATATAATGCATGCTTCTTACGTACAAAGAAGGCGTATTACGTTCAGTTATGAAAAGCTCGTCCGCGTATTTGTGCCTTTCCAAACTTCATCTCTTCAAATGCGTATTCACACAGTGTTCACAAAGTGATATTAGAAAAATGAACTAAAACCGGGAATAAAATGATTTCAGTTCATTGAAAGTATTTATGACACGAATTAGTATGGTGGAGGTGTATGTAAAGTTTACCAAGATGCAATCAATTAAAATAAACAAACCGCACCCTGTTCCTTCGTGTAATTTTAATGCTTGATTGTTATATGAAAATATCGTTTGTGAAAAAAAACATTTGTGAATGACTACCGTTTAATAACACAGATGAATGAATATGCAAACCACTCTTGTAGGTGATGTTGTTTTGTCTTTTTTTTGTTCTTGTTTTTGCTTCTTCCTGGTCTTCATCATCATCATCATCATCATCATCATCATCATCATCACCGTCATCATCATCATCATCATCATCATCATCATCACCGTCATCATCATCATTATCATCATCATCATCATCTCCTTCTTTTTCCCTCCCCCTATCGCACTACCTCAAACGCACACATACACACACACACACACACACACACACACACACACACACACACACACACACACATTCTCTCTCCCCCTCTCTCTTTCTCCCTCTCGTTTTCCCACACACAAACATTAACTCTCTCACTCTCTCTTTCTCTCACTATCCAATCTCTCACTCCCTCTCTCCCCCCTCTGTCTCTGTCTGTCACTCCCTTTGTATCAGTATCTTTGTATTCTCTCACTCTTTTTGTCTCGGTCTCTGTCTGCCTGACTGTTTGTCTGTCTATCTCTCACTGTCTCTCTCTCTCACACACACAGACAAACACTCATGCTATCTCACGCTCTCTCTCTCACACACACTTTCTTTCACACACATTCTTTTTTTCTCTCTCTCACATACACACACACAAACACACACACCCACACACACACACTCACCAGGTTCATAAACACACATTACATACAGACATCCTTATTAACTTCCTCAAAAAACTCATCTGCATTATTGTAGGCTACATGTACAATTTGGGAAAAAACTGGTTCCCCCTCTTTCTAATATACAATCTTTCTTTTTTAATTCATTGTCTAACAACTTTTAACGAGTCTTTCATGTAAGTCACGCGTGCCAGCAGATGTACACAAGAGCACAATTACATGAAGAGTTTGCTCAGAACGTGTTCTCGTAGGCGTGATTCAACATGATGCTGTTGTCAGATACAGTATGCACGCATATGACGGTGCAAAAACCATTTATAAAAATCGTCTTCTTCTATCATACATGCTTCTTTTTTTAAATGTGGATGAGAAAGAGAAAAGAAAAACAAACAGGCAAGAGAAAAGAAAGAATGAAGATTGTAAAAAAAAATTATTTAATGGTATAAGTGCATGTGTGTGTATGCACACACGTTTGTGTGTGCGTATGTGCGTGTGTGCGTGTATATGTGTGTGAAAGTGTTTGTGTGCGCGAGAGCGAAAGAGAGAGAGAGAGAGAGAGAGAGAGAGAGAGAGAGAGAGAGAGAGAGAGAGAGAGAGAGAGAGAGAGAGAGACAAAATGGGTAGTAAGGGAAGAGAGAAAAAAAGATATAAAAGAAATACGTACAGGCGTGAGACCATCATTTTACTTGTAAACTATCCAGCAAACCTTTCTAAGTTTATTTATTTTACGCCCAAAATAGAAAAGTTTACCTTACATTCAACATTCCGATTTTGCTCTTAACTTTTAAAAAAAGTTTTCATTTCCAAAGAAGTAGGTTATAGAAGAGAGCAATGTTTGCATAAGACGAGATCACGCTATAAGGAAAAGAAATGAAACAACCCTTCTTTCTTTCATCATTACCTCTTTTTTTTACAACAGTATAAAAAAGCAAAAAAAAACAGCATACCCACTAAGACCTATATATAGGCATCCTCAACTGGTTTTCTCAGCAAGCCATGTTTCACCCAATCATGGTTCATCATCTACTATCACCCCCTGTCCTTCCGTTGGTAGCAAGCGAGGTGGTTTGGTAGCATAGCTGACAGGGAGCTGGTTCCCTCTGCCAAAGGTCTCCTGGTTCGAACCTCCGAATGAGAATGCCCAGTGTTTTCTCCAGGTTCTCCGCTTTTCTCACTCCTTTTACTAATAGTATTGTATGCTATCTATCTAACATTTTAAAAATAAAATTCGACTTTATATTTCCGTCTCTCAATTACATTACATTACATAATTGTTGCTTTAGGTCCAACGGACTCTTCCGAGCCAAATAAGGACCGGACAACCCCCAATCCGCATAAAAGATCTGTTGAAACAACCCTAGTGGGAAAACTGAAAGCTCTCCACCAGCCAGTCACTTTACAATAAAGACATCCCACGCAGGGGACGCTGAGGCTGCACTCTTAATTTATCGAACCCCCGTTTCCAAAAACAAAATAGAATACAAACATCATTATAAATTATCAACAAAACATATATTGTACATATAAAATGCCTACATTGCTAAATAATAACATCATAGTAAGCCCTAGTGGACCACCTGGCAGAAAGCGTCCAACATTCCCAAGCTGATCCAACAGACCTCATACACAAACAAGGAGTCTTGTCCCGGAAGAGTTTTCAAGAAAAAAGGTAGGTGACTTGTCTAGCGAAGAAGAAGATAGTATAGCAGATTGATAGAACAGAGCAGGACTGAGAAAGAGCAAATGAGAAAGACAGCGACAGTGGGAATTTAAAGCACTAAATTTCCAGAAAGAGGGGATACTATTTATACTGAAAAACCCGGCACCCCTACGGGGGTGTCTCTCAATAGCAATCTGCCTTTTAAACCATATGTTTGAGTGATGAATATTGTGTTTGTTGTGTATGTAGGTCTGGAGTGTCTGTAATATGTGAGCGCGTGTGTTGGTTCCAGACTGCCGTGCTTTGAGTCTAATTTAGGAATAAGGCATGTATACCATCCAATTTGTTTCTTTTAAGTAGCGTAAACATAATTATGCAAGCAGTCAGCTGTGTGAGGTTATGCTTTCACAGACTATGACACAGTAGGTGACCGGAATTGAAAATGCAAAAATGTCAACTTTAGGATTATAAGCAAGTAAGGAGTCCTCTGATAGTGAGCTCAGTCTCCAGTATTATAATATCGAGATAGTCACAAGTGTTATTTGAAAATATCTGTATCAAAACCAGGCGAAGCTTCTTCGTTCACCATCCATTCACAGTTTATGAACATTATTTGATGATGATGATGATGATGATGATGATGATGATGATGATGATGATGATGATGATGATGATGATGATGATGATGATATTATGGTGATGATGTTGATGATGATTATGATGGTGATGATGATCATCATCATCATTTATTCATTTATTTTAAATAGCAGCAGTACTGGTAGTAGTATTTATTTATTTAGTAATAGTAGTAGTAGTTAGTTAGTTAGTTATTCATTGTTTATAGGGCCCAGCGGACTGCAAGTAGTAGTAGTAGTAGTAGTAGTAGTAGTAGTAGTAGTAGTAGTAGTAGTAGTAGTAGTAGTAGTAGTAGTAGTAGTAGCTGTATTTATTTATTTATTTATTTATTTATTTATTCATTCATTTTTAAATCTGAATTCTGGTACTCTATTCATGAACATCAGACTGTAAAATCCAATCCATTGACTGAAAGCGTACGTACGTAGAGTAGACCACGGATTCTACTCTTGTCCAAAGTGTTACACTAATTAATAATAATAATAATAATAATAATAATAATAATAATAATAATAATAATAATAATAATAATTATTATTATTATTATTATTATTATTATTATTATTATTATTATTATTATTATTATTATTATTATTATTATTATTAAAATAATAACAATTAAAAAAATTATTTATATAAATAAATAAATAAATAAACAAAGCTCGCACTATGACCTAGTATTCCATCTTGTCCTTGGGGGAGCTCCTGGTCTGTAACTGCCGCATATCTGAATTTCGCCCGCATGGATGAAGAATGCTGTCCGAAATCTAAACCCAAGTCCAAAATAGTTATAATTTTAATATAGAAGGGTGTATAACTGGATTTTTTTTAATGAAAAAGATTATCTACATGTTTGTCCAACTTCCCTGTTCCTATTGAACGTAGCTCCAGCAGCTCCATTCAGCATCTTCTCGTTTTGCACTTAAAGTTTCCTATAGTGGGGGCAGATTTTCAAAAGGGGGTTATTTTAAAGAAAGAGTTTAAAACCTAGTTACCTTGAATCCAGCTTCCGTCTCAGGTTGAAGTACCCCAAGGATATGAAGATAGGCATGTTCTATTCAGCATCTTCTCTGCGCTGTTTATTTAAAAGTTGTGTATACTTGGAGAAATTTCAAGGGGATTTCTTTCTTTCTCAAAACATGTTTATATTGCATTTTCTTCCGTCTTCAGTCACGTTGCAAACCTGTAATTTGTTTTAAAGTTCGGATGCTCCATTCTCCATCTTTTTTTAATTTGTTTAGTTTACATATTTTGTCAGTAGAGCGGAGTATTTTCTTTTTTTTTTTTAATGTATAATGATTTCCCTTTCAAAGTCTAAAAGCAAGTAAAAAGGTAAGATAACAATATATCATTTCCCATTTTGAATTCTTTCTTTTCTATTTTTATTTTTGCTCTTTTTGAAATGTTGTTTCAGGAAACATTTTGAACTACTATGACAAAGTTAAATGGCAGGAAAATTATTATATATTGTTTATATAGTCACAAACGTAGGCCTACTTAGTAGATTTTTCATAAATGTTTTGTGCATCGTGTATGGGTTTGGTTATATAAACGTGGGATGTAAGTGCGCATAGAATATGTTCGTTTATCATCAGTACAACTTTAAGTTAATCTGATCAATACAAATGGATGCAACAACAACAACAATAACAACAACAACAACAACAACCACGACATCAACAAACAACAACAACAACTTGTCTCTTCTTCTTCATCATTTTTTAAACACAGAGGCTTGGAATTAAACCTTTGCCTTGCCTTTGCTCTGGTAAATAATATACAGGAGATTTTGTTATAGTTTAGTTTGCCAGCGCATAGCGTTTGCCTTTTTAGCTTGCAGCAGACAGTTCTGATTATATCTAAGCGGATCTAGATTTAACTTCTGACGCTCAGTGAATTGCGTTCAACGCTGATCCTAGCAAAACGCGATGACACGTTTAGCTAGCAGTTTAGAGCTGCTCTAAAATGTTGGGTTGCTTCGCTGAAGCATTTGATTGCCAGCCAATCAGAAGAACCGACGTACGAAAACGAGGTTGTTATCAGTTCAGCGATCATGATGGCATCAAAAGCTACTGGGCCATTAGCAATCTGAAACAAGACGATACGTTTATTCTCCTCGATCTAATTCAAAGCCTCGAGGCATTATGGAATGTTAGAAGTCAAAATTACAGAAACCAAACCCTGAAAAAGGCCTCATGGACTTCTTCTGTGAGGGTCATTCCGACGGAAAGGGAGGTAACTGATTTACAACTTATTGCGCATTGCTTCCACGCAGACTGCTTACGCAAAACTTCTCATCGTGTGACCGCTTCACAAAGCAAAGCATTATAAACGCACTTGCTTCTAGCAGCAGATGCTTTGCTTTGTTTACCGCTTTGCTTTTGTTTCACTTCACGTCAGACCGCACCTTTAGTTCCACTGTACCGCAAATACTGTTTTCGATTGAACCCAATGAACTACTCACAACTGGCATTTTGTATACAAGAGCATACATGAGCACTCTGATATGTTATAGTTACCGATGCAAAAAAGAGAATTTAAAGTGAGTCGTCGGAAGTCTTTTTGTTCCCTTCAAAAAATGCTTACGCTAGACATTATGATTTCAGAAGAGTTTATAAAGTAGGGCACATTATCGAGGTGAAACGTTTCCAATAAACGTGTAAGCAGATTACAAGTCGCCTTATCAAAAAGGCTCATTGAAACAGGCGTTACGGGCCCCTCAATAGCACAAGCACTCGATAGCACCGGCACGCAATATTCCCCCTTGTCTTAATTCACAACAACAAGACTAATATTCGAGCATGCTGGCCACGCACCGCTGCGTTCATATGTTGGGCGCCTGGGCCTCTATTCTAAGAACGATAAGCCATTTACTACCATAGCAGAGTGACGACCTCCTGAACGGTGGGGCACGAAATTTGGATTCAAATTTTCGCAAAAATATGAGGCTCACAACACAAAATTTGAATATAATTCTATAAGCAAATATTCTTATCGTGAATTGGACACTTTAGGCGATAAGATTTTGCGCAACAGATATTTAGATCTCGACCTCAAACACTCTTTAAAAGGTTCCACTTCAAAGGCTACGTTTACTTTTGGCGATAACGGGTTTACCCTCAAATTCGCATGGTTATTACGTTATAAATGATAAAGTGAGATTTCGTTGCTCAAACCAACCCGCTAACGTTTGAATTTTCAATCTCGGTTTTTGACAGGGAGTGACTTCCAATACCATAGCAGTGTGATCTTTGACCCTACAACATAGCCGGTGGAAAGTGTGCCTTTGGTATTTGAGGTAGGGTAGGATCTATTTTATCAACTTAAGACGAAAACCCTTACGAGAAATTGATTTTACGAGTTCTGTCGCTTACCGGATTTGGTTACTGCGAGATTTAGCTCCAGAATGTTAACTGGCTAGCCCACGGCTGTTGCTATAAATAGTGTACACGAACTATGGAATGTATTCATGTAAAAAATAATTAAACATTCAGAAGAGGTTTTTTTTGTAAGCTTATTTTTTGATTGAGACAACACTCACTGATGAATGTTAAAAGGACATGTCGAGGAGGTGTGGTCAAATTGGGCCTCTTTAAACGCCGCCCTACCGCTTCAACATACACTCACACACAACACTCTCAAAGGAAGGGAACAGACATTTTAATCCCTAACACTCCTATCTCGCTGATAGCTTTAAATAGGTGGAGGAAGGTGGAGTGATATGAGTGTGAGGGTAGAGAGCGGGGGTGGAGGTTTTGTACAGAAGAGGGAGAGTGGCCATATAGTGTTTAATCCACACGCCTACAACCCTGAGTTGTACAGTGCTAGTTTACCATCAGTCACCGCAGAATGTAATGCAATTTGCGTGTATTAGACCTACCTACTATTAAAACAAATTTAACTAGACTTTTTTTTTCAATTGTGGGAAACTTCTATGAGATGTTTGAATGTATAGAAAAATATGAACATTAACGTTGAACATTAAACTAGATAGTGTATGTGACTATTTAGCACTGCATTGAAGACTCAAAGTCACGCATGCTAGCACAAAAACGACAATTAAGACTTAAAGATAACACAACGACAAGGTCAGCAACCGGGACAGTTTGTGCTAAAGATCTACGTGGGTGTCATAGATTGGTTTACCCTGATGTTATCTCTAGGTCTATGTGTCCAAGGTCTAAGTCTAGGTCTATGTGTCCCCAGGTCTAAGTCTAGGTCTATGTGTCTCCAGGCCTTAAGCCCCAACCAGACCTACCGATTCTCATAAGATTTACCCAGTCACACGCTGCAATTATTTGTACCAGCTTACGACAAAATCTCATGCCAATCCATCGTTCTAACTCCTGCTATGAAATCGTAAGTTCGGACTAACCAGAAGGTTCGGCGCGTCCTTGACATTGGGACTAAAAAAAATGGCCGTACCCACCATCGTCTCTGTCGAATCTCCTCCTCACCTTCTACTAAAACAGCTAAAAATGGCAAACAGTCTTCTTTCTATCCTCCGAACTGCTCGAACTCGCACTGTTGGCCATAGCTTTCACAACATGTACTTAAGCAACAAGGAAGAGCTTTGGTAAGTTAACGTCCCCGGACACATAAAGCGTATAGGGGAAAGGCAGAGAGTAAGTAGATTAGAGTCCCCGGACACATAGCGTATTTACAACTTTCCGGCATCTCTCATAAAAACTCGTGGGTATCGCCATTATAAATTAAAACGAGGTTAGCATGAAACCAAGTTCCGGTCTAGCTTGTTTTGCTTTTATCAAAGCTTGATGCGTGACTTTTAAATATGGCAAATTGCCGAAAACGACGATTGTTAGAGCCAGAAAACGAGTGAGATAAGTATAAAAACGGTGGAGGAAGTACATGCTCAGTGAAAGGATGCAAAAAACAATCGTAGAGGCCTGTATTTGTGGCGACTTCGGAGGTGCGTCGATCATCGACAGAAAGTGAAACAGGACCTGAAGACTCTTGTAGTTTTCCATAGCTTCGCTGTCGCAACCTTCACAAAACACGAAGTAACTGACTATGTTAGGCGAGCGTTGTGGCCAAGTGGGCTAAGGCGGGACTAACTTGCCTTGTCCACAAGCCAGAAACCAATGGCGCCTGACAGGTGTGGGTTCGAGCCAGCATCTGGGCGTTATGTTTTTCCGAATATTTTTCAAAAATTCACAAATAATGTTAGGTAGGTAGGGTTTAGGCGCGCCACTGGCGATAGAAAGGGATAATAAACTGCAGCAAAAAAAAATTAAAATATGTGAGGGTACGATACAGGTGGCCAGTGACACATGTTATTATTCTTGAATATTTGGAAATAACTCACTAAAACACGCGGAGAAAAAAACCGGAAGTATGTTTCATTGAGGGGATTCCCGTTGGTGCATAGGATAGCAGAAAAGTGTGAATAGCGCTGTTTCATAATGAAAGCGAAAGTCGCGGATCGGTTGCGGCCCTTGGGTTCGGCTAGTTCCGGTTGAAGCAAGAAAGATAGAGGGTTATATAAATTATATTTCTCTTGTACAATCGTTCAAATTTTACTCAGGATGGCTGCTTGCTGTGCATATGGATGTACGAACAGACCTCAACGTGATAGAAAACGAGGCGTAACTTTTCACAAGTAAATATAATAGTAATTTTGCGTT
The DNA here is from genome assembly GCA_036898135.1 of Oncomelania hupensis. Classification (NCBI taxonomy): domain Eukaryota; kingdom Metazoa; phylum Mollusca; class Gastropoda; order Littorinimorpha; family Pomatiopsidae; genus Oncomelania; species Oncomelania hupensis. The sequence goes on along the minus strand of CM072521.1, from coordinate 39,545,051 downwards.
GATTAATCGAATCGATGTACTGTGCTGTGTAGTTGTCTTCTTCTTCCGTAGATGCCCACAATCAATTTTGATTATTATGGCACTTTTTACCAAGTGTTTTCTTGTTACCGGCACTCACCCGTCTAGGACATGAGCGTCAGGATCTTTAAAGTCCGTTATGATGGAATGTATGCGACACAGACTACACCTCGGTTTATACTCTCATCCGAAGGAGTAGGAAAACAGGAGTAAAGTGTCTTTCCCAGGGACATAACACAATGGCCCGGCCAGGGCTCGAACCCGGGACCTTCAGATCCACAAGCCGAAGCACTACCATTAGACCACAGTGCCTCCTCGTGTGTTACTGTGTAAGCGTGTCTTGTCAGCTCCAAGCCCAAGGAACACTGTCATAAGTAATCTCAACCAAATAACTAGCTGTCTTCAGCCAAAATCATGATAAATCATTTATTAAAATTGTAAAAGTAAATTTAACAATAACTGCCTAAACATTGATTGCTGATTTGTTTGTTCAGTAGGCCTAATTCGTTTGTCAGTGACCTACATTCACGAGAAATTCGGAGTCTCTTTCTTTTTCTTTGCTTTAATTTTTTAATTGAGAAATGTTAATGTTGCAGTTTATCTAGAAGATAACATTATTATACAGTAAAATAATTTTTGTTTTTAATTCAGTGAAGCAACTGCAATTATGTCTTATTATTTTACATTGTTGTAATCTTTCCGAATCAGTCGCAAACGTTGTTCCCACAGTTGTTTCAGTGTTTTGTTAGCTGGTAATTTGTGTAACTTGACAATGCGCCCTTAAATTACTTTTCCTGCGAAATTAGGGCAGCAAACGCAATACTGTTTTCCTCCGTTACAAGTCTTCCGTCTATGTTCGGCCATGCTTAATACTCAACCGGAACTAGCCGGTGTCCTTGGCATAGGTGAAGGCAGGGACGGATAACTCTATCTGCACTAGTTTTGCAACAGCGCTATAGGGAGTTCAGTTCAGTGGGTAGATTACCGTCCCCGGACACAATAGCGTATAGGGGACTCAATTAGTTAGTTAGTTAAAATAGATTAACGTCCCCGGACACATAAGCGTATAGGGGACGATCAAGGAAGAGCACTAAAGGAACAAACCCATGAGCGAGCCGCAGCGAAAACCGACTTCCGCTTCTGTTGTATGGAATCCGTTCAGTTCAGTATTTTAATTTTACGTTTGTTCACTCTAAGTGATATTAGACAACAAAACAAAACTAAAATAAAATACAATTATAACAATCTACCAACTGGTGATCTTAAAACTAACATGAACTGTATTAACAATGTCTGGTTGATATAAAATGTCTCCTTTTGATTGTGTTTCGTGGTATTAATACCATGTTCTTCTAATTTTGACATAATTATTGGACATTCAAATAAAATAATGTTCCTCAGAAATGTTTCCTGAACATGGACAAGTAAAGTCCGAAGAATATTTTGTACACCAGGAATTTATTGGCCACTACTATCCAGCAATCACAAAATAGTTTGCTGAAGTCAGGATTCGAACCCACGTCGCCCGAGACACACGTACACAAGTCGTGCGCTCTGAGGACTGAGCTATCCCTGCCGCCTACATTGTTAAATAATAACATCATAGGAAGCCCCAGTGACCACCTGGCAGAAAGCGTCCAATACTCCAAAGCTGATCCAACAGACCTCACATACAAAATGAGGAATATTGTTCCCGAAGAGTTTTCAATAAAAAAGGTAGGTGACCGGCCTGGCGAAGAAGAAGATAGTAGAGTAGATTGATAGAGCAGAGTAGGAATGAGAAAGAACAAAGTAAAAAGACAGCGATAGTGTGAATTTAAAGCACTAAATTTCCAGAAAGTGGGGCTACTATTTATACTGAAACCCCCGGCACCCCCACACGGGGGAGGTAGTAGTAGTAGTAGTAATAGCAGTAGTAGTAGTAGTAGTAGTAGTAGTAGTAGTAGTAGTAGTAGTAGTAGTAGTAGTAGTAGTAGTAAGGAAACATATAGACATAGGAATATAGACCAGACGGAAATAGACTTAAAACACCCTTTGTTTACTGTTGGCCAAAACGGGTTTACCCTAAAATTCGCACAGTAATCAAATGACACAATGATAGAGTGGCCTTTCCTTGCTCAACCCAACCGCTACAGTTTGAATTTTCAAGTTCGGTTCTGACAGGGAGTGATTTCCCCTGTTTTAACGGTACACCGAATGTGTGACCTTTGATTCTATTTGTGAGTGAACAACGAAACTCAAGCTAGGGTGTGTCTTTGATGTAACAAAGGCTAATAAAGGGTTCTTCATAATAGTCATTACGCGCGGCACGCAATACCACAGGCTCCAGCTTGGCTAATTCCCAAAAACACCTCGGAGCATAAGATGAAGAGCAAAAAGACCATCCCGCAAGGTACGGTGCAAGGAGGCAGAATAAGAGGAAGACAGAAAAAGGGATTGGAGGACAACATTCGAGAATGAACTGGCTTTACACTGAGCGAAGCAATGAGGGTTGCTGAGGACAGAGAAAGATGGAGCACGCTGGTTAAGCGATCATCTGTGGGTCCCCCAACGACTTTTGAGTTAAGGGAAATGATAGGATAGGATAGAACCTTGGAGCATGTTCGGAATGCACCGCTGTGTTTATATATTATGCGCATGTGCCTTTCCTGTTAGGGTGATAAACCATTTACTGCTATCATAAATGACCTCTTGAGTCTTAAGTTTAGATGTAATGTTCGAAAATATACTTTACACACTAGAAAATGAATGAAAATTAAATAAAATATAGTTTTTACTTAAATTTGACATTTTATAAGTTTTTGGAAGCTTTTCTGTTGTCGACTTCGGACGCGCTTTGAATTGAATTAGACCCGCTTTATAGAAGAAATTCGCTTTACTAAAAAGAACTTCCGACATTAAATAACAGTATTTCGAAGACTTTCGCTTGAAAGCTACATCGAGTGGAACGAATTTTGGCTATTGACGACTGTAACTAAGACCAGTTCTGCAAGTTCTCTGGTCGTGTGTTGTTGTCAACATATATGATTAAATTTTAAAAAGCAATTTAAATGTTAATTCAAGTAATGAAACCATGGGCCATTTCAACAGAAACCCGCGATGGTGCCACAATGTCTTCAGCGGTAAGAAAGAAAAAAACCAACATCGACATCAAAAGATTTGTTGGGTCACAGGGTACTGTTGACTCATTAGTAGGTGCTCCAGAAAAAAATAAAATAAGAAGGGGGAGGTGGGGGGAGTGAGTGTAAGAGAGAGCGAGAGCGAGAGAGAGAGAGAGAGAGAGAGAGAGAGAGAGAGAGAGAGAGAGAGAGAGAGAGAGAGAGAGTGGTTGGTTTCAAGTATTTGACGCGTTTCCCAAGAGTGAGAGATTCCTAGTGTATTTCTGTGATGAAATTGGGTCGTATAAACTGATTGAGAGAAGGAAGCTGGGACAGATTGATATTTGAAAAGGACATTAAAAATGTAAAAGATGTCGATAGTGATAGCCTAATGTATATATCTCTGTCTCAATCTCTAGCTATATGCTGTAAACTTGCTTCTATGACTTATTGGCTTAGTGTATGTTACGTTGAAACGCGCACGATAGTACGTGTGAGACGCGCACGATAGATCCGATCGTTTTGTTTTGCAAAGCATGCAATAACTTTCATTTGATTTTTGCCTTGCAGTTGGAAGAAGCTTTGTATAATGTTGCTAATTTTCGTTAGTCAATATTATTGGAGAATTTTCTATGGTTACTTGTTTACTATCGGTCGAAGCGTGTGGATAAATCTAGTGGTAACTACGAGACGCTTCCATCCTTATTAAGGTTATATGACGTAAAACAGTGCATAGTTCTGATGACTAAATGTATTCAGATTGGTTATAATTGTGTCGCGCTCGAATATTCGAACGTTCTCTCGAGTATAGAGAGACTATATATGTACCGCACTGTTTGAGTTGTAGAGTCTCCTCTCTGAAAATCCTTACGGGAAGAGAGGGGACTATAAACTAATTACATACATACATACAAGTCCCCTATACGCTTCCGTGTCCGGGGACGGTAATCTACCCAACGAAACGAAACGAACGAGTTGAAAAGAGAAAAAGTGAAAAGCGATTGAGCGATTGTATGCAGTTGTTGATGTACGCTTAATAAAGTTGGAAAACGTCATACGACGACTCCTGCCTTGTTGCTGAGTGAACAGGTTGCGTGGATAAACGAATCCGAGTTACACTTATCAGGAGGATTCAAGCATCGGGGCTGAATCAACTACTGATAAAAAAAACCAACAACGAGTGTATCAGTGTATCAGCCATCTTGCCATCACTTTCACTGTCCATTCTTCATCTTCTCCATACTTTACTCCTTCGGATGCGAGTATAAACCGAGGTCTAGTCTGTGCACGCACGCATTACATCGCACAGACTGTGTCCTGACGCTGTTGCTGTAGACGGGCGAGTGCGGGCTACATACATATATCCAGCAAGCACTATGAGTTCCCTTTCTTCCCCTCCTCCCCCCTCTCTCCATTCTCCCACCCCTACTCTTATACCCGGTCGTCCAGGATTGTGCTAAGTGGTCTGAGCGTCAGATAATGCTGCCAAAGGTTGCAAGTGGGCGCCTCGAGCGGCTTGAGTTAGCGCCTTGAGCAGCTCTTGAGCTGGAAAAGCGCTATTATAAGGCCGATTACATTAGTCACTGTTTCTGCGAATGTCTTCCGCAAACTCTACAATCTTTCAGTACTGCAATCGCAGCAAACCCGTAGACCAGACCCACCGCCGTAGTTCAGTGCAAGGGCGTCAGTAGCCTATAATTATTATAGCACCACGATGACCCAGGTACGATTTCACTGTTCCTCTTAGCAGTATGTTTGCACTCATGGTGGTTCAGCGTTGAGTTGGGTCCCTACCTAACCCTCTTACCAGGGATGGTTCACCCCCACCCACTTTCTACTTCTATCTCTCCTCCATCATTCCCCCCTCCCCCCGCCCGTATGCCGTATCGTCAATGGCGGGTGTAAGCGTTAAACTTTAATGCTCATTCATTCATCCTTTTCAATAGCAAGATGGTTAAACGCAGTTGTACTTCTCAACACAGCGAACTCAATGAGCTTGCCATTCACACAAGGAGGCCTGCACTATTCAAATATGTTACCTTTAACTCTGACATGCCAGTTCCAAAGGAGAGCTACAGGATGCAGATTTCCAATATTCGAAAGCAACCCTAAAAATCCTATTCACATTAGTCTATTCTACTTTGATTCTAAAAGGTGGTAAAGGTAAAGGTAGTCCCATAGCCTTGTGGCCGTAGGGGAGCGTGATGTTGGAGATCACACTTATCTTGGGCCAGCGTAATGAGGGTGATGCCCATCTCTCTCCCTCGCTGCTTTACATTCCCCACCCTTAAGAGAGTAGGTACTCAGTCACAGTTGAGTCAACTGGGGGCGTTGTTATTTGTCGCTTCACGTTTTGCGGTCACCCATCCAAGTGCTAACCGCACTGGACGATGCTTAACTTGCGACACAGTAGCGAGTGCTCCAACCACTGCGCTATCCGACACCCCTTTTCTGATTCTATTTATTTGTATTTGTCGCGCCCCGATCAGACACATGTACTGTTTCTGCAAATGTCTTCCGCAAACTCACATATAAACATACCACTCACACAAGCGCTCCTGATCGGTCGGACGTCTTTCAGTCGCCGAGACGAGAAATGAAAGGACATACATGTAACAAATGACGAAGATTTATTATGACAATTCCAATCACACTTTATTCATACAACTAAAGCAACTAACATTCACTGACACAAGCTAAACTCAATAAAAGTGATGAGATGAAAAACAAAGAACAATCACAATGGCATCAATATATGAACAGAGAAAGTCAAAGTCACAAGGAGGAGGGAGAATGAAAGGCACTAGAAGGTGATGGGAACGACAACACCTAGTGAGAGTTGATGAGGTTCGATCCGGATCCACGTGGTAGGATGACTGGTACTTGCCGCTTGCCCAACCTCATGCAAGCGTGCGCGCACAACACAGATTCGCAGAAAAAATAAGTAAGTTTCACGTACCCAATACGGCTTTTGGTGAGCAGGAACCACCACCGAGTTGCCCCGCCACGGTGCTGGAGACTGACACAGTACTAATGTATTACACACTACCAATCCTGACAGTACTTCTAGTCCAACCCCCGTTGGGGTGCCGGGGGTTTCAGTATAAATAGTATCCCCACTTTCTGGAAATTTAGTGCTTTAAATTCCCACTGTCGCTGTCTTTCTCATTTGTTCTTTCTCATTCCTGCTCTGTTCTATCAAACTCCTGTACTATCTTCTTCGCTAGACCAGTCACCTACCTTTTTTCTTGAAAACTCTTCCGGGGCAAGACTCCTATTTGCGTGTGAGGTCTGTTGCATCAGCTTGGGAATATTGGACGCTTTCACTAGGACGCTTTCACTAGGGCTACCTATGATGTTATTATTTAGCAATGTAGGCATTTTATATGTATGTGTTTTGTTGATAATTTATAATGATGTTTGTATTCTATTTTGTTTTTGTAAACAGGGGTTCGATAAATTAGAGTATAGCCTCAGCGTCCCCTGCGTGGGATATCTTTATTGTAAAGTGACTGGCTGGTGGAGAGTATTCAGTTTTACCACTAGGGTTGTTTCAGCAGATTTTTTATGCGGATCAGGGGTTGTCCGGTCCTGATTTGGCTCGGAAGAGTCCGCTGGACCTAAAGCAATAATCATGTAATGTAATGTAACTTCTAGACCAACTGACTTCTAGCACAAGTGACGTCACGTCACATGAACTCATATGCCAACAAGCCAACAGTCACAAACTAGACTTTCAATTCGCCCACTGAAATAAGATAGGCTACTTTTCTTTAGCTTTACCGCTCATCCAAAAATGGCTATTTTCACAGACATACGATGTTGCAATCCTATCAATGTAGCACACACTTCAGACTTGAATCAGGGCCCTTCAACACTGTAGGGACGCGCTGCTCTTTTAGCCTCGGAGCTAAATTATCATTCCCCTTATATAAATTGCCTAATTATTGACTGTTCGAATCCAACTGAAAGGCCAAACGCTTAAACGTCAGATTCAAGCTTTAAGCTTCTTCATCCAATGTGTGAAACAAACTTAAAAGTGACCCTATCTTATCCTATCCTATTCTGTCCCGTAACCACAGATGATCGTTTAACCAGCATACTCCATCTTTCTCGGTCCTCAGCAGCCCTGATGGCCTCGCTCAGTGTCAAACCATTCCATTCTCGAATGTTGTCATCCAACCTGTTTTTCGGTCTCCCTCTTCTTCTACCTCCTTGCACTGTGCCTTGCAGAATGGTCTTTGCAAGGCCTGATGATCTGGTGACGTGGCCATACCATCGGAGTTTCCGTTTCTTCACCACTGTGAGCAGGTCATCGGGGCCAAGGCGAGCCACACTGTATTCGTGGATTTCGGCTATGGCCAACAGCCTGGAGAGGATTGGGCACCGCCAGGTCTTTTTTTTTTGCACAAGACAAACTACATGATGAAACTAAAAGTGACCCTAGATAGTATGATCATATAACGGTTTATTAATCCACATTATTATTGAGGTGAAAGCTCACCAATGAGCGTATACACCTTAAAAAACCAATTCGGTCCCTATTATAGCGTCACCGCGCGAGTTTCCTTCTAACCAGTCGAGAACCATCGCGGGGTGGCCTCGTGGCGCAGTGGATAAGTCGCCGGTTTCCTATGCCGAAGGTCGCGGGTTCGATTCCCGCAAGGGGCGAACGTATGTGACTTAGGTACGAGACTATTGAGGTCATCGAGGGTTTTCTCCGGGCACTCCAGTTTCCTCCCTCCCTTCAATAATGGTACATGACGCAGTCAATATAAAAATTTCAAAAATAAAAATTCGATTTTCTTTCCGTCTTCTAATAGCGATCTCCCTGCCTTTACACCACCTGTTTGAGTGATAGATGTGTACTTGGTGTGTGTGAGGGTGGATGAGACAGGTGAGCGTGTATGTTGGTATAGATCGCCGCACTTTGAGCCTGAATGATTTGGGGAAAGGCGCGTATAGCATCCTGTATTATTATTATTATTATTATTAAATACCCAGCCACAGCAAAGCTCTTCTTTACAAACGCTGATAGCGTTTGAGTTACGCACCGGTAACTCCATGTTGGTTTGTTTGTTGTTGCTGTTGTTGTTGTTGTTGTTGTTGTTGTTGTTGTTGTTGTTGTTGTTGTTGTTTTGTGTTTTTTTTGCGAAGGGAGATAAGTCACCTATTGTCTCTAGATGCTGCTGACGACCTTTTGAATGGGGCACCGAGTTTAGATTCAGTTTTTTTTTCTTCTCGCAAATATTAAACGCATGTTTAGTTATAGTTAAGCATATAGTTCTAGCTAAACGTGTGTATACGTTTGTGAGCAAACATTTAGATCTCCACCTCAAGACTCACTTTAGTCATATACCGCCACGTAGTCAGTCTTAATCATGTTCCACTGTGCGAGTCAAGCTTAATCATATTTCAGTCTCTGAGAGTTTTGCAAGCCGTTGACAATGGTATTCTTTTGTTGGGCTGTGGTGTTGTGTAGTTTTGTGGTGGGGGACTAACAACCAAGTTACGCATTTCTGGGGAGCAATTAATTGTTGGGGTGCTGAAAACTCTTTGTTTGCATAGTATACACTTGGTTCAAGGTATCTTTGTCTCATGTCGACATTGTATTTACACTCGACGGAAAGAAAAAAGGGTGTGGTTGCTTCACAAACTGAAAAGGACGAGCACAGAAGACACTTTCAAAACTTTATAAGAATAAACTAAACAATAAAACGAAAACAAACTTCTTCTGAACGCACTATTCAACCTCCATGGAGCTCAAGATTTATGGTTACAAATTAAAACCTCGCCATGCAGTTAGTTTGCAGTGGAAAGTCTTAAGAGCGATATGGAATTGATCAACGAAGAAAGCTCGAGAACGAAGATAAATGGGTTATCTAATGAAACTACTAATATATGCACAGTTTTGTAACGCGGTAAACTACACACTTCTAACGTAACGCGTAATGTTTGCAACACACACGTGAACACATGTACACATGCACAAACATTCACACACATGCACACACACCCACTCATAAATAACACACACATACATACATACATACACACAAACACTCACGCACACACGCACACACGCACATCATCATCGCCACCCCAACCATCAACAGCAAAAACAACTTTTTAATGTGAAACTAACGAAGCACAATTTTATCCCTAATTTGATCAGATTGTATACTGAGAACGTTTCCTCTCGACTGGAAACACGTTTATATAGCTTTCCATCTGAAATTTGATATACAATTGCGAGGCTTCAAAAAGAAGAGGAAGATGGGAAGAGAAGAAGAAGGAGGAGGAGGAGGAGAAGAAGAAAACGAAGACCAAGAAAAAGGGAAGAAGACCCCACAGCAACAAACCAAATGACAGGGGTCTGAGACTCTTCTTCGAGTTTGCCAGCACATCACCAACGACAAAATCCGACAGACCATCACACAAGCCATTGGACAACACGATGACCTGCTCACAGTGGTGAAAAAACGTAAACTCCGAGGGTATGGCCACGTCACCAGATCATCAGGTCTTGCAAAGACCATCCTGCAAGGCACAGTGCAAGGAGGTAGAAGAAGAGGGAGACCGAAAAAGAGGTGGGAGGACAACATTCGAGAATGGACTGGTTTGACACTGAGCGAAACCATCAGGGTTGCCGAGGACAGGGAAAGATGGAGTACGCTGGTTAACCGATCATCTGTGGTGCCCCTTCGACCTCCGAGTTATGGGATAGGATAGGATAGATAGGATAGAAAATGAGTAAACATAGAATGTGCATTTATCAAGATAACTTTGTATGAGTTTGTGCTTTGCCACATTTTGGATCACAAAATACCATCCTTTTGTGTTTTGGAGAAAGCTGCATGAAGTAGGAACGCCTCAGTTTTTATTTATTTATTTTTTAATCAAATCTGGCCATTTTTGTTTTAACAAATTACTGCAAAACGGAATGTTTATAATTGTGAAAGGGGTTAATTCATTTTTTTTTCTTGTGTAACCGTAGGCATTTTGCACAGATAAAATCTTTAGCAACTAGCATGCAATTATCACACATAACATGAACGGATAACGAAATAAAAAGTTCTCTTTGCAACTGAACGTGAACACATTGTTGCGATGCCACACAGTGCCACACACAGTGCCACACACATTCTCTCCTGCTCTGCCCTTCACTTTCACAGCCGCCACTATGACCCCTAATCAACCCATTTTCAGGGGACGCAACTCTTGTAAAAGGCAATGCAAAATGACGGGAGTTTTCCCTCTGGATATAGTCTGTGGTGTACCCCAACCAAAATCATCGTTCATTGTACGCTCTCTCTCTCTCTCTCTCTCTCTCTCTCTCTCTCCCCCCCCCCCCTTTAAGCTTTATAATTATTGTAACATGGTTATAATCTGCCCACCCGATCTATATCTACTGCCTCGCTACTGTACTAAGCTATACCTTTGAGCGGGCCAAATGCATTCGCGATGAATACAATGAATACGGGAGGTGGGGGGGGGGGGTAGAAGGGTGAGGGCGGAGGGGAGGAAGGGTCTTCTCGCTATATTATAGTGTCATTATATATGATCAACCAGCGGCAACCAAACATGTCACACCCACCCACACCTACACAATTTGATAAAATTCAACATTAACTCCAGTGAAGCTCACGCATTCTAATTTATAAACACTGTTACAGGGACTTGAGCTTGAACTTGGAATTCGTCATTTCATTTCTGAACACATAATAAAACATTACACATTTAAGCAAAACCCTCTCCAGCAAACGCATAGATCAAAGAAACAAAAAGCTATAATTGCAGGCCTTTTGCCTAACCACAATATAATATAACATAATTATGGGGCGCATCTCAATCGTAACACACTGTGGAAAAAAAAGTGTAAGACATTTAATTTAGACAAATAAAGCCCATGCCACACGAGCGTCAAATCTACTGGACTTGACGCGAATCGGAGCAATTTTCGACTTCGAAGTCGGAATTTAATTTTGACTTGAATCGCGCAGTGCCACACGAAAGTCGCACATCGAGTCAAACTTAGGGTTATTGGTCTTGAAGTTTTGCTGTACGTGTGTTGTGATCACGTGATTCGTATTCTGCTTCTCATTGGCCAAAAGGTCCGAATCACACAATCGAGACTCGCGGAATTAGAACATGTTGAAAGTCGGCAATCGGAGCCAATTCAAAGAATCTGGATTCGCGATGCACAGGGTGCCACACGACAATCAAGGGATTTTGTCGTGATTTCATGAATTGGATTCTAGATTTGACGCTCGTGTGGCATGACCATAAGCATACAGACAGCTGAAATAGGAATTACCATTCACGCTGTGACAACCACCACACCTCTTTTGAGAGTGACCTTAAATACGCCTACTTCTGTTTAAGCTGTTTAGCAAGTAACATGTCTACACTATCCTCTTTTTTTTTTTAACCAGGGTATTATCATGCATTAATAATAATTGTTTTTTTTTATATTCCTGTTCCTGTTAGATGAGCTGCTCAAAGCGCGTCTGGAGAGCAGATCCTATTCCGGGCAGAACCTTAATACTACTAGTAGGTTTAATACTGGAAGCTATATACATGTGCTCGCTTTTTTTCCCCAAATCACCAATCAAGCTCACAGCGCGGCGATCTGTACCAGCATATAGCACTGTTGCAAAACTAGTGCAGATAGAGTTATCCGGCCCTGCCTTCACCTATGCCACGTACACCGGCTAGTTCCGGTGGAGTATTAAGCATGGCAGCACGTAGACGGAAGACTTGTGGCGGAGAAAAACAGTATTGCGTTTGCTGCCCTAATTTCGCAGGAAAAGTAATTGAAGGGCGCAATGTCAAGTTACACACATTACCAGCTAACAAAACACTGAAACGATTGTGGGAACAACGTTTGCGACTGATTCGGAAAGATTACAACAATGTAAAATAAGATTCAAGATTCTTTATTGTCCAAACACAAGGCATGGATATTTGTTTAGCAGTGCAATAAGGAAGGAGATAACAACATCAAAATTATTACAAACATGGACATACAATATTGATACATTTGATATACTATCAAAAACAACTTCCATACCAAAATACAAATCTATAAACACTAACACAAATGCATAAACAGATAACCAGCCACATACCCATGCGTACACATTTAACACACAGATAATTTTTTTACAGTATATGTATACACAACTACAACACTCACCCATTCTTCCATGCCTTAGATCCATCCTAGATCATAATAATAATAATAATAATAATAATAATAATAATAATCATTATAATAATAAGAGTAATAATACAAAATAATCATCATAATATTAATAATAATCGTAATCATTAGAGTAATTTATAATTATAAAATAATAATAATAACAATGCAACTACAACTAATAATAATAATAATAATAATAATAATAATAATAATAGTAATACAACAGCAGCACCAACAGACAACTAATAATTAATATATGGTAATAATGATAATAATAATAACAATACTACTACAACTAATAATAATAACAACAGAAAGACTGAAAATAATAAGACATAATTGCAGTTGCTTCACTGAATTAAAAACAAAAATTATTCTACTGTATAATAATGTTATCTTCTAGATAAACTGCAAAATTAACATTTCTCAATTAAAAAATTAAAGCAAAGAAAAAGAAAGAGACTTCGAATTTCTCGTGAATGTAGGTCACTGACAAACGAATTAGGCCTACTGAACAAACAAATCAGCAATCAATGTTTAGGCAAGCAGCCACCCTGAGTAAAATTTGAACGATTGTACAAGAGAAATATAATTTATATAACCCTGCATCTTTCTTGCTTCAACCGGAACTAGCCAAAACCCAAGGGCCGCAACCGATCCGCCACTGTCGCTTTCATTATGAAACAGTGCTATACGCTCACAGGTTCCAATGTCTGTCTGTCTGTCTCTCTTTCTCTCTCTCTCTCTCTCTCTCTCTCTCACACACACAACAAGCACACGTCTATCACTCAAACATGTGGTGTAAAGGCAGGGAGATCGATTTTGGAAGACTGAAAGGAAATCGAATTTTTATTATTTTAGATTGACTGCGTGCATCCAAAATACCATTATTGAAGGGAGGGAGGAAGCCGGAGTACCCAGAGAAAACCTTCGGTGACCTCAACAGTCTCGTACCTAAGTCACGTTGAGTCCGCCCCTTGCGGGAATCGAACCCGCGACCTTCGGCATATATAGGAAACCGGCGACTTACCTACAATGCCATGAGGCCACCCATCCCTGGAGCATCTCTTGCTGGAAAAGACCCATATTAGACCGATGACAAGTTTTACACCATGGAAAGGCGCTATATTATGACGATGACATAAAATATCTATTATTGTAATACTATATTATAACTCGCGCCGCCAAAGCCGCTAATTTGCAGCTTAACGCGCACAGTCTAACGCCACAGACCAGTGAGTAATCCTGAAAAAGAAAAGAGAGAGGGATAGAGAGAGAGAGAGGGAGGAAGAGAGAAAGAGAGAGTGAGAGACAGAGTGAGAGAGAGAGAGTGAGAGAGAGAGAGAGAGAGAGAGAGAGAGAGAGAGAGAGAGAGAGAGAGAGAGAGAGAGAGAAAGACTCATTATTTTGCTGAGTGTATTTATACACAGGGGCAATACCCAACAACAATGGATCCGTGTGACGGGGGGTTTTATTGTTGCTGGGCTCTGCACAATGGAATGCGGTAACCCTCACGTCTTATTCTATGGGGACTGCTAGTGAGTCACCCGGTGAATTACTTTAATACATTTATTTGTTTAGCTCGGTCTGTGTTAAGGCTGGGGTACAGAGATAGATAGAAAAATGGTAAAAGATCACTGTCACACTAGCTTTTACAAGGCTATGAATCATATGTAGTCCAGCCACTGGATAACAGTTAAAATCACACATTTATTTCTTCTACTCTAAAAAAGATCTTCGAAGTACGAATCCAACTTAAAAGTTCAATTGTCAATGCGAATGATTCGCTCGCTGATAATCTAGGCAGCTACATTTTCTTCATCGGGCACTGGCTACTAGCGTTCATGAAGAGTGGACTACTGTGGTCCTTTTGATACAGTTTTAGTGCACTGTTTCCTGGGCACTTAACTGCGTGTGCGTGGTTGAAGCGCTGCGTTGAGGTAGCTTCTGGTACACACTGTGTCGTCGTTGCTTGTGTTCGACGGGTGGGCTATCTGCGCTCGATGCTGTAGATGCCTCGGCAGCCAACTTGAATCTTAGATTAGGTTCTATTCTGTGCTGAGTTGGGCTCACGATATCCCGCCTGCTCATCTGTAACATATGAGACGAAATTCTGCACAACCCTGAATAATAGGTCTGTGCAGAGCGTCTCACTGAAAGCCAACGTAGCCCTCAGTGATAGCTCCACATCTCTATACATAAGCGACGAACATTCTGCTAAGTTGGTGGTCCACTGGAATTACATTACATTACATTATTATTGCTTTAGGTCCAGCGGACTCTTCCGAGCCAAATCAGGACCGGACAACCCCCGATCCGCATAAAAGATCTGCTGAAACAACCCTAGTGGTAAAACCGAAAGCTCACCACCAGCCAGTCACTTTACAATAAAGACATCCCACGCAGGGGACGCCTGAGGCTTCACCCCAACTTATCGAACCCCCGTTTACAAAAACAAAATAGAATACAAACATCATTATAAATTATCAACAAAACACATACATATAAAATACCTACATTGCTAAATAATAACATCATAGGAAGCCCTAGTGACCACCTGGCAGAAAGCGTCCAATATTCCCAAGCTGATCCAACAGACCTCATACACAAACAAGGAGTCTTATCCCGGAAGAGTTTTCAAGAAAAAAGGTAGGAGACTGGGTTAGCGAAGAAGACGATAATATAGCAGATTGATAGAACAGAGCAGGAATAAGAAAGAGCAAATGAGAAAGACAGCGACAGTGGGAATTTAAAGCACTAAATTTCCAGAAAGTGGGGATACTATTTATACTGAAACCCCCGGCACCCCAACGGGGGTGTCCACTGAAATCTCCACTCTAATTTCCTATACATACATAAATATAAATAATGGCTAACTATACACATTAAGAATTAATAATATTATAAACATTCACTGGTATAGCCACTGGTCTGCAAGCATACATATAGGTTAAACAACAGTGGTTCCGTCAGGTATATAACATGGCGTCAATCCCGGTCGTGCTTGACACGTGGTTAGGCTTCTCCAAGTGGTAAGGCAAAGTCGGACTAACAATTCAAATCTATGCATAGCAAATTCCACAAACATAATTTCCACAATAATACAAATACATCACGATGAAACAGAAGTATGTTCATTTACCTGCTCGACAATGTCAGGCCCGTGGCTACTTGATTGAATTCAAATATTCAACAAGCACTGCTTCCCTGTTCTATCAGTGGAGATATTTCTCTGCTCGAGTGTACTGTGTACTGCTCCGAGCTTTCCACACAACTGACCCTATACTTGGCTTTGACTGAATCGGCCAGAATTGGTCCTAACCACTCTACCTGTGTCCCGATTGGATGAAACAATCTAAGTGGCTATAAAGTTCGAAACACCATCGTAGGCCGCGATGATGTCACTAAACGGCTCGCGTCAGCTCGCAGTGTGTGTGTACACATCAGTTATACCTTAATCGTCTGCTATAGCCTACAGTAACCTTCCAAGTTTTATTACTGCTAAACAAGCAAAAGCTCAAATAGTGCGGGGTAAACGGGTTGGGTTGTTACAATCCGCGATAGCAAAACGAAAATTAATCCTCGATAGCATAGCGGTAGCAGTAGTAGCGAACGGCGGATTCGTTTCGCCCAAGACGCAGTTTGATCCCACTCTACCTATTTATGATACAAATGGCTGTACTGTGTGTTATCTACCGCTGCGCGATCGAGGATCCACTTTCTTTCTACTATCCACAGATCCATTGTACTTGGTTAATAATATTCCCCTGTGCTTTACGCACCATTCTAGAACATGCGCGCCGTTTGTGCGATGGGATGCATGCGTGTTCTGTACCTGAAGAAGAAGGAGAAGGAGAAGAAGAAGAAGAAGAAGAAGAAGAAGAAGAAGAAGAAGAAGAAGAAGAAGAAGAAGAAGAAAAATGTATATTCTAAACCTCAAAACAAAACTTAAAGTCTGCTCTAAGCGCTCGTACGCATTTACACACACACCTACACACGCATACACACACACACACATACATATACATTCGCAAGGATAAATATTTAAACAATATTTTAACAGTATGAGATATATGTATATAGGAACACCTGGCGACACGACCTCGAGGCCGACACCACCAAGATGGGCTACACTTGGAGTCAGAAAGAATGGCACAGGGCAGAGGACTCTGGAGAGCTGTTGTTGGCGGCCCATACCCTGGCAGGGGTGGCGGGCATTAAGTAAGTTAAGTAAGTATATATATATATATACTTACTTAACTTTCTGAATGCGTAATTAAGTAAGTTAAGTAAGTATATATATCTTTATATCTATCTATCTATCTATCTATCTATCTATCTATCTATAGATAGATAGATAGATAGATAGATAGATAGATAGATAGATAGATAGATAGATAGATAGATAGATAGATAGATAGATAGATAGATAGATAGATAGATAGATAGATAGATAGATAGATAGATAGATAGATAGATAGATAGATAGATAGATAGATAGATACTTTTAAAACGACATATATATAATTGTTTTTTTTAAATACTTACAAAAAAAATAAAGGTTAAACTTTATAAGAAATAATAGCGATGATCGAATCTAAGTATAAGAAAATGCATATATATAAAGTCCACACGCGCACACACACACACACACCCGCACACACACACACACGCAGACACTCATCACATAAATTAATATATCAACAATTAGAGTACATAACGAAGCAATGATAAAAATAGTGACAAAAAATAATATAAATATATGTTAGGAGTACACAATAAACAGCAGTATTCAAAACCATACATAAGATTTTTGAGGCGAAAAGTTTCCTGTGCAGGTTGAATTGCAGTTATCAACGGTCAGGCGATGAGCAACGATGAACAACCTCTCCAACGCTGTGGAAGCTGTCCGCAAAAAGAAGCCACTTTAATGTATACGATTCACGACCGAATTTAAATAATATGCAATAGTATTATGCAATCGGCTGTTTTCCGCACTGAACGGGAGTAGTCATTATTTGGGATGCAAACCTTGCCTGACACAAAATGCAACATGCGGGATACTGAAATTGACAGTGCAAGCTGATGGGGCCTCACACGCATTATAGTTCATTCTTTGCACACATTCTACAGTCTGTAACATATTAAATCTTTGCATACATTGTACAATATGTAAACATAATTAGTTGCACACATGATGCAATATGTGGTATGATTAATTCTTTGCATACATTGTACAATATGTAAACATAATTTATTCTTTGCACACATAACGCAATCTGTAACATTATTTAATCTGTGCACATGTTTTATTATCTTTGACATGACCAGACTAATCTCACGCACAATAATCGTATCAGACCCTCTTTGGTCTCTTCAGTTCAAGACATCGAGTGTCAAGGCCATTTGCTTGAGATGTCTTTTGGCAAGCGTTTGCTGCGACAGATTAGTCAAGAATTTATTTAACGTCTATTCACAGTTTGTGATATTAGACCATACACGCAAGCATACACACAATCACACGCAAAATGCAAAAAGCACATCCAAGGATCAGGCAAAGTAATCAAAAAAATTTGCTCACTGGAGACTGGCTAATAATTTGTGCTATGGTAATAATTGTTGGATACTGCAGCAGTTCAACAGTGGTTTGTTCATCTGTTTTAATATTTTTGTTTAAATATTGTGAAGTTAATATGGGGCAAGTTTTTAACAGATGTTCAATGGAAATTGTTTGAGAACATGGACACATAGCATTAGCTAAAAATGTAGTATTCCATGAGTTGACTCTTAGCTTATTGATTATTCTACACAAGTTTCTAGAACATGAGTAATGATCTATTCCAGTACTTTGTGATAAGGTGGAGTACATTGATCTTTCTACCAACGAAATGAGTTCCGATGCAGATGGTCTAACACTGTGGTTGTCACTTACTGAGAATGACCCTTCCTTTGCTAAAGTATCCACAACTTCATTAAAATAAATGCCACAATGTGAAGGAACCCGACAAAAAGAAATTCCTACACCATTTGTCATAATAGCATGAATTAATAATCTAATATTGAAAATAATGTCTGATCTAGTTTTACAATACCAATTTTGAAGGGCTTTGAGAACAGCTTGAGAATCAACACATAAAACTATGTTATAAAAGGCAATAGAGGTGTTGCTAATAGTGTCGAAAGCCATTAAAATGGCACACAATTCTGCTGTGAAAATTGATACATTCTTACCAACATAATACGATTTTTTTAATTGTTAGATCAGGAATGGTAAAACCGGCTCCAGCAAGTAAAGTTTCTGACGCAGATCCATCTGTATAAATTTTTTTATGATTACCATACGTTTTTTCCAAATGGTCTCGAACCTCAGCTGTTAAGACATTTACATTTTCACCTTTCTTAACCGAGGTTTCATCAATATCAAAATTAGCAATTAAATGTTCCCATTGTGGGATTTTCAGTACACTTGGTAAAACAGGAATAGCAGAAATGTCAATGTTGCACTTGTCTAAAATGGCACTAACATAGTTTTTAATGGGTTGTAAATACAGTATAGATTTTGCTCGTTTTGGATAATCTACATTGCTGTGGACAAAAATCTCATCATGAACAGAATTATGAACGGCCAAACTCCGTAAAACATATCTAGCAACACTTAATTTTTGATTTTCTATAAAAGAGAGTTGACGAGCTTCCCTATATGATTTTAGTGTATTAGAATGTACAGGTACACCTAAGGCTAATTTAAATGCTCTGCTATCTAAGCTTTGTATTTTCCTTAACAATGTTGCTGGAGCTGAAAAATACACTTCCTGACCGTATGTGAGTACCGATCTAACCAACGACATTGCTAAGTGAATTAATGTATATGTATCTTGACTCCATGGCTGAAAACATAACAATTTTAGAAAATTCAATCTTTTGGATGCTTTCTTGATTAAATATTGGATATGGCAATTCCAGCTTAATTTAGACGTTAAAAATACACCCAAAAATTTTACCTGTTGAGTATATTTTAAAACATTACCCTCAAGTAAGCCTGCCAACACTGGAAGAGCAGTGGGGTTTGTTTACAGAAAGTAACTGTAGATTATAGTCACACGACACCGAAGCGTATAGGCGACTACTGGTCACATTATTCTGACACCAGCGAACCAGTTGATGGTAGGGGGGAAAATAATATGGTCACACATTGGCCAATCCGGGATTCGAACCAGGTACCTTTCGGTCACTAGTAAGACGCTCTACCAACTGAGCTACCCGGCCCCTCGTTTACAGATTAGTCATATCTACCCTGAAATGCCAACATCAGCGCTTAACTGGAAGGTAATCTAAACAGTGGAATCGCTCGCTTTGTGTGGGCAGTCTTTAGATGCACAACCTTGCAATCTGCTTAGCGGAGTATACTGTGTAACGGCAAAGGGTTCCAACCACAGGCGCCCGCATCTGGACACGCGAGCGTCTATTAATAGACGAACGCGTCTTTCAATTCTCTCTTATTATATCAAGGTCTCAAACTCTTGTCAGCCAAAATCGCGGGTCATCGCATTTTTCAAAATTAAATGAACGAATGAGAAGACTTCGCCATAAAGAAGAGGACTCAATCGATTCATCAATGATTCAAGCAAATATCCAAAGTAAGCAATATGCGCAGTCTTTGTACGGATCTGGACGGATATCGAATGTAGAAGTGAGGTGTGACGGCAAATATTACAATTACCGAGACATATAGACTTGTTTTTTAGGCCTGTTCATGGGAACTTACACCTGGTTCGTTTCACTCACAAATCGCATCTTGGCTGTTAAGTCGAAACCGGTTACATTACATTACATTACATAATTGTTGCTTTAGGTCCAGCGGACTCTTCCGAGCCAAATCAGGACCGGACAACACCCCAATCCGCATAAAAGATCTGCTGAAACAACCCTAGTGGGAAAACTGAATGCCCTCCACCAGCCAGTCACTTTACAATAAAGACATCCCACGCAGGGGACGCTGAGGCTGCACTCTAGTTTATCGAACCCCCGTTTACAAAAACAAAATAGAATACAAACATCATTATAAATTATCAACAAAACATATACATATAAAATGCCTACATTGCTAAATAATAACATCATAGGAAGCCCTAGTGACCACCTGGCAGAAAGCCTCCAATATTCCCAAGCTGATCCAACAGACCTCATACACAAACAAGGAGTCCTGTCCCGGAAGAGTTTTCAAGAAAAAAGGTAGGTGACTGGTCTAGCGAAGAAGAAGATAGTATAGCAGATTGATAGAACAGAGCAGGACTGAGAAAGAGCAAATGAGAAAGACAGCGACAGTGGGAATTTAAAGCACTAAATTTCCAGAAAGTGGGGATACTATTTACACTGAAACCCCCGGCACCCCAACAGGGGTCGAAACCGGCTACTACCGACAAAAATAATACTTGCTGTAAGCCCGTCAAGTAATCATTATAAACGTTATTCATTTATTATTATTATTATTATTATTATTATTATTATTATTATTATTATTATTATTATTATTATTATTATTATTATTATTATTATTATTATTATTATCATTATTGGACAGAAGTTGAATGGCTTGGAAAAAAGACTGTGCATATTTATTAGTTTGGATGTTTGCATGTTGAATCGATTGCATCGCCTTCTTTCAGGTGAAATCTTTTAGTTCGTTTATATAAATTTTATTTAAAAAAATTTAAAGTCAAATTATTTTAGGCGAGATAGTTCACTTCACATATGCTTATTTTAAAGACTGAAAATCAACGGTGGACAGATCGTCATCAGCATCCGTCTCTTATTCTTGGTGGTTTGTTTTCTTCTTTTGTTTTCTCCTCACACATAAAGATAATTTAAGTAGGGTAGGGGAGTGGGGGGGAGGTGAATATAGGAACAAGCAGCTTGCAGCCGCTATACAGTCAGCTGGTATAATATTGAAAATAAATGTTCCTTTTAAAGCAAAGCATAGGATCCCCACCACCAAAACAGCGCGACGTATTTCTAAGAGCGGAACCGGTTTGGCAAGAGACGAAATTCAACCTACCACCCCCCTCACCCTCTCCTCCCATCCCCTCCCCTCATTCATTTCATCGCCAGTTCCGACTATATAACTACTTTAGAGAAAAAAGTTGCACTCCTCGCTCTCTTTTGTATGTATTTTGTCAAACCCATAAGTCTACGTTACATTGTAAACTGATCGACAATCAAGGGACACTACTCTTGCTTCAAGCTGGCACGGCATACGACACCTGAAATCATTT
>CM072521.1:39518455-39520955 GCA_036898135.1 Oncomelania hupensis | reverse complement strand
TGACTGTAGAGCTTGAAGCGTATAGAAAGCAGTGCTCTGAAGCATGGGAGCATGCTTTATCGCCTGTTGAGGCGACTAATAACGCATGCTTCTGGTAGCGTTCGACCAATGTGTATCGGGTGTCTCTTCGGTCTCAAACCTTCCTCCTTCTTCTCCGTCCACCTCTCATTTCATTTAGTTTATGTGCTGCATGGTTAGTTTTTTTATTCCCACTCTCCTTCCCCAAATATTTATGTATGCCTATAATAAAAAACAGGACTACTTTATGTTTCCATAAATAAGACAAATCTACTACAAGTGACACACTTGGACCTTGTGGAGCTGTGGGCGGTAGGTAGGAAGGTGTGTGTGTGTGTGTGTGTGTGTGTGTGTGTGTGTGTGTGTGTGTGCGTGTGTGGGACAGACAGAGAAAAGACAGACAGAGAGAGAGAGGGGGAGAGAGAGAGGGAGAGAGAATGGATGAGAGTGAGAACGGAGAATGTCACATAAGGCTAAATATCTTCATGCCTATATAGGGCGAGTGGAAAGCGAAGAGGTGTACACGGGGTGTCGGGGCTGTGGGATGGGATTGAAGCATTATTTTGCTGAACAGTTAACTATAATGTTAGATTCGACGACATGGTTAAACCAGATGAGACTGAAATAGTCCAACGAAACGAAGAAGCCTTTCAACCTGTGCACTGTATCGCGAACAACTGGGGCAACTTTCTTTTTTTCCCTTTCTTCGGTCTAATCTTCCTGTCTTTCCCTTTTGTGTTGCGTTTCATTTTTAAATTATCAGTGATCCATAGCCATTTTATATGTAAATTATCGGTCTTTTCGTTTTCTCTGGGACGTTCAGAATAACGTGATAAGATCAGTTCAGTTGTGTTTTAATATCTTTTTTTTTATCGAAATAATAAGAATATAAGGTTATGTTGAAAAAACAATTAACCAATCCCAAAACAAAACCAAAAATTAAAACACAACCAGTATAGTACTTTAACTAATATTACCGGCGCATCATAAATAAGATACACTAACGTTTTTCAGAGAAATAAACCAAACGAAGAAGGAAATCATCATCATCATCTTCATCATCATCATAATAATAAAATTCTATCACGCTTTTTTTTTTTAATCGAACTTAAAGCGCGAAATGTTAGCATAGATGGATGAATGGATTTTAGTTGGATTGATTGCATCCAATACCATTATTGAAGGGATGGAGGAGACCGGAGTACCCGGAGAAAAACCTCGGTGTTCTGAAAAGTCTCGTACCTCAGGCACGCAAGTTCGACCCACGCGGAGTAAACGTTTCTGCTAAAATAATATCACAATCAAAACTAATTCTTGTCCACCGATGATGGTACATTGTTAGGCAATAAACCTTTTAAAAATGTGCATTCAAGCAGCAAATGTTTAAAAGAACACGTCTATTGCAAAACACAGTGGGCCTAATGCTTGCATTACGTATTCCTTATATAGTGTTGGGATCTTCAACCCATGCGGTGTGCAAATCAGACTAACTTGTCCGATGCAATGCTTTAAGCTATTTCTTATTTCTACTCCTTCTCCTCCTGCTCCTCCTTTTCTCCCCTCCCCCCTTTCTCTTACTCCTATTCCTTCTCCTCCCCATTATCATCGTCGTCATCATCATCATCATCATCCTCATCATCATCATCATCATCTTCTACTTCTTCTTCTTCTTCTTTTTCTGTTCCTCACGCAGCTTGATCATGACACCACTGTAATTATGACACTGATGGTTGGAGTTATATACTCTCTCTTCTTCTTTAGAAAAAAAAAAGACCGATAATACTGAAGCCCGCTTTTTTGTGTGTGTGGTAATGCGCGGCAAAGCATGACGATGTTAATGTCAAAACATTAGGTCACTCCCACAGGGACAGTCAGAGTACGACCCCATAAATAAGAGGGTCGGGTATAGTATATACGTGGGTGGAATTATCATCCAGGATATCTTACACTGTTCCCTCCAAATATTAACAACCATGTCGGACAAAAGATGAAGCCCTGCATGGGATTCAGGGGGATCGTCAAAGCAGTGCAGGTGAAGTCTTTTGTACTAGGGAAATCGTGAATACACTTCGGTGGGTATCAGTTGCGTCGTACAGTAACGATTACCTGACAGCTTTTACAAATCAAATCTTCAACAACACTGTACAAGTTTCGTGAGTATTTATAAAGACTTTTTTTCCCCAAGGGTTGTACAAATGCGAATAATAAATATTTTTTTAGTAATAACTACTATCTATCCTATTCTATCCTATCCTTTAAATCGAAAATCGTTGGGGCACCACAGATGATCGTTTAACCAGAGTACTCCATCTTTCACTGTCATTATCAGCCTCATGGCCTCTACCGTCTTGATTCCTAATCCTATCCTATCCTATCCTATCCTATCCCGTAGCTCGAAGGTCGTTGGAGCACCACAGATGATCGTTGAACAAGCGTACTCCATTTTTTCCCGTCCTCAGCAACCCATCATGGCTTCGCTTAG
>CM072521.1:39430955-39515955 GCA_036898135.1 Oncomelania hupensis | reverse complement strand
CTTCTTCGCTAGACCAGTCACCTACCCTTTTTCTTGAAAACTCTTCCGTGACAAGACTCCTCATTTGTATATGAGTTCTGTTGGATCAGTTTGGGAATATTGGACGCTTCCTGCCACATGGTCACTGGGGCTTCCTTTGATATTATTATTTAGCAATGTAGGCATTTTATATGTATGTGTTTTGTTGATATTTTATAATGATGTTTGTATTCTATTTTGTTTTTGAAAAACGGGGGTTCGATAAATTTGAGTATAGCCTCAGCGTCCCCTGCGTGGGATGTCTTTATTGTAAAGCGACCGGCTGGTAGATTGCCTTCAGTGTTACTACTAGGGTTGTTTCGGCAGATCTTTTATGCGGATCAGGGATGAGTCCTCTTTCACTTCTCTGGTCCTGATTTGGCTCGGAAGAGTCCGCTGGACCTAAAGCAATAATCATGTAATGTAATGTATTTTCTCTCCCTGCTTTACAGTCGTACTAGCACTAATGTAAAACAATGCTATAATGATCCTTATGATAGTGAATCATTAAGTTTATGCTCAAAGAATTAGGTTAAATAGTTATATTTTTCATTACTTATGTTTTATTCATAGATTAATCTGTAAGTATTTCGCAATTAATATATTTTAAAATGCATTCTCCGCAATGATTGCAATAAGCATATATGTTGTCATATTGCTTTCTTATTCATTCGTACATCATAAACAAGCAATAGCAATATATTTCTTTTATATAATTATGTCGTTATATTAATTGTTGTTCATATTAACTCCTTTATTTTAATTTTAAGTTAATCTGTTTCTAATTTAATATGTTGTTTAATATCACAGATGTGAATAGACGTTAAATTACATAAATAAAAAAGATAGTGAATCAACATACCTGCACAAACTTCACACTTAACATGCAGCAGTGTTAGCACAACGATTCATCAACAAGTAGATAAGTGAATAAACGATTCATCAACAAGTAGATAAAACAGCAGTCAAAATATTTAATTGCTCAACCTACCCTATGAGAAGACTAATATTTAATTGTTCAACCTCCCCTACGAGAAGACTTAATAATTGTAACTTGTTGTGAGTCATCAGTGAAGATGATTTTCACAAAATTACATGTTGCTATATTAATTACTCTCTCTCTCTCTGTCTCTCTCTGTCTCTGTCTCTCTCTCTCTGTCTCTGTCGCTCTCTGTCTCTCTGTCTCTCTGTCTCTGTCTCTGTCTCTGTCTCTCTCTCTCTCTCTCTCTCTCTCTCTCTCTCTCTCTGTTTAGCGCATTGTGCGTTGTTACAGCGCCGTTAACTTTGGATATATGGCACTTTACAAGTGTATCATCATCATCATCATCATCATCATCATCATCATCATCATCATCATCATCATCATCATCATCATCATCATCATCATCATCATCATCATCTTACTCCATCTCACTCCTTCGGATGAGAGTATCATCATCATCATCATCATCATCATCATCATCATCATCATCATCATCATCATCATCACCATCATCTTACTCCATCTCACTCCTTCGGATGAGAGTATAAACCGAGGTCTAGTCTGTGCACGCACGCATTCCATCGCACGGACTTTAAATAATGTCGCGCACGTGGTAGACAGGAGAGTGCATGCTACATCAATACACCCATGGAGCACGTACTAGGTTTCTTCTTCTACATTTTCCCGGTGGCCCAGGATTGCGCTCAGTTGTCTAGGCGTCAGGCTATGCGCCAAAGATTGCAGGTGGCCGCCTTGAGTAAGGGCCTTTATCGACCAGCGCCTTGAGCAGCTCGTGAGCTGGAAAAGCGCTATATAAGTTGGATGAAATAAAATAAAGAAATACATTATAAAAATAAATTGAAATAAATTGAAATAAAATGAAATAAAATGAAATAAAATTATATATTAACAAATCTTCATCGTCATCATCTTCGTTGTCATTTTCGTCGTCTTTATCATCATCATCATCATCATCATCATCATCATCATCATCATCATCATCATCATCATCATCATCATCATCATCATCATCATTATTGTCATCATCGTTGTCGTCGTCTATATCAGTAAAAGCACACTAAATACAATTTAAAAAAAATTAGCACTAGTTCACGCTCGCTTTAAGCGAAGCCAATGAGTCATGTGCGAGTGAAAACACTTTTTAAAAAAAACAACTGCATTATGAAACCGAGTAAACTACGTCAGGGTACAACAAAATTACAATCCCTGACGGACATGACGCGTGTCGGACAGTGTGCGGCCTGAGTCATAAATGGTTTTTTTTTATTTTTTAGATAGCCATAAGACCATAACTGCAAGGTGTCAAGTAGTCGTCGCTTTAAAAGGCAATATCTTAAATAGAGACAGGATTTGGAAAGATGCTGGGAGGGAAGAGAGTAAGAGAAGGGACTGAGGGGGAGTTAGAGAGAGAGAGAGTAGCGTGCAGTGGTAAAGACTTTTGGTTAATAGCTATATACTAATACAGAGAGAGTGAGAGAGAGAGGGAGAGAGAGAGAGAGAGTAGCGTGCAGTGGTAAAGACTTTTGGTTAATAGCTATATACTAATACAGAGAGAGTGTGGGAGAGAGAGAGAGAGAGTAGCGTGCAGTGGTAAAGACTTTTGGTTAATAGCTATATACTAATACAGAGAGAGTGTGGGAGAGAGAGAGAGTAGCGTGCAGTGGTAAAGACTTTTGGTTAATAGCTATATACTAATACAGAGAGAGTGTGGGAGAGAGAGAGAGTAGCGTGCAGTGGTAAAGACTTTTGGTTAATAGCTATATACTAATACAGAGAGAGTGTGGGAGAGAGAGAGAGTAGCGTGCAGTGGTAAAGACTTTTGGTTAATAGCTATATACTAATACAGAGAGAGTGAGAGAGAGAGGGAGAGAGAGAGAGAGAGTAGCGTGCAGTGGTAAAGACTTTTGGTTAATAGCTATATACTAATACAGAGAGAGTGAGCGAGAGAGGGAGAGAGAGTAGCGTGCAGTGGTAAAGACTTTTGGTTAATAGCTATATACTAATACAGAGAGAGTGTGGGAGAGAGAGAGAGAGAGTAGCGTGCAGTGGTAAAGACTTTTGGTTAATAGCTATATACTAATACAGAGAGAGTGTGGGAGAGAGAGAGAGTAGCGTGCAGTGGTAAAGACTTTTGGTTAATAGCTATATACTAATACACAGAGAGGGAGAGAGAGAGAGAGAGAGAGAGAGAGAGAGAGAGAGAGAGAGTAGCGTGCAGTGGTAAAGACCTATGGTTAATAGCTATATAATAATACAGAGAGAGAGAGTGAGAGAGAGAGTGATATGCAGTGGTAAAGACCTTTGGTTAATAGCTATATCATAATACAGAGAGAGTGAGAGAGAGAGAGAGTAGCGTGCAGTGGTAAAGACCTTTGGTTAATAGCTATATAATAATACAGAGAGAGTGAGAGAGAGAGAGAGAGAGAGAGAGAGAGAGAGAGGAGCGAGAGGGAGAGACACAGACAGACAGACAGAAAGGAGAGAAGAGAGAGAGAGTGAGAGAGAGAAAGAGACAGAGAGAGAGAGGCTAATTTGTTTGTCTAAAGGGTCTTATGGGCCGCTATTTGTTGGAAATCAGATTAGTGTGTTGAGCTGTGTACTTAGGTTGATCTGAATAATCTTTTATCCGACACTGAGGCTGTGAATAAATCGTAATTAATTTTGTGTTGGTAAAGATCATTTGAGAGTTGGTCCCGGGAATAGGGAGAGGGTAGTAACCAGGCTATTAGGAGGCGTGAGGGGATGTTGGGGTAGTGAAGCCTGTTTGATTTTTCGGGTAGACTCAAAGTAGAGAGCAAACAAGCAAACAAAAACACTCATGGTGCGAGCGGAGAAGGCGCATGACATAGAGGAATAGCCCTATTAGCCGTGTCTACGGCCCCAATCAATCAATCGATTTAATCAATCAGAGAGAAAGGGAGGTTAAGAGAGAAAGAAAGAGAAAGAGAGAAAAACGGGGGGGGGGAGAGAAGAAGGGGGATGAACAGTTGCGACATCGGGGGTAAAGGAATGAACAGGTTTGAAAAAGTCAGTCTGTTAGACTCCACGTTTCATTCCTGGACTTCTTTTTAATTTCTGCCCTTTGTGGCTCCATTGATTAAACAAAATCACTCATGTGGAGCAGTGGATCATTGAAATCTATTGATAGGTTTTTGATCAGTGTACCGATTCGGTAAAAATCTTAATCTGTCCGTAAAGAAACGTCTATACAATTAATCGATCAAGGTCTGTATGTCTATTGATAAACGCTGTCGTTTTGTACATCCCTTTTTGCCAAGCGAGTGTTGTGAAGAAAAAGAAAACAACATTAAAGAGTAAGACGGGGTGCATAAGCTCCCTTTCCCTTTTTCTCCTGGGTGACGCTGGTGGGCAGTTGTCGAATCTTGATATTCATCAGCAAGTTATCCCCCCCCCCCAACCCCACCCTCTAAAAAAAATTATGGTGATTGAACTACGCAACTGCCTTTGCGTGTCTGTTTGAGTTACGTGATCAGCACATAAGGTATTGACTACCTCTCAAGCAGAATTGATTAGCCTGAATTATTTTTGACTTAATCAGTGTTCCGAGGACAAAGGCAATAATGATTGGGATATAGAAATATTTCAGAATGCTGATATGCTGTTGGAAAAAAAATCTGTTATCGAACACTTTCATTCGTTACTTTTAAGTCTTCTGCAGTCCCTTATCTAGATATGCTGATGTGATGAATGTGCAATAGTCCTATATACATGTATGCTATTACATGTTCGTGACAGCTCTACATGCGTTTAAGAAGTGTGTGAAGCCCTCTTTGGAATAACTAGCAACCTCCTGTAGTGAGCTGACTAGACAGGTCACCCTTGGCTCGTTACACAATTTGGTGTGAGGCCATGTTTGGGTTACATTACAAATCGTGCACCGAGTGTCAAAGCGCTGGCTTGAAAGCTTGATGGATACCTGGAAAAGACCGAACGAGTGCAATCATTTTGGCATCAGTGAGCGTATTGATCTGAACATCAAACGTGAAAGAGTACTGTTGCATTAAGTTTAAATGTGATTCTCCAATGGTGGCGATTTGGCGCGTATACATAGGCCGCAATACTTAGAATTAGGCAAATGAAATGAAAACAAATATTGATAGTACTTACGTGGCGCATTTAACCAACTCAAAGAACTCCTCCGCGCGGACGACATCAGTATTTAACTCAGGCCGCCCAAGATCCCAACTTGCAACATTCAGCGCGCTGCCAAATGTCCCGAACAACTGGTCTACGGGCTTCTTTAACTCTGTAACTTGCACTTTTGTAATAGGATGTTCTGATTCTTTTTTCAAAGTGCACCTGTGGCGATAAGGTATTGGGTGAGAGAGAGAGGGCGAGTGGGTGTGTGTGTAAGGGAAGGGTAACGGGTAGACGTAGAAGTGAACCACCGATTAAAGAGTCATAAGCAAAAGTCGACTCCTTCAAAAAACTCTCCAGTCGTCATGGACATGCGACCCTGAGACTACGAGATAAAGCGAACCCGAGAACTAACACATCACTCGTTTCATGCAATACAATACAATACAATACAATACAATATAATACAGTGCCTTTAAGCTTTGACCGACACAATAATATAATGAAGATCGGTTAACTTATTTTTCTTATTCCATGATATATGTATTTTGTTCTTCCTTAGATCAAAGGTTGGATGGTTTTGTTGAAGAGTTAAAAGGTTAAGGTGTGTCGAGGTGCAAGAGGTTTCAGCACAGGTGAGCTGGTGGATGTTTGCTACCATGCATGAATCGATCACTCAGACAAGTCGGCCTGAGAGCACCCCCGTGTCAAACACCCGCCGACACAAGCGTTAGGAATATTAATACAGTTTCGTCTGGAATGGCTTAGAATAACGAAATGTAAAAAAATGAGAATAAAACAGGGTTAGGAAACTCTCCAGCGCTGCCCATTGTGGGCGATTAATGTTAGCTACGGTCTTAACTTATTATTATTATATCCGGGCATGATGGGTGTTCCTCATCTGTCTAAGGACTTTTAGATACGGATGTATGAATGTGCTTTTATGTAACTCTTAATTCGGTGTTGGGCTCGTATAGCTCACACCGGGACTTATCGTTTGATACGTTTTTATCCATTTTATAGTTAAAATTTTATTTTTGGTGTGGCATGATGGACGTTGGCCCATCTGCCTCTTGTTTGTACGCTTCTTGCGTATGTAATCTTTAGATCCCATAATGGTATGGGTGGTTTTACTATAACCTCTTACATTTCTTTTAGTAGGATGCACGGTCGTAGGCGGGGCGGAGGCTTCCCCTCCCTGTCAGCTGCCTTGGAATCCATCTTTGTATGTGGTGTTGGGCCGTTATGAGTTCTCACCAGACATCCACGTATGTAGTATGAACGTGATGGTTCCTAAGGGACCTATTTTTACAAGTTTTAACTAATGTGTGGGGCACATTTAGCTGTGGCTTACTTGCCCTTTTTATCATCTTATTATTATTTTTTAGTATTGGGGCCTTGTGGGCCAGCCCATTTGCCCTTTTTAACCTACGCCTTATAAGCGTTTTTATAATCTTATTGTAACTGTTGTATGTACGATGAATGATATATGTTATACATGCTTTTAATTTTCACCTATTGATTTTAGTTAGGTCCCATATATGCGCAAGTGTCCGGGGACTATAATCTAATAAACGAACAAACGAACGAACGAATCTCCAGTACAGTAGAATGTGATAAAACACACCACATCCGAATGCTATCTGAGCTAGAGGTTAAAGTGGTCATTTCAATTGTTGGTGAGGGACTTCACTTTCCTTTGGTCCAGCTTAATGAGGGTGGTGCCTATTTCTTCCACCTCGCTGCTTTACCTGCCCCGGTTTTAAACAGAGCCACGTAACAATTCACAATTGGTTGGCTTGGGGTGCGTTGTCCGCTGTTTTAATTGTTGATTTAGTGCAGTGTTTTACAAGTATTATTATAGCATTTAGTAGTAGTAGTAGTAGTAGTAGTAGTAGTAGTCGTAGTAGTAGTAGTAGTAGTAGTAGTAGTAGTAATAGGAGTGGCAGTAGTAGTAGTGGTGGGGGTGGTGGTGGTGATAGTAATAGAGGTGGAGGTGGTAGTGATGGTGATAGTTGTAGTAGTAATAGTAGTAGTAGAGGTGGTGATGGTGGTAGTAGTAGTAGTACTAGTGGTGGTGGTGATGGGGGTGGTGATGGTGGGGGTGGTAGTAGTAGTAGTAGTAATAGTAGTAGTAATAGTAGTAGTAATAGTAGTAGTAATTAACTGAACAAACAACAAAAACGCACACAAACAAATAAACAAATAATAAATATATAAGTAATACATTAATACATTATGTCCTTTGACGGTGTAGTCTGAGACGAAACTGTTTAAAAGTCAATGATTGTGAATTATCTACAAACAACGACCATTCAGTTTATTCGTTAATAAAATTAAAATAAATATTAATCAATAAATTTCAAAATTCCATAGCCAAAGAGTACCAAACACGCGCCATAGTTTACCTGAGATAGTTCAGGAGCCCAAAGGCGAAGTGTGAGAGGGGAAAGGCAGCCAGAAATATTTGTCGTCTAACTTTAGAGAGGGATGGGGTGT
This sequence comes from Oncomelania hupensis, assembly GCA_036898135.1. Classification (NCBI taxonomy): domain Eukaryota; kingdom Metazoa; phylum Mollusca; class Gastropoda; order Littorinimorpha; family Pomatiopsidae; genus Oncomelania; species Oncomelania hupensis. The sequence continues at coordinate 39,508,337 of CM072521.1, read as the reverse complement.
TTGGATTAGGTTTTGTTTAGTTTTTAGTTCTCTTATTTTGTTTTCTCAATTGGGGTGCCGGATAGCGCAGTGGTTGGAGCACTCGCTACTGTGTCGCAAGTGAAGCACCGTCCAGTGCGGTTAGCACTTGGATGGGTGACCGCAAAACGTGAAGCGACAAATAACAACGCCCCCAGTTGACTCAACTGTGACTGAGTACCTACTCTCTTAAGGGTGGGGAAGGTAAAGCAGCGAGGAAGAGAGATGGGCATCACTTTCATTACGCTGGCCCAAGATAAGTGTGATCTCCAACATCCCGCTCCCCTACGACCACAAGGCTATGGGACCACCTTTCCCTTTTTTACCTATTGGTGTATTATCAGACTTATCTGAACACACTTTTTTATAGTCCAGAATCCGAATGACAAATTTTGCTCTGGCGGTCGGAATGACTTTCGGTTGGTCAATCGATCCGTTGCACGCCATATTTCAAGAGCCTCTGAACAGATTTTGTTTACATTTCATAGGAACGTGATCAGGGTCATGCATGCGAGAGTGGAGGAGTAGGAAAATGAAAAAGCGTTCATTTAGTATCCACCGTGTGGCCTGGAGCTTATTGAGATACAACGTGCTGCATACATTCTCCATTGTGGTTAATATTAATTTATTCACGTGGCTTGACTTGAGAGAGGGAGAGCGAGAGGGGGGGGAGGGGAATCAAGAAGGAGAAGGAGAAAAAAGACACATTGATTTTGATTCCTTAGTCACCGAAACCCAGCTACTTCTTGTCTTCTTCTCGAGCAGAAGGACTCGCCTCGCCTCACCCTTTGTAGGAAAGAGACCAAACCTGTCACAGCCCCTCTCACGCATGCAGTCGCAGTACGAATGCAGGACCCTGGGTGGTGGTGGAATTAAAAAGAAGAAAGAAGAAGAAAATACTGCTTTATTGTACCTTTAGGCTGTTTGCCGCCCGATCACAGCTCAAGTGGCCCAGGTATACTGAACAGCTGTGCATGTGCATGCGTGATAACATTGGTCAGATCTGATTCATCTTTGTTGTGATAAAGATAGCTGGTAGGGACTTGTGATACAAGGGTACTGGTCAGAAGTTGTGATACAGGGTTACTTTAGTAAGCAGTGGGAATACAAGGTTCTGCAATTAAAGTTGAACTGCGTATGCGATTCGTTTTATGCTGTGACGTTTCACCCTGAGGAAAAAAAGCCTTGTGTTGTTGTTTGATTTTTTAAATAATGGGAGGACATGTTTGAAAAATTGTTTAGAACTTGTTTGGGTTTTTATTATCTCTTGCTAAAGATGGTTCCTAGTAAGAAGTTGTGATACAAATTTTAAACAAAACCTCTAGTATAAGGAGCTGTAATAAGAGTTACTACCTAGATCAATTCGATTCAATTCAACCCATCTTTATTACCTCATTAAGGACTGTATTTTCGTTATATCTGTATTTGTGCCTTAGTACCCATACCTATTTGGATCGATGGATTAAACCTGTGATTTTTATCGTGAGTGCAATTTATTAACAGAAAACGAAGCCCAATTCCGACTAGGAATGAAGCCAGCTCCTGAATGAACCAGAATCAGGTATGCGGGCAGTGACGAATTTGCTTTGAATAGGTGTGCGTTGTGATGATGATGGTGACAGTGTTGGGGGTGGTGGTGAGGGTATCGTAATGGTGGTTGTGTTGTTGTTGTTGTTGTTGATGGTAGTAGTAGTAGTAGTAGTAGTAGTAGTAGTAGTAGTAGTAGTAGTAGGAAGGATAGTAATGATGCTGATGATGGGGGTTATGGTGTTATTGTTGGAAATTGTCTTGTTGTTGGCGATGGTGGTGGTGGTAGTATTAGTTTTTTGATGACGATGGCAATGAGGGTGGTAATATTAGACACCGAAGACAGTTATACCGGATTCAAGGTTTGCAATATCTTCGAACGTGTTTTCTCATAAATGTGTTCGGTCGTTTATGATGAATGCATTTCAAAATTATTTTAAAGTAACGATTACAGGGACTTTTCTACGCCGCGTATTTAAAGTTTCCCAGTTTGTTTATTTTTTTTTTTGCAAAAACGAATTTATCCTCAAATTCGCATTGCTATTGCATTAAAAACTACCTTAGTGAGCTTCTTTTGCTCGAATTCACCGCAAAATATCTTAAATTGTATTTCTGTTCCGTCATAAATGCCAACACTGTGAAGCTGCCTAGCTCGCGACACTACCAACAGGTTTCCTTGCTACCATCTCAACAAAGTGTTTGTTTCAAACCGTTTGATTTCTTATGTACGTTTTCTAACGTTATAAACCACCCCATTTCTAGTTCCTTTGAGACAGTGTTACATTAATACGACATAGAGATCGGCCACTGATTTTATTTGGTATTTGTGGCGACTGGTCCAGGCTTATTAACAGCCTCATAAACAAAGCAGAAAGTGTCGACTTATGTACAAACTAACTTTGGAGTTGTTTATTATCATTATTATTAGAAGTAGTAGTAGTAGTAGTAGTAGTAGTAGTAGTAGTAGTAGTAGTAGTAGTAGTAGTAGTAGTAGTAGTAGTAGTAGTAATTTTATTATAATTTTTATATTATAATTATTATTATTAATTTTATTTTTATTATTATTATTATTATTATTATTATTATTATTATTATTATTATTATTATTATTATTATTATTATCCTATCCTATCCTGTCCCGTAACCCGAAGGTCGTAGGGGCACCACAGATGATCGTTTAACCAGCATACTCCATCTTTCTCTGTCCTCAGCAGCCCTGATGGCTTCACTCAGTGTCAAACCAGTCCAATCTCGAATGTTGTCCTCCCACCTCTTTTTCGGTCTCCATCTTCTTCTACCTCCTTGCACTGTGCCTTGCAGAATAGTCTTTGCAAGGCCTGATGATCTGGTGACGTTCATTCTGATTATTATTATTATTATTATTATTATTATTATTATTATTATTATTATTATTATTATTATTATTATTATTATTATTATTATTTGTCGTCGTCGTTGTCGTTTGTCGTCGTCGTTGTAGTTGTCGTTGTCGTTGTTGTTGTTGTTGTTGTATGAGACGCATATAATGCTAGAGAAAGAAGTGGAAAATGAATGGATTGTGTTATGCTATTTGTCGCCATGCCACACCAAAACCCTGTAATTGATTCCCGCAAGGGGCGAACGTATGTGACTTAGGTACGAGACTATTCAGGTCATCGAAGGTTTTCTCCGGGTACTCCGGTTTCCTACCTTCCTTCAATAATAGTATTGGATGCAGTCAATCTAAAAAATTCAAAAGTAAAATTTCGATTTCCTTTCCGTCCTCTCATAGCGAACTCCCTGCCTTTACACCGCATGTTTGAGCGATAGATGTGTGTTTGCTGTGTGTGAGAGTGGGTGAAACATACGAGCGTGTATGTTGGTACAGATCGCCGCGCTTTGTGCCTGATTAGTCATTTCAAGAAAAGCGCGTATATAGCATCCAGTATTATTATTATTATTATTATTATTATTATTATTATTATTATTATTATTATTATTATTATTATTATTATTATTATTATTATTGACGTGGTTAATAAATAGTCTTATGTCTTATTATGTATTAATTCTTTCCAGTATGGCAACACTCACTGTGAATGTTAAAACGCTAAAATGGGAATTGGTGAAATCCATTACCGTTCATGTTCAAAAACTGTGGTATAATAGTTAGTTTTTGAATTGACATATTTATGTTCTCTCTCTCTCTCTCTCTCTCTCTCTCTCTCTCTCTCTCTCTCTCTCTCTCTCTCTCTCTCTCTCTCCCTCCCTCCCTCCCTCTCTCTCTGTTCTGTGTCGTCCTGTTTGTCTATCTTCCCTGAAGAACGATATATAAGAACGACGATGACTTTCTTTATGGAGTTAGGTAGTTGTTATTTAAAGAAAGTCCGCGCCAGCTTATTTACATGTCAAGCGCCTGAACGAGTGAAGGGGAGTTTATAAAATACCTGTTTGGCGTGTAATATTAACAGCAAGTAATTGTGTGCAGTTTATTTTGGTCCTCTTTCTGTTTTTTTAGTGTCATAAATAATCAGACGGATTTCTTTGCGAAGGATGTAAACACTGTGCAGCTGCTCTGCGTGTGTGTTTGTTTGGGTGTGTGGGTGTGTGTGTATGTGTGTGTGAGGGGGTGGGGTGTGTGTGCGTGGATGTGTGTGTATCAAATGAATTTTGTTGTAACTGAAAAAAGTGCGACAGAACTGTCCATACTATCCTATCCTATCCCTATGCTGTCCCATAACTCGGAGGTCGTAAGGGGGACCACAGATGATCGTTTAACCAACATACTCCATCTTTCCCTGTCCTCAGCAACCCTGATTGTTTAGATCTATAGGGTATGTGTCCATAGTGTTCATGTATTAATCCTTTTATTCATATTTCATATCCCACAAAGTGAAGACTGTTTATTGTGTGTCCATTATGTCTGTGTGAATGTTGTGTGTGTTTTGAGTGCGTGGTAGTGAGTTCATCTTCTTCACGCGCCTGTTGGTTTCGATGTTGTAGCTTTTTATAATCAGAAGACGATAATTTGTATAATAACGTGCGGTGGAACATTTGTAACAAATTATCAATGTGTGTGCGTGTGCGTGTATGTGTGTGTTGGTGTTTGTGTGTGTGGGGGGGGGGGATTTGAGTGGGGCTGGAGTGGGGCGAGGGTGGGGTGGAAGAGAGTGAGGGAAAGAGTGTGTGTAGACCTGTTATTTGCGTGCGTGCCTATGTGTGTGTGTGCGTGGAGGGGTGAACTGCGTGTGAGTGTATGTGTGTTTCTGTATATGTGTGTGGGGGAGCAGTTTGTGTATGAATATGTGCGTGCGTACGTGAGTGAGTCAGTGTGTGTGTGTGCGTACGTACGTGCGATTGTGTGCATGTTTGTATGTGTGCAAATAAGCTTTAACCTAATTTTTGTCAAACCGTGGACGTCAGTGAATGCAGAAAGCGCAAAACTGAATGTTTACATGTTAGGGTTATAATATTAGTTCTTTTGTTTGCTGTTTACGGTCTACCAAGTTATATTGTTAACTCAATTCTATTCAACTGCCAGGTCGCGTTGCCCATAGTAGTGTTTTAATACGCCTTTTGCGGTTGGTCCTTATACTTTCAATGCTAGGTCGTGGTGTAGCTTTTGATAGCTTTTTCACTATTATGTGTGTTAATCTTGGACAGGGGCGGATCTGGGGGGGGTGCACCGGGTGCACGTGCACCCCCACACGGACGACCAAAAAAAAAAAAAGAAGAAGAAGAAGGAAAAGAAGAAGAAGAAAGAAGAGGAAGGAGAAAAAGAAGAGGAAGAAGAATATTCAGAATATCCATAATATTCATAATAATCATCATGCTAATAATCATGCTAATCATCATCATCATCAGCAGCAGCAGCATAATGATGATAATAATAATAATAATAATAATAATAATAATAATAATAATAATAAAAAGAAGAAGAAGAAGAAGAAGAATAGAGGACAATAATAATAATAATAATAATAATAATAATAATAATAATAATAATAATAATAATAATAATAATAATAATAATAATAATAATAATAATAATAATAATAATAATAATAATAATAATAATAATAATAATAATAATAATAATAATAAGAAGAAGAAGAAGAAGAAGAAGAAGAAGAAGAAGAAGAAGTTGTTTAATGTATTTAAAGTCTTTCCACCAAAGTGATACAATAATAATTTATTTAAAGTCTTTCCACCAAAGTGATACAATAATAATAATAATAATAATAATAATAATAATAATAATAATAATAATAATAATAATAATAATCGTCATTTACCTCAAAGATGCTGAAAAAGCGCTATATAAGAATGATAAATAATAATAATAATAATAATAATAATAATAATAATAATAATAATAATAATAATAATAATAATAATAATAATAATAATAATGCATTCTCTCCTATTTTCTTTCCCATATCAATCCCTGCCCTCTTCACGCCTCAATCTCCTGTTACCCCCACCCCCTCCAGTGTTCCCTCCACACACAAAAAATGAGAGTCCTTGGGACTCCCAGGTATAAAATTTTAAGAGTCCTTGTGCAAATTTTGAGAGTCCCCAAATCGGTGGATGAACGTGTTTTGGGCCCAGTCAACCAAGTCAGAAGTGACATGATCGTGTATGATAGAATCAAAGAATGGATTAACGAAGATTTCTTTTGTTCAGTGAATGTATTGCTTGGAGGAAGTTTACAATGGGCGCATGCGATTTTTAAGGACGACAACTCCCGACACAATCTTTAATCGTCTGCAATGGCAGTCTCAGTTAGGTTCTGATTCTGATTATGCCGTGAATTAGTTCGCCACTCGTTGGTCGTATTTATGACTTCAGCGATTCCAAAAAAATGTGTGCGTCCACAGGACGCACCCATGCAAATTTTCCTGCGTCATTTTTCATATTTTGTGCGTAATTGATGCACTACTGTGCGTAATCGGGAACACTGCCCTCCCTCCTTTCTTCTTTCGTTTACTCACACTCACCAATCCTATCCTATCCTATCCTATCCTGTCCCATAACCCGAAGGTCGTAGGGGCACCACAGATGATCGTTTAACCAGCATACTCCATCTTTCTCTGTCCTCAGCAGCCCTCATGGCTTCGCTCAGTGTCAAACCAGTCCATTCTCGAATGTTGTCCTCCCACCTCTTTTTCGGTCTCCCCCTTCTTCTACCTCCTTGCACTGTGCCTTGCAGAATGGTCTTTGCAAGGCCTGATGATCTGGTGACGTGGCCATACCATCGGAGTTTCCGTTTCTTCACCACTGTGAGCAGGTCATCGTGTTGTCCAATGGCTTGTGTGATGGTCTGTCGGACTTCGTCGTTGGTGATGTGTTGGGTATAGGAAATGCACAGAAGTCTTCTGTAGCACCTCATCTCCATGCTTTGTATTCTTCGTTGGAGATCTGCTGTGAGGGTCCATGCTTCGCAAGCATATAGGAAGATGGAGATGACCAGAGAGCGCAGCAGTCTTACTTTGGAATGTGAACTGATGGTTCTGTCTTTCCAAATGGGCTTCAACCTTGTCAGGGCAGCAGTTGTTTGTGCGATCCTGGAGAGGACTTCCTGCCAAGACCCATTGTCTGACACAATGGCTCCTAAATATTTGAAGCTGTGCACTGTGTTGAGGGATTGGCCTTGTACTTTGATGTCCGTGTTGATGCCATTGGTGTTGTTGGTCATCATTTTGGTCTTCTCTGCACTTATTTCCATTCCATAAGCTCTGGAGGTGGTGTCAAGCCTCTGTACAAGCTGTTCAAGTTCTTGTTCCTCTCCAGCCAATCCATCAATATCATCCGCAAAACGAAGATTGGAGATTGCTCTGCCCCCTATGCTCTATGCCCTATTATTATGCCCCTAATGCATTCTCTCCTATTTTCTTTCCCATATCAATCCCTGCCCTCTTCACGCCTCAATCTCCTGTTACCCCCACCCCCTCCCTCCTTTCTTCTTTCGTTTACTCACACTCACCAATCGGCCTACACATGTTAGACATGTAACAGCTCAACTTCAAAGAACGCCGGCCAATTATGACGTGTAACATCCGCTAAAACGTCATATGCCGCTTGCATTTTGGGTTTATGTAAGAGGTTTATTTTCAATGTAAAACATTTATTTCCTTGTGCGCTGGGCTCATTGTTGATAGAAGCGGGGACTGTCCAGCCTGTAGACTAAACAAGCACAGTGTCAATGATTAGCGCATGATGACAAGACCAGAAATTGGGCGAGAATACCTCTGCTTATTTCGTTTAATTACACTCCTCTCATTCCAGCTCTATGTAGAAGAGTTCATTTTATATTGTGTCACTCTTTATTTAGATAGACGTCAAAGAAGCAACAGCCTAGCGTTGTTGCACAGCATTAGTGTTAGTTACCAGTTTTTAGGAGTATTTCTATTTTGTGAAAAGACATTTTATATTGTGCTGAACCATTTTGTGACCTACCTCACACTGAAGTGGTATGTACATATTTTGTTTGATAATGATGATAGGGATAGAGATAAAGATATTTATAATTTATTTTATTTGTCGTTTATTCTTGTTAATATTATTCTAATCCTGTTTATTCCTAAAATGTATATTTACAGCAGTTATAGCAACAGCTTGATCTAAGTACAATTAGGTAGCAACTCAACAACAAAAGAAAGTGTAACACATGTATGTCAGGGCGTGTTGCCCATGAACTGTTGTTTTGAAAGAATAACTGTTCTTTGCTATGAATCTGAGGTAAGATACAAAAACTTCTCTCTAACCCCCCCCCCCCCCCCCCCCCCCAAAAAAAAAAAAAAAAAGTGCACCCTCCCGCGTGAACCTGCTGATCCGCCCTTGTTGGACCACTGACAAATTCTTAACAAAGACGAAAATGAACTGATTTGCGTAGGCTATCTTTTAATGTGTGTTTTGTGTGCCATTTAACTAAAAGGCTGATTGAAACAAAGTTGTTCGTCTGTGCTTCTAACTGCACAGTTTGTCGGACTGGAATATTTGTGCTCTTTGACGTTGACATTGTTTGTTATTGGGGGTTATAGAGCCTATTCCATCCTATCCCGTAACTCGGAAGTCGTTGGGGCATCACATATGATCGTTTAACAAGCGTACTCCATCTTTCTCTGTCCTCAGCAACCCTCATGGCTTCGCACAGTGTCAAGCCAGTCCATTCTCGAATGTTGTCTTCCCACCTATTGTTCTGCCTCCCTCTTCCTCTGCCTCCTTGAACTGCGCCTTGCAAGATGGTCTTTGCAAGGCCTGATGCCCTCGTGACGTGACCAAGCACCAAGTAACGTTGACATATGCACACAATCAACTCTGTTAGACCTACCCAGATAATGACAGTGTTGCTTATCAAAGTACAAAAAGCGACTATGATACTATGGTTTAATGGATGTGTAAAAAGGACACAATTATATTCCTAGAACTTCGAACTTAGGATAGGGTAAGGTAGGATAGGATAGGATAGGGTAGGGTGGGGTAGGGTAGGGTAGGATAGGGTAGGGTAGGGCCTATTTTATCAATCTAAAGCGGAAAACCTTACGAGCACGTTTTTTTCCCTACGAGTTCTGTCTTTTACCGACTTTTAGCTGCTATTTTTAGCTGCAGAATGTTTCCTAGCTAGCCAACGGCTGTTGGTATTAATAGGAACACAAACTTCGGAATGTATTCATTTAGAAGAGTGCGAAAGGGTTATTTTTGTGTAGTTGTAAGCTTATTTTTATTCGTGGGGCAACACTCACTGTGAATATTAAAAGGATCTGTTTGAGGGGAGGTGGTCAACAAGGGACTGATGACCTATTTCTTGCAAGGGGGAAATTCGATGCTGTCTTCTAGCACATTGGCTAGCTCTAAAATCATGTTCTCGGCAATCGGTATCTTTTTAGAAATTGACTATTGTTCCACACCTCAAATGGATGTGTTATGTCTCTAAATACTCGATTTCTTTGAAGCAATCGGCGATTTTGCTGCCTACACGAAAGAACGCATGCCATGTTTGCTTTCGCGTAGTTACTAACTTCGAGCTGGTAGTCCACTTCCGATGTACACTACCGTAGTTGGTAACTTAGGTGTGGCCTACTGGCTCATGCATGTCTGCAACCTTCAAAGTTTTCTTCCCCAGAATCACGTTTTAAATTTCCCAGTCCTACAGTGTATGGAAAAAACTGCTCGTTTTGTCTTTCTATTAATCAAAAGTTTATGTTCTCCTCCAACTATATATTTAAACTTGAAAACTCATCTCTTCCTTAAATGTTTTTGATCTTGTCTCCCATCATCATCGTCGTCATTCCTCCTTTTTTTTATAATTCAGACCACTGCCACCACCCACCCCATCACCCCTTCTAAGCTGTCCCCTCCTCCCTCCCTCCCTCGTCTCTTATTCGTTAGCAAGTGTCTGATTTTAATTTATAGAAAGCCGAATGTTTAGAATGAATGCTTGGGTACTGCGCTTTGAACTGTTATTGTTCCTTGGGAAAAAGCGCTACGTAAATATATTATTATTATTATTATTATTATTATTATTATTATTATTATTATTATTATTATTATTATTATTATTATTATTAGTATTCCTATCCTATCCTGTCCCGTAACTCGGAGGTTGTAGGGGCACCACGGATGATCGGTTAACCAGCATACTCCATCTTTCTCTGTCCTCAGCAACCCTGATGGCTTCGCTCAGTGTCAAACCAGTCCATTCTCAGATGTTGTCCTCCCACCTCTTTTTCGGTCTCCCTCTTCTTCTACCTCCTTGCACTGTGCCTTGCAGAATGGTCTTTGCAGCATTATTATTATTATTATTATTATTATTATTATTATTATTATTATTATTATTATTATTATTATTATTATTATGTTAAACTAACTGAACCATACATTGAAATCACCTTTCTTCGTTGTTGCTTCCAGGCAAAATTAGACAACCCAGACCATCCCGCTTCATCATCATACACGCGCACACACAAATCTCCGTAAATGTGTGTGACTATGTGACCGCGCTGGTGACTGGTGACTTTGTGGTTCAAACATCAACAGCAACACACACAAAACCGAAAACGACATGGCACAGATACTGGTGGACAGGCAGGTGCTGTTTTGCGGCGTGTGGAGTCCCAAAGCTTTACTCGATGACTACTTTCTCAGGTGAGTTCAATCAATTACAACTTTACCGTTTTCCATTTTTTGCAACTATTCTCCATCGCTCCGATGTCAAGGGAACCACGACCTACACCCCCTTCCCCTCTTTCACCGCCACCCACCCCAACTACCTGTCTCTCCCCATCACATCCACGATAGTGCCTGTCTGACTAGGGTGCAATCAAAAGTTGCTGTTCCAAGTTTGTTGATCAGTAATTCTCTCTCTCTCTCTCTCTCTCTCTCTCTCTCTCTCTCTCTCTCTCTCTCTCTCTCTCTCTCTCTCTCTCTCTCTATATATATATATATATATATATATATATATATATATATATATATATATATCTCCGCTTCATGAATGGCTAGTTGAAATTTGCCGATTTTGCTCAATACGCTTGTGTTTGTATATCTGTCTTGTTTGACGACTTATAATTAAGGGTGGGTGGTGTTTGCTAAGATATGTCCGAAACATTCAAGCTTGCGCTTCGTCTATATCTGTATGGGCTTCTTTTTTTTAAAAACAAACAGGATGCATTGTTAAAAACATCGAATGAAAATATTGTCGAGTTAAAAAGCATGTTGTTCAAATTACGATAAACCTACTGTCTTTTTTTTTAATTTTTTTTTATAATTATGTTTAGATTACTATTGATATGTTCTGTATAACCTTACATGGAGCAGGTCTTGCTAAAGTAGTACTATAGTTAGGTTTATATTAGATTAGTCAAATATCTGTTTTGCTTGTAATCTTAATAGCAAGCAATTGTATGCTGTTTATTCTGGTCCTCTTTTTATTTTTCTAATATCATAAACAATCAGATGGAAATTCTTTGCGAAAGATGTAAACACACTGCAACTTGTGTGTGTGTGTGTGTGTAGGTGTGTGGGTGTGCGTGTGTGTGTGTGTGTATGCGGGTATGTGCGGGTGTGTGTGCTGAATTCTTTTTGCCTTAACAAACAGCACAGAAAGTGTGGGACACTAAAGATTCTGTTTCTGATTCGGATCCATTTATGGCGTATGTATAATAAACATTGTGATTCTAACCTGAGCCTATACATGTAGCCTGTGTGATAACAGTTAAACTCAACAACAATTTCTATCAGATATAAGGTTCAACTAAAGAGCAACAACCCTTGCATGAAGTCTGAAAAGATGAGACATAAACAGAACGGGTATTTATTCCACGGTTTAGTGGTCCGAAATGTAATTCCACTCACTTCAACAATTTTTTATTATCTCATGAAGAAACTTCGACAGGCGCTGGGATCAACACTCACTCACACACACACACACACACACACACCTACACACACCCGCACGCACACACACACACACACACACACACACACTAAATATACAAAATTAAAACATAAAAATAATAATTATAAAAAATAATAAAAATAAATAAATTACTACCATTACTACTACTACTACTACTACTACTACTACTACTACTACTACTACTACTACTACTACTACTACTATTACTACTACTATTACTACTACTACTATTATATCGAGTTATATAGTGCACCTATCTCACGTTCCATGGTGATTGATGGCGCCGGTACTCTAACGAACATTATATATGCCTGTTGCGTCCATTTTCAGATTGGTCAGTGAGCAATTCGAGAAAAAGCCAGGTGTGAAGGCCCTATGGCGCTTGACCACAGAAGGGCTGACCATCATCGCCACAGAGTCCGAGACGGGGAAGTCCGGAAAGTCTGACCAAATAGCTATACAGGTAAGCTAAATTAACGTAGTTCCAGTGACAACTGTCCTGGTAACAAAAACGTAGCAAGTCATTGTAACACTCGGGATAAAGCGATCGGTAAATTGTCAGTCAGCGAAATGAAATTTAATGTCTTTCAGGATTTTTGGAGTTTCATAACTGAAGATTGATCGATTGCTTACATGTTTTTTTCATGAGATGCTGTTCTTTGCCAGCGCCTTGAGCAGCTCTTGAACTGGAACAACAGCGCTAAACAAGAACAGTAGAACAATTGATATAATTCACATCGTCTCATGACATTTCGAATGGTTAAACGGTCAATTTTCAGTTTGTGTCTAGGGTTTTACAAAAAAGACTGTTAAAACTACGAGTCAGTTGGATAAACACTCTCCGTAGGTCGTATGCTTTGTTGCGTGTTTATTGTATTTATTTACAACGATGGCGTAATAGAGTGTAATTTCGGCGGCAGGGATAGCTCAGTCGTCAGAGCGCACGACTTGTGTACGTGCGTCTCGGGCGACGTGGGTTCGAATCCTGACTTCAGCAAATTATTTTGTGATTGCTGGATAGTAGTGGCCAGCGCTTTGAGAAGCTCTCTGAGCTTGTAAGTGCGCTATATAAGAGAAATTTCTTTGTTTATTTCTTGTTCTTTTAATAAGTGTATCTGTATCTGTATCCGTCTCTGTGCTTTATTTCAGTCTTTACTGGAAACGACGGTGAATCGGTACAATCCCAACTGCCTGATGACAACCTATCTGGACCCCCAGAAACGCTTAAACGTTCTGGTGTGCCGTTGTCAAAATCGTCAAGACGCCGCGTACATCATCAACGCTTTCGTGCAGCTGCGGAAATCCATCAGGTGAGTGGCACTAGAGAACACGCGGTACGGTAGCCGCAAGCGCAGCCGGCATCCTGGACACAGAGAACTATAAGACATAACAACATCGTAGACACAGAGAACGATAAGACCAGGGGCGGATCTTGTTCTTGTGCCACTTGTGCACGTGCACACCCCCCCTGGCGGTCAAAAAACAAAAAAGAAAAAAAAGAAAAGGAGGGAGAAAAGGAGAAGAAAGAAGAGAAAAAAAATTACTAATTCTCACTCACCACACAGTTTCATGTACCTCCAAATTAGGTGTTTTTGTTTTTTTGTTGTTGTTGTTGTTGTTTTTTTGTGACCAAACTTGTACATGCAACAGGTCAGTTTTGAATAAAACTGATGTGTGACTATTTCTTGTTTTATTTGCAGTAACTTTATCTGTCTTTGTATAAGCCTTTATGCAAGATTTTTTTTTTAATTTTTTTTTTATTCACCATAAACATATGACACCTTTATACATTCTGTTGTTAATTCATTAGCACGGTGATGTTTTAAATTTAAAGAGAGAAAAAAAATGAGAAAAAAAAACAAAAACAAAAACTTAAACATAAAAGACGATCATAAAGGAAAACACGAAAAGAAAGGGAAACAATATTACATAAACAGTGGCCTGTAGAAATGCCAAAGTGTTTCAAATTGCACATATTGCATGGATAATGTTGCATTCCATCTGTCAATGTCATATCTAGATTTAAGCACTTTGGTAAACCCGATTAGTGAAGGTAATTCCTGCTTAAATTTACAACTATACAAATACGATTTTGCAAGCAGCAGTATCAAATCAAGGACAGCATCTGTCTTAACCCTTTCATGACAACCAAACAATATTAGTTGTTCATCCAGCGCTAAGTTATGGACAATTTCACATTTATTATTAATTAATCTTTGAAGAGTCATCCAAAAATTATTACTAACGTTACAATGCCAAAACATATGCTGAATATTTTCTTTTTCTGATTTACAAAACGTACACAGGTCATCCTCCAGCTTCCCCATTTGTTTACCAATAATATTCGTACCCAAAATTCTGTGAACAATTCGTGTTTGTAACCACTTTAGTTTAATGTCTTTAATCTTTGCCAATGTTTTAAAAATGACTTTCCAATTAAGATTGCCAAAAATTCGTTCTTCCCATTTACTACAGCAATTTGGATGTACCCCGTCTTTTATCAAAATGTCATAATAAATTTTAGCTCCTTTAAGAACAGTGCAAAGAGTTCGTTGTGCTTTACTATTTTCAAATTTTGCTGTCGCATTTTTTAATGAAGTGCAACCATTATTTTTTTTATAAATTCCTTAACTGCGTTTAAGCACCCTTGATATGACAGAAAGTCAACCTCAATATTGTATTTATTTTTAAAGGCATTGTGGGTATAAAAATTTCCAGTTTCTGTAAGTAAATGTTGAACTTGAAAAACTCCTTTATTAACCCATATTTGACTGAAGAACGGCTGCTCGGCAATCAAAATTTTGTCATTACACATAAATGGTTCACTGAGAATCTCCTCAGGTTGATAATCATTAATTCTTCTGCCAAAGTCCAAATAAGCATTAAAAACATCACACCAAAAACTATTAACATTTACAAAGTTACGCACTGCAGATCCTAATTTTTCTAACATAGTTGTACGTTTATCTGTATAATGCAAAATACTCTTCCATTTTTTATTGTTTAACAAAAGTTTTCGTATCCATGTCAATTTTAAAGCATTCATAAATTTTCGCACGTCTGGAATACCAATTCCTCCATTTTCAAAATTTTTTATTGATGTTTTCCGGCCTATTCGGTCTTTTTTCATGTTCCACACAAATGTGAAAATGCTTAACTGAATGTCATTTACAACTTTGTCTGGAGGATTAGGAAGTAAAATCCACAGATGCACAATTTTTGACAATATCAATGACTTTAATACAGCTATTCGTCCGAGTGAGTTATTTCTCTCTTCGACCATATTTTATACAATCTTTTTATTTCATAAAATTTATCCTCAAAGTTTATCTTAACACATTCTTCTAAGTTATTTGTAAACCAAATCGCCAAAATTTTGTATTGTGCTGGATTCCATTCCATTTTTAAATGAGGCATATATATCACAGGAGAATTCTTTCTGCTACCAAGCCATATTGCACTAGATTTGTCTGAGTTTAAAGCTAATCCTGAAATAGCTCCAAATGAGTTAATAGTACCTACAGCTTCAATAAAAGAATTCTCATCTCCCTCTAGTGTTAACTCTGTATCGTCAGCATATTGGACAATTTTATTTTCTATTTCATTTATTATTATGCCTTTTATGTTTTTATTTTTCTTTATTAAAATGCCCATTACTTCAACACAGAGAATAAATAGGTATGGAGACAACGGATTGCCCTGTCGACACCCTCTGCTAATGTTAAACCATGGTGTTGCAGATCCATTAACAATGACTGTAGACTTAATGTTAGAATAAAATGTTTTAATCCAGTTACATATGTCACTGCCAAAGTTATACATTCTCAAAATTTTAAACATGAAATCCCAGCTCAACGAGTCAAAGGCCTTTTCAAAATCGAGGCATAGCAATAATCCAGGCTTATTAGTCCTATTTAACAAATCAATTAAGTCATAAAGGAAGCGTACATTATCACCTAAGTATCTATCTTTCATAAAACCTGTCTGGTCTTCGCTTATTAAATTTGATAGGATAGTTTTGATACGATTTGCTATACAAGCTGATCCAATTTTATATGAAGTATTCAGAATAGAAATTGGACGCCAGTTCTTTATTAACTCTCTCGGTTTATCACCTTTTGGAATACAAACTATAACTCCTTCCTTTTGTGTTATTGATAATTCTCCTTTAATGAAACCTTCATTGAGAGATTTCACCACAAAGCCACCTAGAACTCGCCAAAAAACTAAAAAATTCCACTGTGAAACCGTCACTTCCAGGGCTTTTACCATTATTCATATTTTTTAAAGCAAAACCTGCTTCATCAAGATTTATTCTTCCCTCGAGGGCTTCTTTCTGGAAATCACTTAACTTTGGCATTTCCTTTTCAAACATATCCGGTCCTGATTTGGCTCGGAAGAGTCCGCTGGACCTAAAGCAACAATAAATCAATCAATCAATCATTTTCAAACATATTCTTATCAAACACTTCTACTTCTCGTTCAGAATAGAGTTTTGTATAGAATGAGTTAACTTCTTTTGCTATTTTTTCTTTATCTGTTGTAGCTTCGCTATTGGCTTTTGTTATTTTAGTTATTTGTTTACTGACATAATTACGTTTCTCTAACGAACAAAAATACTTTGTAACCTTTTCTCCGTCTGCAATCCATCGAGCACGTGACCTAAGTAAAACTCCCGCCATTCTTTTCTCCCTAATAGCAATTAATTCTTCTTTGTAACTATTGTACTCGATCCTGTCGTCGTCTGTACTATTTTCTCTTTTCTCAAATTCTTCTACCTTTGTCTCTAAGTATTTTTCTGTTTCTATACTTTCTTTATTTTTTTTACTAGCGTAAGTAATAGTCAACAGGTTGAAACCACAAGCTGAACAAATCATAGCTGAAGAACAAGCAGGATTCATGGCAGGGCGAAGTACCACTGAACAGATTTTCAACCTCAGAATAATCTGTGAGAAATACCTACAGCACCAACAACATCTATATCATGTGTTCATAGACTTCAAGAAGGCATTTGACCGAGTCTGGCATGCAGCTCTATGGGCAACCATGAAAGTGTACAACATCAGCCCTAAAATCATAGAAGTCATCAAAAGCCTGTATGACAAGGCTACCAGTGCAGTCCTCCATAACAGCGTCATCGGGAACTGGTTCAGAACAACAATCGGCGTGCGTCAAGGATGCCTACTCTCTCCAACACTCTTCAACATCTTCCTAGAGCGCATCATGTCAGATGCTCTTGCAGATCACGAAGGCACAGTCAGCATAGGGGGCAGAGCAATCTCCAATCTTCGTTTTGCAGATGATATTGATGGATTGGCTGGAGAGGAACAAGAACTTGAACAGCTTGTACAGAGGCTTGACACCACCTCCAGAGCTTATGGAATGGAAATAAGTGCAGAGAAGACCAAAATGATGACCAACAACACCAATGGCATCAACACGGACATCAAAGTACAAGGCCAATCCCTCAACACAGTGCACAGCTTCAAATATTTAGGAGCCATTGTGTCAGACAATGGGTCTCGACAGGAAGTCCTCTCCAGGATCGCACAAACAACTGCTGCCCTGACAAGGTTGAAGCCCATTTGGAAAGACAGAACCATCAGTCTACATTCCAAAGTAAGACTGCTGCGATCTCTGGTCATCTCCATCTTCCTATATGCTTGCGAAGCATGGACCCTCACAGCAGATCTCCAACGAAGAATACAAAGCATGGAGATGAGGTGCTACAGAAGACTTCTGTGCATTTCCTATACCCAACACATCACCAACGTTGAAGTCCGACAGACCATCACACAAGCCATTGGACAACACGATGACCTGCTCACAGTGGTGAAGAAACGGAAACTCCGATGGTATGGCCACGTCACCAGATCATCAGGCCTTGCAAAGACCATTCTGCAAGGCACAGTGCAAGGAGGTAGAAGAAGGGGGAGACCGAAAAAGAGGTGGGAGGACAACATTCGAGAATGGACTGGTTTGACACTGAGCGAAGCCATGAGGGCTGCTGAGGACAGAGAAAGATGGAGTATGCTGGTTAAGCGATCATCTGTGGTGCCCCTACGACCTTCGGGTTATGGGACAGGATAGGATAGGAAGTAATAGTCATCGCCCTAATTTTCATTAGTAACGTGTCAAGAAACAGTTGATCAGAAATAAGTAGTTGAACTTCATTGGTAGGCAATTCATCAATAGTAACCCTATCGTAGGGGGTAGCGGCATATTCACCTGTAATTTCTTTAATTAGTTTATTAACTAGCTCTAGATATGTTAAATCCTTTAAAAGTGACGAGTTAAATTTCCAAAAGGTAAAATGTTTATCAGTGTGACCTGCGTTGAGTTCTAAAGTAACAATTGAGAGATCCGTACGGTAGCCTGGTTTTATATCAGCATCGACAACGTAGCTAGAAAGTGTGTCAGCAATTACAAAAAAATCTAACCGGCTCTGTTGTATTGGATTATTTCTCCGCCAACTGTATCTTCGAAGTTCAGGGTTCAATTCGCGCCATATAACCAGATCTAAATTAGACATTAACATTTCAACTCGCTGCTGGGCTTGTTCATTATTATTGTGTTTGTAGTTAAAGTAATCTAACGAAAAATCCATAACAAGATTCCAGTCACCTCCGATAATTATATTTTCACACCCCATTCTTCTTAAAATTGTTTCAATATTATCATAAAAACCTGGCTCGTCTCTACTTGGTCCATAAACATTAACAATAACAAACTCTTTTCCCAACATTTTAACTTTGATCATGAGAGAATTACCATCTGATCCTTTTATCACTTTAGTGACAGTAAATTCAAAATCATTGTTAAAGAGAATCGCCACGCCACGAGAATTGGTAGTATAAGACGCAAAAAAACATTCATAACCCCACTCAGACCGAACGTGTTTCGCTAGGTTTTCATCAAAGTGCGTGTCTTGCAACAAAAATATCGAATACTTTTTCTGTCTTAAGTAGTGAAACACATCTCTTCGTTTTTTCATTTCCCTTAATCCTTGACAATTCATTGACAATATGTTTATACCCATAGTATGGTCAATAGGCTAAAAATGTACAGTGTACAAACACAGAGGCCTAAACACAAGCACTAGTTGTAATATGTACACACACACACACAAAAATAAAAAAAGGACCAAAAAGTAGAAACAAACAACTATAATTGTGCAACAGCTAAAATCACACAATTAGTTATTAATTCAAAGATGTACAAAGTACAAGAATTAAGTCACCGAATAGACAACATCCAAAGAGAAAACATGTCTCAACAGTCCGCTGAACATAATTATAATATTATTAATCCAACACTGGCTTTAAACCATCATCAGAACTATTTTATTACTATTGCCTAAAATCTCGGCAAGAGCAACTAATAGCAACCTCAAAGAAGGGTATAAACAATGACAAAGAAAAAGCAATATTATATTATCATCATTTGTAAGCATATAAACCAAAACTACATGCATCTTGCAAAACATTACTACAACAAGCAATCCATCATGTACAGCTACCTCACTGTCAATAACGATTATTAAACTTGTTTATTTTGTCATCCACTACACACTAAATCTTCCAGGTAAGCACAAGTAAGCCCAGATAGACTAGGCCACACACCGTCTTTGGGTTTGTGTTGCTCGTGTAAAAAAGTCCGTGCTATAACTAAGGCAACGCAGATATCCTGGGCCCGTATGCGATTTCTATGTTAGGTCATACTGTGTCTTCACATGGGCTATAAACTTTGTCAATTTAATCACAAAACAGGTGTAATACCAATGTAAGTAATTCACAGGTATCCCATGTTCTGTCCTGTTTTATTCCTCGAATTATAATTCTTTATATAGCCAAATGTAGGCAAATTTATCTCACAAGCAGCTGACAGTGCAATTAAATCTATAAGTGTTATTTCACACTGCATCATACTAAAGAATTACACAGCACTGTAATTGCATGCAAAAGGTTACTTATTTGTTACGGATGGCCCCTCCCCCCGGACACCAAGTGTGCGGAGCGGCTCACCGTTCAGGGCTTGCGTGAAGAGGCTGTCTAGGTTGGCACCAAGGAGCACCCTCACAATGGCTCCGTTCCTGACTTTCGCCAAGATTTTCCCGCTGGATGACCACACAGACATGGTGGCCGAGTGGTTAATGGCCTGCCTCAGTAGATTGTGGTTCGAGTGGGTCAGATCCTCATCCACGGAGTATCCCTTGCCTTTCAACCTTCGTCTATGCTGGAGGATCTCGTCACGCTTCTTCCTGTCGAAGAAGTGCACAAGGATCGACCTTGCACGCTCACCTGGCCGGCCGGCCCGATGAGCCACTTCAATGTCTTGAGGACTCGTCGCCACTCCAACCTGGTCAGTGAAAATCTGGCACACTTTTTTGGTACAGTCTTCTTTTGCAGTTTCTGGCACCTTGTACACCCGGAGGTTCCATCGTCTAGAATACTGTTCCGACTCATTCAGGGCCCTCTCCAGCTTACAGATTCTTGTCTCGTGATCATTGAGGTTTGCCTCGTGCCTAGAGGTTTTCCCCTTCACCACCTCCATCTCCTTTTCTAAATTCACTGTCTTACTCTCCACCTCCAACATCTGCCCCTCGACCTTATCCAGTCTTTCCCTCAACTGTCCATTCATCTCAGCCACTTCAACCCTCATCCTCTCAACGTCCTCTTTTGTTGACAAGGTATCGATCTTCTTCACAAGTTCTTGCACCATCTCTTGCAACGAGTTCTCAGACATATTTATTTTCTTGGGAGCAGGCTTATCTGAGGAAAAACTCAAGTCACTTTCACTTGTAGAAGAAAGGTACCTTTTCCCTGCCGTTGAAGATTGAAACTGAAAGTACTTGCTAATAGTTTGATTTTCACCAGCTGCCATCACTTGTTCACAGTTACTGCCTAATGGGCTATTCAGGCTATATTGACTCCCTGCACGCTGTCCCACATTCACCTGCATTCACCTGCACTGCATTGTAACATGTACACTGCCAGGCCTATAACACTGAAACATGTCGGCAATGTTCACTCAAGAAGTGCCATTCTGCTTCAAACGTTGTTTCGGCGACTTATCTTGCATCATTTTACACAAATTTCATCTTACTTGCCGCGCCGTCCCCACCTGAACACCACAGTATAACTTTTGATATGCACAGACCACAATAAACACAATAATTTGTTGAAATTTAATGTCAGAGCGCAAATCTCTGTGTGTGTCAGCTCGGTCACGGCCGATAACTCCGCCTTTATGTAAGATGTTCTGCTATTGTAAATTTTATCATCAGAGTTTGCAGAGGGGTGTTTGTGTGTGTGTGTGTAGGGGGGGGGACTAAAAGAGGACTTTTAGCACAAAACAATACTATTTTCAGTCCTTAAAATAATGCCCAAAATGCACCAGATTGTACAGATTTTAACCATTATTTTCAAATTTTTCCGGACCCCCTTAGTACACTCCCCTGCTTCGCAGGCTCGCGCTTGTGGCTATGCCACTTCGCATTAGCTGTGCACACCCCCTCAACAATGGAAAGATCCGCCCCTGAAGACATAACAACGTCGTAGACACAGAGAACTAAAAGACATAACAACATCGTAGACATAGAGAACTATAAGACATAACAACATCGTAGACACAGAGAACTATAAGACATAACAACATCGTAGACATAGAGAACTATAAGACATAACAACATCGTAGACACAGAGAACTATAAGACATAACAACGTCGTAGACACAGAGAACTATAAGACATAACAACATCGTAGACATAGAGAACTATAAGACATAACAACATCGTAGACATAGAGAACTATAAGACATAACAACATCGTAGACATAGAGAACTATAAGGCACAACAACATCGTAGACAAAGGGGCATTACATCCTTCATTGTTTTCACCTCAAGCAGTAGCCAGGAGTACTTCATAGATCTCACGCAATGATGTAGGTAGGCTTACTCAAAGTCCGAGGAAGAATCAAGGACTGTTCGATTCTAACACTGACGATTTTTTTGGGACTATTATTAGACTACTGTATATAGCTCTCAAGCAGGAACTAGGAAATAACCCCGTGAGTGTTCATGACTGAATAACCCGGGATAGTTTATTCTAGTTTGGAAACAAATCCACAATATATTCGAAATATTCAGGATAAAAATATTAATTATTGGATATTAATTGCAAAATCATTAATATACAGTCCTGTTGGATGGGTTTTTTTTTGGGTTAAAAAAATCAGTACATATTATTAATAGATTTAGTGGATTTTTTCTGTAAAGGATAAATTCAGAACATTGAATATTATATATGTATAAATTCAGGACATTGAATATTATATATATATGAGATATAGTTGTCCTAATTCGGCTCTTTGTAGCCCTCTGGACCCTATGAACCATGACTAACTAACAAAATATGAGATGTAATTAAGATTATTTTACAAGGATTGTTTAGTAGTTATATTGGACATCACTTGTATCAGTTATAATTATTTTACAATTTTGATTGTTTAATTGTTCAGTTTTGTGTACTTTGTTTAATCCCTTTGTCCCTTCATTATGATCATTCCTTATTTTTTAAATATTTTCCCCATGCTCCCATCAAGTCTAAAATCACTTTGGTGAAAAGACGTTAAACTAAAGAAACAAACAAACAAATTGGAAACGAACGATTGATTAAATTCAGATTAAGAGGTTTTTTTTAAATTGCTAAGTGACATACAAGGGAACAGGGCATTCTTTTCGCCATGAGGCACGTTCAAAACATGTCATATTTTACAGTCATAAAGACAGGAGTAGGCTTGAAAATAAAGCCACAAAAGAAACTGTGAAAGGAACAGAAGCAGCAGACAATAAAACACAAGAACATTGCATAATTAAAATCAGATGAAAATTCATGAGATTAAAAATCTACTATTCTTTTTTCTCTTCGCGCAGTGGCCATGGATACTCTATAGACCTCAAGCAGCCTCAAGGCGTGAACTGGGTGTTCAAGAGCAAAGATGGAGGTAGACTAGACGCAGGCACCGGAGGAGTCAACGGTCATTCGTCGGAGAGCAGCCGGAGCAACAGCATTAGAAGTCGTGATGGAAGTTACGGATATAAAGGTATGGTTTGCACAAGTCGTTTTACTGATTGAATTATTTTTATGTTTCGTCTACGTGTATGGGTGTGTGTTTGTGTGTGAGCACGCGTGCGTGTGTGTATTGTATGTGAGTGAATATATGTGTGTGCGTGCGTGTGTGTGCTGTATCAAATGAACAATGCCGTTTTTGGAGAAACGGTTTTAGTGGTGGTACTCTTGTTTTCACTATGTAAGTCATCTTGGTCCCGAAAACAATCCCATAGAAAATTGAAGCAGAATTTATTGATATAGTTTCTGTCCAACCTGATTTCTGGAAACAGACGCCATAGAGGGCTGAAGGCCAAAGTTGATGATAGAGCACACCAACTGAAAAGGTTCTGTATATTTCTATACATCTAAAAGCTCCCTCATGGGTTAAAGGCCAAGTGAGACTAACCTATAGTTTAATGTGTTCGAGAGGTTCCAAAAATATTAGGCAGCATTTAAAATGTCTACACACCGTCTAACCTATGTTAATCATTTAAAATTCTTTCCCGTAATGTTTCCATCGAAGGGACAGAGACGTTAGAGATCCATATTTTGTTCAGGCCGGCTTGGTGAGATCGGTGCTCATTCTTCTCTTCCTCGCAGCTTTATCTTCTCAATCAAGATGTATAAATAATAATAATAATAATAATAATAATAATAATAATAATAATAATAATAATAATAATAATAATAAATAATAATGGGCGCTATTTTTGTTCACCAGAGAAAACCACAACTAACAACAATACCATCGGCTTCGGCGACAACAACTACGGAAGGAAAGTGAAAGTAGAAAAAGAGGAAGTAGCGTTGGAGAGAGAGCATCTGGAGGTTGAGGGCCGGCCTTGCTACAACGTTGGCGTGCAGGCGGAACTGACCGGTGATGACCACGATGACTACTCCGACCAAGGGTCTACGGTGTCCGACACGTCGTCCTATCAATCTATGAAAGATGAGATTGCCTCGCTCTCCAGCGAGGTAAGAATCCCGTTGTATCAATTTCTTTGTCATTTATTATTTTAACACGGGGCCAGATGTTGTGAATCCTTTTGTACACAGGCTGGAATTATTTAAAGTACTGATGTTTTGCACGCCAGTTCTATCTATCTTCTTCTTGAGTAAAATTAACGTCCCCAGACCCATTAAGCGTATAGGGGACAGAGATTAAGAAAATGGACGAGAGACCCTAGGGAAGGGGGAGAGTAAGAGTTACGATAAAATTTCAGGACCACGGATAAAAATTGGTGAAATTTAAAAGTCTATCGGGCAATATCGACTAGTTAGCGGAGGGAAGGGCGCAACAGCCACACCGGACACACTCTTGAATAAGAAAAATTTAAAACTTAAAAAGTAATAGCAACTGTACAACCAAAATAAATAAAAGAGGGAGATCCGCAAAAAAAAGGGCTAATATAATTATGAAACACGAGCGAATGGAGACCGGGCACGGCATGAAAGCCCAGAGTGCGATCGACAATTATACTTAATAAATTCTATCTATCTATCTCTCGTATTCCTTTTATACCAGGAGCCCGTGACTCTGCCTACTTCATGTCATATTCACTCTCGTGCCTACTTCCTATAATAGTGATCTCTTCATATCGCCGTGTTTTGTGATCGATTGAAGAAATAGAGCGCAATAGCATTCTTTTATTATTATTATTATTATTATTATTATTATTATTATTATTATTATTATTATTATTATTATTATTATTATTATTATTATTATTATTATTATTATTATTATTATTGTTGTTGTTGTTGTTGTTGTTATTATTATTAAAGTCGTGTCCTTTTTTTAAACCGAACTATCTGACTTTTACTTTGTTGAAATCCCCTATAAGTAATGTGTTCGAATGACTTCATACGCGTTTTAATGATTGCTACAAATGTGTTTATTTGACATTAGTTTTATAGTTTTATTATTTTATTTATCATTGTTACCATTAACACTTATTTCCTGTTTATAAACAATACATTTGAAGTGACGATGATATCTAACGTGAACCACCTGTATAAATCTACAGGCGCTTGAAATGTTTTAAGAATGTTACGCTAAGTTAATCTTCTACAAGGACTGCATAGTTCTACCTTTAAGGTCAGTGCATATTTTAAACTGTACGCCTATCAGATTTGTGTGTTTGTGCGTGTGCAAGGTTCTATATTTTCGAATTCCTTTTATGCTGTATAGGTGCGGGACTTGAAGTTTCTGCTGGAACAGACCACGGGCATCAGCGCAGAGGAGATCTTCAAGAGATACAGAGGCGAGGGGCCTGAAGGAGTTCACAGACTGGTGCCAGTCAAACGGCTCCTGTCCACAGAAAGCGAAGATTCCGCTGTCGGTGGAGAGAAGAGGGTTGGTGCATTCATCTGTTTATTTAAATTTGGCTCATTTCGTTCATTCATTTATTTTACTCTTTTTTATTTCAGTATTTCTTTAATTTTTATAAGTACTTCTAGACTCACATTCTGAGGTTGTTTTTGTTCTTTTACATTTATAACCTTGACAGGTATATTTAATTTTAGTAGCATCAGTCATTAATTTAATCGTTCTTATAGGCATATGTGGCGCTTTCCTAGTTCAAGATCTGGCATTGCACTGCCAATTGTTAAGTCTACTGCCGTTGAGGTAGAACAGCTGACGATTAAAGGAAGATGAGTAGAGAGGAAGTCACTGAGAATTGAGTAGAAATAGAAATATTCTACAATGTTTTTATTCTGTAATTCAGATTATAAATTCGTCAGTTCGAATTTTTAAAAAATATAATTGTTGACTGCAGATTGATATTTTTTTGCGGATGAATTTTGAGGACTAATCGCTCTGATAAACACCACTTCCAAAATGCCACACTAATCAAGGTCTGGGTTTTGGGTCTTCTATTCGTCTTCTTCTTCTTCTTCTTCTTCTTCTTCTTCTTCTTCTTCTTCTTCTTCTTCTTCTTCTTCTTCTTCTTCTTCTTCTTCTTCTTCTTCTCCTTCCTCTTCTTCTTCTTCTTCTTCTTCTTCTGCTTATTCTTGATTTTCATCGTTTTTGGTAAATGTAACCGTCGTTCGAACACGGTGCACAGCCAAGTAGTGATTATTACATTGTCCCATTTCAGTTATTTTCATGTCTACCTACAGGTCAACTTTGCAACGCCGCCCGAAGGAGATGGGGATGAGGTGGATTTCGACATGCGCAGCATCGGCATGCAGGCGGGCGGAAATACCCGGAAGTACAACAAGCGCATGCGCAAGAATATGACGCCTGCAAGGTACCAGCCTAGTGGGCAACCTCTGACTCGCCAACGGCCAGGGTCGGCCAGTAGCGGCTATTCTTCTTACAGCGGCACTCAGGGTCCGTACCACGGTGCTCAGCCTGTAATTGTGGACGTACGGCGGAGGGATCCCGCAACGCTGTCAAAAGCGGGGTCAGTTTCCAGAAATTCGTGGCACCTCGGGAGCAGCACGGTGGTCAAACCGATCGAATCTGTCTACCACAGCAATAACCCTAACCCCGCCTCTATCTTTGGGAGCCGCCGGCGCCAGAAGATCATCTTCCTTCCTAACCAGGCCCATCCTGCTCGCTCAGCTAGCGTCCCAAGATCCCGCAATGCCTCCGACAACGAGTCAGTCCCTGCCAGTCCTCCTGCCACAGCTACGACTGGTACCGCTCCTGACTCTCACTCACACTATCCTAAAGCGCCCAACGGGAAAACGGTTAGCGTCCGAACGGGTGGTGGTGATGGTCACGGCGGTGGCGGAAAGGCTCCGGTCATCATGGTGATTGACGCGGACTCAAAGGCCGGCCCTTCGTCAGAAAATCCTTCGGTACCGTTTGCGGAGAATAGGAATGAGAATGAGAATGGGTTGTAACAACCTACATCGTGTGTGAATCAGAGGATATGTTCGCTGACAGTGTCGACAGTGGCTTGCCTGCAAAGAGGACCGTGCATAATTGCTATTGAAAACAAACTGTGGGATTCTGTTATAATCAAATTATTACTCATTCGTGGCTGTATACAATACATTGAGCCTGTCCTGTCTTTCTCACTTTGTTTGCTTCAGAGCTGACAGTTGTACATAATGACGTTCGGACTCGCTGTGTAGTCGGAAGGAAAAGTGCTCAATTGTGCTACAGTTCTCAAAAACTGCTAAATTTTGCGAATAAAATGTATTCAAAATTAATAAACAGCTTTGACTTTGCTGGTTTCAGCGGACGTGAAAATACGTGTGCGTATTGCTCCCGATAACTTCAAGAAGGTTTCTTTTGTAGTGTGCCAATTATTGTTCCTGTGCCCTCCCTAGTTCTGCATTGACGAAAACAATTGTGTTGCAAGCGGTTGTGAAATAACGACGTGTTGTTGAAGTGTGTAGCAGCCAAAACTTCTATAGTGACCTTATTATCCTATCCTATCCCGTAACTCGGAGGTCGTAGGGGCACCACAGATGACCTTACAACATAATATTAACCACAGATCTCCAAATGATTGGGTACTCTTTTGTGCATAAACCTAATTTCTTACACGTTTGGTTTTTTTTTTTCCCCGAATGAAAACGAACCTACTTCTTTACAGACTTTGAATGGATATCTTTCGTGAATAAACCGAATGTTTACATGTTTTGTTTGTCAATGAAAACGAACGTTCTTCCTTACAGACCTAACTTATATAAGGATGTGCAACATTATATTCACGACTTTCGTGCATAAACCGAATGTCTTATATGTTTGTTGTTCCCTCCCCCCCCCCCCCCTCATACCTTCTCTCCTTCCCCCCTATCCCCGGCCCCAAGGAAAACAACTTCTTCCTGATAGATTTTGAATGGACATATTTACTGTCAATCATTACTTTATAATGTTTATTATTTGACTACCAGTGCCAATGAAATCGGAAGATGTACATGTACGCTATCTTGGATTCAAGATCACTTCTACTCCATGTTTCTAGTATCATACATTTTACTGCTTGAATGGAATAAGCTTGTGACTGCCTACGAACTGTAAATTCTACAAACAAGGAATTGTAGTGAAATTATTGAAACAGGGAATTGTTTTGTGGATTGTAGTTTCAAAACGGAATCTATACACTGGGAATTCTAAGACAGTACAGTGGGAGTTATTACAAAAGATAAGTGTGTTGCACAATGAGGTATGTTTAGACGTGTTTGTGTATTAATAATAGTTTTGTTTCTACCACAACTATTGTCTCATTGAAATATTTAATTCATTCCCAGAGAGACACACGTTCTAAATCCGTAGCTACCATTCGACAGACGCAGAATGTCATAAACACAAGACTTCATAACAAACTCCAGTCGTGAGTTCAGTAGGTCAAAGAGCTGGCAGCGCTCATTAAGCAGTTTGAGCTTACACTACTCAATAGACGCAGAAAGCACAAAGCATCTTTAGCAGCTGACAGTGCGTTCTCTGAGCTGCTTACTGCCGCTTATACTTTGATCCAAACTGGCGGCGAACAAAATTTACTCCGAATTTATTGACAGATAACTCAGTCTCCAAAATGCACCGCATAATGGTAACGCTTGAAGAAATGTTTTTGTCTTTTGGTTTGAATAATATTAATTTACAATAAAATGTTTCACGGTTAACTTAATTATGTGTCTTATTTGCTATTTTACTTTGCTTAAAGCATCTGCTGTCGTTCACTATCGATTTCATTTTGAAATGCTTTGTGTGAGCGACCAAGATCGTTCAATAGCCACTCTCAGTGGTCAACAAGCGCAAGCAAAAAGAGCTGTCAGCCATTTAAAGCTGGTGAACCCGCGACAGAGAGATATTCTAGACCCATCTTCAACCAAAATGTTATGTACTTTGAACTCCACTCACCTATCCCTCGGCAGAATAAGGTAGCCTGCGGAGATGTTAATTGCTCATATTAAAGTTAATGTAGGAAGAAGAACATACCACAGATATTATCAATGCTACTTCAAACAATGGTGCTTTTGGTTTAGTATACGAATGGTGCTTCAAAGTGGGAGAGTAGCTTGTGTTGTAGTGGGTAGGAATGTATATTAGTACCATTACTGTGTTAAACCTTACTGCTTGTAATAGTATGTGCATACCTTTATCTGTAAGCTGTTTTATCTATGTTGCTACTAATATTGTGTATGCGTGTACCAAAGTGTAATTTTATCGTAATAACTTTGCAGAAAGTACCTAAACTGTATCTGTGAACAGGGAGTGTTGAAAGACGAAGCCTAGATTTGTTATTAGTGATTTTGATAATGATTTTTTTTTAAATGTGAATTGTGATTCAGTTATATCTGCAACTATATTAGCAACGTCAAAAATTGATGCTGATCAATAATTGCTATTAACATGATTCATTGTATTTACCTGTGTACAAAAATAACAACCATGACTCAGTTTTGACTCACAACCGCGCAGCAATGGAACGTGCGAGTTTATACAACGTGTGCTCACTCAAAAATCAATTCCATTTTGTTGTTTGTAGGTAGCCTTGAGTTTTATGCATCATAGGTAGAGCGTTCGCCTGGCACACCGATGACCCAGGTTCGAATCCCGTGGTGGGCGATATAAAATGTGTCCGTTTTCACTGTCCATTTTAGCAGTATGATTGCTTTGGTGGTTCAGTGTTGATTCAGGTCCCCACCCTTCTTTCACCTGGGATGGTTATCCCCGTCTGCCAGATCGCCAATGGTGGGTGTAGACGTTAAACCTCAATGTTTAGTCATGCATCATAGCTGAAGCGTATGCTTGGACTTATTAAATATATAGTTTCATATGCATGCATGTTTATGAAAGGAATGTGATTATTGATGTATACTTAGCATATACTGAAGTAACAAGTACTATTGATTTTATAGTGACTCGGTGAAGTTTGGTTGATTTATTAGTGTTTAAAAGAAGCAGTGCAATTATGATCGTGTGTGAAGGTTTGCATGTTGTATTTATATTCAAACAATAATCTGTGTTGCGTTTTGAAGCTGCGTCATTGTTGTTGTTTTTGTTGTTTATTGCTGTGTTGCCTTTGCCATCATCTATTATCCCAGTGAAATCATAGCCCATCCATCCCCCCCCCCCTAAAGGTTGCAGTGTGTGTGAGAGAAAAAGAGCGAGAGATAGTGTGTGTGTGAGAGAGTGAGTGTGTTTGTGTGTTTCTGTGAGAAAGAGAGAGTGTGTGTGTGTGCGTGTGAGAGAGAGAGAGTGGGTGTGTGTGTTTGTGTGTATGTGAGAAAGAGATTGTGTGTGACAGAGAGAGAGAGTGCGTGCGTGTGTGTTTGTAGTGGGCTTTTTTTTTGTTGGGAAATATGTCTATCTTTTCTACATTCTACATGTTACTCAGAAAATGTTACATAATTGGTTATAACGTTTTGCCAAATCCATACAAAATCTTCTTATTTTCTTCTTCTTCTTCTTCTTCTTCTTCTTCTTCTTCTTTACATCCACACACAATTTTTTTGTTAATAATTATTTCATTTAACGTTTATTCATCGAAGTAATTTTAGACTAATGGAAGGGGGAAAAGGGGGGTTGAAAAAGAGAGAGAGAGAGAGAGAGAGAGAGAGAGAGAGAGAGAGAGAGAGAGAGAGAGAGAGAGAGAGAGAAATAGAAAAAGGAAATCTGACCAATGCCTCAGTGTAAAATGATTCCCTCCTATTATTTTAATATTAGTTTAGAAACCAATTTTTTGTGTAATACTGTAAAGTGTGATTGCCTGTTCATCTATGTGTATTTATATTTAAATTTTTCATGCGTTTAACACCTTTCAGACATATTAACATTACCTTTTTATGCTCCGGATATGCGCTTTTAGCCCGTTTAAACGTGGAATCGGCTTGTATAAACGCATTTTTCTAATGTAATTATTATTTTAACTAATGCTGACCCAAATTAACCATTGTTATTTTTTTTTAATTATTTATTCTTATTTTTAGGTCATGACTGGAAGAACTAGAATTACGAGTTCTCTAACATCGTGAATAGTAGTTGTCTGTAGAAGCAGTGAATCAAAAGGTAAGTTATTGTAGCAGTGTTTAGGCCTACACATCTTCCCTTTGCATTGCTGGGTGTTTGTTTAAAGAAATAACAGCGCTTTTCTATATTGCATGTGTGTTTATTTATTCATGAAGGAAGAGCCGGATTTTTTTTTAAATCTAACTATGTATGTTTCGTCTGTCTGTCTGTCTGTCCCCCCCCATCTCTCTCTCTCTCTCTCTCTCTCTCTCTCTCTTTCTCTCTCTCTCCCCCCCTCTCTCTCTCCCCCTCTCTCTTAAAATACGTGTAAACATTACATCAGTTGTTGCTGTATGCATTGTGTACATTTGTGCGATTGTTGATAGACACAATCATGTTCAATGTTGATTTTAAGCTATAGCCTACTGTTAAAATAATGCGTTACGACTTCATTTGCTCCACATGTTGTTGTTGTATGTAGACTACGTATTTTATCTCTGACGTTTTGTTCTGTTAAAGATATCACTGCTTGGATTCTTCTGAAAAGACTTATCTCAATGCATTTGATTTAATGGACAAACGGGATATATATGTACCAGTATTGAAGGGAGGGAGGAAACCGGAGTGCCCGGAGAAAACCCTCGGTGACCTCAATAGTCTCGTACCTAAGTCACATACTTTCGCCCCTTGCGGGAATCGAACCCGCGACCTTCGGCATAGGAAACCGGCGACTTATCCACTGCGCCACGAGGCCACCCCATTAGGGAAACGAAGATAGATAATTTTTAAATGTTTATTTCCAGACATTGATTGACATAGCTTTTACCAAGCAACATCATGCTTTTCCAAATGTACTTATCTTATTGCTTCTTAAAGCATGGAAAATGGTTCTAAAAGAATGCACCATTGTATTAAGTTATTTATTTGCAATTTAGGATAGAATTCAAATACTAAGGAAACGACGGTTGACTTCGTATAATTGTTTCTTTGCAGACACATTGACATAACTTTCATCATGCAACGTGATGCTTCAGCAAATGCCCCCCCCCCCCCCCCCCCCTTCCAAACTCCCTATTATATAAATGAAATAAAATGGTTCAAAAGAATGTGTCCCCTATACGCACTAGTGTACGGGGACTTAAATTTTTTCAAAAGAATGAATCGCACAATATCTTCCACAACGTATTCGAAATATTCAGGATAGAAATATTAATACTAGTTTATTGGATAATAATTGCAAAATCGTTAATATGCAATCCTGCTGGATGTTTGTTGTTGTTGTTGTTGTGAAAGACAAGAGTCAGTTCAGATTATGAATAGGTCTAGTGGATTTGTTTTGTAAAGCATAAATCCAAAACATTGAATATTATGTATGAAATATAATTAAGATCATTTTACACAGATTGTTTGGTAGTTATATTGGACGTCATTTGTATAAGCTATAATTATTTTACAAATTTGATTGTTATTGTTTAGTTTAATTTATTTTGTTTCACTTTTTTCTCCCTTCATTATGACCATTTCTTATTTGTTTAATATATTCCCCCTACTCACATCAAGTCTAAAATCACTTAGGTGAAAAGACGTTAAATGAAAGGAAAAAACAACAACAAAGAAACAAACATAAAGAATGCATCGTTGTATTCAGTTTAGTTATTTGCAATCCATGATAAAATTCAGACCCCTTATTTAATACAGGTCAAAGATTGAAAATGATAACCATTATTTGTATTCATTTATTCATATTTCAATTCTTTTTTATTCATACACATTTATACCATATGTTCCACTGATAACCCTATTGGCCTTCGTTGAATTGTTCAATGCCAGGAAAAGTCGTGGTAAAAATGGGTTACATGTTAAACTGGTTACACAGACGTCTGCTAATGATTGTGTTAGATTATCAACCACAAAGACTCTAGGACAGTAGCAGGAATGAGTTTTGTTGTAGGATTTCATAATTCTCATAAAAAAAAAAGGTTTAATCGCCATTTCGTGTAAGTTGTACTGCCATGAAAGAGGTTGTTTTTAAAAGTTGCAATGCCATTCTGTGTAATAATCTGTGGTTCTGGTACGTTTGGTCTTAACCTTGTAATGTGTATCTGTAGATCACCTCATCATATTTGTTATTGAAAAGTATGCTTGTTGATTGTTAATGCAACGCATTTCTGTGGCTAAGTAGAAAGGGACATATTGCTTTGAAACGATCAATAAAATGGAAAGCAATTTTGTATAAGAAAAAAATACAAACAACAAAAAACCAAAAAACAAAGTGAGTTTGTTTGATGGTGTGTTTTTTTGGGTGTTGAGTCTCCTTGTTCGTTCCACAGTTCTTGTGTGGTGATTGTGGATGCTGTGGCTGTTGTTGTTGTTGGTGGTGGGGGTGGTGGTGGTGATGAAGTTGGTTGTTGGTGGCAGTTGTGATGGTGTGATGCGCGCGTGTGTGTGTGTGTTTATTTGTTAATTTATTTATTTATTTATTAAATCGGTCTTATATAGCGATTTTCCTATTCAAGAGCTGCTCAAGGCGCTGGCCGATACAGGATCTAACTCAAGCCGCCCCAAGCGCCCACTTGCAACCTTTGGGCGCATAGTCTGACGCCCAGACGACTGAGCTCAATCCTGGGCGACCAGGAATGAGGAGAAGGGATCTAGGGCGAGCTGGATGTATTTTGTGTAGCTGGAGCTCAACCGCCTAGGACATGAGCGTCAGGATCTTTAAAGTCCGTGCGATAGGAGACATGTGTGCGGAGACTAAAAACCTCAGTTTATACTCTCATCCTAAGGTGTGCTCTGCGTTTTACCCCGTTTGGGATACCTGGTTATTATTATTCTGGGTGCAGTGCTTATCAGCACTAAAGCTGTTTCGGCCACTTAAAATGCAGAGCTCAAAAGTTTCTTTGCTATTTCGACAACGATTTTTTCTTTTCTTCAGATCGTAAAATTTGAGAATAATATTGTGTCTGTGCTACTGCAATAATAGTATTATGACTTTACCGCAATATATTTTGAGCTCTGCAAATGTATATACGTCTTTCTTATATAAAATGTATTCTGCTGTGCAATATATTTAACACATTTTCTTTAATGTGTTCTTATATATAGAGAGAGAGCTGGCCAAATATTTTTTATAGCTTTCGGCAAAGGTTACGTTCATTGAACGCGATTGCTCTCCTTATATAAAACATACTGTAATAATGTCTAGTTTGCTTTTCAAGAACGAGGGGAAACTTCAGCAAGGGCGTTTGGAAAAACTGCAGCAATAAAAAATATTCACAATCGCCGTATTGTACGGCAGAATTTCAATAGCTAGAGAGTTAAATCATTTGGGGGTGGAGAGGAGGGGAGAGAGGGGGTAAGCATAAGGAGCACAAGACACCTATCAACGGGGGAAGCAGAGATGATGATCAGTTTCTTCCATTCCAGCACCGTATATATACAGTACATACAACACCGCCGGAATATAAATTACAGCTCTGTTTCCACGCCGCGTGGTTCACAATCATTGAAGAGGCCGATGATTGTGGTTGTTGCTTGCTCATTCCGGTTTCATCCCAGTGGAAAAATGTTAGGCCTTCGTTGATTTGGAATTCATTCAGTCATAAGGGCTGCCATCGTTTAACATCGTTCATTGTTCTTCATCGTTGCCACGCGCAATGTGACCTTCAAATAAATCAACGTTCAATTTCTGTTTAACACTCTTCCAAATTTGTTGAACTCGCCATCTATCGTTGAATGCATTCGTTTATAAGTGTGCTGACACCTTAAAAGTGCTGGATTCGTGTTTTCCGTACAACACCTCTAGCTTTGACCTACAGGCCTATAACTCATATTGCAAAGTATGATAGATAAAAAGAAGAAACAAGAAAGAAAGAAAAAAGGAAGGAAGGAATGAAAGAAAGAACACTTCTCTTCAAAACAGCATCTATAACTTGAGGTTCAGTTCAGTTCAGTTCTTTTATTTAAAGTCTATCCATTTGGTCAATGACTTTAGACATTCACAAAATTACAAACACGTAATCAAAAGCAAACTCGCACACACAAACACACATACACAAACACACACACACACAAATATACATACATATATAAACACATACACATACACATATGCACAAAGAAATGTTTAAAAAAATGTTTCTTAAATCAGTACTAAGAATAATGCTTGCTATTTTTTCTATTATTATGTTGTTGTACAATATATTATTAATTTTATCAGTGTTTTTTTAGCATTACTTCTTTTTCTGTGTATAATGGCAACAATGATGAACACTCCAATAATAACTGATTTATATTAATTGGTTGCTGGCGTATACAAGTAATGCCTTTTACATATTTTTAAATCCACGAATCCAAGCGCATTTTGTATATAACTTGAAATATTTCTTGAGCAGGACATAATATTTTGCTTATTTACTAACTTTTGAAAATGTCTTTCCACTAATGAAATGAGTTCGTGAACAGATAATTTAAGGTTAGAATTGTTTATTGATTTGATCTTTGTAGCTCCTCTTTTTGCAAATTTGTCTGACTGTTCATTCCAGTACAATCCAGAATGAGATGGAACCC
Organism: Oncomelania hupensis; assembly: GCA_036898135.1. Classification (NCBI taxonomy): domain Eukaryota; kingdom Metazoa; phylum Mollusca; class Gastropoda; order Littorinimorpha; family Pomatiopsidae; genus Oncomelania; species Oncomelania hupensis. The sequence continues at coordinate 39,472,797 of CM072521.1, read as the reverse complement.
AACAAATATCAACACCGATCCCTCTGTTAATAATATCATGTTATTAAGTATCTAATCTCAAATACTAAATCTTGATACTAACTTGAGGTGTAGGCCTACTAAAGTATGATAGAAAGAAAGCAAGAAGAGCTAGAAAGGAAGAAAAGAAATAGAATAAAAATGCGGATCTCTATCTTACCGCGTAGCTTGTGCAAAGATGGCATTTGCTATCAATATTATCTTATGTGAATTTATTGAAAACGTTGCGTGCTCTCGACAGTGTACTAACAACCGGGAATAGGCAAGCTGGATGAATAGGGTGTAAGCTTTTTTGATGTTCTTTCAGCTTGTCTTGTTTTCAAAGTCAAGTTTGAAAGACACTATTCAAGCACTGACTTAGAAAAGAATGGATTGCCTCTCTCTCTCTTTCTCCCTTTATCTCTCTCTTTCTCTCTCTAGCTCTCTAACCCCACATAAACTGCTCACCGCTCTTTTTGTTTGACACGTGGTGGATGCTAACTTGACTGTGTACTTTGTAATGCTATTTGCATTACAGTGGGTAACCTCTTGCTTCAAACACAAAGCTCAAAATTAAAATAGGTGTAACTTAGCCTTTACGTTAAGAACATATTTAGGAAAACGGCAGGGAAATTTCAAGGCGGCGAAATTTATGAGCTGTGTCGTTTGGGTATGTTGATGTACCTTGCTTGAATTCTTTTGGTAACAATCTAATCATTTCAACTGCTGTTCTACTGACTTTTCACGAAATCAATTCCAAGGCTAAATACGTGTTCATATGGCAAAAACAGAAGCAGAGCGAGGTATGGTTTGGGTACGAATTCTGTAGGCTTTTAAAAAAAATAATATAATGGTAACAAGCAAAACAGATTTTGAGACCTAGTAAACCCTATGCATGCCTCGCTTTTCTGCCGTATAGATCTAGATAAGTATTCTTAAGTAAGAGACCTACAAATTGCTAAGTAGTAGAAAGATTTCGGTCGCTTTTCAATTTAAATCCGAAGAGCGTAGGTTAACCTCCATCTATTTAGATATCAGCGTGTTCAATCTAAACCACCTTAACCCGTTGAAAGAAGAGAGAAGGAATGCTTTTATGTAGTACGTGTTCTAATGATTACGACGTCAGAGCTAAGCCTGTATCTAAAAGTCAAAAAGTAGTATCTTAATAATGAACAGGCTCGTTCAAGTAAAACATATTTGAAATTATTTCATACGATATATAATTATGTGTTTTTATGCATTATGTTTATAATCATGTTATTTTGTAATTTCCAAGATGATGTTTTTTAACTATCCGACGAATTGAGTTATAACCATAACATACATGTAATTGTGGCATAAGAAATTTACTGTAAACTTAGTTTTTATTTCTAATTAAAAGGAAAACAGTAGGTATTGGTGGAAGAGAAGATTGTCAGTTGATTTCTTAGGTTTAATTTAGTCCAAACTCCATATCAACGCAAAATGAAACAAGATGGCAAGTCATTTAAATTTCTTTCCAGACATTCTCTCACATAGCGAAAAAAATACTCATGTTCAACAGTGTCCATTTTCTTGGCGAATATATATAATATTTAAGAGCCATTGTATCAGCTAATGGGTTCCGACATGAAGTCTTCTCCAGGATCGCATAAATAACTCTGCTGCCCTGAAAAGATAAAAGCCCATTTGAAAAGAGAGGACCATTAGTCTACATTCCAAGGTAAGACTGCTGCCATCCCCTGTCATCTCCATCTTCCTATACGCTTGCGAAACATGGACCCTCACAGCGAATCTACAACGAACAACACAAAGCATGGAGATGAGATGTTACAGAAGACTTCTGGGCATTTTACATACCCAGCACATCAACAACAACGAAGTCCAACAGATCATCACACAAGCCATTGGACAACACGATGACCTGCTCACAGTGGTGAAGAAACGGAAATCTGAGGGTATAGCCACGTCACTAGAGCATCAGGCCTTGCAAAAAAACCATCCGGCAAGGTACGGTGCAAAGAGGCAGAAGAAGAGGGAGACAGGAAAAGAGGTGGGAGGAAAACTTTTCGAGAATGGTCTGGTTTGACACTGAACGAAGCCATGAGGGTTACTGAGAACAGAGAAATATGGAGTACGCTGGTTAAACGATCATCTGTGGTGCCCCAACGACCTTTGAGTTACGGGAAAGGATAGGATAGGATAGGGTTGTTGGCTTTCTCCTAAGGAAACAACAGGAAAACATAGAGTGAGATGCCATGATCTGAACTATCTGCAAGCAAAACATAATCAAATTCGGCTCAGGACGTTTTTACACACAGCGCATTAACGTGTTTATGAAATGGGAAGCACAATGACTTTGACCTTTGAGAAAGCACAACTACGAATGATGTAACATGCTAAGCAGTAGGTAAAGTATCCGAAAAAAAAACTAGCTGAATTTCGGTTCAGTTATTCTTGGGATAAGGCAAAACGTATGTTTTAAACAAACAGTAAAATTCCGAGCGAGAGCGACTGACCGCCTTACTGACAACCGGGTTGCTACTGAAAGATGGCCCATGCTCTGAGGTACCTGTATACCACACCAACTCAATGCCTGTGTGAGCAGCACTGTTAAGTGCCTCCACATTTTGCTGGCTGCGGGCTATTTATAGCTTGCCTGCACCCTCCCTTCCAGTGAAAGGAAAGGAAAGGTAGCATCGGCGAAGCTATTTCTAGCTAGCCTGGCTGACCTAACCTCAAAACTAAAAAGCTTTGGTTGAGTCGGTGTGATACCAAAGCTCAACAAAATCGGTTTTGAGATATTGAGCAAAACGTGTTTAACAAAAACAAAACGTCCAGTGACCTTGACCCCTGTGGTAAAGCAACTCGGATGAAACGATAGGCTGTCCACTAACCTAGGTAAAGTTCCTATGAAGTTTGGTCAAAATCAGTTCCGTGGTTCTTGAGATATGACTTCCAACGGACCGACCGACCGACCGACACTTGGCTCCAGATTAGTCTGGAAGTACAAGACAGATTCATTCATTCATTCTGTTTATGAGCAGTATATAATTTATGAATTTGAACTTGAAGCACAAGTGACCCATTTCCTTACTCTTTCATTCTTACTGTCTTTCTATTCTTCGTTCGTTCTCTTCAAATTCTAATTCTTTAAAAGGTCTCACCCCATTAGCCATGAAAACCATTCTACTCCTTGACGTAAGACTTGGGTAGTAATGTGCTATTCTTGTCTAAATACTAAGGGAAATCAAGCCACTCACCTTAACAAAAATAATTTTAAAAATAGTGTTTTGTTAAGCAGTTGAACTTGGAGTATTGAGCCACGGCAGTGAAATATTAAGATGCACAACTCACAATAGTCTACTAAGGACCCAGAATGTAAACTAGATCCTGTACAAACCAAATGATCAATGCTAAGTAGTAGTATTGGTGCATTTCTTTTAGTTGTACTTCGACTAATGAGCCTGGTAGGTAAACTCTCGATCCCTCATCCTGTCTCGCATCGACTATTGCAACTCCCTTCTTTCCGGCCTTCCCCGCTCCACCACTCTCCCTCTCCAACGCGTTCAAAACAATACTGCCCGCCTCGTCCTCAGAAAGAAGAAATCTGACCACGTCACTCCCTTGCTCAAAGCCCTACACTGGCTTCCCATCTCCCAACGCATTCAATACAAGACCTTGTCTCTCTGCTACAAGTCCCTCAATAACTCCGCTCCTCTCTATCTCTCTGACTTACTTCACCCATACATTCCCTCTCGCTCTCTTCGCTCTTCCTCCGACCCTCTCCGCCTCCGCATTCCTCGCTCCAAACTCAGCACGTTCGGGTCCCGCTCCTTCTCTGTCTATGGCCCATCCATCTGGAATACTCTTCCACTCTCTCTCCGTCAGAAACCCTCTCCCACCTCCTTCCAGTCTGCCCTCAAAACTTACCTTTTCAAGCAGTTCTAACACTATGACCTCACTACGCACCCCATCGCCAGCTGTCTCTCGCATATAGTGTCTGGTCTGTTTGTGGTATGAGTATATTTGAGTGAATGTATTTTTTGCGTAATTGTTACATGTGTCATTGTCTAAAGCGTGCACATGCGTGCGTGAGTTGTGAGTGCGCGCTTAGAGTTATAATTATTATAAGATAAGCGCATTATAAATACAGTAATTATTATATTTATTATGATAGAAAATACATCATACGCAACACAGGCATACAATATACATTTAAAAAAAAAAAGATAACTTTTTAATTTCTTTTGAGTGTTTTGCTTGTACGTATGATTTACTTATGGGTATTGAAATGTGGTTAGATTCTCACATTCTGATAAAACATAACATAACATTAACTTAAATGGCGCTGTTAATGGTCGAACTTTGACAAACAGATATTGCAGACCGTGAAGATATTGACATATTAGTTTACCACATCATAATTATCAAAACTCAGTAATATAATTAAATGGCTGAACTTCGAGCTATTGGTTGAGCTTCGATCGAAAAAGAAAACTCGTGTATGAGGAGTTGATAGTTACCTTTACACTGAGTTGTGTATAGAAATAATGCTGGTGGCTCGGTCGACAATGTTAGGTGGAACAAATCAATTGTGGAATGCGTTGGCTGGTTCTGCAGCTTTTTATTTTTATTTTAAAGAGAGCAGATCATCATTTTGTCATTGTAAAAAAAAAGTGTAAAAGACGGTAGCCGTTTGCCTATACATCAAAGCACCTTCACACCCTCTTCATTCTCCACCCGTACCCAAAAAAAGAAAAAGGGTATAGTATCAATCAACAACATATAATATTTGTATTTCGCAGAATTAATAGAACGTTACAATAATCACCCATAGCCTCCTTTACATCTCTCTTCTTCTTCTTCTTCTTCTTCTTCTTCTTCTTCTTCTTCTTCTTCTCCTTCTCCTTCTTCTCCTTTTCCTTCTCCTTCTTCTTCTTCTTCTTCTTCTTCTTCTTCTTCTTCTTCTTCTTCTTCTTCTTCTTCTTTTATAATTTCCTTTTACTTACTACTTCCTCTTTTTTTTTTAATCCTCAACTGACTAACTTAGGATCAATGAAATCAATGCGTTAAATGATGTAAGGGAGACAAGCAAAACTCTAGAAAAAAATACAATAATATAATATAATACATATATATATATATATATATATATATATATATATATATATATATATATATATATATATATATATATATATATATATATATATATATATATATATATATATATAAATTCTCTCCAAATGGCTAGCACCGTACAGCAACCATTAAGGAACAAGGAATAAAAACAAGCCAAGGGAGGCAAGTTAATTTAAACAAGAAAAATAATTATCCTGCTCTCAAAGGTGGACAAAAGTGAGACATAGTGACTTTCAATTCCATGTGCTTCCTAATGAGCTAAAAGAGCTCAAAAAGCAGTAGAATTGCATTCATAAAGCCTGGTTCTCCTGACGCGTTTCGATCTTTATCAAAGATCTCATCAGAGGAGGTTTGGCCCTGAATGCATAGACTACATTAAGTGCAGTCCAAATGTACTGCATGGGTAGTCACAAAGGCTTTTGAGCTCTTTTAGCTCATTAGGAAGCACATGGAATTGAAAGTCACTATGTCTCACTTTTGTCCACCTTTGAGAGCAGGATAATTATTTTTCTTGTATATATATACCTTGCCGATGATATAAACTGATGTACAATTAATAGTCCCCTATTCGCTAATGTGACGTGGGACTTTAATCTAATTTAACATAACATAACATAAACTGATAAATAGTGTTATAAGATCAAAGTATGTTTTGTACAAATAGTAAGAGCTGGGTTTATCAAATCAACACCATTACATTGAAATGTGAATAATCTGGTGCTTTTAGTTCAAGCGGTCTTATATTGTAAACTGGAGAGTTTTATTAAGCGAAAACAGGTCAACATCTTTGACGAAGCTCCATTCTGGGTTTCAGATAAGAAGCAAGACCGGTGATAATTGATTAATATTGTTTGGAGAAAATAGACAAGATAATTATACAATATTTCTGGTTCATTTTTCGTGTGTGACGAATGTATTATAATTATTTGTAACAAGCTTGCAAACCCGTCCCCTTAACCTTTCCCTTCCCCTTCCTCCAGTATTCATAGCCATTCGCAATCTCTCTCTTTCTCTCTCTCACTGTGCGCCTGTATAAGCATGTATGCCCTGTATAAGGTCACATTCATTCAAGCATTCATTTATAAGACATGAGCGTCAAGATCTTTAAAGTCCGTGCAATTGAATATATGTACGGAAACAGACTAGAAAGTTTTATACTATCATCTAAAATAGTATATTTGTGACCTGAGAAGCCCAAACATGAATCCTGTTATGTGCGTGAATTATTTTGCCTATAAATCTTGTTATGTAAGTGAGTTGGTTCGTCTATAAATCATGTTATGTAAGTGAATTATTTCCCCTTCTGCAAGCAACGAACACCCAAGCCCGCTCGTTCGGCTCGAGTTAGAAAGTTCAACAATTGAGACCACCGAGCCACCGTGTGCACAGTGCATAGCTTCAAATATTTAGGACTCATTGTATCAGACAATGAGCCCCGACAGGAAGTCCTCTCCAGGATCGCACAAAGACAACACCATCAGTCTACATTCCGAGGTAAGGCTGCTGAGCTCCCTTGTCATCTCCATCTTCCTATATCGTATACTCTTGCGAAACATGGACTCTCAAAGCAGATCTACAACGAAGAATACAACGCATGGAAATGGGATCCTACAGAAGACTTCTGGGCATTTCCTATACCCAGCACATCATCAACAACGAAGTCCGACCGACTATCACACAAGCAACATTGGACAACACAGTGTGAAGAAACGGAAACTCCGATGATATATCCACCTCAGCAGAACATCAGGTGTTGCAAGAACCATCCTGCAAGGCACGGTGCACGGAGGCAGAAGAAGACGGAGACAGAAAAAGAGGTGGGAGGACAACATTAGAGAATGGACTGGCTTGACACTGAACGAAGCCATGAGGATTGCTGAGGACAGAGAAAGATTGAGTACGCTGGTTAAACGATTATCTGTGGTGCCCCAACGACCTTTGAGTTACGGGATAGGATAGAGCCACCGTGGCGCTATCACATCGAAACCAAAAAAATCCACGAAATCAAATCTTACATTTTTCGATCCCGCAAACGTTTTAATTTAATATGTACTCATTAACAGACATTATAAAACAAATACCTTTGAGTCACATAAAAAAGTTGCATTCGTGTTTCGCAAACGTTTTATTCATATGCTCAATAACAGACATAAAAAGTAAGTTTTAGTCAATTAAAGAAAACAACTTTTAATTTGCATTTCATGCTGTGCGAAGCCCCATCGGTGGGGAAATATCAAAATTAATATATTAATTTTATTGTACTGCGTTTGATACAGTGACAGTGACACATATCTGGGCTATATTTATATGAAATTGTTAATGAAACAGCAGGTATGTGCACTTGATGTGAACTAAAATAGGTTTCAAAACGTCAAAAACAGAATTTGAAGACAGATGGGGATGCACGTTTTGTTGTGTCGTCGTCGTTGTTGTTGTGTCTTTCTACGCATAAGAAGACGAGCGAGATTAACGATGATTAAGATCAATGTATTGACTATTTCGTTGTTGTTGCTGATGTTGTTGTTGCTGCTGCTGTTTTGGATGGACTGAATAATTGAATGAATGGATGATTCATTGATTTGAATGTGTTTATGTGTTTATATATAAATTATTTTATTTTATTTATTTAATCGTTCTTATATAGCGCTTTTCCAGCTCAAGAGCTGCTCAAGGCGCTGGCCGATACAGGATCTAACTCTAGCCGCCCGAGGCGCCAACTTGCAGCCTTTGGGCGCATCGTAATAACGCTCCGACAACTGAGCACAATCCTGGGCAGCCAGGGATGGGGGAGAAGGACCTAGGTGCATGATGGGTGTGTGTTCTTGTCACCGGCACTCACCCGTCTAGGACATGAGCGTCAGGATCTTTAAAGTCCGTTATGATGGAATGTATGCGACACAGACTAGACCTCGGTTTATACTCTCACCGTTTCAGAGATTTACTTGTGTGTGGATTTCAAATCATTTTTTCTCTGATACGGTGTTGATGACGGATTGGATTGCCGATGAGTATAGTACTGTATACGCTAGTTAATCAACAACTTTCTCTTCATCTTCCTATGGAGATAAAGGTTGATTGATGGGTTTACTGCTTGATTGTGTGTTTGATTAATTGATTGAGTGATTGACTGGTTTGTTTAAACGTCTGTCTGCTGAGAGTTAGAAAGAGAAGAATTATTGGAGAAGAAGAAGGATTGGAGGAAGATGAGGAGGAGGAGAAGAAGAAGAAGAAGAAGAAGAAGAAGAAGAAGAAGAAGAAGAAGAAGAAGAAGAACAAGAACAAGAACAAGAACAAGAACAAGAACAAGAACAAGAAGAACAAGAAGAAGAACAACTGCTACTAGTACTACTACTACTACCATTACTTTTATTGCTACTGTCACGTCACCCTAGTGGGTGCCGTGAACGATCAGCTCAATAGCGAGTGAAAGAGATCAAACTCAAAACAAAAGAAACTAACACAAATTGCCAGAAGAACAATCACACTCTTTTATTCAACAACAAACACACACACACACACACACACACACACACACACACACAGGACAATGGGATATCTAAACCACCCTCAACCCCTATCCGGACCCACAACCCAACTGTTAATGAACGATTACCTCCCTTGTCTAATCTGACCCCAGAAACTGTACACAACAAACTGTCCCACAACAATATGTAACAAATGTAATATATATATATATATATATATATATATATATATATATATATATATATATATATATATATATATATATATATATATATATATATATATATATATATATATATATATATATATATATATATCAGTAAACAATTGGCAACAGTGAATAAATCAGCAAGAAGTAAGTTTAATTATAAGCTAAGACACTAGCCAGCAAGATTTGAAGAATAGATTATATTAAATTGGCTGGCCTAATAAATCACTGTTCGCTGTTTGTAGCACTCTTGCCTTTAGCTAATCTCAAACGTGGATGAAGAAGCTACACACAGATAATAAAGTATATTGCACAGATTCCAGTCGACGTAAGTGTGTTTATGTAAGTGAATGCAAGTATGATTGAGGAGAACTAGGGTGTGGTATGCAAACGCCCAGGCAGTTATCTCCCTGTCTGTCTTTAGCCAGTTTCAAAAGAAGATGAAGAAGCTACACACAGATAATAAGGTATATTGCACAGATTCCAGTCGACGTAAGTGTGTTTATGTGAGTGAGTGCAAGTATGATTGAGGAGAACCAGGGTGTGATATGCAAAAACCCAGGCGGTTATCTCCCTGTCGTCCGGAGCACAAGAAGTGTACAGGCGGTGACGAATCCCACAGTCCCTCAGACAGCACTCTCGACCAGCATGGAGGAGTAAGAAGCAGTAGCCCCACAGACACTTCAAGTGGAAGTAATAGAAGTAAGTATGGTAGGTATGGTAGTATGGTAGTAGGCCCAATCTGGTCAACAAATAAATTGTCTTACTAATCTAACTTTATACACAATGTAAACACTGCATAAACAAATACTCCTTCCCCCGTCCGCCATCTTGACCTGTTTATATGTGAATGTAAACAATTCAATGCGATTCTCAATTCTAATAATTGATATTTCTTTCCATAAACATGATTGTTTACCCAAATATACATCACGAATATAACCACACTTCCAGACAAACAATCCTGATTCAACTTCATTCTCACCTTCATCACCCCTCTCCATGTTATAGCACATTATCTCCTTTCATTCGCATGTATCCCTCTCTTGCAGACTATAATACAACGTCACCCTTCCCTCACATTTTCTTTCATTTTAACATATATACTTCATCATTACCCCTTTGACCCCATTTTGGCAAAAAAAAAAAAAACATCAACAACATTATTCATTCTACATATTAACCAAGAAAATCATATAGAATCATATAAAAAGTACCATTTAGCAAAATAGATCCCTTTCCCCCTCATTCAACATCATTCATTCACGTACGCAAGCTCGGAGTGCATAGCCACTAAAGAATTGAATTACTGGGTTCACACTCACCTTTAAGTTCTCGGCCTGTGAAACATGGAAACACCACCACCAACACCTCAACACAATATGACACAATACACTACAAAAGGTTATCCGTGAGAGTAGAAAGTTCGTTTCTGCGCTATGCTTTGCTTTATACCCGGAACATCTCAGTACCAACGAGGTCACTGAGCCTTGGGAGGTTCCTAATCAAAGGCACACACCCTTAAGAAAATACCCTACACTTATCACTTCCTCAAAAAAGTGGCAGTCATAATCTTTCCGCTACAGTCTTTTGGTCATTCTTGTCGTGACGAGGGCACAAGACCTTGGGTGGTTCGAATCAAACGATACACTACCCTTACGAACTGACTCTACTTTATCCTGAGATAGCACAGTCTCAAAGTCAGTTTTCGTCCAAAAAACGTCCGCTTACAATAGCTTCCAACTTGACTCTGCCAGGCTAAATCTTACCCAGTTCACAGTACAATGCCTCGAGTTTCGTTCAGTCCCCAGTTCTACTATCTATGCATTATCTGCTACGCATTAACCACGTGAAACCCATACATACTTAGCTTACATACGCAATAAAGAATGCTGATACAAATTTTATAGATTGCAGCGCTAGAGATATGCAACTCTGCACGATATAGAACTCCGGCACAACTACTACTAGAGTGCATTGAAAACTCGTGTCGTCACAGCTACTACTACTACTATTACTACTACGATTACTACTACTACTACTACTACTACTACTACTACTACTACTACTACTACTACTACTAATAATAATAATAATAATAATAATAATAATAATAATAATAATACAACTACTATACTACTAATACAACAATAACAACTGCAACTGGAACACCAACAAGAACACGAAAAGGATGATGAGGAGCATGAAGGGAACAAGGATGAGGAGCAACAGAAGCAGGAGGAAGAGAAGACGAAGAAGAAGAAGAAGAAGAAGAAGAAGAAGAAGAAGAAGAAGAAGAAGAAGAAGAAGAAGAAGAAGAAGAAGAAGAACAACAACAACAACAACAACAACAACAACAACAACAACAACAACAACAACAACAATGCGTACTGAGAAGGATGTCATCTGCATGGATACATATGATGATTAGATAGCAGTAACTAGTAATTAGATAGTAGTAAATATTGTAGTGTACCTCTATCTCGGGACCGTCCTTGGCGGACATGGGAATGATGCCTTTATTGTAAAGTGACTGGCTGGTGGAGTGACTTCAGTGTTACGGTTAGGGTTGTATTAGCAGATCTTTTATACGTATCAGGGGTGAGTCCTCTTACAGCCAAGCTGTGGTCCTGATTCGGCTTTTTGCAATGTCCTTTAATGCAGACTCGGCCAAAGTTTTATGTTGATCTGCTATACTACTACTACTACTACTACTACTACTACTACTACTACTACTACTACTACTACTACTACTACTAATAATAATAATAATAATAATAATAATAATAATAATAATGATAATAATAATAATAATAAAAATAATAATAAAATGTTGTTATTATTATTATTATTATTATTATTTTACCGAAAATTCAACAATGACATCCGAAAAGGCATGCGCACAGCAAAGGAGAACTGGATATAAGATCAATGCCAGAAAATAGAGAACAGTCTGAACAAGAACAACAGCAAGAAGGCCTACCAGACTGTGAAGCGGCTGACAAGTGTCAAACAGCCCAAAGTCTCCACGATCCAAAGCAAGTCTGGCATATGCCTTACAGAAGAACAAGAAGTCTTGGACAGATAGACAGAGTACTGCTCTGACCTTTACAACCATACACCAAATGGAGACCCATCAGTTCTAGCATGTCCCGAGAATAGAGAAGAAGAAGAAATCCTCCCAATTCTCCGGGAAGAAGTTGAGGCAGCAGTGCAATCGCTAAAGAAATGGAAGTCAGCGGGAGTGGACAACATACCCGCGGAACTGCTACAAGCAGGAGGAGAAGCGATGATTGATGCCCTCACCATTATCTGTAACAAGATCTTGCAGAGTGGGGAGTGGCCTATACCATGGACCCAGTCGCTTGTCATCACTCTTCCCAAAAAAGGTAACCTTCAGGAGTGTGAAAATTACCGCACCATCAGCCTCATCAGCCATCCCAGCAAGGTCCTCCTGAAAATAATACTCAACAGGTTGAAACCCCAAGCTGAACAAATCATAGCTGAAGAACAAGCAGGATTCATGGCAGGGCGAAATACCACTGAACAGATTTTCAACCTCAGAATAATCTGTGAGAAATACCTACAGCACCAACAACATCTATATCATGTGTTCATAGACTTCAAGAAGGCGTTTGACCGAGTCTGGCATGCAGCTGTATGGGCAACAATGCAGTGTACATCAGCCCTAAAATTATTGAAGTCATCAAAAGCCTGCATGACAAGGCTACCAGTGCAGAATAATAATGTCACTTCTCATAACAACAGCAACATCCAGTTTAAAGTGACGAAACCTCACCGTGACAGCTCCCCTTATGGCTTCCCCAACGACCTGACAGGCTGAGGTATTAGACAGATAACATTCAACATAAGATCATATTAACCTGGATTAGTTTTAAACTAGCAATAACATTAGTCCCACAAAAGAGCCTTTGTGGGTTGGTCTAGGAGGACATTATTTTAAATACAAGTATTCGCGCAACAAGCGAAGTTTTGCAAAAGACAAACTCAGCCGCTCAAGTTAACCTGTCACAGACCTTTAGTTCCTTTTCTGCTCGTATCCCTCACCCCATCCACTTCATCCATCCCCATGAAACCCTGCTCAATGCATAAACTTAAATTAACCCGAACAATGGTTTGAACCATAGAAGAAAATGAGAGACAGGAAAACGTCATTTATTTACGGACAAAACCCCCCAGATTGTTTATGAATTGGCGAAATTTAAACTGTACAGTGGAAAGTCTCAAACTTATTTTTAAAAAAGTTTGTTGGGGGAAGGTGGGGGGAGAGTGAGGAGAGCAAGCGGGGTAGAGTTGGGTGGGTTAGGAGAATTAGAGAAGTGGGGTAGAAGGGGTACAAGAAGGAGACCTAAAAAAAAATAAAAAGAAGGAGAAAGAACAACGAAGAAATAGGGGCCCACCATTTATGTTAAAGTGAGCCTCTAGTCTGAAACAATAAATAAATGTCTCCTTCATTCTAAGATGGTGGCAAAGGCTATTTGCTTTTACATCCATACATGTTTTGTGTCTAACACGTGCGCGCAAAATTGGAATCTAAACGTCGTGTCCGAGCGTTGAAAAGGACGTCTGCTACAACAACAGTAAATAGGCATTATCCCTAAATAAACCGAAAGTAGAGTTGCTTCCCCTGAAAAGCGGTACAAAATACATGTTGACAGTACGCCTAAATAAACCGAAAGTAGGTCAATGAGAGTTGCTTCCCCTGAAAAGCGGTACTAAATACATGTTGACAGCTATTTAGGAAGTACTCCTATTAGCTTTTCTCTCCTTGTTGAATACATGCACAGGCAAACGCAGCGGAGCGTGACCAACAAAACTCAAAGGCGTTGCTGTGGATTAGACGAGGGATAGTAAAGAAAGGGAAACAAACTCTCTAGCCAAGGGAAACAATGCTGTGCTTGTAATCTGAAGTGACGCTCAATGACTGCACTAGACGCCCCTCTGCTTGCTAGCGAAACTCCGTGACGTTGTCAGAGACCTCAAGGATTTTTTAAAAAAGCTGCTTACATGCCCATCGGAGAGATTTCACCTCAATAATTGGGGATCAGTAACACCCTTCCAAGATCATACGACCTAGTGTAACAGTTTGAAATAAACAACATGACCCCAAACACACTTTAAATGAACAATGCTATGATCACAATGTTTGTGTATATGTGAGTGTGAGGTGTGCTGAATGTTTCTGTAAAACTGAAGGTTTGAGCATGACTGCGTGTAGGATGTGCTCCGACAGCAGACCGAAAGTCAGGTTTGCGCGCTATATAAATGAGATAATAATAATAATAATAATAATAATAATAATAATAATAATAATAATAATAATAATAATAATAATAATAATAATCCTATCCTATCCTGTCCCGTAACCCGGAGGTCGTAGGGGCACTATAGATGATCGTTTAACCAGCATACTCCATCTTTCTCTGTCCTCAGCAGCCCTGATGGCTTCGCTAAGTGTCAATGGACTGGTTTGATACTGAGCGAAGCCATCAGGGATGCTGATGACAGAGAAAGATGGAGTATGCTGGTTAAACGATCATCTGTGGTGCCCCTACGACGTCCGAGTTACGGGACAGGATAGGATAGGATAGGATATGATAGGATAGGATAGGATAATAATAATAATAATAATAATAATAATAATAATAATAATAATAATAATAATAATAATAATAATAATAATAATAATAATAATAATACAGGACAGAGAAAGATGGAGTACACTGGTTAAACGATCATCTGTGGTGCCCTTACGACCTTCGAGTTACGGGATAGGATAGGATAGGAATAATAATAATAATAATAATAATAATAATAATAATAATAATAATAATAATAATAATAATAATAATAATATCACGCGGTTTTTTTTCTTCAGTTGAACTCAAAACGCGGCGATCCGAAGAGATCTATATTACTGAAGTCGCAATAGAAATCAATTTTTATTTTTGAAATCTTAGACTGACCTTTATTGAACAGAGAGGACGAAAACCAGAGTATACCCGGAAAAAACTCTCGGTGTGCTGAAAAGTCTTGTACCTAAGTCACGTAAGCTTGTATCTAAGTACCTAAGTCACGTAAGCTTGTACCTAAGTCACGTAAGCTTGTACCTAAGTAACTAAGTCACGTAAGCTTGTACCTAAGTCACGTAAGCTCGTCCCACGCGGGGTTCCAACCCTCGACCTTCGGCATTATAGAAAACCAGCTCACCATCAACTGAACTCGCAGGCCACCCCTTGTGTGCTGTATTGGTACACACAGCACCTGCACTTATTTAACCCGCTGCTTAAAACTTATTAACCCACACACACCCTCATAATATCCTGCTAGCGCATGAGTTAATTTTAAAGCATCGCTGCGCATGACAGATAGGAATGGAATTAACATCTCAACCATTTTTGGAACGGCTCAGTTGTAGACCTAGTCACCGCCCTCAATAAGCAAAGACTCCCATTGAAGAAGAAGAGAAAAAAAAAACCTGGTGTAACCGGCTACTCTTACCACAATAATAATGTTAATTATTCCACTCTTTAACGTAAAGCCTCTACTGAGGACCTACATGCATCTAGGTGACCGCTAAATCATGTTCATGGTGGAGGTAGTTGGTTAGTCGCTGGTTTCTCGCAAAGGGCGAACTCATGCATGTGACTTTGGTACGAGACTATAATTCAGGTCACCGAGGTGTTTCTCCTAGTAATCCGGTGTAACAGGCCGGAATATACCCCTGGCTACTTTATACCCTGGGTATAATGTAGCCTAGGCGGGTTTAACCCCCTGGGTATAGATCAGCCTAGACCAGGTAATACCCCTCGCGCCCGGAATATACCCCCACCTAAAGAGATTTCACTCATGGGTTTGTTGTACATGACCGTTTGCGTGACCAACTCTCAGGTGACAGCCTTTTGTTTGCGTGTAAAAAACAAAAAAAACAGCCTTTATCTTGCGTGTAAAAAAACAACAACTAAAAAAACCTAACCCTATCTATCTATCTATCTATCTATCTATCTATCTATCTATCTATCTATCTATCTATCTATCTATCTATCTATCTATCTATCTATCTATCTATCTATCTATCTATCTATCTGAGTGCATCAGAACAAATACAACACATAAATTAAAGAGTAACGTGAAGGATAAGGTCTTCCGTAGTAGGGGGGGGGGGGAGGTTATAATGGGCAGGAGAGGGTTAAACGAGCCTAGGCCAGATAATACCCAGGGGTATAGTCTGGGCTAGGCCAGTTTATACGGGGGCATAGTCTGGGCTAGGCCAGTTTATACCCTGGGTATACTTGAGGCGGGGTATAATCTGGCCTGCTACACCGGTTTTTCCTTTTTCTTTCAATTAGAGCGTTGGATGCGGTCAATGTAAAATTTCATCAACAAAACCAAAATAAATTCCATTTCCTTTTCTGTCCTCTAATAGCGATCTCCATGCCTTCACGCCACATTTTTGAGTGATCGACGTGTGCGTGTGAGGGTTTGTACAACAGGTGAGCGTGTATGTTGTTACAGACCGCCGCGCTTTGAGCTGGATTTTTAGATCAAGAGCTGCTGAAGACGCTGGCGGATACTCAAGCCTTCCGAGGCGCCCTCTAGGTTGCCCTTTGACGCGTCATCTGACGCCCAGATCTTGGGTGGCCGGGGATAGGGCAGAAGGGATCCTGGATCCTAGGTTGCCCTTTGACGCGTCATCTGACGCACAAATCTTGGGTGGCCGGGGATAGGGCATAAAGGATCCTGGATCAACTTTTGTAGCTTTCACTCGTCTAGGACATGAGCGTCAGAATCTTTAAAGTCCGTGCCACGGAATACGTACATGCACATATTAGATCTTGGTTTATACTCATTGGAAGCTGAGGTGTATCTAAACTCTAAATTCGATCTTCATGCACTTTCTTGAATACACAACCTAAATATACTAGCGCCCTCCAAAAAAAGATATTGCGCGTTTCTTTTCATCTGATTATAAAAGACAGAAAATCAGAATAAGACATTTCAGTTTTACAACTTTTTGGCAATGACGATGTAGTTGCAACAACGATATACATTAGAAGGTATGCATTGCGAGCCTTGCAACGCGTTTTAAATGGAGGTGATCACGACGAATAACGATGAAACGCCGTGGGAGAGGCTGAAATGGAAATAGAACCTTCATCCATTTTTGCAGACAGCTTGTCCGTGTCAACGTTGATAAAGTGGCTGTTCATCGTTGATCCTCGACGTTCATGGCGATGATATGTGTAGTTCATCGTGAGTGTTTTTTTTGTTTTGTTTGTTTTTTTGTGTTCAATTATTAGAAGAGAAGTGAGTGTAAAGGCAACGGAATTGAATGTCGTTCTGCTATACACAGAATATTTGCCACACACAGTACTTGACGACTACAGGGAACTATATACTCAGGCACACCAGTTTTGCTGTTCTGATTCATGTTGTTGCAGATTTTTGAAAGCAACTGTTGAAGCGTGTCTGTTGTTAATTTCTGTATGTCCACACTTATCCGGAAATACTTTGAAATAGTCGAGGCGTTTGTGTGTTTGGGGGGTTAAATCGAGCCAACTGTTCGTCGGTCGGTCAGTCTGTCGGTTCGTTGGACGCCATATCTAAGGAACCACTGAACGGATTTTGACCAAAACTTCCTAGGAACATTTCCTAGATTAGGGGCCTGCCTCCCTTGCCGTCATAATAGCTCTCTCGCAAAGGTCAAGGTCACTGGAGTGATGTTGCTGGTAAAAACGTTTCGCTCAATAAATAAAATAAACAAATTTAAAACCTCGGCTGAAGTGATACGGTTGAGCTTTGGAGAAGAAAAAAAAAGTACTTTCAAATCAAGGGCTATCTTTCAGTAGCAGACTGGTTGTCGGTCATTTGCTCCCGATCTCACTTTTTTTGTTGTTCAAAAGATACTTTATCTACTGCTACTGCTACTAGCCTGTTAGATCATTCGTATTTCTAATTTCTCAAAGGCCAAGGTCGTTGAATTTCACCATTTTCTAAACACGTTTTGCGCAGAATCTAAATGTAAAAAAAAGTGTTGAACCGATCTGAATAAATTTTTGCTTGCAGATATATATCCACACCAGCTCAATTCATATGTCAGCAGCACTTTTTAGTGCTTCCACATTTTGCTCTCTGCGGGCTATTTATAGCTTGCCTGCACCCTCCCTTCCAGTTAAAGGAAGCATCGGCGAAGCTATTTATAGCTAGCCTGGCTGACCTAACCTCAAACTCTAAAAAGCTTTGGTTGAGTCGGTGTGGATAGTTCAGATAGTATCGTATCATTTTATGTTTGGCTCTGTTGGCCAGGCTGAACGCCGCCAAGAGAATGACCACTTTGGAAAATGCTGATTTTCGGCTATTTGTGCGAAAGTGTCTGGAAATACATTTGAATGGCTTGCCGATTTTTTAAATAAAAATCTCTACGCGATTCATAAATGATAATAATGCCCCGCTAAGCACGCTAATTGGTTTGGCAAACTAGCTGACATGAAAAAAGTGAAGGGATGGTACTGTACATTGGAAAACCATGTGAAAAGAAATCGAGAAGACTTCTCCCACCATCCTCTCTCCCTCCCCCTCTCCCCCCACGCCTCCCCTAATCCCAATCTGCTCATGCGCACACACACCCTCCCCCACCTTCCCTCCCTTCCACCCCATAACTCCTCCCCTCCCCCAGATGTTGATCACAAACTTAAAGGTCTTTATCTTCTCTCCCCACCCCACCTCTCTCTCTCTCTCTCTCTCTCTTTCTCTCTCTCTCTCTCTCTCTCTCTAACCCCGCCCCATCTTCTCCTCCACCCAACCCCCTACGTTCCACCTTTCCACTCCTATCCCACACATAACCCTCCCTCTATCAGCAGAAAAATATACTTCGCAATTAGCCACACCAAATTTGGAATAAAAGATAAATCAGTTTAACTATAATAATTAATTACGCACTACTGGTTGGGTTTTGGATATGGGATAACGTGGTATCCAATTTAAGTTTTTAAAGGTGGACTCCTTTTTAACAAAACAAAAGATTTGAGAGCTCAGTGTGCATGTGCTGTAACTTGTTATTATTTTGTTTTAAGGGCTTTTTTTTAAAATGTAAAAGTATATTACAATTTGGAAAGCGATCTAAGCTTCTCACCAGGGAACGCTACTTGAGAACGTACATAAATTCCTTTGATGGTAAGAAAGATATCTTATTAAAAAAATCAGAGGACTGTTAGCCTTTCAAATTTACAATAATGAGAAATAAAATGTGTACATAAGTCAAGAAATGCTCATGTTGACAAAGACAGGACAGAACGATACAATGCAAATGTTGGGACTACGCTCTTTACGAGGCAGACCAAACACAAGAGGCAACAACACATACATCCCAACACAACTCCAAGAACTGTTGTGTGTTGTCCGCCTGACGAAGAGCTTAACCCCAATATTTGCATTGTAAGGTTTGGTCTTGTCTTTGTCAACATTAGCATTCCTAGACTGTCATGTGCACATTTGTTTCTCATTATAATATAAAAGATTTCCTGATTTGAACTGAACTGAGTTATCTGAAATCTTATTATTTTAATTTAAGTGGCTTTAAAAAAAAACGACAACAACAAACAACATCAACAAACTGGATTATAATTTGGAAACGATCTAAACTTCTATATAAATCATCTTATTATTTTTTCCTAAAGCCTAGAATTCTATATAAGCCAATTTGTAATGGAGACACACAAGAAAGTTAAGTTCACACTTCGTAGCTGGGACTCGCCGAGGCATGAAGTTCGTCTCTTAGTACAGAGACGAGTGGACGCTTAGGCGAGTCTCAAGTAACGAGAGTTATGTTTGGGCAGATTAGACTAAAGACTTGGGTCCCGAATAACTTCTAAAGGATGATGGAGTGTGGCCATGTGCGTGGGTGGAATAGGAAGTGTGGGGCGGAAGAGCTTAGACAGGGTTAGGGTTAGAGTCAGGGCAGTGTTGTGAGAGAAGGTGGGTAAGTTCCAGTCATCGTTAGTGCTTAAAAGTTACGCCTTCTGTTGCATCAATACAGGCCAACTATAGAACCACGGGTTTTTCTAAGGTAAGGTAGGTAGATTAAAGTCCCGCGTCACATAAGCGAATAGGGGACTGGGAAGGGGGCGGGTTTCTAATTATAGAGCGCTCTGCTTTATATGTGTAGCCGAGCGGAGTAATTGACTCCCGTCTCTCGGCCACGACCTTGAGAACACGGCCAGACCCGAACTGTTGTTTTCATTTATCCCTGAGGGGCATATAGTTATTTGCCCTGCAAAGCGGCGAAGCGTATTGGTAGTAAACCGGTTTGCCGGCTACTAGTGCCACGACACTACGTACAAGTCACTGCCACTGGCTTGCATAAAATGCTTGCCGACGATGTAGTCCGACTCAAAAAGCAGAAGACGAATGGTCAGGCGGGGAGAACATATGTCGTGTCGCCTTGTCGCGCATAAGCCAATGGCCACACCAAAGAATTCTGCACAGCAGGGGCCACCCGAGGCTAGTCTAACCAACAAATAGAAGGTAGACAATCTTTCTCCCAAGCGTTCACCAGTCGTCTCCCAATCCGCCACAGAACCGTCGTACATGATTGCCAAACTATTCATCCCACCCTCCTCCCTCCTTCCACACACACACACACACACACACATACACACACACACACACACACCCATACACACACATACACACACACAAACACACACCCACTTACCTCCACCCCTGATCTCAACTTCCCACACATACACGCCACAAACAAACGCTCCTTCTGTCTTTTCTTATTCCAACGTACCACCTTCTCCCCTTCCCCCATACACGCACCCACCTACCTACCAACTCTCTCACACCTACCCATTCAACCGCCACAAACGATATATACACATTGATTCACGCACCTAAGTAACCACACACACACACACACACACACACACACACTCACACACACACACATAAACTCTCACTCAAACTATAATACACCCAGCATGAACTATAGGACCTCTTTCCCCCCCCCCCCCCACACTCTCCCCCATCCATCCAACCATTCTCCCCTCTGGCTTTCAACGTACCGACCGATCGACCCAGCGACCCACTGACGGACGGACGCATTGACAAGCAGACAGACCGTCATGCGGCGCGTTCTGAGTTATCGCTCCAAGTCGGGAAATACTAAAATGAAGGATTAAAAATGAGGGGCGAATAAAATCCAAAATAATCCCAAAGCACAATTTACCACCCGAAACCACTCACACCCAGTGTTCTAGCGGTACGAGCCTATCACATAGGCGTAGCTTGGGTGTGTCTGTCTATCCTATAGCTCTGTTCATAAACGCATAATGTGACACACTATTAACCAGGTCAATAGAGGAAGCCAAGCTTACCCAAATACAGGGCGGCATTTGAATACGGCTATTAATGCTCCATGTCTTATCTTTATAATACTTCTGTCCTTCACTGCAATGTTGTTGCGTTTAAATACAAACACTTTTTGTGTGTTTATGTCGCGTCAGAGGTTGAGTTCAAAAATTGCGCTAGCTGACGTACGGTGTTTGATGTTTATTATAGCACCGTTATGATTACAGTTTTCGTGGATGTAATAAAATTATTTATTTAAAAAAAAGGTGTGTATGCGTGAGAGAGAGAGAGAGAGAGAGAGAGAGAGAGAGAGAGAGAGAGAGAGAGAGAGAGAGAGAGAGAGAGCGTCACTTGGAATATTATTCTCGTGATGAAGAGAGTAAAAAATATTATAAAAGAGAGAGAGAAAGAGACAGAGACAGACAGAGAGTCAGAAAGCAGACAGACAGACACAGACAGACGCAGCGAGAGAGTGAATGAGTGGGACCGTGTCGTTTTGTTTTCCTACACTAGCGAAAAGCAAATATTGTCCAATTTAAAAACAGATTCTCTGAGAGGGAAGGATGCCTGTATATGTTCCACAAGTCTATATTGTCTCGGGTCTTTGTTAGGGGGAACGAACATAGTCCTGGCACAAAATAGTCCTAAGAAAATATAGACATAGTTCAGGGCGGGAACAGAGACCTGAGGTCACACAGGGCTGAGCCCCTCTGATAGTTCACAGACGTGCAACCCTTTTCATGTCTGCGCATGGAGAAAAGGAAAGCGATGTTTTAGCCATCGATCCTGACATACCTGCATAATGTCAATATTGGCTCGCCTTGAAACGAACTATCTTTAATTTAAAGTTTACAGAGACGCTCAAGACATAGAAAAGTATATTGCTAGAGAAAAGTTGGGGGCGATATAGAAATTAGCCTGTCGACTGTGGTCCGATACTTGTTCAATACTATAAGTGGCTAAATGAAAATGAAATTGTTCGTACACTATTACGTTTCTTTGCTTGTTGAATGAACGAACACAACTCAACAACGTGAAAGGGAAAAACACGTGGAACTTAACAATTTCAGTGTTTAAAGATAATAGAAATGTGTCACAGCGGTTGCCTGCAGAAAAGTGAGGCAAAGTCTATACAATTAAGTCGCTGGTGAAAAATTGGTCACCCAGAGGTCGAAAGCTCGAAAACTCCTATCTTTGAGCGATAGTAGTCTCAAAATATAAGGTTGTTAGACATAAGCTTAAACTTAGTAAATGTATTATATATTTTATAGTAAACTACTTAAGCGTGATCACATCTAACATGGAAGAAAGGGTATTATAACCGCCATGGATTTTATGGTTCGCGACAAAAATTTTTTACAGGGGAAAGGATGGGGTGTGTTAAGTTTGAAACTGTCGCTTGTGACTTTGTTTCACAAGGGGACTATATTTAATGCTGGACATGCATGCTTTGAAAAACAAAACTAAAGGCAATCTGTTTTTGACACTGCTCATGTCCTGTTCTTTTCAGATCCGACACACTATTAACATCGCTTCTTTATTTCAATTTTTTTTTGGTTCTCTCTTTCTAATGTCTACGGCCTCTTTGACGGAAGGTCTTCACTCACAGGAATCCGACGCTCGAGTACTGAGTATTAGAACTAGAAGGCAGTCATTTGTCAGCCGCTGTTGCAAATTAATGAATTAATTAATTTATTAATGAGTGTATTTATTTATTTTATTGTTCTAATATTACGTTTTCCCAGCTCAGTACATGCTCGAGGCGCTTTCCAATTTAGGATTTTATTTTTATTTTGTTTGGGGGAGAGGGATGGAGAGAGGGGGGGGGGGATACCGGCGATATGGATTTGATCAAAAACTGAGTTGAGGACGACGACGACGACGATGATGATGATGATGATGATGATGATGATGATGATGAGGAGGAGGAGGAGGAGGAGGAGGAGGAGGAGGAGGAGGAGGAGGAGGAGGAAGAAGAGAATGACGAATGTCCTGTTAACGCATCGACACTTTTACAGTTGAACTATATGGAAAGCTCCTTCGGTTTCTCAAGATCAGAATGGAGGAGAATAATGCTTATGATGATAATGATGGTAATGATGATGATGATGAGGAGGAGGAGGATAGCGATGATGTGAAGGAGTAAGAGGATGAGGAGGGGAGGGATGATAGTGGTATGATTATTATATTATGATGACGATGTCGGCCAGTGTTGGCGTAGGATTTTATAGACAATAATTATGATGGAATGTAGTGGGGGTGGGGGGTGGGGGGATACAGTTATATTTGGCATAATGATGACTAAACATCACAAACCTTTTTCCTCGTCACCTTTTCTTCTTAAACCGAATACCACTTTTATGAGATCTCGCATCCTCCTCCTCATCATCCCCCTCCTCCTCCTCCTCCTCCTCCTCCTCATCATCATCATCATCATCATCTTCATCATCATCATTATCATCATCTTCATCATTATCTTCATCATCATCATCATCAGTATCATTATCTTCATCATCATCATCATCATCATCATCAACATCATCATCATCATCATCATGTCACCAGTTTTTCATCCGCCTGATTTCTGACCTTTTCCTTTCTTCTTCTCGTTCTTCTTTTCTCTTGTCCTCTTCTTTTACTACGTACCGGACCCTCTCTCTCTCTCTCTCTCTCTCTCTCTCTCTCTCTCTCTCTCTCTCCATCTATTTCTTTCTCTTTCTCCCCCTCTCTCTCTCTTTCTTTCTCTCTTTTGCTTTATCTCTTCCATCCCTACTTCTCTCTCTCTCTCTCTCTCTCTCTCTCTCTCTCTCTCTCTCTCTCTCTCACTTTCTCTCTCTATCTCCACTACTCTCCTCTAAAGCCATTAGGATCCTGTGGGCGGTAAAGGTTTGTATTTTCAAAGGGTTGAAAAACTGTTACCGCCGGTAAGAAAATCGAGGAAAGCGGCCTACGACCATGTCGATCTGTCCCGCATAGCCCAGTGAGACAGGAATCTAACCGCGCGATATTACGACTGCCACTCTTTGGAATGCAAACAGAGGCTGCACGACTCCCGGTTGGTTTATTGAAGTTCAGCGACATGTTTGCACAACGCGTGGACAGCGAGCGGGCGTGGTGTGGTCACTAGGCAAGATTAATTGTAGATTAATGCTCTTGAAACTGTCCGTACTGTGCCACAATTTCTTCTCTGGAACCTGCCCTTCATATCTGTCAGATCTGCTGTGTCTTTGTCCCTTCTCGCACTCTTCGCTCTTCTTCTGACTCTCGCACACTCTGCATGCGAAAAAACTAACACCAAAATGTACGGAGAACGGGCATTCACCTATTGTGCACCCAGACAATGGAACACTCTTCCAGCCAACACCAGACACAAGCAGTCCACGCCCTCATTCAAGCAAGCTCTAAAATCTCACCTCTTCAAACCCTACTATCCTGTCTAAATCCTTCATTCTATAGACCCTAGCCCAAACACATATTTGTTCTGCTTTTGGCTATGCTTGTGGATTTTGTTGTGGTTGTGATGACTTGTTTGCAAAAGGTTAACTTTATGTATTGTATGATTTTGCACGTGGGTTTTTCTCATTGTATAATTTCTAATGCAATATTTTAAGTTGTTTCATGTTTGTTTCTTTCTTTTCATGTAAAGCGCTGTGCGCTTGTCTATAAACAGACAATAGCGCTATATAAATGTCCATTATTATTATTATTATTATTATTATTATTATTATTATTATTATTATTATTGTGAACTAACTAATACACAGTACCATATTTGATTGAAGGCCTTTCCATATTTATTTAATCGTTCTTATATAGCGCTTTTTCAGTCCATATGTCCGACATTGGAGAGGAAATGTAGGCCAAATACTAGGCTCACTATATAGTATATGTCATCACGATGCGTTTAGTTCTCATATGGCCTTGGTTGTGCACGTAGGAGTTGTACTAAAATGAAGCATCAGAATTCTCTAGACTGAATACGACACTTTTTTGTAATGTGGTCGTGGTCAGATGCGTCATTTATACTTCATAGTTAACAATGTAAAGTTAGGATTTTAGTGTTTTCTCAGTCTTATTTTGTTGTTAATGGGTCCCGGACAATTCTGTCTGTCTTTATATTGCTAATGTGACTTTAGTGATATGTTTTTGTTACGTTTGAGACTGTTACACTCGTTGATGTTGGTGTTTTTCTATCAGTATTTGATTCAGCCCCGATGCTTGAAATCCTGATAGGTGTAACTCTGATCCACGCAGCCTGCTCACTCAGCAACAAGACACGGAGTCGTCGTATGAAGTTGTCCACTTTTATTCAGCACGCATCAACATCTGCATACAATCGCTCAATCGCTTTTCCACTCTCAACTTTTTACTTTCCAACTCACTATCAACAACACACACCCTTTTTGAAACAGTGCGGCACTTATATAGTCTCTTCATACTCCAGAACAAATTAGAACACGGCAGAATGACGCACTACAACCAATCAAATGAAACTTCGTCATCACTGACTTACGCCATACAACATTCTTTCTGTCCAAGAATGTTCTCAAATATCGCGAAACTTCGATCGATAGTAAACAAGCAGATCTAGAGAATTCTCCAATAATATCGACCAACAAAAATTTACCAACGTTATACAAAGCTTCTTCTAACAACAACGCAAACTCAAATCAAAGGTAAATACACTCTATTATTTAATACTTTGCAAAACGAAACGATTAGATCTATCGTGCGTGTTTCAGACATACTATCTTTCGCAATTCAACGTAACAGAGACGCGCACGATAGATCCGATCGTTTTGTTTTGCAAAGCATGCGATAACCGAATGTATTTACCTTTGATTTGATTTTGCGTTGTTGTTAGAAGAAGCTTGGTATAATGTTGATAATTTTGTTGGTCGATATTATTGGAGAATTTTCTAGAATTACTTGTTTACTATCGATCGAAGCATGTAGATAAATCTAGTGGTAGCTAAGGGATTCTTCTAACCTTAATACAATTATATGACGTAAGACAGTGCATAGTTCCGGTGACGAGTTTTAGTTTGATTGGTTGTTATTGCGTCATGCTGGAATGTTTGGACTTTCTCTAGATTATAGAGAGACTATATAGGTGATGCACTGTGTCTACGAAAAGAGTGAAAAAATGAAAAGTGAGTGAAAAAAGTGATTGAGCGATCGTGTATGCAGTTGTTTATGTTTGCTGAATAAAGTTGTAAAACTTCATCCGACGACTCCTGCCTTGTTGCTGAGTGAACAGGTTGCGTGGATAAACCAATCTGAGTTACACTTATCAAGATTCAAGCATCGGGGCTGAATCAACAATTGATAAAAACAACACACCGGGTAACAGTTTTGTTGATGTGCCCACAGCTTGGTGTGTCTTGTGTGCCGTGTGCATTTATCAATCAAATTATACTTCGTGTTGGAAACAAATTATTTAGCCACATACCTTAAACCAATCCCTAAAAAAATGGGCTGATCAAAGACTCGTTCAGCTGTGAACACACTAATTGATTCTAAAAATAAAGAATACAAACATGCTGTACCGTATAACAACACTGATGTAGCACATCGTCTCTTCTCTTTTTCCCTGTAATGTCCATCTGTCATACTCGACAATCACTGACACGTATGTAAGGGCGTATTGTGTAATACTGCGCTGTGGATTTCTTCACTGGATGCAGACAAGAAACGAATAAGAAAGTAGACAGAACACCTAACTATAATACAAAACAGCCACCGCAGCGCCCTCCTGACTCTAAGTATGTGTGGGATAGGTTGAAAACAGATATGGTTATGGATACATCCAGACTTGCACGCATCGAACGGACACCGTTCTATCTCCAACGAGGAAAGCTTTGCGTGACAGATTGTAAAATAAACTGTGCAATGTTATTCCCTCGACCACCACAGAAATCTTTGCTTTTTTGAAGGTCAGTTTGAGACCACTTAATCGAACAAGATCAATGGCGAAAAACTTCTGTGTTGTTTGCGGCGTTTGATTAAACAGACGTATGTGCAATATTAATTGATTTCTCAACTTTAGGTAAAACTAAATGCATTTCCTTTAAAGTCTTTCGGTGTGGGCCATTTCACAGAGAGCGCGGTAAAGTTTCCTAACCCCGGAGCCGCTGTTGCGATACAGCGTATTTTGCAATATTGCCATGCCAAAAGACATGAAAAGCAACAAGGCCTGTGTTTATGCTGGGGAATTTTACAGTGATTATTTCTTTTGCTGCAGACAGCGGGCGGTGCATTAACCAAAAAGGATGGAGCTTGGGAAAGAATGAGTGGATTCCTGATAGCAGAGGGGGTACAAACTCCTGCTACCTCTAAGCTATAGGGAATCCTCTAATTCTTTCCCAGGGTCCATTCTTCTTGGTGAAAGCACACGGTTTTAGAGTCAGTTTTGACGTTTCAATTCCATTTTGCATTGAATCTGGTTGTTGTGTCCGACGACACATGCGGCATCGAAAAGATTAACAAATCACCCCTTTTTAATGTCTTTTTCACCGAAATGATAAGACATTTAACAGACCCATCGCTGGGGGAGGATGCGTCAGTGTACTCACATTCCTGAAGGCCAGAATTATGAAAAGCGGTTCCTTTTTATCTCTCTAACCTTCCCTTCGATTACGTCAATTCGAGTTGAAAGTTCCTACTAGGTCCATTAGTTGTATTTAAATTATTTCTCAAATAACACAGAAACCTTCCCCTAAGAAGGTAGCATCGTCTTCGTCGTCATCTTAATCATCTTCGATTATATACCCAGCAGCAGCAACAGCATCACAACCACAATAACCATCAGCAAGAGGTAACCACAATTGATCTACCCTGTCTCCACTTATTTGCATACTAACCACACATACACACAAAGATCCAGACCACAAAACACAGCGCAACTCAACCCATTCCAACACCACACAACATCTCGCTTTCCAATCCCACACAGCATCACGCACTCCAACCCTCCACAACAGCACGCACTACAACACCACAAAACATCACGCTTTCCAACACCACGCAACATCACGCTGTCTAACCCCACACAAAAGCACGCACTTGACCCCTCCACAACAGCACGCACTCCAAACCTACACAACATCACGCACAGTAACACCACACAACATCACGCACAGTAACACCACACAACATCACGCACAGTAACACCACACAACATCACGCACAGTAACACCACACATCACGCACTGTAACACCACACAACATCACGCACTGTAACACCACACAACATTACGCACTCTAACACCACACAGCATCACGCACTGTAACACCACACAACACCACGTACCCCACCACCACAACGCATCAGGACCATCGTAAAATCAACAACAACAACAACATTTATCACAGTAAAATAATATTTAATCGTCCTCTTTAAAAGTTCTCACGACAACCAGTCACAAAGACTATGCAGATACACGATACTAGCTCATTGTTCAATAAATTAGTTGCACGATAGGATATATAAGGCCATGTGAAATGCATGTGATGACAAATAAAATATTGTTTCTTGGAATAACATGACAAATTTCCAAAGTTCCATTCTCAATATTTAAAATATTAAAAAAAAAAACATATTAAACAATTTACTGTATTAAAAAAATCACGAAAAAAACCCAAAAAAAACAAACATTTGTATGTGCACCGCATAACGCATATCTTGTTACGATGCAAAGTCTCCAAACAACACTTAATCGGTGGTTGTAATTAAAGTTGAAACATTTCCACGAAATTACAGATGGCGCAGATGTTGCTATTAAGAAATAAAGTCTTGGTACATCACGAAATAGATAAATGTTATTAAAAGTTGAAACATACCCACAAAAGCATTGGACAGTATCTGAGATGGTTCTTGAGAATGTCTTCAGACGGTTGAACTATCCTGACGTTAATTGTTGGATAACAAGTGATGACATTATGTCTCTGGATATTTTACCCCGGTCATCGTGATAATAAATAACTAAAACGATCAATACAGGAGTGTGTTCTTTAGAATAGAGGGAAAGGAATCACACTTATTTTTCCCCAATTAAATTTAAATCGAATTATATGTTGCATTCTGACAAATGATGACACAATACAATATAAATATAGAAAAAGACAGAGAAAACAAATACAGGAACACTGGCGTCGAGAGGTGGGATATGAGCAATAAAGCAATTTAAGTTGTTTTTTTTCTCTTTTTTTTCTCAACTTTCCAATCTGCACAACAAAACTTGTTATTGAAAAATAGTCTCAATGACATAGCAACCTCTGCACTAGGACAGTTCAAGGGAAGCAATACGTTGAAAATGCATAGTCTCAATAGCTAAAGGGAGGCAACAATGTTTATAGTTGGCATACTGAACTGAAGAAGGAAGAAAATAACGAACAAATAGTTTGAATTCACAGGTAAAGGGAGTCAAAAATTAATGATGTGAACAGAAAGACAAAGGAAAAGTTTCAAGATCAATACAATTTTAGAGTTCAAGGGAGGTACCAAAGATTATAGCGCAAACACAAAGTAAAGGGATGTAACACCTTTACCCCCCCCCCCCCCCCCCCCCAAAAAAAAAAAAAAGTACGAAAGTACAAAATAAAAAGAAAGTAGCAGTAACAGTAGACGAGGAAAATAAACTTTTATCGCTAAAATTCATGGTGATAGGAATGGAAATTTTGTAGCTACATGTAGCTTAGACTGCGTCTGCTGGGAGGGGCGGTGGGAGGAAGGGATGGAGGAGGGGGGTGGGGTGGAAATACACATAGTCAAAAGAACTAAAGGGAGCCAGTAGTTCTTACATTATAGACTCTAATCAGATAAAGGGCGATAACAAAACTAGTTTATCCACTGCCGGCGGGAAGATGAGTGGTACGAGCCTGTCCCTTGGTGCCGCAAGGAGGAAGCGTAGCATCCGGATAGTCGCAAGTCTGCAGAGCTTCGTTGAAGACCAGACCTCCAGCGCAATAGTTGTGTCCAAAGAAAGTGCCGCCCGAGCAAGTATAGTAGGTGTGGCAGTTCTGGTCAGTGTCCGCGTACTTGCCGTCCCCGAGGGCGCCGCAGTCCTTCATCGTGCCGCATGGAGACCCCACGGTATTGGCCCTGCACGAATAAACCAACGAGTGAAAAGAATAATCCGCGCAGTCGGCGAATCAGTTAGGAGCGCCAACAAATGATAGTGAATCAGTCGCTCAGTGCTTAAACCAATAAATAGATCCAGCGAACGAATGAACATAGGAGATTTATCGTATAGAACACCCACCATTGCCGAAATGACAGAGGGTGATAACCGTCCCATGGTAGACGAGGTATGGACCTAAATGATTTGTTTTAAACACCAAAGCAAACAGACTAATTAAATGAGCATGCAATGGGAAAATGTCCACTTTTATCTTGCCCACAACGTGCGGGAATCGAACCAGGGTCATGGGTGTGCCAGGCTAACGCTCTACCACAGAGCTACGGCGGTAAACATGGGGCAATGGGTGCTAGCGAGCGGCGACTGCTCAACAAGCCGTCAGCTTTTATTGTTACGTTTGAGCAGCGCACGATAGATCAAATCATTTTGTTTGCAAAGCATGCAATAATAGAGCATAATTATTTACCTTTGATTTGATTTTGCGTTGTTGCTAGAAGAAGCTTTGTATAAGGTTGATAATTTTAGTCGGTCGATATTGTTGAGAATTTTCTTAGAATTACTTGTTTACTATCGACCGAAGCATCTAGATAAATCCAGTAATAGCTAAGCGATTCTTCTATCCTAAATAAGGTTATGTGACGTAAAACAATGCAAAGTTAAGGTGTTGAGTTTTATTTTGATTGGGTGTTATTGCGTCATGCTGGAATGTTCGAACTTTTTCTCGATTGCAGAGAGACTACATAAGTAACGCGCTGTCTGCTTGTGAGTGATTAGTGATTGATAGAGATTTGTAATGATATTTGATGATGATCTTTGAAGTGATTTTCGGAAAGCGATCTTGTATGCAGTTGTTGATGTTTTGCTGAATAAAGTGGAAAACTTTATACGACGACTCCTACCTTGTTGCTGAGTGAACAAGCGGTGTGGATAAATGAATCTGAGTTACACTTATCAAGATTCAAGCATCGGGGCTGAATCAACCATTGATAAATAACCAACGTTTAACATTTTGGGGACCAATCCGGGATCTACGCCATAGCCAAGGGTTCAACTGCTACAACAAGCGAGTCTACGTTACGAGGGGCAGTCGTCGAGGGTAGCCGCCAACGAGTTGCGTCGGGAGGAACCAACATACTGGGACTACTACATCCCCGATATATTCGGATTGACTGCAAGGGCGTGTAGTCGCCGAAGAGTTGCTTCGTGAGCGAACAACAGACCAGGACTACGTGGCTGCCGCAGGACTACGTCGAAGGACAATCTCGGAGCTACATCGCCAGCATTTAAGAGAGCGACGAGCGCACGTCGCGTCTACTTCAGCACAGTAGCGTATACATCAACACCAGCGTGGTGCAGCGTCGCATTCGACGAGGACAGCGGGGCCTGCGTCAGTGAAGGCGACTAGTGACAAGCATCAGCGCTACTGCAGAAAGCTTGCTGTTCTAGAACAATCTAGAAAGATGCAGCATAGTCAAGAACTTTCCAGAAAAGTATCAAGATGGCTGATTTTTGGCAGAAAAGACTTAAACTGAATCTAAAAGGCAAACAGCTGACGGAGTACCTCAAGTCTCAGGAGAGAATACAAGAAAGAGTACTAGAAGGACATCAAGCAGCGGCAAGAAAGAGAAGAACAGCGTGGATGTGAGGAAAGAGAGTTCGAACTGAAGGTTCTTGAAGCTGAGCGTCAGTTCCAGCTAGAAATGGCGCGCGTCCAGCAACAGCAGAACGCCACCACGTGTGCGGCGGGAATGTCATTCTTCCGAGTGAGACCGAGCGCACAGCTACTCTTGCGGACGTGCAAGAGTGCATGGCCGATGACCAACTTCTCCTTGC
Organism: Oncomelania hupensis; assembly: GCA_036898135.1. Classification (NCBI taxonomy): domain Eukaryota; kingdom Metazoa; phylum Mollusca; class Gastropoda; order Littorinimorpha; family Pomatiopsidae; genus Oncomelania; species Oncomelania hupensis. Next base: position 39,440,637 of record CM072521.1, on the reverse strand, counting down.
CAACGGTAAATCCATCCCCATCGTCGGCAGCGCAGCTGTGGCCGTCCAGAACATGCCTGTTTCCAAGGGACGCGTCGGAAATCACGAAGTAACGATCCTAAGAGACATTCATGGCCGACAGCAAATGTGTGAGAGCCCCAGTTGCGAAGATTAAAGAATCAAGTTTTATATATATTAGACATAACCCAGTATGGCGACTTCCAACAAACAACAACAACATCTGTATACCCTTTTATTTTTAAGATTCAAGTTTATTTATCCCCGGCTCTTGCCTCCGACGGGCTTATTGCTACTGCTACTACCATCGCCATATAACTACAAATGCAGCAATGTACCTACCTACCTGGCACATGCGCCAGTTGCGGACTTGTACACCTTATCCATTGAAAGTGCCTATCAAATATCTTGGATACCAGCACTAACACTAACAACAACATAATGATAAAACTACAACAAGAAATTGTACTCACGCAGCGCAGGCGCCACTGGCAGAATTGTAGACTTCGTTAATAGGGCATTCCGTCATCGAAGCCACGCCACCTTTGCATGAGATGAACGATTTGCAGCCAGCCTCATACACTCCATCAGCCACGTTAGTGCAGTCGAAACATAGGGCTGTGGACACAATACAATACAATACAATACAATACAATACAATACAATACAATACAATACAACAGGATAAACAGGATTTTAATAATATTTTTCAGACATTTTTAACAATAATAAAAAAAAAATTTAAACTCTGTCACAAGTAAGCGGATTGTGTTGGACTGGACTTACCGGCAGCCTTCGACCACTTAAGATTTGGTTCGATTTTAAGATGTCCTTGGATACTCTAGCACGGCTTTAGTATGGTTCCGTTCCTGTCTGCTCATGTAATCCCACTCATTTTGTTACTTTTTGATACCACGAGTTTTTGATACCACGAGGTCCTCTTTTTTTTTTCATTGAAAAATGGTGTGCCTCAAGGGATAGTCCTTGATAGTATCCTATTCAGACTGAACACAAACATCTCAGTTTCAGTCATCAATATGTTTTGATCACTACTGATAATATATTGTTGAATTTGTTTCTAGTAAAATAATGACGTCTTCTGAGTATATACTTGCTTCCAAGGAAAATTCTAGTCCATTAAAAAACGATGAGATCAAATCAATATTGATTGGTATGTTCCCATCCGCCCTTGGTCACTTTCCTGTAAGATTTCTTATTATTGTTATTTTGTTAAAGTTTATAACGTTCCACTAATATTATTTTTAATATACTTTCCATGGAGATGAAAATACTAGTCCTATATTAGTCAGGAAAGAGAAAATACTACACTTTAAGATGTCTTATCGAGATCTTATGTTTATTTCCATTCTCTTTCTCTAGCCAATTTATATAAAACAGGATATTTTTGGATAAAATCTTTTACGTCCCCGGTTTAAAATTAAAAAAAATAATAAAAATGTGTTACAGTATCTAGATACAATCTCTTGGATAACAAAAATGCGTTTCCTTGTTTAATATCTCTACATTTTTACTTTAAATAAAGTCTACCTAAACATGTTGAAATCACTATGTTGTAAAAAACATAATTATTAATATCCAAGGACCTAAGTGGGGGAGGGGAAAGAATTGGGATTGGCCTCTCCAGGATGGCACAAACAACTGCTGCCCTGACAAAGTTGAAGCCCAGTTAGAAAGACAGGACTATCAATCTACACTCTTAGGTAAGGCTGCTGCGCCCCCTTGTCATCTCCATCTTCCAATGCACTTGCGAAACATGGACCCTCACAGCAGACCTACAACCAAGAATACAAAGCATGGAGATGAGGTGCTACAGAAGACTTCTGGGCATTTCTTATACCCAGCACATCACCAACGACGAAGTCCGAAAGACCATCACGCAAGCCATTGGACAAAACGAAGACCTGCTCACAATGGTGAAAGAAAAGGAAACTCCGATGGTATGGCCAAGTTACCAGAGCATCGGACCTTGCAAAAACCATCCTGCAAGGCGCGGTGCAAGGAGGCAGAAGAAGAGGGTGGCAGAAAAAGAGGTGGGATGACAACATTCGAGGAGGGTCGGGCTTGACACTGAGCGAAGCCATGAGGGTTGTTGAGGACAGAGAAAGAAGGAATGCGCTGGTTAAACGATTATCTGTAGTGCCCCAACGACATTCGAGTTACGGGATAGTATAGGATAGGATAGGAAGGACCTACGGTTGACCTGACCCATAAAATTAACCACAAAGTTTTTTTCATAACAGTTGAACATAGTGCAGTCTATCAGTGCTGATTTTAGAAGTGTGCCAGATAATCAGATATTCAAGACAAAGAATGTTGTTCCATATTTTTGAACGTACGGTACATTTTTCCCTTCCGTCTTGCTTCGTCACAGGACCAGCCTTTTTATAATTAGACATCTGTTCGTCTCCATGTGCGCATCACTATATAACGTTTAAATAAACGCTTTATTAAGCTTTAAGTGCAGGAGGCTACCATCTATATACATCAAAACCTTATTTAATCTTTCATTCATAAAGTAGTTTTTTTTAAAGAAAATGAGACTGCTTTTTAGACGGATTGACGAAGTAACCCTTTTATAGGATAAAATGCGGGTTGGCTTGACTGACAGACCAGACCCGCACTTTGTTTAATCTGGGGTTTCTTCAGACATTGTCTGTAAATTGAAATTTAAATTTAAATCACATCAGAATTTAGAAAGTTTTACTTCATTCTCAGGTCAGAATCTAACTAGTAGCCGTTATTGGATCTTATTCCACGTTATTCTTGTTCATCTAATATCCATTTGTCATACTCGACAATTACTGACATTTAAGGGGGTATTTTGTAGTCCTTCGCTGTTGGTTTTTAATATCTATAGACGTATATAAACGTGGTCCTCTGTGGTTGCTACAACGTCCCCCATATGCCAATGTGTCCGGGGACAGCAAATCTAGAGGAGGAAGGAGGAGGAGGCTGCTACAATAAATTGTGCTTTCGCTTTAGTGAGAGGAAGCAACAATGATAAACAGGCAATGCCTCGAACATCCAATATGACTGAATCTACTATTTGAATCGGCCAATTTATCATTACAGAACAAAACAGATCTATGTGTGTCCTCAATGCATTTCAAAGAAATATTGTCTTCAATTCTTTATTCAATAGGTCAGTCCACTATGTCTCCAATAAACTCGTCACCAAATCCACTCCAAAAGTTTTACTATCAACCAACAACCAACAATTCAATCAAGCCAAACCATTCTTACCTATTGGCAAAGCCAGAAGAATGTACAGTAGTCCCTTCATGATGGCGCGCGTGTGTGTGTGTGTGGTGACTGACTGACTGAAAAAACACCTTTGCAATGTGAGGACAGTCTAATCAGCGAAGTCCCCGAAGTCTGTGTCTTATCTTATATAGCCCCGTACTCACAAACCTTCATCCCTTGATCTGCTCCAAATAGACCTACCTACTTCCACCGCTAATCGGTATACACGTACAAATTGTTTGTTTGTGTTTGTGTGTGAGTGTGTGTGTGTGAGAGAGGAGATTATAGGGGGATGGGGGTGGAGGGTAATGTATACGCTATAGAAAGGGATGGACTTTCTGTATACACGTTATTCAGGGATGGCGACGGCAAAACTCTCGATTGCGAAATTCTGTTTAGTTTGTCTTGCGGGTTTTTTTTTTTCGGTTTGGAAGTCTACTACTTCTTGGTACTGGTCTTGAAATCGCATATAATTGTTATACAATGATTCGCTTTACGAGTGATGATGGTTTGTGTCATGAAACATTTCATCATCATCAACATCATCATCAGCAGCAGCAGCAGTAATAATAATAATAATAATAATAATAATAATAATAATAATAATAATAATAATAATAATAATAATAATAATAATAATAATAATAATAATAATAATAATAATAATAATAACAATAATAACAATAATAATAATAATAATAATAATAATAATAATAATAATAATAATAATAATAATAATAATAATAATAATAATACGAGAACTTATATTGCGCACATATCTATCACAAGGCGACTCAATGCTCATAGTAGTAGTAGTGTAACATATTGCAATCGTTAAAATGTGGTGTGTTAACCGATGAATTAGAATGATGATGATGATGATGATGATGATGATGATGATGATGATGATGATGATGATGATGATGATGATGATGATGATGATGATAATGGCGGCAGGGATAGCTCAGTGGTCAGAGCGCACGGCTTGTGTGAGTGCGTCTTGGGCGACGTGGGTTCGAATCCTGACTTCAGCAAACTATTTTGTGATTGCTGGATATTACGGGCCAGCGCCTTGAGAAGCTCTCTGAGCTTGTAAGTGCGCTATATAAGAGAAATCTCTTATATAAGAGAAATCTCTTTAATGATAATAATGATGATGATGACGACGATGATACAATGGTGTCGAGTTAAAAGATTATTATTCCTGTGTCTCCCTATATTTTACTATCATATAACGGAAAAACAAGTGTGACAAGTTGCTTTCCGACGATGGTAATGAATGATAATGCTGCTGCTGCTGCTGATGATGATGATGATGATGATGATGATGATAATGATGATGGTGATGATGACGACGACTTAAAAAAAATCAGCAGCCAGTATTTATACCATAATAAGATTTCAAGCCCTGTTCACCAGCACCCACACAGATATCGTATGTGTGATGTTGAAGGATGTCATTTAACCAAGGGTGGATCGGGCATCTCTGCCCAGTAACGCAGCTTTCCTCCGGTGATAGAACACAACGTGGAGCACGTCTGTTTGTCCCAGTATCATCGTGCCTATGTGTCACCTTACGCCAACCGAATGGGGAAATGGCGGCTAAAACGTTGAGGTTAATTGAACAGAGAGAGAGAGAGAGAGAGAGAGAGAGAGAGAGAGAGAGGACGTCCTAAGATGCCGATGAGCTTCACCATGATACAAACAGTAGCATAATTTCGTAGGAGAGTTCATCCAAAGTCTAGTTTGTGAGTGTACGCATTCCATAGCACGGACATTAAAGATCCCAGCGCTCATGTCCTAGGCAGATGAGTGCTATATAACATTTTTTTTTAAATCCTGAAAATATTACTCAACAGGTTGAATGAACCCCCCTCCTCCTCCACCCCATGCTAAACAAATCATAGCTGAAGAAAAAGCAGGATTCATGGCAGGGCGAAGTATCACTGAACAGATTTTCAACCTCAGAATAATCTGCGAGAAATACCTACAACATCTATATCACGTGTTTGTAGACTTCAACAAAGCGTTTGGCCGAATCTGGCATGCAACTCTTTGGGCAACCATGAAAGTGTACAACAAAAACCTGTATGACAATTCTACCAGGGAACGGGTTCAGAACAACCATCGGCGTGCGTCAAGGATGCCTTTTCTCTCCAACACTCTTCAACATCTTCCTGGAACGCATCATGTCAGATGCCCTTGCAGATCAAGAAGGCGCATTCAGCATAGGGAGGTAGAGCAATCTCCAACCACCGTTTTGCTGATGACAGTGCTGGATTGGTTGGAGAGGAACAAGAACAGCTGATACAGAGGCTTCACATCACCTCCAGAGCTTTTGAAATGGAAATAAGTGCAGAGAAGACCAAAATGATGACCAACAACACCAATGACATCAACGCGGACATCAAAGTCCAAGGCCATTTCTTCAACACAGTGCATAGCTTCAAATATTTAGGAGCCATTGTATCAGACAATGGGTTCCGACAGGAAATCCTCTTCAGGATCGCACAAACAACTGCGGCCCTGACAAGGCTGAAGCCCATTTGGAAAAACAGGACCATCAGTCTACTCTCCTAGGTAAGGCTGCTGCGCTCCCTTGTCATCTCCATCTTCTTATACGCTTGCGAAACATGGACCCTCACAGCAGACTTACAACCAAGAGTACAAAGCGTGGAAATGAGGTGCTACACAAGACTTCTGGGCGTTTCCTATACCCAACACATCACCAACGACGAAGTCCGACAGACCATCACACAAGCCATTGGACAACACGATGACATGCTCACAGTAGTGAAGAAACGGAAACTCCGTTGGTATGGCCTCGTCACCAGAGCATCAGGCCTTGCAAAGACCATCCATAAGAAGAGGGAGACAGAAAAAGAGGTGGGATGACAACATTCGAGAATGGACTGGTTTGACACTGAGCGAAACCATGAGGGATGCTGAGGACAGAGAAAGATGGAGCATGGTTTTTAAAAGATCGTCTGTGATGTCCCAACGACCTTCGACTTACGGGATAGGATGGGATAGGATAAATATATATATACAAAGCACGGAGATGAACTTGAACAGTTGGTACAGAGGCTTGACATTACCTCCAGAACATTTGGAATGGAAATAAGTGCAGAGAAAACCAAAATGATGACCAACAACACCAATGGCACCACCTTACGCCAACCGAATGGGGAAATGGCGGCTAAAACGTTGGTGGTTAAGTGAACAGAAAGAGAATACAGAATAAAGAATCTTTTATTATCCCCACAAACACCTGCAAAGAAAATCTTGGTGCAGTGTCCATCTGCATATAAAATCTCAAAGCAATGAAACTGTAACATCAACACAACACTGAAAATAAATAATGAGGATAATGATATCTACAGTGATTAAGATCAATCGACAATGACGCTATCTCAAAGAGAGAGAGAGAGAGAGAGAGAGAGAGAGAGAGAGAGAGAGAGAGAGAGAGAGAGAGAGAGAGAGAGAGAGAGAGAGAGAGAGAGAGAGAGAGCAAGGGCTAGGTCCAATTCCTCCTCGATCTTTGAGGATTGCTCAGTTGTCCGAGGTATTAAACATTGCGCATCAGGCGCCTTGGGCGACTTGAATTAAGTCTGGTTTTCGGCCAGCGCTTTAAGCATTGTTTTTGGTTGTTGTAAATGTGAATGTATATAACATGGGAGCGAGCGTTGTGGCCAAGTGGGCTAAGGCGGGACTAACTTGCCTTGTCCACAGGTCAGAAACCAATGGCGCCTGACAGGTATGGGATCGATCCAGCATCTGGTCGTTATGTTTCTCCGAATATTATTTACTTTCGACTCGGGCAACGTATCGGGGGTTTTCTCCGGGTACTCCGGTTTGCTCCCCTAGAAAAAATTTGAAAAAGACACAACTAATGTTAGGTAGGTTGGGTTTGGGCGCGCCACAGGTGGCGACTGCGCCTTCCCCAGGCCGGAATTTCGCGATAAAAATGGACAATAAAGCTTTCTTTTAAAAGTATGTCACGTTGGTTCAGATCACCGCTCTTTGAATCTGTTTGGTGATTTGAGGAAAATCGCGTGTATAGAATCCAGTAGTAGTAGTAGTTGTTGTTGCATCAATTTTTATTCATCAGATTAACATAAGTTGTACTGATAAAGTAGTAGTAGTAGTAGTAGTAGTAGTTGTTGTTGCATCAATTTTTATTAATCAGATTAACATAAGTTGTACTGATAAAGTAGTAGTAGTAGTAGTAGTAGTAGTAGTAGTAGTAGTTGTTGGTGTTGTTGTTGTTCTTGTTGTTGTTGTACTCAGTAGTAGTAGTAGTAGTAGTAGTAGTAGTAGTAGTAGTAGTAGTAGTAGTAGTAGTAGTAGTTGTAGTAGTAGTAACAGTGACAGTCTGCATTAAATACTGTACCGGTAACTTTTTAACTTTTGGTGTGTGTGGGTGTGTGTGTGTGTGTGTGTGTGTGTGTAGGTGGGTGTTTTGTGATAGGGGTAAGGTTAGAAAGTAGGATACATGACTTTTATTATTTCATACGCTACATTCATGTTGTGTACAACTGCTTTTCTGTTCTTTGGGGTGTATTGTTTTAATCCCTGAAGTCTTTTGTGTTTTATTGCTTTTGTGCCGTTGTGTTGATGAAGTGTACGCCGCACACACATTTCCTTGTGTTTTCATGGGGACAATAAAGATTCTGATTCTGATTATGATTCTAGTAGTAACAATCTGTGCATATTAATATAGTGATCCGAACTCGGGTGTTAAAGACATAAGAAGTTTTTTCATCAAATTGCACTGGAAAAGTTACCTACGGCCACGCAAAACAAAAAGAATAACTATGAACAGACTACCAACCGATGACGACAATAATGACTATGGTGATGATGATGATGATGATGATGATGATGATGATGATGATGATGATGATGATGATGATGATGATGATGATGATGATGATGACACACCAGGAAACTACAGGTTATGTGGCCGAGTGTCGATGTGTTATTGTCTCTATGTGTCGCATGCATTTTTACGCTCCTCCAGTTTGGCGTAAGGATTACATGTCTATGCGTCCCTATGTGGATGTACCCCATTTGCAATGTGTCATCTTCCTGACCTCTACTTATAAATGTAGAGTGGGAACGCAGCAAATGTGCGTATGTTATCCCTCATATGTGTCATGTCACATTTGTGTGTGTGTGTGTGTGTGTGTGTGTTGTGTGTGTGTTTTTTCTTTTTTTTTAATTTGTTTTATGGCACCTGCAAACGATGCATGATTATTAATTCCCGGTGTTTTTGTTCTCTTTGTGTATTTTGGAGTGTATTAACCTTTCTGTATTTCGGCAAAATCATTATCAGTTTTCAGCAAAACGCAGCAGCCGAACCTTAGAGCCACACAGGACACAACAAGGGAATGCATCGATTTCCACAAGTGTCTTATACTGTAACTGTATTTGTATTGGCCAACTAGAGTGTGACTAAAACTGATATTGCATGGCAATTGACCAATCTCAGATGACGATGTTTCTAGCAAGCTGTGAATTATGTAAGACGTAAGAATACATGACCTACTTTAACCCATTTACCAATGGCAGTCTCCTATGCCTTTTCTGCAAATGACTGAAAAACCAACCGGTCTTCTTGTAGTTTCTAAGACGCGCTAAAACAGCAAGGTTTTATTCCCAAACCGTCACTAATTCACAAATGCTACAGCAACAATGATCTCTCAAGGAAATGAAGTCAAAAGAGTCAATGGACCGACTGAATCAGCAAATGAAACTGACATTGTTTTTCATTGGCTGCCTAAACTAGAGCGGACTGAAGACTAGGCCTGCATTTTGAACGAAGCGGAGACGAATCAATGAATGATACTGGCATTGTTTTTCGCTTGTCAAGTTTGGTTGAAGTCACCTGTCATGTGTCATGTTGGTATTTGTTTTTCTTTACTCTGTTTATGTATGTGAGTAGGTGGGCGGGTGCTAAGGTGGGTGGGTGTGAGCACGAGTGTTCTTTTTTGGTTTTTTTGTTCGTGCTGAAAAAATGTGAAGGAAAGCTTCTGATTTTTGGACTATTTTTGGTTGCGTAGTTGGATGACATTATTTGAGAGCAATGTGTAAAGCGGTTGTTCACACGCATCTTTCTCCTCCAGTCAAATGTCGATTTCTCTTTTTTTTTGTCCCAATTGAAGAAATCGATACATAAATGTTATTCGCATCTTAGACGTTAGAACAATTGTCATATTTCGATCGGACAATATTGCAATCGCTCGTGAATATTGTACGAGAAATCGCGCTCGTGAATATTGTCCGATCGAGATGCGAAAATTTTCAACATAGGCTACTACACCAAGATGGGAATAACGCATAATGTCTGTCTACTTTTTTTTTTACGAGCACACAATCATACAACTATAAGGACCGACAAACAGGTTTGAAGTAAACC
>CM072521.1:39345955-39425955 GCA_036898135.1 Oncomelania hupensis | reverse complement strand
ATTTACATGTCCAAAAGTTTTATACTAAACAGAAGTAGCACAAAGTATAAAAATGAGTCAAAATACTATTTTAACCAATAGATCACACACACACACACACACACACATATATATATATACGGAGAGAGAGAGAGATCCTTCGTAGCGGGTACATCCTGGTCACTTCATGCATGGGGCACCCTGCAATCTTATACAGGGCTTGATATTTGAGCATATGTTAATCTCATGAATAAAAATTGATACAACAAACAACAAGAAAGGAACCTCAACCACGCTGCTGTGCTGCTCAATGCACTGTTGTAATTTTACAAGAGAGAAAGAGACAACAAACAATTGATACAACAAACAACAAGAAAGGAACCTCAACCACGCTGCTGTGCTGCTCAATGCACTGTTGTAATTTTACAAGAGAGAAAGAGACAACAAAGAATGTCACATTATTAAGGGATTTAAATATTTGATACTTAATGGCAATTATTGGAAACATGCGCGCGAGATACAGGTTTAACGCTGTGGAACTGGGTCAGTGGGAACACATAGCCAAGGTTTATAAGGGAGCCATTCATTGTTAAATCTATTAATATTCATTGTCAAAGATGAGGCCTACCTCTCAATATCATAATGTCTTCTTAAATTATTATGGACTGTTTGGAATACAGGAATTGCGCTGGTTATTTTGCAGACACAAATACAAAAGTTGGCAAGTAGTAGTATCAAATCGAACGTTACATCTGATTTAAAATTCTCATCGTGAATTCTCATTTTCGGAGGCTAAATAATGCATTATATTAATTTTAAGTGAAAGTGGTATTATTATTATTATTATTATTATTATTATTATTATTATTATTATTATTATTATTATTATTATTATTTCTGTTGTTTTTGATGCGCAGTGAGCATAGCTGCTTCATGGATTCCCTTTGCCTTGAAAGACTGCAACCATCGTTTTATTAAGATGGTTGATAATAATGCAAAAGTGATTCGTGCCAATGTTAATGCTCATATGCGGATGTTTTAGTCTTAACGCTGTTATAAGCAGCCTTCCAGGGTTCTGTGTAAGCTATATCGGATATATTGGTTCCCACTCCCGTTAAACCCCTTGGGGTCATGAGCAATCTTGCCACTGTAGATTGTTCTAACCTATAAAGGGAAAAGTGAAAGCCCCAGTTGAAAACCTGTCTAGCTTGACTTTGTAGGCATGACCCATTCACTGCGGCAACAGTACCCCCGTTGGGGTGCCGGGGGTTTCAGTATAAATAGTATCCCCACTTTCTGGAAATTTAGTGCTTTAAATTCCCACTGTCACTGTCTTCCTCATTTACTCTTTCCCATTCCTGCTCTGTCCTATCACTCTGCTATACTATCTTCTTCTTCGCTAGATCAATGACCTACCTTTTTTCTTGAAAACTCTTCCTGGGCAAGACTCCTTGTTTGTGTATGAGGTCTGTTGGATCAGCTTGGGAGTGTTGGACGCTTTCTGCCGTGTGGTCACTAGGGCTTCCTATGATGTTATTATTTAGCAATATAGGCATTTTATATGTATATGTTTTGTTAATAATTTATAATGATGTTTGTATTCTATTTTGTTTTTGTAACCGGGGGTTCGATAAGTTGGGGTAAAGCCTCAGCCGTCCCCTGCGTGGGATGTCTTTATTGTAAAGTGACTGGCCGGTGGAGGGCATTCAATTTTCCCACTAGGGTTGTTTCAGCAGATCTTTTATGCGGATCGGGGGTTGTTCGGTCCTGATTTGGCTCGGAAGAGTCCGCTGGACCTAAACAACAATCAATCAATCAATCAATCAACTCCCGTTAAACAAGATACGAGCTCGTTTCACAGCCTTAGTTTTTGTTCATTCCATCGTTCTTCTATAACGCTTTGGCAGCTCAAGAGCTGCTCAAGGCAATGTTCGATACAGGCTCTAACTCAACACCCCCACTTTCCTCCCTCCAACAGCCATTTGGGCTTTAGACGACGCCGCCAGAGGCTGCAAATGGGCGCCTCGTCTAAAGCCCAGATGATGAGAACAAGCCCATTGTAATATACATAAAAGATTTTTTTTTACAAATAATAATAACATAAAATAAAATTTAAAAAGACATAAAATAATAAACAACAATATTACTGTTACAATAATTATAAATGTAATACAACAACTACAATGACAACAACGCTAATATTGTACGCTTCAAAAAAGCAACTCATTGTTTCAATTGATGTGAGATCTTCACGCGGAACATGTTCATTGCAAACCTTTTCCAACAATACCAACATCCGACAATAATCTTAGTGCTTATACATGTATAAGCCTCTCGTATTAACGATAGTAAGCCACAAAGTCTTGACTATATGCTTAAGACATTTAGCCAAAAATCATTTAAAAATATGATAATTAAATGGCCAATACCAATATACACTTTTAAATGCTTATTATATAAATGTCTCGTATTAAAGATAGTAATTCATAAAATCTTGACTAATACTAAAATATATGTTAGCCTAAACTCTTTCAAAAAAAACACCATAATTATAAGATGGTCAAACAAACAAAACATTAACATATAAGGTCTACTTACATTTAAACTCTGGCACAAAGACCGTGATTGTTCTTACTGCCCGTTTAGAATTGACTGCAACCGCGGCTGAAATTAAAGGCGTTAATTATCTATCTACAATGTCCTGCGCACCCTGGAAGGAGAAGAAAAATGATGACAAACAAAAATGATCTATGGCACCCAGATTTCCCCTGCCTACACACACCCACGTAATAACCATCCAGGTACAAAACATAACAAATTAGATAGACCTGTTTTGACTCATGCTGCATCTAATATAAAAGGCCAGATTACACCTATCATCGCCTTTTGAGGAAATCAACGGAGAACAAGCCAATGTCAAGTGTGAGTAAATTGTCTGCAAAATAGATGAACGTTTTATTACCCTGTCAACACATTTCCACATCGCTGAACGCATCATACATTGTTGATCATCCCATTTTCATACCCATTGAAAGGTTTTCCATCCCCCGATTATTGAGACCTGTGCATGCGACTTTAGGCCACATGCTTCTTGTTTCGGGACGAGAAGCAGCATGCAGCTTGGGGCCCGGATTTCGCCCCAAAGAGTATTTTTCCCGGCTCCACGCAACTATCGAAACAGAATCCTGGTGAGTGTCTCCCCCAAAATCTAAATTTTTTTTTCTATTTACTGATTCGTTTTAGTCGTCATATAGTACTTGCCCTACAAAAGAAATGTTTGGGCTTCTTGTTTCTGTTTCCATTTTCCCCAAAACTTTGCTTACATTGATTATAAATAGTTATAACAAAACTAAAATCTGCGGTCGGCTGCCCCCGCCATAAAAGCTTCAGTTGCGACGCCCACTCTCATACAATTTTGCTCTCGGCTGCGCAGCCACTTCCGAATTCTATGGCAACACTTCATCAGCTGAAGATGACTGAAAATGCAGCGGCATTATTTTTACATAATTATTTACAATTTCCACGATTAATTCGCACTTCCTATAATAGAAGATTTATGCAGATTTGTTTGTCTGAAAATGTGGTTTTCAACACAAGAGCTTCTTGCTTTGGGCTGCAGGTGTGCTGGTAGCTAAAATTAATTGGCGAAGACGATGCATCAACCCATGCTGCTTTTGTCTCGTTTGAGGAAGTTTCAACCTCAACTTCAAACTGAAAAGAAACACCAGTTCCATCTGTCACTCCCGATATAGAGCCATCTGAAATCAGACATTCCTAAAACCCGATCAGGAATATGTAGTTATAATAATGCCGCTGCACATTCAGTCATGTTTAGTTGAAACATTGTTGCCATAGATTTCTTAAGCCGAAGCAAAAATGTGAGAGTGACGCCGACCACTTATTTTAGTTTTGTGACAACTATTTACAAGCTAAGCTAAGTTTTGGGTAACATGGAAACAGAAACGAGAAGTCCAAACATTCCTTAGTAGGGCAAATACCATAAGACGACTCAGACGAAGAAGTGAATAAGAAAATGTTTGAATTATTTGAGGAGACACACACCGCGATTCTGTTTCGATAGTTGCGTGGAGCCGGGAAAGGTACTCAGTGGCGCAACATCCGGGCCCGTTGCGTGGCAGCCAAGCTCGCCCGGCGTAGATATAAAAGATAAACGACAAATCCCACAACAATCACCTCAGTCCACTAATGTGTGCCCGACTTTTTGTATATTAAGAACCGGAAAAACCGTAAAGAAAATGAGCAAACCTTAATAAAACTGGACCTGAAAGAAAATGTTTCTAAAGTCCATCTGTCTGTTTTTATATCTGTATGACTTTTCCTCACAAAGCGGTTCCCAAGGTTGATTTTTTATTCTTGTTTATTTCTATACGTCTATCTCTCTCTGTTGTTCTCTCTCTCTCCCTCTTACAAATCAAAGTAGGAAGAGGAAATGGGCTCCCCAGTAATAAAGCTGGCCCTGAAGAAAGAGAGGTCCCTCCTAACTCCAACAACGAAACATGTATGTAGATAAAAAAAAAGAATTGTTTTAAAGTTTCCTTTCATAATCTGAAAAGAGACAGTCTATCTGTTCGCCACTAATATTGAAATGAATCGTTCTTATCGTTTACTAATTCAAAGAAGTGCTCAAGGTTTTGGATGAGAGTATAAACCGAGGTCTAGTCTGTGCACGCACGCATTCCATGGCATGGGCTTTAAAGATCCTGAGGCTCATGTCCTAGATGGTTGAGTGCTGACTACACAAATACACCCAGCATGCACGAAGTCCAATCTCCCCATCCCTGGTCGTCTAGGATTGTGCTCAGTCGTCTGGGCGTTAGTCTATGCGCCCAAACACTGCAAGTGGGCGCCTCGTGCGGCTGGAGTTAGATCCGGTATCGGCCAGCGCCTTGAGCAGCTCTTGAGCTGGTATAGTGCTATATAAAAGTGATTACATAAATAATAAACAATACCAGCATGAATGAGCGGAAACTCCGATGGTATGGCCACGTCACCAGATCTTCAGGTCTTGCAAAGACCATCCTGCAAGGCAAAGTGCAAGGAGGTAGAAGAAGAGGGAGACCGAAAAAGAGGTGGGAGGACAACATGCGAGAATGGACTGGTTTGACACTGAGCGAAACAATCAGGGTTGCTGTGGTGCCCCTACGACCTCCGAGTTACGATAGGATAGGATAGAATGAGTGGCTGTGTAATGTTCAAGATACCCATGCAGTATGAGATCACAGATCATTAAGGGGGGCAAAAACGATACTAATGGTGTCAGTAGTCATTATCGATTCGTTATGCGCAATATGGAGATAGATAATTAATGGAGCTTTCAGACATCACGTGGACGATCACAGCAGGTAGAATATCATGCTGCGAAGCTAGTTCAGACTATCCGAGGCTTACTTTCACTCTTCCACTTATACTCGGCGCGTCTCGGCTGCGACATGTGATAGACTGTGACTGGATTGCTTTCAACCTAGCGTAGAACGGTTGATTAAAGACAAGTCCTATGCGCGTCGTCTCTAATGCCGTCCAGCTCACGCAACAGCATTGAAAACATGTTACTGGCCCTAAATAAAAAGAATAGTGATTTTATGTATTTAAAAAAATTGTTTTGAAACATGTTCTTATTTGCTGAGATGCAATTTGTTATATGAATTTTATATTGTGGGTAATACAGATTTAACTTGACTTGAATCAATGATGAACAACAATGAATTGCGAGTTAGTACGCTGTTGAGTTGAGTTGAGTAAGTAGATTACCGTCCCCGGACACAGAAGCGTATAGGGGACTTCACGCTGTTGAAGAGTGCTGAAAGGGAAATAGTAACAGAACGGTCCTTTATCTTACTGGACTACTAGACCTAAGTCAACGATGCATTTGGCTGTTGGTTGATCTTTGCAGAGGCGGTGAATCGTGTGATCCTGCCGTAATAAACCTTCGAGTCATATATCAAACTATAAGTGATCCTGCTTCTGACAGCTAGCTGGCGCTTGGGTTAGCTGGAACGCGGCATTGTAGGGGTACATTTACTGACCTTCTGAGACTGTAAAAAAAAGTGTTACATAGAATCACGAGTTTTACTGAGGGACAATCGCGCTTTGCAAGAAGCCGCATATCTTCGGCGTCATCATCGTCATCGTCGCGGACGTTATTGTCATGATCGTTGTCATGTCGAGGACGTGGAAACATTCTCGTATCATCGCCGTCGTCGTGGTGGTCATCATTGTCCTTATCATCATCATCGTCATCATCATCATAATAATAATACAGGATGCTATACGCGCCTTTCCCCAAGTCATTCAGGCTCAAAGCGCGGCGATCTATACCAACATACACGCTCACCTGTCTCATCCACCCTCACATACACCAAACACACATCCATCACTCACTCAAACAGGTGGTGTAAAGGCAGGGAGATCGTTATTAGAAGACGGAAAGAAAATCAAATTTTTATTTTTGAAATTTTTATATTGACTGCGTCCTGTACCATTATTGAAGGGAGGGAAGAAACCGGAGTGCCCGGAGAAAACCCTCGGTGACCTCAATAGTCTCGTACCTAAGTCACAAACGTTCGCCCCTTGCGGGAATCGAACCCGCGACCTTCAGCATAGGAAACCGGCGACTTATCCACTGCGCCACGAGGCCACCCCAATCATCATCGTTGTCATCGTCATCCTCCTCATCATCTTCATCAACACCATCGTTGTCATCGTTCTCATCATCATCATCACCAACATCATCACTACCATTTTAATAATGGTCTATTAACTATGATCTACCGATTTCCGTACGCAGGTTCAGTTAGTTAAGTCAGTTGGCTGGTTAGTTAGCGGTTAGCAGTATTATTGTTTCGGTGTTGATTTATGCCCCTATATCCGTCTGCCAATGGTGGGTGTAGACATTAAACTGTACTGTTCATTCAATTAAGGTAGGCCTAGTGTCATATGAATGATATTAAATGTTGCTCGTTATATACACAACACATTCGTGTACATAACCCTATGTCAATGATATGATTTTTTTTTATCCATGTGGTTGAATGCTGCTTGCATTTCCCAATTAAAAGCCCGGAAGCCGCAAGCGCTGTGCTGCTCAGCGCAGGACAAGAGGGAAATAGCCCATAGCGCTCGGTATGCGTGGATTGTGTGCCCCCATTTCTTTGTTTTTGAAACTAAGACAAGTGCGTTACGATTTTCAACTTCTGGTAAAAGACAGACAGACGGACAGAGAGATAGACAATCACACAATAGAGAGAGAGAGGGAGGGAGAGAAAGAGGGAGAGAGAGAGGGAGAGAGTCAGAGACAGAGAAACACACAGAGAAACAGACACACACGCACAAGAGAGAGAGATAGAGAGAGAGAGAGAGGAAGAGAGACAGACACACACAAGAGTCAGAGAAACAGAGAGAGCGAGAGAGAGAGAGAGTCAGAGACAGAGAAACAGATAGACAGACACACACACAAGAGAGAGAGAGAGAGAGAGAGAGAGAGAGAGAGAGAGAGAGAGAGAGAGAGAGGAAGAGAGACAGACACACACAAGAGTCAGAGAAACAGAGAGAGAGCGAGAGAGAGAGAGAGAGAGAGAGAGAGAGAGAGAGAGAGAGAGAGAGAGAGAGGAAGAGAGACAGACAAAATGAGCTAGACAAGACAAAAAACATAATTAATTAAATAATTGTTCTATTTAATTGTATATAAACTCCAACAAAATTCTGAAGTTGTTACTGTTTATTTTTTTTACAATAACATTCGTTAATTTGCTAAATCGTTCGTTTATAAATCCAAAACGTTGACATTTGACTTTACAAGTCTAAAATCCTGTTAGCAGAATTATTACAAACTTTAATTTTTAGATTCTTTATCGTTTCAATCAAATGTTTTCGAATTTTAATTCGTACTAAATGTTTTATGAAACTGATTTGTAACGTTAGAAAGTTTGGCATGGAGGAGGAACAACGAAGCTTAACGTCCTATTGCATCAGCGTAAAGGACGATCACCACGTCGCCACCCTGACAATAATGAGTTGAGTAAGTAGATTACCGTCCCCGGACACAGAAGCGTATAGGGGACTTTTAACAATAATGATTATCATCTTTGATTATTATTTTATTTTTGTATTGTGGAAAAAGTGTTCAAAATGAAAGTTATAATGATATTCAAAATTTCCGTCAACTAATACTCCAAAATGTGTTTAAAGGTTAATTTTTAGACCTACAAAAAATGGCAGTAGATACTTTTTGCAATTTGGGTAATAAGGCTTTACTGAGTTCAATTGCATTGAACTTTTTAATTAAATATGTTTCTCCATTTACGACGAAATTAATTTCAAGGGTAACAATTTTGTATTGAATCCCCGTCTAAAGGGACATAACCTAAAAGTATACAAAACCTCATGAAGAGAAACTGGAGTAATAGACCATGTTCGGAAATACGAGGGAAAACAACTCTGGCCGGCTTGCCTGTATGTTGCGCCATAGTTGTCTAATGTTGAGGCGGACATCCTTTGCAAACGAACCCAGTTTCTCGCCTACAATTTCTGCTCAGTCCTCCATCAAACTTTCGGGTTAAACCGAAAGGTTGATTTCAGTTGCATTCCTGCAAAGAGCTGATTTAGACAATTATATTATTGATAAAAAATCCATTTCATGTTGAAAGTAGAACAATATAAAACAAAAAGGTTATCACACAAAAATTATATATGATATTTTATATGTGTGTATATATATATGGCTGTTCAAAATACAGCAATCATTATAAGACAAAAGTAGATTATACCAGAATAATAAAATTGTTAAAATATAAATTATTAGTTCAAGAGCTATAAGCTCCAGCTCAGAAACTGTCGTTTTTGGCTTTTCTTTCTCTTATTACAAAAATGTAATCAAGTTATAAGACAAAAAATGGCATGAACATAAATGCAATGTTCTTGCTACTATATTTTTCATTATTGTTCTTCTTGCATGAACAACACGTTCATTATGGATTTAATTCTTTATATCCAAGCTTGGCGCATATATTCAAAATCGGTTCAGATTTTTATTCTTAATATCCGAGTTTTAGGCATATAACCAAAACAACTTTTTCCTTTTCTATCTGTTTGCTCTGTAACAGTGTTATACATCTATCTATTAATACATCTCACTACTTCGTTCTTTTTTTGTAGTTTTTCAACACGTACTAAATTATTATTGTATTAAATTCTTATTCCTACATTATGTGTATGTTGGTCGGATACAATGAAACGGAGTGTATGCAATATGAAACTTGGTCTTTCCAGCGACAAGAAAAAAACAAAAACACAAAACAAAAACACCAGAGTTGTAATCTCTGTTACATGCTTTAGGTATATAACTTCATAGCTGTAATTTCTGTGACTTGCTTCCAGTATATATTTAAAGCCATGGTCACACAGCACTCCACGTCTTTATCACGTACAAAAAGTTCGGAAAATCTGGTGGACGTGGTCGTGCGTGGTAATTTTCGGTCAATTTGCTTTGGCGGTGCTTTGGACGGCTGAATCACGGCCAAAGCGCGTCCAAAATTTGTTACCCGTGGAGTGGACGTTGTTGTTCGCGTTGATGTCGAGGTTAAGACGAGCTACGGTCGAGGTATAGACGTGGCAGGACGCGGGGAGAAATCTGAACGGCATCGGACGCGGCAAAAAGTTTTGAACTGCTCAAAATTTTAGCCCGCGCACAACCACGGGTAACGCACGCGGTAAAGACGTGCAACACACGTGAAACACGCGTGGTAATCCGTGTTACGGCAGTGATTAAAACTTGGGGAGACGCGGTAAGACGCGAAAGTTTAGCGTTCAGTCACGGCCAGAGCACGGTCATTGGACGCATGTACCGCGTTGGAATCACGGGAAATAGCGTGTGTTTAGCGGCTTATCACTGACAAATGGAATTTTTCCACGTACATAGCACTACCTAACGACGTCTCGAACACGTTCGAAAGACGTCCTGATCACTGCCTAATCACTTCTGTATCACTTCTGATTTTCTTAGACCTCGGCACGTGCAGTGTCGCCTTTTTCCCTCTCGTGAACATGTGCAAATTTATTTTTAGGCTTACACGTGGCTGGACGTGGTTGCAGTGCTTCAGCAGTGGAACAGCCGCCGACGGCCATACCCCGTCCAAAGCACGGCCAAACCAAAATTGACCGAAAATTACCACGTACGACCACGTCCACCAGATTTTCCGAACTTTTTGTACGTGATTAAGACGTGGAGTGCTGTGTGACCGAGGCAAGATCTTTGCCGCGTTCAGATTTCTCCCCGCGTCCTGCCACGTCTATACCTCGACCGTAGCTCGTCTTAACCTCGACATCAACGCGAACAATAACGTCCACTCCACGGGTAACAAATTTTGGACGCGCTTTGGCCGTGATTCAGCCGTAAATGGCTGTGTGACCATGGCTTAAGATCTAAGCTTTGAAGCCAGTCACAGACGTGACAACTGGTGTTTACCTTCTCTTCTCGCTGGAAAGGCCATGCTTTAAATGACATACTCCCTTTTGAATTAGCTGACTCAAACCTACACTATCTTGGAATCCTATTGTTCGTGCTTCCTGCACTGTGAGCATGATTGTTTCTTAGAGTCCTGCACCGTCTTAAAAGACTGCAAATATCATCATCATCATCATCATCATCATCATCATCATCATCATCATCATCATCATCATCATCATCATTATCATCTTTAGTCGACTGAATGTGTAGGTTACCATAACAACACACTTGAGGAAGTCCTCTCATATTAATATCTTACTTACTATTGCTTACTATAGTACTCTCAGTGCATGTTCGTTTAATACAGGCTCTCGCAATAGGTCCACCTATATCACAGTCGTATTTTGTCTGGCTCTTTCCCTTCACATAAGAGGGTTGATAATGCGAAAAGTGACTCGTATCAATAACGTGAATGCTCATACTCAGATTGTTATAGTCTTACGATGTTACAAGCAGCATCCTCTTCCAGGGTTTCTTCCATTTATATCTGGTATCTTGGTCCCAATCCTGTGAAAGAACAACAAACCAAAGCATAACATGTGAGATGACTCAGTAAGTTAGGGTTTAAATTGACTGCTGGTGTGCTGCTGATATCACAATAGATCTTCGCTACAGTTATGGTCACTCTGACCAAAACCTTGAATGAACATTGAAGTTTAACGTCTACACCCACCATTGTCGATATGGCAGACGGGGATAACCATCCCAGGGAAAGAGGGGTACGGACCTGAATCAACACTGAACCACCAGAGCAATCATACTGCTAAAATGGACAGTGAAAATTGTCACATTTTATAATCGTCCACCACGGGATTCGAACCTGGGTCATCGGTGTGCCAGGTGAACGCTCTACCAATTGAGCTACGGCGGTGGGACTAAACCAAAACCTTATTAAAGGCTGGGATTTAACGGGCGACATTTACATTTTTAAACTATTAAGCTTATTCAATAAGTCTTTAACATTCAGGTTGTAACAAACAAACAAAAACCGAACCCCCCCCCCCCCTCCCACACACACACACAAACAAAAAACACCTCCCGATAAAGATACTACTTTTTTTTCTTTTTTTTTCTTTTTTTTTCTTTTTTTTGGGGGGAGGGGGGATGGGGGGGGCATTATGGGTTCAAAAATATTTTACATTCACGTTCATGAACACATAACCACACCCATATCGCCGACACATAGACATGCTGTCTGATCATTCTACTTAACGTTTTTTTATTATTGAACTGAACCTCTCCCAAGTCACACACAAACACACACACACACACCCACACACCCACACACACACACATGCCTTTAAGGAGAGAGCCGCCCCTTCTCCGGTCATGGTACGACATAGACTGTCTGGATTTTCGGGACTTCCGATAATAATGAAGTGTCACCCATGCGAGCTGAAATTTAGGTTGCTTTCTCTTGCGGAAAGAGCGGCAGCCGGCGATAGCAACGCCGGCCACCAACAACGCGGTGGGACATGGAACACTAGAGCGCTTGCAAGATGTGTTTTTGTATATATCTAGGACAATGGGCTTTACATACACATTGCGTATCCGAGACTTGCCCACACTTAAAGGGACCCACATTGACCGTGCCCCCCCCCCCCCCCCCTCGCGAGATCCTTTTAACATTCACAATAAGCGTTGCCCACTGAAAACAAAGAAATGCTGACAACTTTAAAATAGCTCTTTGGAAAGTACAGTTATTTATTACACAAATAAATTCTGTAGTTTTTGTGACTATTAATAGCAACAGCTGTTGGCTAGCCAGACACCATTCTGGAGCTAAAAATAGCTGCTACCAATGCCGGTAAGAGACAAAACACCGTTACAAATAAATAAATAAAATAACACGGCTCGTAAGGTTTTTGGTTTAAGGTTAATAAAATAGACCCTACCCTACCCCACACACCAAAACCCATTCTTCAAGCCTCGTGGTTTATTCAGAAATAGAGTCAAAGCCACGCGGCTACTGTGTCACTGTACCGTTAATACAGGGGAAATCACTCCCTGTCAGAACTGAAATGGAAAATTCAACCTGTAGCGGTTTGGTTTGAGTAACGAAAGCCCACTTTATCATTGTGTAATGGGATAACAATGCCAATTTTAGGGTTTTCGCCAGAAGTAAACAACGCCTTTGACTTGGGGCCTTTTACAGTTTGCCTCTTCACCGGTGGAGAGGTGAGGCAGTCGTAACCCTCGGCGAGTCTCGGCTTCGCAGTGTGTTTAAGTGTTAAGATCCGTACAATAATATAAAAGCGTGCAGGGCTGACTACAATTATTGGGAATAGTCCCCTCCGAAACTGAACACTACGCTACCTATAAGCATCAGGGTCCGTATGATTAGTTTGTTTTGCTGATCGGCCTTCGCTCTAAAAGGTGGTACGAACCACAGTCGGCATTGCCTAGCCGTCACTGCCACACACAAAAAATCAAAACGCAGTTTATTACCCATTTTGGCTGGCTACTGTGGTCTGATCGTCGTTCTCATTTTCAGGCGAGTTTCGCCCTGATATTGCCTCGCTGGGGACGCGCAGGTTGGAGGGGTGGGGAGAAAAGGGAGGTGGAGGTGCTGGGGGATGCCATTAGCATGATTTATTCCATGCATTTGGAATGGACAGAGACAAGAGACAGGTCGTTTGCAGGGTACTGGCAAGTGGGAGTTAAGCAGCATGAGATCAGGCAGGCACAGGGACAAACTGGAGAATCAGACTTCTTGTCTGAGGTATAGGGATACCTTTTCTCACTCACCATCCGAACCCTTTCTTCCTTCCATCCTTTGTGAGAAATATGTACAGAAGGGTTCTAGATACTGGCCTCGTATCTCCCCAACATCTCCCTTCCTGTCTCGGCACACACCCCTACCCCCCCCCACCCACTACCTCCGGCCCCTTCATCTATCTTTCAAAACCTTTCCCCACCATTTCTCGCTTTAAGGTGTCGTCCTACCCTAACCGCTATTCGTGGTCCACCACCACTGGTATCGAACAAGACAAGTAGAAACCTGTAGAAACAACGCTGACATCAATTGCGAGGGAGCGGACTGATCCTGGGCAG
Source organism: Oncomelania hupensis (assembly GCA_036898135.1). NCBI lineage: Eukaryota > Metazoa > Mollusca > Gastropoda > Littorinimorpha > Pomatiopsidae > Oncomelania > Oncomelania hupensis. Next base: position 39,412,400 of record CM072521.1, on the reverse strand, counting down.
ATCTTATAAGCTTTACTGTCTAGGGCGGGATAAAGTTCGAGATGGAGGAGGCAGGAAGACAGCGACAAGGATAATGGTGCTGATGATGGTGCTGATGATGGTGGTGATGATGATGATGATGATGATGATGATGATGATGATGATGATGATGATGATGATGGCGATGGTGGTGGTGGAGGTGATTGTGGTGATGATGATGGTGATAATGATGACGATGATGATGATAATGATGATGATGATGAGAAGGAGGATAATAATAATAAAGATAATAACGATGATGATGATGATGATGATGATGATGATGATGATGATGATGATGATGATGATGATGATGATGACAATGACTAGAATGGTAATGATGAATTTGTTGTTGTTGATGATGATCATCATTACATTTTATTTCATCCTAGAACTGCGGCAGGGATAGCTCAGTCGTCAGAGCGCACGACTTGTGTACGTGCGTCTCGGGCGAAGTGGGTTCGAATCCTGACTTCAGCAAACTCTTTTGTGATTGCGGGATATTAGTAGCCAGCGCTTTGAGAAGCTCTCTGAGCTTGTAAGTGCGCTATATTATCAGAGTAATCTCTTTCTTTTTTTTTTACTGTTTGAAGCGTGGTTGCAGCAAATGACGGTAGAGCCCAGACCATTCATACTTCTACTAAAGACTTATTTATTTCTATTTAGACGCTCACGTCTGTGATATCTGGTAGCGCTGTCGTCGCCGTACTGAATGCGGGGTCTGCCGTGATGCATGCCGTGGTGGCCGCCACGGCGATGGCCGTGACCTCGGTTACCCTTACGACTTCCGGTGTGATGACCTCTGTGGCCCATAACATCACCATGGTCAAGGTTACTGGGGTTCCCTCGGCCCATCCCAGCAAATCGCAGGTCCAACCTGCTAGCGTCATCAGTACCTTGACCTTGCGCTTGACCCTGACCATGACCTCGCAGCATGGACAATCTGTTATCTCCACCCACCATCGCCGCCATGTTTTGCTGCATCTGTCTGTGGCGAGGATCCCTGATACTGTCAACAAGATACAAACAAGACAGAATTCAATTATATATATATATACATCAATACAAAATTAAACTAAAATCACTATTTGAACTAAACTTAATTCCTTAATTCATTTTTTATACCCTCAACAAGGATATTGGCTGCAGTCAATTCCAAATTCGAAATTAAAATTCGATTTCTTTTCCGTCTTCTAATAGCAAGGAAAAGCATGCTTTAAAAAAGCAGAAACATTCAGTTTAATTCAATTCAATAATTTATTTTAACGTATGTTTACATACGTGTGATTTTAGACCAAGGTCATTCTTACGCATGGTCACACAAATTCAATTCAAGATTTATTCGCCAAGTGACATACACACAGTTATAGTATACATGACACAAAGAATGCTTTAGATCAGCGGCAGGCATGCACAAGATACATAACAAACAAATAAAGCATAGATCTAGTGCGATCTATGTAACCACCACCTGTATAGTCTAGACAGCAGACCCACGCCTGACTAGAACACTCATGTAATAAATAGAAATACAGACATCAACAGACACAACCGAGTTGCAGATAACAAAACGGGTGCATGATTTTTCATGTACATCATCAGACACAGCAAATATACAGATGACCAAAATAGATTCGCACGCAGAAGCACCCTCCCGCAATTCATGACTAATATGACTACACAAGTGCACACAATAAGGAGCAGCCTAAATAATTCTTATATTTGATTTAAGTGTCTGATAGACCACGGGAAGAAGCCATTCAGTGAGCGTGTGGTTTTGCTGGGAAGGGAACGGAGTCTACGGCCTGAGGGGAGCATCTGGAAGAGCACGAGGACGGGATGGGACTCATCATGGATAACATGTTTGGCTCTGCGTGTGACACGTTGCGCGTGTAAAGCCTCGATGGACGGGAGGGCCCCACCAACGCATCTTGAAGCCTGGCGCACAACACGGTCTAAACGCTCTTTATCTTGGATGTTTGCGTTGGAATACCAAACAATGAAAGGAAAGGTCAAAATGCTTTCTACAGTGGCGCGGTAAAAATTGGCCATGATAGCTTGGCTCACCCGAAACTTACTAAGCTGGCGGAGAAAGAATAGTCTCTGATGGGCCTTCTTGACTGCGCCAGTGATGTGCTTTTCCCATCCTAAATCTGAGGAAATGGTTGTGCCGAGAAACCTGAAACTGTCTACTTGTTCCACTACTTCCCCGTTGATGGACAGGGGTTGCATGTTGTTTCTGTTTTGACGTAAATCTACCACTAGTTCTTTTGTTTTGGAGACGTTTAATTCCAGATTGTTGTCTATGCACCAAGCCACTAGCTCCTCCACTGCTTGCCTGTGTGCTCCCTCGTCATTTTTAGAGATCAGACCCTCTACCGTGGTGTCATCTGAGAACTTTAATATGACTACCTTATCATGGTGCGACACGCAGTCGTTCGTGCATAGGATGAACAAAAGGAGAGATAATACACATCCCTGTGGTGCACCTGTACTCAGGGTCAGTGGGTCGGAGAGCTTGCTGCCTACTCTTACTGATTGGGGCGGTTAAGAAAAAAATCTAGTAGCCACCTACACAAGGCCTGTTCTACTCCCATGCTCTCTAGCTTGCTATACAGCTTGTGAGGAATGATCGTATTGAATGCCGAGGAATAATCCACAAAGAGAATCCTAGCATAACTTTTGGGAGAGTCAAGATGTTGCAGAATGTAATGCAATCCCATAGCCACTGCATCTTCTGCGTTTCTATTCTTCCGGTACGCAAACTGATGTGGGTCCATCCGGCTTTCGGTAGCCAAATCTTATAATTTAAAGTTGAAATGTAACCATAAAAAGTAATATTATTACAAACGTTTACCAACTGCAGATATGTAAATTATACGGGCAGTCTCTATTATTGGAGGTACGGTAGTGCCTTTCTCCGTCCTACGCGCAGTTAACAGCTAAACAGCCGAAATAAAAATGAAGGTCAATAGCCCTGTCCTGACGAAAACGATTACAGAGTATACTGACAGCAAAAAGTAAAGTTTAATCTACCAGCCCATTGCTGATGAATGAATGAACATTGAGGTCTAACATCTACGCCCACCATTGGCGACATAGCAGATGGAGATAACCATCCCATGGAATGGGGGGGGGGTGGACCTAAATCTACACTGAACCACCAGAGGAATCATACTGCTGAAACGGACAGTGAAAATTTGCCACTTTTTCACGGGATTCGAACCTGGTCTTTGGTGTGCCAGACGAACGCTCTACCACTTGAGCTACGGCGGTGGGACAACTGCTGATGAAATCGGCAAAACCTAAATTAGGACTCAAAAGTATAAAGTCTACTCAACGTCTAATTTATTTTAGCAATTCATGTTGAAGTCATTGGGTGCGTTGATTGCTATTTCTGCGAGCTAAGCTGCTAGGTGATTGGGCTAAGCCGCAGCGTGATCAGTCTGTATCTACAATCAGGTGCATCAACATAGACGACATGTTCTTTCTTCAAAGAGGTTAAAAAAATTTAATTTAAGACAGACAGCTGCTGATTGGTGCCCTTCCTTGATGCCATCTTGCCCGCTTTGAGCCGGCCAGTTTAGCTCGGGCCAGCCCGGGCTAGCCTTGTTCATCACCCGGGTCAGCGTCCGATTCTACGTGACTGGTTAGCCCTGAGGACCAAACAAGTTCACTAAATGTTTTGGGCGCACCTACCGCATTTTAGGACTGTCCATGCCACTGTGAGGATACACACTGTCCGGAAGCAGAGGCTGTCTCGCTCCATCGGCGTCCAAGGGACGGTTTTCGGGGGTCAGGCGTCCTCCGAGTGACGCGAGAGATGAGACCCCAGTCTGACCCCCACGCATGCGCCGTGACCTGTGGGATGACTCGTGGTGCGGTCCATGGTGTGAGCGGCGACGACCTGCATGGAAAAGGGAGGAACGTTGTTAGGCCAGAAAAAAGAAGTATTAGGAGAACATTCGAGAATGGACTGGCTTGGCACTGAGCGAAGCCATGAGGGTTGCTGAGGTCAGAGGATGATGGAATACGGTGGTTAAACGATCATCTGTGGTGCCCCAACGACCTTCGAGTTACGGGATAGGATATGATAGGAGGAGTTTTACTTTTAGTCCAAGAAAGGAAGAGAGATGGTGATGACGAAAGAGGTAGGGGTGACGAAGGAGAACGGAGAAGAAGAAGAAGAAGAAGAACAAGAACAAGAACAAGAACAAGATGGGTATTAAGAGAAGGAGGTTGACGAAATGTCAACATCAACAATGTCGGATTGCTGAAACAGTTGTAGTTGTCGACGCCTATAACAGTAATGTCATCAACATCATCATCACCACCAACATCATCATCAGCATCATCATCACCCCCACCACCATCATAATACCACTATTATGCATACCATGGTGTCCATGATGCCCTGCGTGCATATGGTGCCCTCCATGGGGCATTATTCCATGCTTGTGGTGCCCACCATGGGGCATTAGTCCATGCATGTGGTGCCCGTCTAAGTCATAGAGATTGTAAGCATCAAGGTCAGTACCAGCGTCCAGCGGGCGGGTTCTCCTGTTGTTGTTCAAATTGTTGTCGGTTCTTCCCTTCAAGATCTCCACTCGATCATCGCAGATCGCAGCTTTGGGAAAAGAAAACAGAGAAAATGAATGTATGAATGAATGAATGAATGAACACACTCTAAAAATACGTTATAATCCACCTTGCATATTACCATGCTAAAACCTTACAGAAAATAAAACCCAAATGCGAGACAGAAAAGATCTTAAAGAAAGAAACTTAAAAGAGTCTATTGGTTTTTCCCCCTTTGTCTCGTCGCGATTTTTCGACGAGCGATTTCGAGTAGTTCAACTGAAAGTCATCTGTGCATCCATGCTCGACCAAAACTGATAAACTCCTCAATGGCTGTGAAACTGTTCTTTGGTTGGCGTGGTGTTAGCTAGTTAGTGAGTCATTGTTTATATGGTCCAGCGGACTGCGAAGGGCGCCTGGCGTGGCGGGGTGTGGTGTGTTTATGATCACAATGCCACAGATGACAATCACACATTCCTCGTTCCGCTCTATGACGCGCGCTGTACGGCTACATCCGTTGTGTGCAGTCTTGCAGCCGTCTGTCCCCTTCTCTCTCTTACAGTCAGGTAGACAGAGAGACAGGGACAGAGACAGAGAAACAGACAGACAGACAAATATCACATACTTCACAAGTTTGACTCTAAAACAAACCTTACATAAACGAATCAAAGGAACCTCAAACAATACCCAAAACCAATGAGGCCTGTACAATACTACAGAGATGTAGGTCTATAAAGACAGTAGCAAGATAGACTGCTAGGTCGAGGGCCAGTATCTCAGTTGGTAGAGCGGCTTACTAGTAACCGAAAGGTCCCTGGTTCGAATCCCGTGTGACCATATTATTTTCAGCTTCCCATCAATTGGTTCGCTGGTGTCAGAATAATGTGATCCGTAGTCGTCCAAACGTTCCGGTGTCGTGTGACTATAATCTACAATTAACTGGTATGTCTACATATGATGAAGATACTGGCACTATACAGCGCCCAGGGACCAAAATTATAACAAATTAATAAAAACATTATGACTTACAACACAATAAGCAATTCATCTAACTAGGGATCTATGTAAATTAGTAGCAAACTACCTACCAACTACCTAACTAACTCGCTCATTAAATACATAAATAATTAAATAAATAATTAGCTTATTATTATTAATCAGCCAGTTAACTGCTCGCTTATCAAACGAATAACACAATAACGAGTAAACACATTTAAAAAAATAATAAATTATATATAAATGATGACCAACAACACCAATGGCATCACCCCTTGGGGTCATGAGCAATCTTGTCACTGTAGATTGTTCTAACCTATAAAGGGAACAGTGAAAGCCCCAGTTGAAAACCTGTCTTGCCTTTGTAGGCATGACTAATTCACTGCGGCAACAGTTCCCCCCGTTGGAGTGCCGGGGGTTTCAGTATAAATAGTATCCCCATTTTCTGGAAATTTAGTGCTTTAAATTCCCACTGTCGCTGTCTTCATCATTTGCTCTTTCCCATTCCTGATCTGTCCTATCACTCTGCTATACTTTCTTCTTCTTCGCTAGATCAATGACCTACCTTTTTTCTTGAAAACTCTTCCTGGACAAGACTCCTTGTTTGTGTATGAGGTCTGTTGGATCAGCTTGGGAGTGTTGGACGCTTTCTGCCGGGTGGTCACTAGGGCTTCCTATGATTGTATTATTTCGCACTATAGGCATTTTATATGTATGTGTTTTGTTGATGATTTATAATGATGGTTGTATTCTATTTTGTTTTTGTAATCGGGGTGTTCGCGTAGTTGAGGTCAACCCTCAGCCGTCCCCCGCGTGGGATGTCTTTATTGTAAAGTGACTGGCCGGTGGAGGGCATTCAATTTTCCCACTAGGGTTGTTTCGGCAGATCTTTTATGCGGATCGGGGGTTGTCCGGTCCTGATTTGGCTCGGAAGAGTCCGCTGGACCTAAAGCAACAATAAATCAATCAATCAATCAACCAATGGCATCAACATAGACATCAAAGTCCAAGACCAATCCCTCAACACAGTGCATAGCTTCAAATAGGAGCTATTGCATCAGACCACGGCCACGTTAGCAGACCATCAGGCCTTGCACAGTGCAAGGAGGTAGAAGAAGAGGGAGACCCAAAAAGAAATGGGAAGACAACATTCGAGAATGGACTGGCTTGACATTGAGCGAAGCCATGGGGGTTGGTAAGGACAGAGAAAGATAGAGTACGCTGTTTAAACGATCATCTGTGGTGCCCCAACGACTTCCGAGTTACGGGATAGGATAGAACAGAATGTATGAGACATTGAGTCCCGACAGGAAGTCATGTTCAGGATCGCGCAAACAACTACGGCCCTGACGAGGCTGAAGCGCACTTGGAAAGACAGGACTACCAGTCTACATTCCAAGGTAAGGCTGCTGCGCTCCCTTGTCATCTCAATCTTCCTATACGCTTGCAAAACATGGACCCTCACAGCAGATCTACAACGAAGAATACAAAGCATGGAGATGAGGTGCTGAGGACAGAGAAAGATGGAGTACGCTGGTTAAACGATCATCAGAAGTGCCTCTACGACCTTCGAGTTACGGGATAGGATAGGATAGGATGGATATATAATGTATCTATATATAAATTTTTAAATAAGTAGGCAAATAAATATAATACATAAAATTAAACATTAATTAATTAATTAACACTCACCTGCTACCACAGCAGCCAGAATCAGCAAGCAGTACATCCCCATGTTGAAATAAACCTTTCAGTCACCGCAGGGTAGTGTGTTGTGGTTGGTCGGTTCAAGCAAAGCAAATGTATAGGCTACTCAGTCTCAACTCGGCTCAGCTTATCCACAAATCAGCTCATAATTCACCTGGATAATGGTCACACACACAGCATACAGTTACCAAAGACGTCACCTTATAGCAACTGAACATCCACACAGTTTGTAGTAGCGAATTTCAAGACTAAATGGCTCCACCCAAATGGCAGTCATTACTACGAGGGTAGCTTAAAAAAATCAAAACAAAAAACAGTTATCGGCCTCGAATACAAAGGTGCATGGAATAAATGTTATACTTTGTCACTTTTCAACAAAGTCTCCCTCGAATTCGATTACATTGTTAACTATCACATCTGTGTACGAGCTTCTACTTCATAAGGATTTTAAAACATTCTTTTTTTTTAGCGACGTTTGCCGAATGCATAAAATGATGGTAATAGTAATAGCAGAAGCAGCAGGAGTAGTAGAAGTAGTAACAGTAGTAGTAGTAGTAGTAGTAGTAGTAGTAGTAGTAGTAGTAGTAGTAGTAGAAGTTGTTGTTGGTGGTGGTGGTGGTAGTGGTGGTGGTGGTGTTGTTGTTATTGTTGTAGTGGTAATAGTAGTAGGCCTAAACATCAACCATAAACATTGAAAAATAAAGAAGACTGACAAAACATGACATCACGGACACGGACATCAAAGTCCAAGGCCAATCCCTCAACACAGTGCATAGCTCCAAATGTTTAGGAGCCATTGTATCAGACAATAGGTCCCGACAGGAAGTCCTCTCAAGGATCGCATAAACAACTGCTGCCCTGGCGAGGTTGAAGCCAATTTGGAAAGACAGGACCATCAGTCTACATTTCAAGGTAAGGCTGCTGCGCTCCCTTGTCATCTCCATCTTCCTATATGCTTGCGAAACATGGACCCTCACAGCAGATCTCCAACGAAGAATACAAAGCATGGAGATGAGGTGCTACAGAAGACTTCATGGCATTTCCTATACCCAACACATCACCAACGACGAAGTCCGACAGACCATCACACAAGCCATTGGACAACACGATGACCTGCTCACAGTGGTAAAAAAACGTAAACTCCGATGGTATGGCCACGTCACCAGATCATCAGGTCTTGCAAAGACCATCCTGCAAGGCACAGTGCAAGGAGGTAGAAGAAGAGGGAGACCGAAAAAGAGGTGGGAGGACAAAATTCGAGAATGGACTGGTTTGACACTGAGCGAAACCATCAGGGTTGCTGAGGTCAGGGAAAGATGGAGTACGCTGGTTAAACGATCATTTGTGGTGCTCCTACGACCTCCGAGTTATGGGATAGGATAGGATAGGATAGGATAGGATAGGATAGGATAGGATAGGGACAAAACATGACAGACTTGAAACGTTTTGATTAAGCTTACCGTAAACATCTAGAAGAAAGAGTATATCTAGAAACTAAAACACTTAATCACAACAACACCAAAAATCGCCTATAACCTTGCCTATAAGTAAATGGAACGACTTACAACAAGAAAAGAATTGAGATATCTTTAATCACCGAATACGCTTATCTAACAACTAAACACCTGAAAGGAGACGATAACTAAAAACCGAAAACTAAAACAACAACAAACAGAAACTACAAACATCAGTTTACAAAATTGCCTACCTTGTATTGTAATACAATCTGTAATACAGATTAAACGACACACACACACACGCACACACAAGTATGTAGAACACCAAGACTGGGTTTTACTAAGAATGTAAGAATCGGAAAGTGATTTTTAGACGGAAAGAACGCAAACTTCTTCTAGAAATGTAAGAATCTAATGCAAAATTGGCTCTTTCCGTCTCAAAAGTTGACCTAGTTCGTCAACGAAATAGGTCGAACTTTCTTGCAAAATTTCCCGAAAATGGACTGGATTTCCTCCGTCCCGGATAGCGCACTCCCTTGTACTTAAAACACTCTCATGCACTACAACTGCACTCCTATGCACTAAAACAGCACTCCTGTGTACTTAGAAAAAGTGGGTGGCTGGAAAACACTGGGTGGCTAATACACACACCCATTTCCTGCATAAAAAGCAAGGTTAGTCACCCATTTCAAGGCTTATGTATCCACACACTCACACACACACACACGCGCACACACACATACACAAACCCAAACACACACAATCACACAAAAGAAAAAAAAAAGAAACAAACACAAAGATGTCGTAATCACTATTGCATTTCAGCTAGCAGATTTTACCTAAAACATCATCATATTACTGAACGTGTATCAAGGAGAATAAGTAAAGACTTACCAAATGAATAGATTACACATGCGTTTTTAAAGAATCCTCGCACAGCACAACCTATAGTTAGAGCCGTAGCCTATTCAAATTATGTCCAGTCACACAATGTAGTTTACATGGGCTAATCAAATATATATTGAAATCAGCTACAAAACGACGGAGAGGATTCCACCGTAATGTGAAGTGGATCTAACCTATATTTTTAAAAGCAAATTTAACCCTAGGCACGTTTGTGGTACCTGTCAGTGAAAGTATTTTCGGAATAATTATATACCACATTAGCGCGACCCGAATGTGATGCGAGCGCCTAGGGTGTAACGCGATTTGGCTATGCTGTGACGTAGCACTGGACTACAAGAAGGGTCGAATGTGTGCTCTTTATGTGGAATATCCATCCAGTAACATGGCCTGGTATTAGCTTGCACTGACAACTCTAACAAAAGAAAATGGATCAGTTTGGATCAAGACCACAGATCAGCTACTTTTAGAGTGAGAAAGGGGAATGAATGGGTATGGGAAACCCCCACTTGTGACGTAGCACTGGATTATCGGCTTTTACCGTTGCGTTTTCTATCGCATTCGGCAGTCTCCAGAAACAACGAACTTTGGTTGGAGATATACGATGGCCCGAGTGCAGATCTAAAGAAAATGAGCACGCGTTTTGGACTATAGTTTTGGGTTATACATCTGAATCCACAAAATGTGTTCCTAACAGGGTCAGTACCCCTTTAAAATAACACTGGAATGACGTACTATGTGTTCAAATAAACTTGTTAAACTAACGCGATTGATTCACCAAAAAAAAAAAAAAAAAAAAAAAGCCAAATATGCAGGGAATTGTTATAATCACCCACAACACCGAATCGAATAATAGTTACCCGAGTCACAACACAGCTTAAATTAACTTGTAAATACGTGGAACGACTATATGTCATTAGAAACGACTCAAAAGGTTTTATAGGACTGATCCCTATAGCTCACAGTGATCAATATCAAACTCAAATATTAAAATCAGTAACAGTATCAACATCACTATCAACATCAATACCAATATCAACTAAAACAAACCAAAATAATCCAAAAACAACAACAACAACAACAACAACTTATCAATCGCAAAATAACTTATACTGCTATGTAGTGTAAATGTGACGAGCAGCAATCTAAATAGTAGATATCTAGTCGAAGTAGAATCAGTCTTTGGTAGAAAGCAATACGGAGGCTGGCAAGATTCAGAAAGAAATAGGTCTACAAAAGAAGAAGAGGGTTTTTTCTTCACGAGATTAAAAAGCTAAATGGAATAGTATTTTTTTTTAAAATCAGTTTATAGTCCCCTCTCTTCCCGATAAGGATTTTCAGAGAGGAGACTATCTTGGAATAGTATTATAAAACTGGAGTTCTTTTATACTTGCGAAGAAACGCAGAGACGTATACACACGTAGATTTGACGTAGGTATAGTCGTATATACGTATGTACACTTGGCGTAGGTTTTCACTACACAAACACATGCTTGATGCAGGCACACACGCAACATAGCACACACACACACACATACATACATACACATAATAGACTAGACCCACACACAGAGACACACACACACAGAGTAAAACATTTAAGCAAACAAACACACATACAAATACCCCCCACCCCCACCCCCACACACATACACACACCGCAAAAAAGCAACTCTTGTCTATTTTTTTTCTTTTGTAAGTCGTTCCGATGTTAAAGAACTAATCAATAAATAAAAGTTCAATGAAATGGCAAAAAAGCTAGGAAATTCACCAAGACGTCATGTCTGTTTTGTCCTTGCATAACTACTACTACTATTTTGTTCTCGCTCAACTCCTCCTCCTTCTACTACTACTACTACTACTACTACTACTACTACTACTACTACTACTACTACTACTACTACTACTACTACTTCTACTGCTATAGATATAAAATTAATACAGCAACGACACTTGACTCACACAATAAAAGCACAGCGTAACGACAAAATAAGCCACAACGATGTTGTTAAACGTCTGAAAATCAATTTGCCATAATATTCCACTGCTTTTAAAACCACCACCATCATAATGCTGTTGTACCATGAAATTTTTTGTTTGTTTAAGTGCGCAAAGAAAACAAAGTTTTTAAATGTCACCCGATAGTTCCCAGCCTTTAAAATGATTTTGAACAACTGCATGTAGTTCTCCCCTATACGCTTTGTGTCCGGAGACTCAAATCTACAACTGTAGTTTCCCATATACGCTTTGTGTCCGGAGGCTCAAATCTACAACTGTAGTTTTCCATATATATACGCTTTGTGTCCGGAGGCTCAAATCTACAGCTGTAGTTCTCCCCTATACGCTTTGTGTCCGGAGGTTCAAATCGGCAACTGTAGTTCTCCCCTATACGCTTTGTGTCCGGAGATTCAAATCTTCAACTGTAGTTCTCCCCTACACGCTTTGTGTCTGGAGACCCAAATCTACAACTGTAGTTCTCCTCTATACGCTTTGTGTCCGAAGACTCAAATCTACAACTGTAGTGTAAAGTTGAAGATGTTCTGCAGAAGCACCCCAGCATTCAAAGCCATGACTCTCAGACTGCCAAGCTCTTACTAGTGTGCAACACGGTTTTGAAAATACGCCTCACGACCATTTTTTTAACAATGCAGTCACGACCGTTAGTACACTGTCGACCCCACACAAATAGAACAAGGAAGATGAATACCCGCAGTAATGGTATACTACCGTTACACGATTTACGTAAACTAGACGCTATAACAGTACAACATTATACAGCCAACCATCATTTTAATAATACGATTTTCATCCTGTGCAACTCCTAATACTATTACAATAACGCTTTAAAAACTAGAATGCTCATTGGTAAAATTCCGGCAGTATGGAGGAATACCTACTACTAAAAAATAAAGTCAGGCAGTACAATAAACATAATTTCATAAGATTCTCACTCTGTAACCCACAATAATGCTATATACTGTACACTAAAGCTTTCAACTAGAAAGATAATTGTTAAAATACCGGCAATAGGCAGAGCACCTTCTATCCTATCCTATAGTACGCAGCAGGCAGAGTACTTACTACTAAAAATAAGGTCAAGATCGTAGTATAACAAACATAAATTTATAAGGTTCTCACTCAGTATTAATTCTCTCTCCCTTGTGGATAATAAAGATGTGTTGACTTGACTGGACTTCACTTCACTTCACTTGACCTGACTTGACTTGAACTGACCGTACCCACATTAATATCACAATAAAGCTTAAAACTAGAATGGTATCGAACTGAGTAAAACCACAGTATACTAATCAGGATAGCCTACTTATTATAAGTATTAAAGTCAAGATCGCCGTTCAACAACCATAATCTCAAAAGCTTTTCACCCTTTACTCCCAATATTATTACAATAAACAGATAGAGTGATATTAAAAATTAAAATGCCTGCCTGGACTAAATAAAAAAAAAAAACAACAACATAAAGTCAAGATGGCAAACTTGTACGAACCTGTGTGTTCAAAAGCAGTCGCTGCTACTGTGCTAGACAGCACAACAATGTCTGTGTGTGTAGTATATCTCTGTGTTGCAGACGCCAATGTACCCCGGTATCACGCTAACCTAACTTATCGTTGAAACACTGCGTCGCTGTGTGTCCTGCAATAATTCAGGACAAACACTACAGTGCGGAGTGGAGGAGAAGGGTACGTCAGGGAGAGGAAAAGGAGAGAGGGGAGGAAGAGAGACCACAAAAAGACACAGAAGAGGGGGGGAGGGAAGGGGGAGAGAGAGCTGTTGGCTTCTGGTTCGTTTCGTTCATGGATTCTTCAGTATATGGATGCACGGCTTTCGGCGAGAAGGCCCGAAGTTCTCTGCTTTCCGTCTTTTTGGGACGTGTGTGTTCCAAACTTCCGGTTGCTGAATGGCGTACATGTTTTGATAGTGATGTTTTGACCCTGTTGACATGTCCGCCAAACGTCGCCCTCAGGGCAGTTGCTGCTGTTTCGTCGTAAACTAAAAGAAATAAGTCAAAAACAACGATAGATTAAATATATACACTACTACAATTACAAATGTATCATGAAAATGTCCATGATAAGAAATGACTACAATCTACATCTCTTCCTTGCCTCGCAAGTTTTGGCCTAGGGAAGCACGAGCTTTGGCTTGCGGATCTGAAGGTCCCGGGTTCGAGCCCAGGCCAGGGCATTGTATTTTGCTTTCTTGGGAATGACACTTTACTCCCATTTCCTACTCCTTCGGATGAGAGTATAAACCGAGGTCTTGTCTGTGTCGCATACATTCCATCATAACAGACTTTAAAGATCCTGACGCTCATGTCCTAGACGAGTGAGTGCCGGTAACAAGAATACACCCAGCATGCACCTTGTGGAATCATTTTCCTCGAATACGGGGTATCCACAGTATTACGAAGAAGAAGAAGAAGAAGAAGAAGAAGAAGAAGTGACAATGAGTGAATGACACGTCAATGGCGGTCTCTCCGATAGCGGCTATTTGCACAGTCGAAAACATCAGGTTTCACATTTCAAAAATCGATGAAGAAAATTAGATCTAGTACTTACACTTTTCTTCTTCGTTAGTACATAGAAATTTAGAAAGGAAAAAGTATCTACATGCCTCAACAAGGTCATCTAATTGGTCCATGGTTTGTACTTCCATGATGCGAACATAAGACTTTCTGCAACCGGAAGTATCGAACACAAGGGCAAAACCACGTGACTTGGCTGCGAGCTCCCTTAGTCATAGTAAGAAGGAGATGTGTTTCCATAGTTTGTACTTCCATGGTTTCGTTTGCTAGATTAGAGTCCCCGGACACTTTGCGCATACAGGGGACGTTGGCTTCTGGTGTAAGCAATGTGCCTCTTATAATGATAGGTTCGTGTTCCATTCTCCCTTACAAGGCAAATGGCAGGAGCAATAGACAGTGCATTGCAATAATAAGGTACGATACACTACACTACACTACACTACAATACAATCCAGTACACTACAATACACTACACTACACTACAATACACTACACTACACTACAATACAATCCAGTACACTACACTACACTACACTACAATACACTACAATACAATCCAGTACACTACAATACACTACATCATTTTTGATTTAATCATTTTATAAAGCACTTTTACAGCTCAAGAGCTGCTCAAGGCGCTGGCCGATACAGGATGTAACTCAAACCTCCCGAGGCGCCCACTTGCAACCTTTGGGCGCATTGTCTGACGCCAAGATGACTGAGTACAACCCTGGCACTATACTACATTATACTACACTACACTACATTATACTACACTACACTACATTATACTACACTACATTATACTACACTACATTATACTACACTACATTATACTACACTACATTACATTATACTACACTACATTATACTACACTACATTATACTACACTACATTATACTACACTACACTACATTATACTACACTACACTACATTATACTACACTACATTATACTACACTACATTATACTACACTACACTACATTATACTACACTACATTATACTACACTACATTATACTACACTACATTATACTACACTACATTATACTACACTACATTATACTACACTACATTACATTAGACTACACTACACTACATAGCATGAAACTACACTACACTACATCACGCTACACTACACTATACTACATTGCACTACACTACATTATGCAAAACTACATTACACTATATTACTCTACATTACGCTACATTACATTACACTACATTACATTACACTACATTACTTTTCATTACCCTATATTACACTACCCTATATATATTACTCTACATTACGCTACATTACATTACACTACATTACATTACACTACATTACTTTTCATTACCCTATATTACACTACCCTATATTACACTACAATACATTACACTACATTACATTACACTATATTACACTAAATTACACAACATTACATTAAACTACATTACATTACACTACCCTATATTACTATTACTACTACTACTACTACTACTACTACTAATAATAATAATAATAATAATAATAATAATAATAATAATAATACTATCCTATTCTATTCTATCCCGTAACTCGGAGGTCGTAGGGGCACCACAGATGATCGTTTAACCAGCGTACTCCATCTTTCTCTATCCTCAGCAACCCTGATGGCTTCGCTCAGTGTCAAACCAGTCCATTCTCGAATGTTGTCCTCCCACCTCTTTTTCGGTCTTCCTCTTCTTCTACCTCCTTGCACTGTGCCTTGCAGGATGGTCTTTGCAAGGCCTGATGATCTGGTGACGTGGTCATACCATCGGAGTTTCCGTTTCTTCACCAATAATAATAATAATAATAATAATAATAATAATAATAATAATAATAATAATAATAATAATAATAATAATAATAATAATAATAATAATAATAAGGATATTTATATAGCGCTTTTTCCCTAAGGAACGATATCAGTTCAAAGCGCAGTACTCACGCATTCATTCTAAACATCCGGCTTCATACAAAATAAAACCAGGCAAGGCACTTGCTAACGAAGAAGAGACGAGGGAAGGAGGGAGAAGGGGAGAGTAAAGAAGGGGAGATGGGTTGGGTGGTGGCGGTGGTCTGAAAAAATGGAGGAATGACGACGATGATGATGGGAGGCAAGATCAGAAACATTTAAGGAAGAGATGCGTTTTGAAGTTGGATTTGAAAGTAGCTATGTTTGGAGAGCTGCGAAGAGAGAGAGAGGAAGAGAGTTTCAAGTTGAAGGGCCAAGCACTGAAAAAGATCGACAGCCAGCAGAGGAGGGTTTGTAACGGGGTATGTGAAGCATGAGGATGTCAGAGGAAGAACGAAGATTTATAGAGGGCTTATAGAATTGAATGTTCTGGGTGAGGTAGGAAAGGGCTAAGCCATGGACGCACTTGTAACAGAAAAATAGCGATTTTGTAGATAATTCTATGACACACTGGAAGCCAGTGGAGTGAATGTAGAAGGGGAGTGATATGATCAGATTTTTTTCCTTTTGAGAACCAGACGTGCAGCTGAGTCCTGAACACGTTGGAGCAGATAAATAGAAGGAAAAGGAAATCCAGCCAGGGGAGAGTTACAGTAGTCTAAGCGTGACAAAACAAAAGAGGAAATGAGTTTGACTGTAGCATAAGGGTCAGATGTTTGCGGACAAGGCCTATTCTACGGAGATGAAAGTTGCATGTTTGACAGGTTTTGCGGATGAATTCTGACATGGAGAGGGTTTTGTCAAGAACGACATAAAGGTTTTTGACAGAAAATGACATAGGAAGAGTGGTCTGGCCAAGATTGACAGTGTCTACAGAGGAAGAAGACAGGTTGTGTTTGGTACCTGTGAGCATAACTTCAGTTTTGTTTGCATTGAGTTGGAGCTTGTTGACTGTCATCCAATTACAAATGTCTTCAAAGCAGTCAGAGGATTTGGTCAGAATGGATGGAAGGTTTTAAGGAGTGTCACTGTTTTTTCAGCTGTATGTCCTCAGCGTACAAATGGTGGAAAGTGTCGTGGTTTTGGATGATGTGAGCCAGAGGAGATGTGTAAAAGATGAAAAAGAACAGTGCCTAGAACTGACCCCTGAGGAACACCGAAGACAAGTCTGGACGGTTGAGAGAGGTGGTTGTTGATGCAGACAGATTGGAAGCGATCAGTTAGGTACGAGCGGAAACAGCTAAGGGCACTGTCTTTTATTCCAAAAGAGTTCTCGAGACGCTCAAGGAGGATGGAGTGATCAATAGAGTCAAAAGCGGCTGAGAGATCGAGAAGAGTCAACAAAGAGATTTTATCAGAGTCAGTGGCAGAGAGGAGGTTGTTCACGATGTGAAGAAGAGCTGATTCAGTGCAGGGGTCAGGACGATAGGCAGACTGGAACGGGCAGAACAAGCTGGGAAGACAGATGATGGTTGAGCTGTTTCAGGACAAGCTTCTCAAGACGTTTGGATAGGAAAGGAAGATTAGAGAAAGGGCGGTAATTTTTCAAGTCTTCTGGATCTTCTACATTACATTACACTATATTATGCTGCACTATACAACACTACATACTACATTAACTACAGTACATTACACTACCCTATATTACACTACTGTACGTTACCCTACACTACACTACTCTTCACTACACTACACTATAAAATTGTATTACCTAAATTAACTTTGTTGAAAACGACGGTTAAGATGGTGCTTTACTCTCATCTTTGTCACCTCTTTGGTACGATAAAGAATTCAGTCATAGCTGTCAAAACAGGCAACTGGGGACCAAATAAGCACAAGAAACCGTAGTCGACTTTGTAGTTGTTATTTACATCAAACGCAGCACACAGGTAGCACATTCAAACTAAACACGGGCCGGGCGGGAGTCGAACTTAAAAAAAACTGAAATTACTTTTTAGACCATATTCCATATTTTCTTCTGTTGCCTCAACGATACGATACAGAGAATAGAAAATGGAGGTCCAAACGCATGAATTGTTGTTGTTATTGCTGCTGCTGTTGTTGTTGTTGTAGTTGTTGCTGCTGTGGTTTTTTTGTGTGTGTGCACTGTCTCCAGGATCGCACAAACAACTGCTGCCATGACAAGGTTGAAGCCCATTTGGAAAGACAGGACCATCAGTCTACATTCCAAGGTAAGGTTTCTGCGCTCCCTTGTCATTTCCATCTTCCTATACGCTTGCGAAAATAGGACGCTCACAGCCGACCTACAACAAAGAACAACAAAGCATGGAGATGAGGTGCTGCAGAAGACTTCTGGGCATTTCCTATATCCAGCACATCACCAACGACGAAGTCCGACAGACCATCCCAAAAGCCATTGGACAACACGATGACATGTTCACAGTGGTGAAGAAACAGAAACTCCGATGGTATGGCCACGTCACCAGAGCATCAGGGCTTGCAAGGACCATCATGCAAGGCATATTGCAAGGAGGCAGAAGAAGAGGGAGACAGAAAAAGAGGTGGGAAGACAACATTTGAGAATGGACTGGCTTGACACTGGGCGAAGCCTTGAGGGTTGAGAAGGACAGAGAAAGATGGAATACGCTGGTTAAACGATCATCTGTGGTGCCCCAACGACTTTCGAGTTACGGGATAAGATAGGATAAGTACTGTCTCACTTCGACCCTAGGGAGGGTACGATCAAATCTTTAGCTTAACTAGGTACTTCAAGTTGTTGAATCCTTCCCTTGTCCTCTCCCATCTCCCCACACACACACACATACACACACTGATATCTTCGTGCCCAAAGTCAAGTGGGTCCCCATTTTAGGGTCAGATATTATCAGTCCCGTTTTAGATACAAGACTCAACAAATAGCTCACATCCAAACCTGTTTTTGGTATGGGAATCAACCTTATTAGAATGTTGAAATTGTACGGCACATGGAAGAAGAAAGAGACAGAGAGACAGTGACAAAGACAGAGAGACAATGAGACAAAGAGACAGAAAGATACCGAGACAGATAGACAGAGACAGATAGAAATACAGACGGACAAACACACAGACGGAGTTTTTTTTTAACAGTTTACATGCATAAACCTGCCTTAAAAACGCATTTCCGTTTGTATAAACTTGCTACTGAATTGCAATATGAATTAAACATAAAAAAGAAACCCAACGCTTTCTTTATATATCTACCAGCAACCAAAAATTAATGCCTATAGGGCTTATATTCCTTTATGTATGCCCAGTATTGGTGGTTTTTTTTCGCCTAGAATCGCTGTAAAGGCAAGAGAATAATGTTTCTGTTATAATATAATATTATTCATTGTACATGCCAGCGACCCTGTTATGTACTATACGCCGTATAATCCTGATTGCATTACACGATAAACCAGCAAATAGGAGATTATGTTCAAGACAAGAAACCGTTAAAGCAATTTTCTTTCTTCTGAATCGAGAGAGCAAGAGAGAGAGAGAGAGAGAGAGGGAGAGATGGGGGGAAGGGGGGGGGGGGGGGCGCGGGGCGGAGAGAGATGTGCTGGTTATAATATTTATTCCTTTGTCCCTCTTGTCAGTGAAGCTGTATATAGGCTTACTATACTCTCTACAGTCATGCTTCTTTACACGATAACATAGTAAAATAGAAGATAATGTTTAAAATAACTTTAAAGAACTCAGTTCCTTCAACCCATACGGATTTTTTGTTTTTGTTTTTTATTTTTTTGCATCTCTGTGCTAGCCACATTGCGTAGCAAAGACTTGCCACGGCAAATGGTCGCGTTTCTACTTGTGAGAGGTACTCGGCCATGGGTCTCAGATGCGCTGCGAGTACATCTGCGCTTCATACACGAAGCGATAGGAATCACGGCGAGTGCGGTTTTAAGGCTTTTGCACTGACGGTTCCTTCGTTTAACTTTTTAAGTGTCCAGATTTGATGGGGGTGGGTGGGTGCGCGACGTTAAAAGATTCGTTTTGGCAAAGTGATTCCAATATTGTGATTCCATCATTATATACTATAACTGATGTTTATTTAAATAATACTGTGTTTGTATGGACGTACGGCGTGTCAAAAGGCAAACTTCTGGTTTGGAGACCTATCGGACAACAACGTTGTATTGTATTGTATTGTATTGTATTGTATTGTATTGTATTGTATTGTATTGTATTGTATTGTTCCATTTTAACATTTGTTTCAAAAATGCGTATTTAAAAATTGGATTTTGCGTTTTGTTGTAATTTTCTCGGCTTTGCTAGAGGAGCAAACATTATTGCTTGGACCATACGGTAACCACATCGGCACTCCGAAACCCACGAGAGAGAGAGAGAGAGAGAGAGAGAGAGAGAGAGAGAGAGAGAGAGAGAGAGAGAGAAAGTGTGTGTGTGTGTGTGTGTGCGTGCGTGTGCGGTACACAGTTTTGTGTTTGAAGCTGAAAAACTAGTGGAAATTAAATAATCTGTGAATGATTTGACATGCTCACAGTGGTGAAGAAACGGTAACTCCGATGACATGGCCACGTCACCAGAGCATCAGACCTTGTAAAAGATCATCCTGCGAGGCACGGTGCAAGGTGGTAAGAGAAGATGGAGACAAAAAAAGAGGTGGGAAGACAACATTCGAGAATGGACTAGCTTGACTCTGAACGAAGCCATGAGGGTTGCTGAGGACTGAGAAAGATGGAGTACGCTGGTTAAACGATCACCTGTGGTGCCCCAACGACTTTTGATTTACGGGATTGGATAGGATTTGGAGTTTATGTTTTTCAGGAAGAAAGTAAGGAATGGGTGGGTCAGAGAGTATCTCCATTTTATAAATATTGAAGGTAAACCTACTATAACAGATTTGTGTCGCAGTTAGGGTAGAAAATAAGATTATATGAACAAAAACATCTCTTGTCCTCGATGATGAGGGGTGTTCTTCCTATTCATTCGGTTACGGCTGTTCAACCTCACGTCATTGTTATTCATCCGTGAGGACAGCCTCTCTTTATTCATAGGTTGGCTGACTGATGAAGGAAACAGTTAAAACGATTCCTCGCTTTCTCCTGCCTTCTTGATCTCACCACAGGATTGTCTCCCTTCTATTCCCATCCCTCCCTCCGCCTTTCCAACCCCATCTTCCCCACCCCTCCGTTCAGCCCACACCCTCATCTCTGTTCTCTTCTTTTCCTCTTTAAAGTCCCCTTATACACTTGCGTGTGTGTTGCTGTCTCTACTAATTTTTTTGTCTTGTCTCCTCTCTTCCATCACTCTAGACCATACTATTCTTTGTGCCCTTTACAACTACAATCGTTTCTGCTCATATATATATATATATATATATATATATATATATATATATATATATATATGAGCAGGATTGTTTCTGCTCATAAATATATATGAGCAGAAACGATTGTAGTTGTAAAGGGCACAAAGAATAGTAATATATAAGCAGAAACGATTGTAGCTGTAAAGGGCACAAAGAATAGTATGGTCTAGAGTGATGGAAGAGAGGAGACAAGACAACCCAGCTGCTTGCGCCACACCACCACAAAGTCGTATGTTTGTCTTCTAATATATATATATATATATAATGTTTACACACCACATACACACAGGCTCGCGCGCGCGGGCGTAAACACACACACGCCACAACATACACAACACTACACATCACAACACGTAACACATACCAGCGTCGTTGATCAAGCTTTTGGTGTGGAAATGTTTATGCGCTTAATAAATGTTCATTCATTCATTCACGCAACAGTCCCCTAGTGCCGCATTTACTTCAGATTCTTGCCCCACTAGGTTTATGAAAAGTATTCTTCTGGGCCAGAAATATTACAATAACCCGGAGGAACTGAAATTTTGTGACAAAATTGATAGTAACGTAACCTCAAATATGATGTGAAGAAAAAAATACACAACTCAACAATACTGTAATTTTTAAGCTATGGATCTCGGACACTTAATCCCTTAAACTGCAGGCGGTTAGTCACCAAGGCGACTTGATAGCTTGTCTTTAAATCACTCGTGCGTAAAAGTACTGTCTTCTAGCGGACATGGTCACGGTTATCTGCACCTTACTCGTCTATAGTTGTGAAAGATGAAGAAGATGTAGGTAGGTATATGTAAGCTAAGAGCAAGGTGAAGTGTTTTGAAGAAACCTTCTTTTTCATTAAATAAAGAAATCATTGCTTGTGGCCAGTGGCTATGTCTCGTGGCCTGAAGCAACCACGGTTTTACATAAAGAAGTCACTGTTTACATTGTTTGTAATGTTAGTCTTTATGTTGAAGGGATCGTCATTGTTATTGGGGTCTGAATCCTCAACATGCTGTGAAGACTGAGTAGAAGTAGGTCCTTAGCTATGTGTAGTTTTAAACGGACTCGCTTTGACAGCGCCCTCTCCCTCCTTCCCCCTCGACAGAGCCTTTTAAAAAATTCACAGTGAGTGATGCCCAACTGAAAAAATAAGCTTGCAACAAATAAATAACTCTTTAGAAAGGAAAGTTGTTTTTTTTAATGAATAAATTCCGTAGCAACAGCAATGGGCTAGCCAGTCAACCTTCTTGAGCTAAAAATAGCTGTTATCTAAACCTGTAAGAGATAGAACCAGTTTAAAAAAAAAAACAACAACATTGCTCGTAAGGTTTTTCCTGTAAGGTTGATAAAATAGACCCTGCCCTACCCCAGACGCCAAACACGCATTCTTCAAGCCGCGTGGATCACATAAATAAGGTCAAATGTCACACGGCTGTGGTTCTCGATCTGCCGTTTGTTACGTTGAAACGCGAAGGATAGTATGTCTGAAGCGTGCACGATAGATCTAATCGTTTCGCTTTGCAAAGCATTCAATAGTAGAGTGTATTTACCTTTGATTTGAGTTTGCATTGTTGTTAGAGGAAGCTCTGTATAACGTTGATAATTTTCGTTAGTCGATATTATTGGAGAATTCTCTAGATCTGCGTGTTTACTGTCGATGGAGGCTTCCCGGTGGTTGTAGAAGTTTGAGAACGTTCCGGGAATGTGTATAGAGATGTATGACGTAAGTCAGTGATGACGATCTTTAGTTTGATTGGTGGTAGTGCATCATTTCTACCGTGTTCTAAATTGTTCGGGAGTATGAAGAGCCTATATAAGTGCCGCACTGTTTCAAGAGTAGTAGTGTGTTGTTGATAGTGAGTTGGAAAGTAAAAAGTTGAGAGTGGAAAGGCGATTGAGCGATTGTATGCAGTTGTTGATGTGTGCTGAATAAAACTTAAAAGTGGAGAATTTCATACGAAGGCTCGGTGACTTGTATGCTGATTGTACGGGTTACGTGGATAATCGAATCCGAGATTACACTCATCAGGAGCATTCACGCATTGGGGCTGAATCTACTACTGATAGAAAAACGCCATCATCGAATGAGTGTAACACCGTTAAAACAAGGGAAATCACTCCCTGTCAGAACCGAACTGGAAAATTCAAACTTTAGCAGTTGTTGATTTGAGCAACGAAAGCCAAATTTATCATAGTTTAAAGTAATCCTACCCTATCCTATCCTATCTTGTAACTCCAAAGTCGTTGGGGCATCACAGATGATCGTTTAACCAGCGTACTCCATCTTTCTCTGTCCTCAGCAACACTCATGGCTTCGCTCAGCGTGAAGCCAGTCCATTCTCGAATGTTGCCCTCCCAACTCTTTTTCTGTCTCCATCTTCTTCTGCCTTCTTGCACCATGCCTTGCAGAATGGTCTTTGCAAGGCCTAATGCTCTGGTGACGTGGCCATACCATCGGAGATTCTGTTTCTTCACCACTGTGAGCATGTCACCGTGTTGTCCAATGGCTTGTGTGATGGTCTGTCGGATTGCGTCGTTTGTGATGTTCTGTAGCACCTCATCTCCACATATAATAACAATGCGAATTTTAGGATAAACCCGTTTTCGCCAAAAGTAAACAAAGTCTTCGAATTAGGGCCTTTTAAAGAAACCACTATCTTTGGGAAAGATGGCAACCTATTTACTAATTTAAATGTACGCGCTTATGCCGACGTGGTCTTCATTGTGATTTGCATCAGGATTCTAATTCTGTAGAAGCTAGGAGGGTGTAGATCTGTCTGTATTAAATGTCTTGAACTAACCACTATCTTTCATTATTCTACTGAAATAATTAAAAGAGTACGTTCTGATGTGGACGTGAGCAAGAAGTAAGAAGTAACGAACAAGAAAGAGGAAACCAGAACGTTATTTTCAACAAATTACAAACTCAGAGGTATCATGAAGTCTTGCTGTTTATTTTATTATTTGTCATTTTAATTGTGTCGTTACAGACGCAACAAATTAGGCAAGGAAAGGTTAGCCTGTTGTTGTATGATTCAAAACCGCCTGACAAAAATATTGAAAACATTACTTGCACAGGCGCCCGTATCGCAATGTGAACGGAGTCTGTACGTACCAGCAATCTAGACTCTGCTCACATACTTATACGCCTATATACTAGCAGTACAGACTGCTCACATACCTATACGCCTATATGACCAGTATAGACTATGCTCACATAAGCTTACCTCTGTGCCTATACTAGTAGTACAGGCACCTGTGATTGCTTGTTTCATCAAAACTGCTTAGAGTACATGCTTGCTGACTCTTATGTGTAGTCCTGCGCAATGTAATTAAAAGTCTTCTTCATCATCAGCCTGTACTAATTGCTCCTTGGCATCTCCAACAAGGAAAACGTTAATGACATCCTTACAATTTCGGAAATAATCCGGCTTAGC
The DNA here is from genome assembly GCA_036898135.1 of Oncomelania hupensis. Taxonomy (NCBI): domain Eukaryota; kingdom Metazoa; phylum Mollusca; class Gastropoda; order Littorinimorpha; family Pomatiopsidae; genus Oncomelania; species Oncomelania hupensis. The sequence continues at coordinate 39,387,524 of CM072521.1, read as the reverse complement.
ACGTCAGACTTTTTCTTTTTGTATGTGGGTTTTGGTGGGGTTGGTGGGTAGGTATGTGCGTGCGTGCGTGCGTGTGTGTGGGTGTGTGCTTGTGTGTGTGTCACGAGGTGTATGCATATTAGTTGATCCAATCGGCACAATACCTATTGTTGCGATATAAATGCACTTTCCATGTTTTCCCCTACATTCCCCACCCCTGTCATTCGCGTAGGCAGCCACCAATGCAAGCAGTTACTGCAAATAAAAGTCGATATGCAGACAATACGTGCCGAGCCACACAAAACAGTGGGATAGACAGGTACACCGCTCGCCCGTTCGTTTTCTATTTTTAGGAGTATTTACTGGTGTTAGACACGTGGTTTGTCTATTTTTAGTTTTGATATAAACAAGCATTGGTTATTAGTCAGCCAGTCAACGAACGAACGAGAATTACAACAACAAAAACAATGGTTCTATATACTAATGCAAGCGCACTTTCTTCACTCGAAACTCAAAGTGTTGTGATCTAAGGTGATGGATCTTTCAGATGGATCTCACAAACAATAAACCACAATGTTGTACAAATGCAGAATGTTTGGCTGATGTTTCCCAAAACGCCTGATAAAACAACAAAATGAAAAACAACAGCAGCAGCAGCAGCAACACCAACACCAACAAAATGATGATAATAATAATAATCGTTTTCAAGTTATAATTAAAGCTATCTAAACACATGATAATAAAAATAATAATAATAATAATAATAATAATAATAATAATAATAATAATAATAATAATAATAATAATAATAATAATAATAATGGATTTGAAATTTAAAATCCAACAAGATCTAAACACTCGTGTTCCTCCCATTTAGCGGAGAGGTGAATTCAAACTACATGTCACAATGTCTTGACAATAAAGGTTATTAACAACAACAAATATTCTGCTAGTAAAAAGTTAAAAACGAAAATGGACAAAGGCTTTTTACATTTTAGGCTGTAAAAAAACTACAACACCTACAATCCAGAGAGTGAATCGAGTTGGAATTCTATTATATGTTAATTCTCCTCTTTTTTTTTTATAGACTGACAAAGAGTTATAGTCTGTGTAAGAGTGCATTCTAATTTTATTTCGGTTAGACTGCAACTAGAAGTAAATAGATGACACAGTACGATCCAAAGTTTACATCAGTAATTATTTGGGACTAAACTTCTAATGTTAAATGTCAATCATTAGAACAAAGAGGAAAATGTCAAAGGATCGTAGAACGCATTTAGAACAAATTGAAACAGAAACAGGTGGGCGGTGTAATCCTTTGCGAAACAGAGCTGGCTGTGGCCTGATTTGACAAACGCGTTTGAGCTGGGAAAGCGCTGTTTAAGAATCGTAAATAATTAAATAAATAATTAAAACTAACCAAATAAATCACAGCGCTGCAGAGAGTAAAACCTAAATTTAAAAAAACGGTACTATTATTTTTTTTTAAATAATAGGCTTAGTAATTAACACAATGCTATGAATTACGATAAAACAAGGTTTGTTATTCATGTCTAGGAAAAACAGATATTCAGAGAATGTCTCGCACCACAAGTATATCAACTAACAAGTTAGTATCTCGTATTGCCCCCAGTCGACGTGCGGTGGTCCCGTTTAGCCACAAGCTGAGACGGGGATTTCCCAAACCTAAAAATAGAATAGAGAATTCTGGGAAATCTGTTCTCGCGAAGATGTGCTCGCTGAAATGAAACGAAAGTTGGGAGAGGAACTGCATATTTCTGGTAGTGAACAAAGACAGAAACTTGTCAGCAGTATTATCAGCGATGGAGTTATAATGGACGAAGTGCTCCAAACCTATGAGGTTGCCTTTGCTCGAGCAAAGAAACTAAAGAAGGATTTGGCCGACGTCATTTCAGAAAAGGATTTCTCTACCCATAATTCCCCTGGGTTTTGAAGTTTCTAAAAAGTTATTTCAGGCCGACGACGCTCTATGGAGCGCAAAGCATGTAAAGGGAAGCAACCGGTTGTACGCGCACGTCGACAGAGACATAGAAGAGAGATACTAACTTGTTAGTTGATATACTTGTGCTCGCACGGAATCAATAGCATTAGCACTGTGTGCAGTAGAATACAATAAAAGCTACATGAGGTGAACACAACAATAAGGTAAAACAGTTCGGTTCGTTGTTCAGACCTACATGTATAAAAAGCAAGAGTGACTCAATAAAGAAAATCTGTTTATTGTGCAGATACTGTACAGTAGGTTACAATAAAAACAACTTATCGCTATGAACAGGTGTGGGCCGTTCAGGTACAAACAATATTAAGAAGAACAACAAAACAACACAGCAACGGTTTGTCAGTTAAATCTACAGAAAAGCTGAAAGGCTACAGAAAAAAAGATGTACACAGTAAGTCAGTTGTTTTTTTAAGTGTATATACATTGGTTTGTTTTGGTTTGTTTTGTTTGTTTAATTTAACGTCATTTCACCTAAGTGATTTTAGACTTGGCAAAAATAAACAAAAGTATATAATGTAAGCAGTACACACACAGCTAAACAACAAAAATCAACACACGTTAAACGTGAGCTGCACAATTAAAGTGCTGTACTAATAGAAGTAACATGGGCAGGCCTGAGCCATAAAATAAGCATGAAGTTTAAACAACGATCGAACTATAGAAAGCGTAACAACCGCTAAAGAGACAACGAGGCATACATGTATTGTACAAATATCAGTACACTAGCAAATCATTAGATATATGTAAAGGGCAGGTGCATTTTTCAGGTAAAACCTTAGATAAATTTCATAACATGTATTGAACAAGTAGAAGTAGAGCAAAGGGCAGGGTTAATGCACAAGTAAACCTACGATGAGCTAATGGAGATAAAGTATAAAAGCAGATATTGTAATTATCTTAATATTAATTCGACTTAGTATTATTAGTAGGTACATTTGACCATTTAATGCCCGACCGTTAGCAAATGGTTTATTGAGAAAGCAGGTGATTTGGGTGAAAAAATGTTCCACGAAGATGTTAAAATACTAATAAGACTTCATGTCGATTTTTTTTTTCAAGCAAGTTTGCTTTACCACAGGTAAATTAAAAATACATTGTTCATATTGTACAAAAGTTGTCACTTATAACTGCCAAATTCCAATAACAATTACTTAATTACGTTTCGATCAAAAATATCTATATAAACTGTAAAACGTTGTTGTTGTTTTTTTGGTTTTTTTTAAGTGGTGGTTCACCCGTCCCCTATACGCTTGGTGTGTCCGGGGACGTAAATTTACTCAAAAAAAAAATAAATGTTGTTTTTTAAATCACCAAGAGTTCCATACGAGCTGTTAAGTAATCTTAGATGAGAGTTTCAAGATTTCTTTCAAATTTGTGAACAAGAAATTACCGAAATTTGGTTATTAAAAATCTCCTCCTAATGAACAGCTCAGATTTTGGTCAAAAATGTCCACTCAAAACTAGTTGAACTAAAGTACCGATTTGGGTTTCTCCTTAGTAATGACCACGTACTTGTAACTAAATAATATTATTTTTATCTAATGGATTGGAATAAAACTAGACCAATGTTACGATGACACTGCGCTATACAAATTACTATAAACATTTATTCAGTAATGACTAATTACAACAATCGTAAATTATTTTAGATTTAGGTATAAAGTTCCACTCAGCTGCACACTTCGGAAGCTCGAGGTCGCAAAACGAAGCTAAGCAAAGTTACATGACTTCTTCCTTAATGCGAATTCTGCCGCTAGCATCCTGCAGGTCCTTCAGATCGTCTGGATCCAGTGCTGTGCCCTTTAAAGACATAAATGAACAGATGGAGAGATATAAACAGACAGAGAGAGAAAAAAATAAAGAAATACTAAAAAATAGATATAGATCGCCAAGCTGACAGGGCAAGACAGTAAAAATAAATAAATGTTAAGAAATAGAAAGATAGATAGATAGATAGATAGATAGATAGATAGATAGATAGATAGATAGATAGATAGACAGATAGATAGATAGATAGATAGATAGATAGATAGATAGATAGATAGATAGATAGATAGATAGATAGATAGATAGATAGATAGATAGATAGATAGATAGATAGATAGATAGATAGATAGATAGATAGATAGATAGATAGATAGATAGATAGATAGATAGATAGATAGATAGATAGATAGATAGATAGATAGATAGATAGATAGATAGATAGATAGATAGATAGATAGATAGATAGATAGATAGATAGATAGATAGATAGATAGATAGATAGATAGATAGATAGATAGATAGATAGATAGATAGATAGATAGATAGATAGATAGATAGATAGATAGATAGATAGATAGATAGATAGATAGATAGATAGATAGATAGATAGATAGATAGATATGAATAGAAACATACAGATAAATTAATTAACTACTGAACGAACTAACTAAAGAAATAAACGAATTATTTCATAACACTCTCTCTCTCTCTCTCTCTCCCCCCCTCTCTCTCTCTCTCTCTCTCTCTCTCTCTCTCTCTCTCTCTCTCTCTCTCTCTCTCTCTCTCTCTCTCTCTCTCTCTCTCTCTAGCTCTCTAGCTCTCTCTCTGAACTTGAAATTTTGATTGACAATATTTAATACCATTCTCGTCTTCTTTCGTCTGTCTACAATTTGCCCCAATGGGATCTAATGCCGACCTGAATAAATACGACAATAAACAATAAGGAAGAACAATTAATATGTATTTAAAACACGCAACACACGCAAAAGGTTTCTGTAATGTCATAGCAACAAAAAGAGCTTACTACCAAACAAAAAGAATCACATTTGTGCTAACTATCCTAGCACAAGAACAATAACAAAACTTCTTTTTTTTAAACACTCGGTCAACACACGATTGGCAGTATCAACTAGATGACTAACTTTTAACTTATTTACACTCACCTTGCCAGGCCAGGCGCCGAGAAGCAGCTGCTGCAGCTTCAAATTGCTGCGACCGTCTGGCTTCTTCCCTTTCTCTTTCGCAGGAGTCAGCTTTGTGGCCGCAGCAGACACTTTCGTTGTCGTAGGATCAGCTGGACGTGAGGGTGTTTTACCAGAAGTACTGTCGTTAGAGTTGCTCTTAATCGTGGTGGCTTCTCCCTGCTTGGACCCAGAATCCAACACCTTCTTGGACTCATGTGGTGAGGTTATTCCTGTCTGCGCCTTGCGTTTTGAATTGGCAGGGCTATTGAAAGGCTTCTCCTGAAGTTTGTCAGGGATGGGTGTCCGTACCGATGTTCTGACATCGGTGTCTTTTTTGTCGTACTGTTTGGCCTTTTCGCCCTTGCGATGTTGTTCTCCTGGTACAGAAAGGCGAGTAGCGGTACTAGTAGCACTTTCTGCAGGTGGCGTCGTAATACTCTGCCTCGCTGGTGATGGTTTTCCAGTGGTAGTTTCTTCAGTCGTTGGTGTTGTGGGGGGTGTTGAATGGTTCGGAGTTGTAGTCGTTTCTGTAGCCTGGAGCGTTGTACGTCGTGTTGACGTTCTCCCTGTTGTAGTTGACTCGGGTGTCAATGCTGTAGGCGGGGTTGAAGTTTTCCCTGTTGTAGATTCGGTTGTGGAAGTTGAAGGGTGTGTTGAAGTCTGTTCGGTTGTGGTGTCTACAGTTGTGGTCACAGGAGGCGGCTTGGTTTCTGAACCTTTTCCCATATGTGGACAGCAGGCCATTAATGCCATTTCTTTGGGATCATCCTTTTCCTTGACTGGTGTCTTTTCAAGCATCACAGCTCCAATAAGCATGTTTTCCGCAATCGGTGGCTGTTTGTCAAGTCCAACGAGATTGTGAACGGTTGGAAGAGTTTGGGTTTCTTCGTTTGTGCTGGTCTTGGTGATTTCTCCTTCCGTGTCCATTCTTTCCTTCATTGTCTCCTTCATCCTGTATTTCATAGTTTGGTCCTTGTTGCCTCCAACAAATAACTTCCTGTTCGCATCTGCTTCGGTTCCCGCGTTAGGTTTGGTCATCTTGCCCATCATGTCCTTCATCTTCTTTTTCTTGCCAACTGGCGTTGCTTTTCTGTCGCCTTCCATAACTTTTTGCTTCTTTTGACTCGACTCGCCATCCATCATCGCTTTCATTCTCTCCGCGAAGCTTTTCCCCATCATTTCCGTCATCATTTGCACCATCGCTTCGAGGCTTCTGCCTGGGAGTTTGGGATCGCTCGCTTCCTCAATTTTGGGCTGAGCACTAGGGACCATCTGACTCTTCGTTTGATCATGGCGGTCGGTGTCATTGTCGCGGTGTTGTCGTGTGTGTTCATCGTGCTGGTGCAGGTCCGCCGCCTTCTCCGGTCCAGCCTCACGTGGAACTCTTTGAAGCACGTCAGGGGACCAGCTATCATCAGGTTTGCTGGGCTTATCAGCGGAATCTTTAATCCCCGCCATATCCTTTTTCGTTTGATTTGACATCGCATATTTCATAAGTTCTATCATCGACGGTTTATGTCTCCTTTGTTGCTTAGACCCAGGAGGAAAGGGCATGGACATTTTTGGCGGAGGCATGTCAGTTTTAGCCATAGGCATTTTTGAAGGAGGCATTGATGGCATAGGCATATTTAAAGGAGGCATGTTAGGCATAGACATGAGCTTATTTGAAGGAGGCATATGAGGCATGCCAGGCATGGCCATTTTGAAATCCGATTCTTGAGGTCTTGGGGGTGACAGTTTTGACATGGGCATTGCTTCAATCATTGGCATGATGATGGGTTTTGCCATTGGCATATCACGAAGTTGGGTCATTGGCATTTTGGAAGGGTCCATTGGCATGCCAGCCAGTGATTTGGCCATTGGCATTTCACGAGGTTGGGCCATTGGCATTTTCGAAGGATTCATTGGCATGATTTGGGGTCTTGCCATTGGCATGTCTTGTAAATTCATCCCTGGCATGTTGTCGGGGGAGTTCGTCATGGGAAAGTTTGAAAACCTGGTCATAGGCATTTCTAGAGGGTTTGGCATTGGCATTTGGAGGGGGTTGACCATCAGCATGCCAGACGATTCCACCATTGGCGTATTGCCCCAGTCAGCCATTGGCATGTCAGGCAATTTCGTCATCGGCATGCCATTGCGGTTGCTAGGCTTCGAATTATACATTGGCATTTCCTGAAATTCATCCATTGGCATCTGAGCTTCCGACTTCGAATTCGTTCTTCGATCTTTCGTGGAGGAAAAAGAAGAAAGTATTCGCATCAAAGGCGACAGATTCGCCATGGGAGACTGTGACATCATCAAGGTCATTGCGTCATACGCTTCTGCCATCAGTTTACCGTCGCTGACGTGGTAAGGACTAGAAGGACGGGAGCCGGCAGGATGGATGGTTAGGCCTGAAAGAGTGAAGAGGGAAAAACAAAATATATTAAAATAAATGGTGCCAGATAAGAAACATTATTGCTGAACAGGCTGAGTATAACAATGAAGATGATTTTTGGGAGGCGGTCGACGTCGTTATGAAGAAAGGTGATGATGATGATGATGATGATGATGATGATGATGATGATGATGATGATGATGATGATGATGATGATGATGATGATGATGATGATGATGATGATGATGCACCCATTGCACATAGCTACGATCGAAAGAAAGTATACTCCAGGCACACGCTGCGCAGCAGGCCAAAGTATGTCCCTTGTCCCTCGAAGGGAGGTAAGCGAGGTTAGCAGCCTGCTAAGTTACAGTGTCGGTGAAAGACTAGCAACGGAGAAGTAAGTTTCGTCTCTTCTAGTCGGCGAATTAGGTCACGCTGTATTTGTTTCTAGGTCAACTGTCTTTTACCAACCGTTTGAGAATCTTTTCGAACCGTTTATTGACGCCGGGTAGTGTCCTCACTTGGTTTCATACAATTTAAGAATCCAAGAAGGCAAATGGGTTTTTGGGACGAAAAAAGAGCATATTTGTAGAGAAAAGGGTTAGGGCAAGGTCTAGGGATAGATCTACAACTAACCCTTACCCGAACCCTTGTAGCAATATTCCGCTCTCTCCGTCACATTGGTGCCGCTAAGGCGTGAAGCGACAAATAACAACGCCCCCAGTTGACTCAACTGTGATTGAGTACCTACTCTCTTGAGGGTGGGGAAGGTAAAGCAGCGAGGGAGAGAGTTGGGCATCACCCTCATTACGCTGGCCCAAGATAAGTGTGATCTCCAACATCACGCTCCCCTACGGCCACAAGGCTATGGGACTACCTTACCTTACTGCGGTTCGCATCCGCGGCTAGCAGCGAGCCCAAAGTATACTTTGAAGGGATGGAGGGAATACTTTCACCTGCTGCTAGCGGGAGTTTTGACGATATTTTCTACCGATCGCAGCAATGTGTATTACCTCGATGATGATGATGATGATGATGATGATGATGATGATGATGATGATGATGATGATGATGATGATGATGATGATGATGATGATGATGTATGCTTCTAACCCGCAGGTATCCTCATTTGATCTTTCTTGTTCCTAATCTTTTCTATCAATCTATCTTTTTCGCTAAACCAGTCACCTACATTTTTTCTTGAAAACTCGACCAAAATTCCTCATTTGTGTATGGGATCTGTTGCGTCAGCTTGGGGATATTGGATGCTTTCTGCCAAATGGTCACTAGGGCTTTCTATGGTGTTATTATTTAGCAATGTAGGCATTTTATGTGTATGTATTCTGTTAATATTTTATAATGATGTTTATATTCCATTTTGTTTTTTGTAAACGGGGGTTAAATAAATTAGAGTAAACCTTCAGCGTCCCCTGCATGAGATGCCTTCATTGTAAAGTGAGCGGCTGGTGGAGTGCCTTCAGTGTTACCATTAGGGTCGTTTCAGCAGATATTTTATACGGATCGGGGATGAGTCCTCTTTCAACCAAGTTGTGGTCCTGATTCGGCTCTGTGCAGTCCGCTGGACCCTATAAACATTGACTAACTAACTAACCATCCATCTTGAAGCATGCACGTTGCGCAGAAGGAGAGTATATGGACAGGAAAACGATAGGACAGCAAAAGTCCGGTGGGACAAGGACCCTTTATTGGAAACTGTGTGTCTTTATTATTACACATACATCAAACACCAACATATTGAATTAGACTTCTAGGGGGAAGTATAGCCAGACAATTGACGAATGGGGGGGAGGGAGGGGGGAATATAATAAAGACAGCAAAGACGGCATGCAATAACATAAGGGGGTAAAGAAATAAACAGAAATTCCGAGCGGTGCTTGGCAAAAACCGATTCCCTCTGAATCTTTTTTCTAAGAATGCAGCAGTTTCAGTGTTCTTCAGAAACGCCGGCAGAGGATTCCGGAGTTTTAGGGACTGCGTTCTTGAAAGCTCTTATCCTAGAACGCTTTCTGTTGGTATCGTCAGAAGCTGATGATAAAGGTGATGATAATAAAGATAGATTTTTGTATTGGTAATGATAATGACGCTGTTGATTACAGCCATGTCTCATGTTTTGGTCGACGATGAAAAAGAGGAGGAGGAGGAGGAGGAGGAAGAAGAAGAAGAAGAAGAAGAAGAAGAAGAAGAAGAAGAAGAAGAAGAAGAAGAAGAAGAAGAAGAAGAAGAAGAAGAAGAAGAAGCCATGTCTCATGTTTTTGTCGACTATAAAGAAGAGGAGGAGGAGGAGGAGGAGAAGGAAGAAGAAGAAGAAGAAGAAGAAGAAGAAGAAGAAGAAGAAGAAGAAGAAGAAGAAGAAGAAGAAGAAGAAGAAGAAGAAGAAGAAGAAGAAGAAGAAGAAGAAGAAGAAGAAGAAGAAGAAGAAGAAGAAGAAGAAGAAAAAGAAGAAGAAGAAGAAGAAGAAGAAGAAGAAGAAGAAGAAGAAGAAGAAGAAGAAGAAGAAGAAGAAGAAGAAGAAGCCATGTCTCATGTTTTTGTCGACTATAAAGAAGAGGAGGAGGAGGAGGAGAAGGAAGAAGAAGAAGAAGAAGAAGAAGAAGAAGAAGAAGAAGAAGAAGAAGAAGAAGAAGAAGAAGAAGAAGAAGAAGAAGAAGAAGAAGAAGAAGAAGAAGAAGAAGAAGAAGAAGAAGAAGAAGAAGAAGAAGAAGAAGAAGAAGAAGAAGAAGAAGAAGAAGAAGAAGAAAAAGAAGAAGAAGAAGAAGAAGAAGAAGAAGAAGAAGAAGAAGAAGAAGAAGAAGAAGAAGAAGAAGAAGAAGAAGAAGAAGAAGAAGAAGAAGAAGAAGCCATGTCTCATGTTTTTGTCGACTATAAAGAAGAGGAGGAGGAGGAGGAGAAGGAAGAAGAAGAAGAAGAAGAAGAAGAAGAAGAAGAAGAAGAAGAAGAAGAAGAAGAAGAAGAAGAAGAAGAAGAAGAAGAAGAAGAAGAAGAAGAAGAAGAAGAAGAAGAAGAAGAAGAAGAAGAAGAAGAAGAAGAAGAACCATGCCTCATGTTTTTGTCGACGATAAAGAAGAGGAGGAGGAAGAAGAAGAAGAAGAAGAAGAAGAAGAAGAAGAAGAAGAAGAAGAAGAAGAAGAAGAAGAAGAAGAAGAAGAAGAAGAAGAAGAAGAAGAAGAAGAAGAAGAAGAAGAAGAAGCCATGTCTCATGTTTTTGTCGACGATAAAGAAGAGGGGGAGGCGGAAGAAGAAGAAGAAGAAGAAGAAGAAGAAGAAGAAGAAGAAGAAGAAGAAGAAGAAGAAGAAGAAGAAGAAGAAGAAGAAGAAGAAGAAGAAGAAGAAGAAAAACAAAAAGCAGAAGAGAAGAAAAAGGAGATACTATAATGAGAAAAAAAAGGACGAGGAGACGGATGACGACCCTGATGAATGAATGAATGAACGTTGAAGTTTAACGTTTACAACCAACATTAGGGATACGGCAGACGGGCCTGGGATGACCATCCCTGAGAAGAGGGGTAAGGACCTAATTCAAAACTAAATAACCAGAGCAATCATAGGCTTACTTCTAAGATCAACAATGACAAATGGCCGCTTTTATTTTGCCAACCACGGAACTGGAACCTGGGTCATCGGTGTGCCAGGCGTTATGCCATGCACTGTTCTAAGGCGGTGGACAACATTACATTACATTACATGGTTATTGCTTTAGGTCCAGCGGACTCTTCCGAGCCAAATCAGGACCGGACAACCCCTGATCCGCATAAAAGATCTGCTGAAACAACCCTAGTGGTAAAACAGAAAGCTCTCCACCAACCAGTCACTTTACAATAAAGACATCCCACGCAGGGGACGCTGAGGCTGTACTCTGATTTATCGAACCCCCGTTTACAAAAACAAAATTACATTACATTACATTACATGATTATTGCTTTAGTTCCAGCGGACTCTTCCGAGCCAAATCAGGACCGGACAACCCCTGGTCCGCATAAAAGATCTGCTGAAACAACCCTAGTGGTCAAACTGAAAGCTCTCCACCAGCCAGCCACTTTACAATAAAGACATCCCACGCAGGGGACGCTGAGGCTGTAATCTAATTTATTGAACCCCCATTTACAAAAACAAAATAGAATACAATCATTATAAATTATCAACAAAACACATACATATAAAATGCCTACATTGCTAAATAATAAGATCATAGGAAGCCCTAGTGACCACCTGGCAGAAAGTGTCCAATACTCCCAAGCTGATCCAACAGACCTCTTACACAAATAAGGAGTCTTGTCCCGGAAGAGTTTTCAAGAAAAAAGGTAGATGACTGGTCTAGCGAAGAAGAAGATAGTATAGCAGATTGATAGAACAGAGCAGGAATGAGAAAGAGCAAATGGGAAAGACAGCGACAGTGGGAATTTAAAGCACTAAATTTCCAGAAAGTGGGGATACTATTTATACCGAAACCCCCGGCACCACAACTGGGGTGGCGGTGGACAAACCACGACGACAAAGAAGAAGAAGAAGAAGAAGAAGAAGAAGAAGAAGAAGAAGAAGAAGAAGAAGAAGAAGAAGAAGAAGAAGAAGAAGAAGAAGAAGAAGAAGAAGAAGAAGAAGAAGAAGAAGAAGAAGAAGAAGAAGAAGAAGAAGAAGAAGAAGAAGAAGAAGAAGAAGATGATGATGATGATGATGATGATGATGATGATGATGATGATGATGAATTGTATTGTATTGTATTAATTGTTATTGTATGTACTACCTTTACGCTGTTGATACACAATTCAAATAGGTACTTACATAAAAACAGTAAAATTCGAAGAATAGACATTTCAGTGGTGAAGACTGCTTTAGTTCCAAACGAACACAAACTCCACAGATGATGTTTATATTCCGGAGACAACACTTCTACACAACGAGATGTTGTTTACACGCAATGTTTGGACACAATAATATATATATTATGTTCTGCTCTTTCTGTAAGTTCCTGACAGCCTAATTAATTCTAACAATCAGCAGACTAAGTAATTAGAGTGGTTTGCTTTGAATATCACGATACCAGATACATAGATGTGGGAGATACAGACATGGCAGTTATCAATCCATCTCACAGGAGAGTATAAACTAGGATGAGAGTATAGGCAAGGATCGTGTTCAGTCGCTTGGGCATCAGACAATGCACACAAAGGTTGCAGGCTGGCGCCTTGAGCAGCTCTTGAGCTTGAAAAGCGCTATATTAAATAAGACTCAAGTCTATTTTATTAAAATTATTTTAATTTGTGCTAAACTGATTAGTGTATTAGTGCACATGTGATATGGTTTTGTGGTCGTAAGTTATGATAGGATGACGATGAGTATGTGGTGGGCATAAACGCAGTGTGCGTGTGGGTGTGTATATGTGGGTGTGTATATGTGGGTGTGTGCGTGAGTGTCTACGTGCTTTCATTCCATGTGTAAATTCCCATCTCTCAAATCATTCTCACAACAGGTTCATTTTGTTGATAATTAATTATTTATGATCTTGCCTATGTAATGTGTTTTTATACAGTGAGTATTCTGGTGGCAAAACAAATTTTCCTTTTTGATGAAATAAAGAATATATTGACTTGACTTGACTTGACTTGACTTGACTATATAGACTAATTAAGATTGATTAATTAAGAGAGAGACAGAGAAAGACAGAGAGAGACAGAGAAATACAGAGAGAGAGACAGTGAGGGGGCGATGCCTGTACTGTGCATGAAACTGGACCCTGGTTTTATCAGCCTGAACTAATGACAATTTGCTGCAAGAGTTATTGTACTGCATAGATCAATCTGGGATGATATTATTAACGCGCAGTTCCATAAGCCCGGTGACGAGACAGACTTGGGTCCAACTGGTCGACAATAAAAAGGCCCCCATTTCGAAGGATAGGTTTACGTTTGGCGAAAAAAGAGTTTGTCCTAAAAATTCGCATTATTATCCCATTACACAGTGATAAAGCAACCAACCGCTAAAGATTGAAGTTTTAATTTCGGTTCTGACATGAAAAAGTTATGTCCCCTGAATAAAGGGACATCAACACCATAGCCTGGTGATCTTTAACCCTAGTTCTGAGTGAACAACAAACCTTGAAGTGTGTGTCGCTGGTGTCTTGTCTGGGGTAGCGTAAAGTCTATTTTATCAACCTAAAACTAAAAACCTTAACGAGAAATTTTTTTTTTTAATGGGGTCTGTGGTTACCGGGGTTCGGTAGATGCCATTTTGAGCATATAAAACAAAAACAACTATAATTTCAAAAGATATGTTTTTCTTGTAAGCTTATTTTTTAGTAGGGCAACACTCACTGTGAATGTTAAAAGAATCTTTCGAGGAGGCGTGGTCAAAGAGGGTTCCTGTACTCCCCCACTCTCCAAAAAAACCAACAACAAACAAACAAACAAAAAATGTTGCGGAAGAAAATGATGGTGTTAACGTTTGGGGGGTTACTGGCGAAAAATGGCGAAGTTTCAAAAAAAAAATAAAACGAAAATAAATATTATGGTTAAAGCAGATTGACAGGAACTGACTGTTCCTGTGACAAATAATGTTGGTAATATCAGAGAGAGGCAGATCATATATGAACAATACATAGAAGTGCGTGCTGCATGAACATAATGTAAAAAGCAGGATATTATTATATAGTATATAATATTAGAAGGATATAAGTAATGGTAATAATGTGTACGATGTTAGATTAAGACCAAATGTTGTTGTTGCTGCTGCTGGTGTTATTTTTCACTGGAGTATTATGTGATTTAATAATTATAATCCGTGGCAATTAATATGGAATTCCGTTTTATTCAGAAATGAACTCCACCCGTCTCCTGTCTTTACCTTCACATTTTCATCAAGCGTGCAATATTTACCGTTGACGTGAGTTAATGTTTAGATGATTATTATATACATGGACACGCGCATTAATCGAGTTATAAAAGTCAACATTTATTGTATTTGGTAAATAGAACAAGGGAAGGAGGGAGGAGAGAGTGTCCAAGAGAATGAATCACACAAATGCACTTGGTGTATAAATCCTTGTCGCATAGACACGCTCGGAAATCGGGCTCTTAGATGTCAGCATATATTGTAATTGTAAAGGGGGCGTGGGGGAAGGATGGAGAGGGGGAGAGGGACTCTGCTTTAAAAATGTTGTCCAAGGTAAGGACAATAAGATCATTTCCCTTGAGTAAGCTGTTGGCATTGTTAGAACAATTTTAGGTTCGATTCGCTGTTGTTTTAAATGGCATTATTAACACACACCCATCACCGCCATACACACGCACACACACACACACGCACACACACACACACACACACACACACCGTTCATAGACAAATCATGTGAACACGACCATTCTTTCACAAAACATTTTTGTTTTATTTTGGACAATACAATCAAGAGGGACCACACACACACAATACACATTTCAATCGTCTCAGCACCAGAAAAGCTTTGCAAGTAAGCGTTATTATTATTATTATTATTATTATTATTATTATTATTATTATTATTATTATTATTATTATTATAGCCCTGTGAATTCGGGAACTGATTAGAATAGACCCAATGTTTACCGGCGTGTCGTAAGAGGCGACTAACAGGGGTGATGCCAACACGGCATCACTGGGCAAAATTCTTCTAAACAGAAATCACCGGCCAGGACGGAGGAACCTCACGTTACTATAGATTCAACAACCACGTGCTCTGGGCCAAGGTGAGCCACACTGTACTCGTGGATTTCGGCTGTGGCCAACAACCTGGAGAGGATTGGGTCCCGTATGATGATGAAAAGAACTACTCACTCCAAACCGGACCGGTCGTCGCCCGGGTCAACAAGGACCGCGCCTTTTGATGGCCACCAGGACGAAGGTGATAAGTGTGTTACTGATGAACAACTTAGCAAGATCCGCACGACAGACATGAACCTGGAATGTGAGGACCCTAACTGCGTAGGGAAAATTAGATGGACAACTTAGCAAGATCCGCACGACAGACATGAATCTGGAATGTGAGGACCCTAACTGCGTAGGGAAAATTAGATGGACAACTTAGCAAGATCCGCACGAGAGACAGGAACCTGAAATGTGAGGACCCTAACTGCGTAGGGAAAATTAGAAAAACTGGCCCACGAGCTGGACCACTATCGATGGTATCAGCGAACTGCGCTGGAAAGGCCTAGATGAAACAAACAACCGACAAAGGCCACAAGCTTTATTTCAGCGGAAGAGATGACAGGCACAAACAAGGCTTTAGGTTTTTGGTCCACAAAGACATTCTAGTCACTGTCACGGGTTTCCGCCCAGTTTCCAAATAGACCTCATTACCATCCGTCTAAGTGCAGCTCCTTTCAACATCACCATCATCCAGGCCTATATGCCCCAACATCAGACTAAGACGACAGAGAGGTCGAGGATTTCTATGAACATCTACAGGCTGTCCTTGACCAAGTGCCGAGGAAGGACATAATCATAGTGCAAGACGACTGGAATGCCAAGGTTGGCCACTATGCGTACTACAACTGGGGAGACACATGTGGGCCCTACTGCAACAACGAGACATATGACAGGGGTCTGAGACTACTGGAGTTTGCCCGATACAACAATCTGATACTGGCAAACACGCGTAGTCTCCACAAAAAATCCAGATGATAGAACTGGCACATTCCCAGCGGGGAGCATCACAACCGGATTGAATACATCACGGTCAAGAAACGCTTCCGATCAAGCGTCAACATTGGCAGGACACGCAATTTTCCAGGACCAGACATCGGAATTGACCACGATCTCGTGATGATGTCAAATTGCACCAGACTGAAGTTCGACCTGGACAAACTGCAAGACCAGGAGGTGGCAAAAATATTCCAAGCCACAAATGAATGGAAATTGGCACCACTGCTCATTCAGGGAGCTGGTGAAGTAGATGTCAACACCATAACTACCACCTTCAACTCAGCTGTGACAGATGCCGCCGCTGAAATCCTTGGAAAGCACCGCCCAAAGAAGAAACCGTGGATCACACCTGAACTTTTGGACCTGTGTGACAAAAGGAGAGAGATAAAAAAGAAAAAGAACACCTCACAGGGAGTTGATGCCTACCGAAAAATCATCAATGACACCCGAAAAGGCATGCGCACAGTAAAGGAGAAATGAATAGAAGATCAGTGCCAGGAAATAGAGAACAGTCTGAACAAGAACAACAGCAAGAAAGCCTATCAGACTGTGAAGCGGCTGACAAACGTTAAACAGCCCAAGGTCTCAACGATACAAAGCAGGTCTGGCATATGCCCTACAGAAGAACAAGAAGTCTTGGATTGATGGACAGTGTACTGCTCTGACCTTTACCACCAAACACCAAGCGGAGACACATCAGTTCTAGTATGTCCCAAGAACAGAGAAAAAGAAAGAATCCTCCCAATTCTCCGAGAAGAAGTTGAGGCAGCAGTGCAATCACTGAAGAAGGGGAAGTCAGCCGGAGTGGACAACATACCAGCGGAACTGCTTCAAGCAGGAGGAGAAGCGATGACTGACGCCCTCAGCATTATCTGTAACAAGATCTGGAAGAGATGGGAATGGCCTACACCATGGACCCAGTCGCTTGTCATCATTCTTCCCCAAAAGAGTAACCTTCAGGGGTGTGAAAATTGCCGCACTATCAGCCTCACCAGCCATCTCAGCAAAGTACTCCTGAAAACCATACTCAACACTTTGAAACCTCAACTGCTGAACAAATCATAGCTGAAGAACAAGCAGGATTCAGCCCAGAGCGAAGTACCACTGAGCAGATTTTCAACCTCAGAATAATCTCCAAAGTCCAAGGCCATGCCCTCAACACGGTGCATAACTTCAAATATTTAGGAGCCTTGTATCAGACAATGGGTCCCGACAGGAAGTCCTTTCCAGGATTGCACAAACAGCAGCTGCCCTGACAAGGCTGAAGCCCATTTGGAAAGACAGGACCATCCGTCTACATTCCAAGGTAAGACTGCTGCGCTCCCTTGTCATCTCCATCTTCCTATACGCTTGCAAAACATGGACCCTCACAGCAGATCTACAACGAAGAATACAAAGCATGGAGACGAGGTGCTACAGAAGACTTCTGGGCATTTCCTATACCCAGCACATCACCAACGATGACGTCCGACAGACCAACGCACAAGCCATTGGACAACCCGATTACATGCTCACAGTGGTAAAGAAACCGAAACTCCGATGGTATGGCCACGTCACCAGAGCATCAGGCCTTGCAAAAACCATCCTGCAAGGCACGGTGCAAAGAGTCAGAAGAAGAGGGAGACATAAAAAGAGAAGTCAGGACAGCATTCGAGAATGGACTGGCTTGACATTGAGCTAAGCCATGATGGTTGCTGAGGACATAGAAAGATGGAGTACGCTGGTTAAACGATCATCTGTGGTGCCCCAACGAGTTTCGAGTTACGGGATAGGATAGGATAGGATAGGATAGGATAGGATAGGATAGGATTATTATTATTATTTTCATTATTATTATTTCAATCGGATAAGACTAGCAGCAATAGAAACAATAATGCGACAATGCAACAAGAAGGAGCAAGGTTTGACTGTATAAGGTAAGGAAGTACATCGGCATTGGGTAACGATACTAGTAAGCGTATCTAATCTATTCTAATCTATTCTAATCTATCTTATTTTATCTTATCTTATCTTATCTTATCTTATCTTATCTTATCTTATCTTATCTTATCTTATCTAACCTATCTATCTATCTATCTTATCTTATCTAATTTAATCTAACCTAACCTAATCTAATTTAACCTAATCTAATCTAATCTAATCTATCCTAACCTAACCTAATCTAATTTAACCTAATCTAATCTAATTTAACCTAATCTAATCTAATCTAGCTATCTATCTATCTCGTGCCTCGTCCGGAAGAAGGAGAGGGGGTGAGGACACGATGTTACAAGCGATAGTAACAATAGGAATGGACGACTCGGTGCCATAACTGCACAGATTAAAACACACAAAAAGGAAACCATTATATAAAACTACAGAAATGTATTTTTTACGATGAAACCGCTGTTAACAGCTCTACGAGCTGCTCAAGGCGAAGAGCGATGCCAGGACGGCGTGGGTCCCAAAGCACGAGGACGCCAACTCATTGCTAGCTTCTGCACTGCCTAACGATAATGACCTATAACTCAAGCCTGCAATCTCAATTAAAACACAATTGCCTCCGTCGGGCGCCTGCGCTGTCTTTGACTATGTAGGCTTAACAGTTACGTCGTGCGCCTGTGCTTAGTAGGAGGAGGAGTTGGGTTTGGGTGGGGTGGAGTTGGGTGGAGGTGAGAGGTGCGGGGCAAACATATGCAGGCCTCAATCTTCTTCTTTTCTTCTTGTGTAGACAAACATATGCAGGCCTCAATCTTCTTCTTTTCTTCTTGTGTAGATTAACGTGCCCGGACACATGGCGTATAGGCCCGGCCTCAATCCAATCGAATCTCTTTTATATAGCGCATCTAACCCTATGCCAGAAATACATGCTCAATATTCTTGCGACGCAAAGCAACATCAAAATAATAAAATATTTGTCAATAACTTACAGACACACACACACACAAATCAGTCAGTTTTAATTAAGTCACCAGTAGATACACAATTAATACTGTAGCTGAAATGTTGAGACAGTGAGAAAAACATAAATTACATTGCACCGTGAGCACAGACTCTGAGGTATTAACAATTTCCAAATTATTTATAAATAAATAAATAAATAAATACGACATAAAAATTGTACTTGCGTCAGTGATACTGAATGGAAATAAGAAATGTACTAGCGGCAGTAATACTGAATGGACATAAGAAATGTATTACACAAGTGATACTGAATGGACAATTTCTTATGTCTAAATAAACAAATAATGGTTACCAAAGTTTCACAATAAATGCGGATTGCTGCATGCAACATTACTGCAGTAGTTCGATTTGGAGAACATATTCATTCGGCACAGAGTTTCTAAATCAAACCATTACTAATAAAAACAAATTCGAAGTCTTATCGTATGTACGTTGTGGTGCTTCTCACAAAACCTGTTGTTTTACAGTAAATTTGTAAAATATATGAATATGAGGACATGTATGCCTAAGCCTAATCTATATAAAGCTTTTAAGCGCTTACATAAAGAAAGAAAGAAAAAGAAACAAATAAATAAATAAGTAAACATTAATATGAGGATATAGCCCAATCTAGATACAGCTATAGCTGCACAAATAAATAAATAAATAAATAAATAAATAAATAAATAAATAAATAAATAAATAAATAAATAAACTGTATTAATAATTGCCCGACTAACCAATATAAATAACTATTGTGAATATTTGACGACTAGCTGGTATAAAAGCTCTAGGCATAGAAATAAATAAATAGACAGAAAGAAAATACCATTAATTTTGCATTGTCATTCATGTTTTGATTGGAAGAGGCCACTGATCTGGCGGAAGTAGAAGAGCCACTAATGGATGTGACCGTCAAACTGGAACTCAATATAATTATAATTATTATCAACATCGGCAGCATCTCAAACGGAGGATGGCTCGTCTTATAATTGTTACGCCAGCCATACAATAATCTCCCCTACCTGATTCGCTACGCATAATCTGTCAGTGAAGCGTCACGCTCCGCTGGCTTTTACGTGTGTGTTCCTGTGTAGCCAATCTAAGGGAGCTCAGCCAGCACTTACTGCTTATAGCAGACAAAACTTTTAGAAAGTTCGCCAGATTTGATATTAAAACAAAATAATATATCAAATATATTATAAGCAAATAATAGTCACCTCTAAGTCTGAATTACATATTTTATAAGTGTGTGTGCGATAAAGTACAACAACAATAATAATAATAATAATAATAATAATAATAATAATAATAATAATAATAATAATAATAATAATAATAATAATATTAATAATAATAATGCTGGTGATAAAAATAAAATAATGCAGTGGCAGCAGACAGATATGAACACAGTATTTTAAATAACGAAATTCTCCCTATAGCGCCTTTTCTAGCTTATTGATTGATTGATTGATTGATTGTTGCTTTAGGTCCAGCGGACTCTTCCGAGCCAAATGGACCGGACAACCCCCGATCCGCATAAAAGATCTGCTGAAACAACCCTAGTGGGAAAATTGAATGCCCTCCACCGGCTTTTCTAGCTTAAAGAGCTGCTCAAGGTTCATATTATGAAGGTCTAGCTTGCACACACACACACAAATTCTGGTGAAGTGGGGATCAAACTCGCGTCAGCAAAGACAATCAGGTGTTGCACTGGCGCAATGAGAATCCCTAAGGGCTAAAATGATTTAGTATCGTGAAAAACCATTGACCAACAGTAGAACTTCACTCTATTAAATGCTAACAGCGGAACTCAATGTGAGTAAGAAGGAGCGAAAGGAGGAGGGGAGAGCTGGCGTGCGCGGTGTCTAATTACTCATTATTCTTCTCCATTGTTTTTATATTATTGATTATTAAAAACATTGTTAATCAAACCGGTTAAAAAAAAAAACAAGCAAGCAAACTAGCAAACATACATATACACAAGCAAAACAAAGCAAACTGATATGTTGAAACTGATATGTTGGCGTCAAATGCATTCAACGAAAAAAGTGATATGTGCGAGATTCGAGAATTATTGTAAGAAAAAAAATTCCAAGTTTAACAATTTACGTCATAAGCAGGAAACACGACGAACCTTTGTTTTATTTTTTTTTTTAAATCGACAAACGCTGGTACGCACTTTTCTGTTGGTGTTTTACATAGTTCAATACAAACAAGATGCATTTGAAAAAGCCCTTCTACATTTCTGCACGGTATAAAATAGGCTCAAAGAGATTTTACTCTGTACTTGTAACACATTGGTAGTATAGTTTATTAAAGTTGTAGCGTTTTAGTTGTCAACGCAATTAGAAAATTCTTATAGCTGACTGACTAATATATGCATTGTAACGTTCGGAAGCCATGAAGATCTATATTTGGTCAAACACAAGAGGGAGGGGAGAGGAGAATTATGTGTAAAAGGTGACTGTGGGGATGTAGCTTATATTTTCCAATGCCTGCACGCAAATCAACGTTGACAATGCATTCTATTTTGATTATATCCTGGAAGACTCTCTCTACTTAGTCCCTGTAAAAATAATGTACCACCTCCACGAAAGCGTTTACTTCATTCCACATCAATATAGCAGCACTTAGTACTTGTAATAACGACGACATAAACGATAAGTATATCTGTAATAGACCTTAGCTATTACTTTCGTATCTTCTATTTTTTGTTTTGGTTGGAAGAAAGACTACAACTAATTAATAATTTCCAATTAGCTTTGTGCAACGTAGTCTAAACGAAAAAGGATTTACAACATTTTAAAAATATTATATAATGAAAATTGAAAACTGGCAAGCAAACAGCTGAACACTTTTGTTTACATTATAAATACAGGCCATAAACATAACACTACAGCTAAGCTTCTACATAGTATACAATAATTATGAGTTTAATTTACAAATCTGCTAAATACAAGCTTTAAGCTAACGACAATGCCCGAAAAACTAAATTCTACTCAAAACAGAAAAAAGGATCTTCCGTTTCTTCTTCTTTCCATGGGGCCGCTGCCTTCAGCATCTTAAAGATTCTGCTTCCAATTTTGGGATGACTTAAGTGTCCCAAATATAGATTTTACAGAAATTGACAGTAGGTCTATTACATCGACTTGTACTTCCTTGTTAACCTTGACCTCTTCAAGACTTTAATTTCTTTTTTTTTTAAAGCACAAGAATATCACAATAAATATTGACTAGATTAACAGTGAGTGGCTTTAAGTTCACCAAACTGATTTAAGATTAAAATGAACTCAAAACACTTTTCACAGCATAAACCGTAACGTTAAAATACGAAATAGCACATTACACAAATTGTAAAACTGATTAAAAATAATAAAAACAACCCAAAAAATAAATGTATATATACTTCACAACATGGCAAAACATTCATATACGCAAAGACACTTTATGCGTACACTCACTAAATATTCAACACAAAACTGACAAAAGATTAAAGCACATAAAACATATCATACCACAGCACAACATTCAAATTTACCAACTGATGCTTCATAATTAGTTATTTCAACCACCAAAAGCACACTCAGCAGAAATTAACAGCATGAACGACGCTCAAGAAAGAACATAAATGTCTATAGTCGACACACTGTTGGGAAAAAAAAAGTGAACACACAACTATCCTATCCAATCCAATGTCCATTTGAATAATGCACAATCTATGTCAAGAAGACATGCTCTAGTAAATCCATGATAGTAAACTATTCATAATCCATCCTAAAATCCATTCCACGTATATTAAATTCAGTGTAGTAGGCCTAAATGCACAGCAACTATCCAAAATCAACCCAAAAAAATCCAATCCACGGAGCGCCGGGTGTAATATATTCATTGGAGCAGCTGAAGTAAAATATATGTGTCCTATTCAATCCACTGAAGTCCAATCCAGATCCACTGGTATAACGCACAAATTCATGTTGCACAGACTTGGCCACGTCTTATCTATTACCATTGCTAGTTAGGCCTTATCAAATAGTAGTCGAATGGTTATCTATATAAAGCTTGTGGGACAAAATAAATGTTTAACACTCCGTCAAAAGTTTTCTTCAGATCTGATTATTCTATTTTTAAACATTGCTGGGCTGCTAGAGATCTATAGGCGTCATCTTGTCCGATGTTGGCGTTCTTTTTGTTTTTTCCACTTGTTTCATCTCAATCCGAAGTCTTCTTTGATTTAATCTGACATCGTTCTATCATCATCAGCAGTAAGCAGTGTTTGTTTACCTCACAACAGACTGGCAAAACCAACCATGCAGGGCACACTGGAGGGTGATGAATGAGGGTGTGGGGACAGGGGGATAGAAGAAGTAGAAGGAGAAGGATAAGGGGCAGGCTTAGAATGAGCTTGGTCTGAGAAGAACATCAAACATTGAACATCCCTCGACGTGTCAGCGCTCGTCAGTGAAGCTAGAGAGGACGTGACAGCTCGAGGTTTGAGAAGACCGGTGTATGGAGTGGAGTCGAAGACTACCCGCCAAGTTGTCACTCATGTAGAAAAAGGCAGTATAACTTAGAGATCCCATTGAAGATTTACCGTCAGATCTTGTCACTCATGTTCTGCTCTCCTTCACCCCCCCTTACAATCTCTAACCCTCCCTTCCCTCCCCAGACAATCCAGATGGGGTTAGGGGACTGAGGCGAGGTGGGTGAATGTCTATCGCGTCAAGTTCTGCCTCTTGAAGACCGTGAAGGACTTCTCCGCGTTGTGGTATTCCCGCATTCGCTTTTCCACTTGTATGGCCAACGCTTCGCTCAGGTCCACCTGTGAAACGAATCAGACTAAAATAACACTCTTCAGTGTAATGGACCAGGCTTTGCGTTAAATAAATTCAGTTCAATTTAATCGACTCATTTAAAGTCTGTTCACAAGTTAAGTTACAACAACAACAACAACACATACAAGAAAGCGATTGAATTTGAAATTGAAATTAATTGTACTTATATTGTAATGTAAGGCAGTTTTTGAAAACTTGCCATTTCTTCATTCAGTCATATATCCGTTCGTTCATTCCTTCATTCATTCTTTCACTCACTCATACAGACCTGCCACTGGTCCAGCTCCTGGGAAATCATGACTTTCTTCTGGATGGTGGCCATGAGTTGAGAGTTCAAGGTCACCACGTCATCGGTCAGGCGAGACAACTCCTTCTCAACGTCAGACACTCTGCAGGGGAAAAAATGAATACAAAATTAAAAGAAAAGTCAATGTACAGCGTGATTTTCCAGCTGAAAGAGCTGCACAAGGCGTCAGTAAAAGGGAGGATGCAATTGCAAAAATCAAAACTGTTATCAGTATATAATAAATCATGTTATAATGCACCATAGTGCTAATAAAACTTTTATCAGTATATAAGCTTAATAAATCATGATATGCACCATATTACTCAAAACGGGTTATACAAGGCATCAGTAGAACGGCAGATGCAATTGCAGATAATGTGTTATACGCTTCATGACTTGTGCAAGTGAACAATTTGTAGCACATATTTAATGAATATAGAACTATTAGAGATAACTGCTGTTTTATGTATCGTGCATTATTACCCTTTTCTCAAATATAATAATTTACTATCTACCATATTATTTGTTTGCATATTTACTTCATAACTGACAACAACAGTAATTGACATTAATAATTAATTATGGTATAGAGGAGATAAAATTAGTGACTAGCTAACACTTCAAAGACTGGTTGACTGACCAACTAACTCACTGATGATCATAAAAAGTCAAGGTCTCTAACAAATAATGTTACAGTAACCAACGGAAACTGAAAATTTTACTAAAACCAACCAAAGCAACTCTAAGGATACGACACACAGCTAAACAAACAAGTTTTTTTTAAACTCGACCAACAAACAACCGAACCAACCAAATAGCCAACAAATCAACCAACAAGAAACCTTTCATGCTACTACTTACTTCTGTAAGGCTTTGTCGCGCTCCGAGCGCGTCTCCTGCAGCACATGACTGAGACTGACGTCACCTATCTGGGCATCTTGCAAGCGGTCCCGCTCTTCTTGTAGCTCTTGCACTCGCGTCTCCAGTTCCTGCACGCGCTTTTCCAACCTGTCGATGCGACTCTGCTGGGCCTGAGGGGATTATAGGCAAGATTATTAACTGATATTGATTTCCTTATCTTGAGCGTTTGTGAGAAAGAAAGAATACGCCTAACAACACACTTCGGCTGTTCTTCTAAGCCCAATGAGTATGAACCGTTATTGTGAAGAGCTGTGGTATACAAGACTTCATCATCATCATCATCATCATCATCATCATCATCATCATCATCATCATCATCATCATCACCACCACCATGACCTCCACCACCACCACCATCATCGATCATCTCTCGCCTACCTGCATCATGTCATCAATACATTTCTGCGTCAGCTTGTTCAGGTGGGCATCGCTCTCCTCGTCTATGTCACTGACGACGTCAACATCTAGCATCTCCTCACGCTGGGTGTGCGTTTCGTCATCAGAGCCGTCGGCATCCGAGTACTGCGCACAAAGACAACATGAACAGTACACATTTTTGTTGTTCTGCTGCTGCGTTGTTTAACCCTTTCCATGCCGCAGGAATCCCAACTGCACCACAGACAGGTATGATGCACGATGTATAAGCCCCGGCAAAGTCGATTCAAAAACGCTAAAGTAGTCATTGCCTGATTCGCCAACGTAAGTGTGCATTTCCCTATGCAGTGCAGCACACGCACGCAATACTGCCATAATACATCTGTCTGCAGTACAACACGCAGAAGCATCTTAGGATTCAGCATCATCATCATCATCGTCGTCTACGTCGGCATCGTAGTCATCATCATCATCATCATCATCATCATCATCATCATCATCATCATCATCATCATCATCATCATCATCATCATCAATATCATCATAATCATATTCATCATCGGCAGCAGGAGCAGCAGCAGAGCGCAGAAAGGTACAGGATTATCAATGGGGCACTGGTTGTTTCTCTCACACCATTCTTTTTACTCGTTCTCGTTGTAGATGACGTTTGTTAACAGTAAGAACTCATACCTCCGCAAACAGTACACCAGAAACATGTCGGGTTGGCCTAATGACAAATACGACAAAAAAAAAAAAACGGATATAAATAATACATAACTGAACTCTATTACTATCGGTTTTGTTCTTTTACTACACTTTACCAGTTCAAAGGGCTGTTCACGGCAGCTACAGATACCTCAATAAAAAAAAAAAAAGTAGGGGTTAGGGTTATGCCTATGACAGAAAAAAACTGTAGCGTAACTCACCATGTCTTTTAGAATTTCCTGCAGCTCGTCGGTCAGCGTCAAGTGACGGCGAGAAGGGGAAGCAATCTCTCTACCTCCCACCGCTCCTTCCATAGCCTCCCTTTCTCCAACACCGCCCTTCTCCGCTTCGATGATGCTCTGCTGCGACCATTGCCCCAATAACTGTTCGGAGACAGAAACAAACAACAACACCGGCCGAATGAATAAATTACAATGACGTAAACCTAGGAAGTTATAGGTCATTAATTCCTATATTTATTCCTAGCATGCCAAGAAATGTTGATGAAATGAAAGTGCAATTTTTAAAAAAAACAACAAGAGGATTGGGCTTTAAAAAAAAATTATTCCACTAGTGTAGTCATATTTTAAAAAAAAAGGAGACTGGAATCTAGTCTACGATAAAATATTTATTAGATAAAATCTTCCGAGTGGCAAGGGAGCATTACGGAAAACACACATTCCTGCAACCCCAACCCATCTCATTTTCTGCAAGCGGTTTTACAGTTTACAATACATTAGAGGGAAATTTTGTCCACGATGTAAAAATCAAGGCTGTCCATACCTCATCTTGCAAGCTGTTCCCGGATGTGTTGGCATGGTCCCGCGGCACGGGAGACGAGTGGGTGATGACGTCACCAAAGATGTCTTCGTCGTACTCGAAGTCGTCATCCTCGATCATATCCGTCGGCAAACACCCGACTTTCTCTCCGTCGTGAAACTGAATGAGAGAAGACACACATGGTCTAAATAGTAATATTGAAGAATCTTATCAGTCTTGTGTTCTGGCCTTGATATCTTCAAGCTCGCGCTTCGCTTTCGAGATATGTATATGCAGGACTTGATAAACAGAAGAACATACTAGAATACATAATATCTGACAGTCCCGCAGCAATGCAAGAAATATTCAAACAATGTTGTTGTTGTTGTTGATTGGATGAAAACGGAAAAGCGGAATAACGAAAGTGAATTTGCAGTTTGCTTTTAAACTTCCAAGGCGAAATAGTCTACTGTAATAAATTAGTTTTTAAAAAATAGTCCTACTTATTTTAGAGTGTATCAGCAAGGCTTTGAGTGCAACTTGTAGCTATGATAAGGACTGAATTCAAGAACAGTAGTACGTTATTATTCGTCCTGCAGTTATGGCGCATCTTTTGTGCCAACGTTTCCATGCATTACTTCCCCTGTGCGTGTCTGTATTATAATAATACTAATACTAATACTAATATTAATAATAATAATAATAATAATAATAATAATAATTATTATTATTATTATTTTTTTATTTTTTTTTTTTAAATTTAGTAATAATAATTATTACTTTTTATTATTATTATTATTATTATTATTATTATTATTATTATTATTATTATTATTTCTATACAGGATGCTGTCACGCAATTTTTCTTTAAACGAACTCAAACCGTGGCGATCTGAAGAGATCGCTATTTAAAAAAGTCAAAATAGAAATACATTTTATTTCATAAATTTGGATTGATGTACGTGCTTTAGATACAGGCACCCAAATCGTGTAATGCCCCGTTGATCTATCCTAGCATCCCGTAGGTTTTCAAAAGAATAAAGTTATTATTATATACAGAGAAAGGTGGAGTACGCTGGTTAAACGATCATATGTGGTGCCCTTACGACCTCCGAGTTACGGGATAAGATAGGATAGGAATAGGAAAGTTAGTATTTGAATCGCAAACAATCAATCAATTTATCAGTCCATGTATCCATTCATCCACCCTGCATGCAAATCAGTCCACCTGTATAACATCGCTGGAA
The DNA here is from genome assembly GCA_036898135.1 of Oncomelania hupensis. Classification (NCBI taxonomy): domain Eukaryota; kingdom Metazoa; phylum Mollusca; class Gastropoda; order Littorinimorpha; family Pomatiopsidae; genus Oncomelania; species Oncomelania hupensis. Next base: position 39,359,456 of record CM072521.1, on the reverse strand, counting down.
TTTCCGGACGACCCGTTGTTGTTCCGGCTGTTGTTATTGAGGTGCGAAAGCTCGGCGAACAACGTCGGCGAATCGCCGGAAGTGCGGTGCCGTGACGTCACATCCTCCAGTTGCGACTGCAAGGCCGAGTTGGTGTCGCGCAGCTCCAGAATCTCTGTATGCTGATGCTGAATCTGGAGGGACAGAGAGCGTTAATTCTATAGAGGAAGTTGGACCAGGTACCAGTACTCAATTCTGCAGTGGTTAAAGTGAGCATCAGTCGTGCAATGGAATGGTATTATTGCATGAAGTGTGTGACAGAGATATAATAAGATGTATGTGTGTCTCAGTAATAAAATCTATGCAAATCTATTGCGATGTAAGCGTTATTTTTTGCAAGCTGTAATCTATTAAAATGCGAAACATACGGCTGTGCATAATTCCTTTAATGGTAATAGAGATTAATTGAATTGAATTGAAATAAACTTAACTGAAATAAATGTTTGGGGAAAACACAGTTAAAAGCGTTGTAGGTCTTTAACAAATCTTTTTCTCTTTTTTTTTTTTTTTTTGGCTGGCTATCGTCAAAGAGAAGAATTCTGGTAAAACCATTACAACAGTCTCTCAAACTCTATTATACGTGGAGCTGTCGATCGAGGATCGCCGGCTGATGTGGTCGACCGACAGGGAAAATTGCTCGTTAGAATACGTCAAGAAACTGACCTCAAAGCAAATGCCAGACCTGCACTCAAAGGCCTCTGACAGAGCTGAATAGAGAAGAGTAATCTCTACCTGTCGTTTTCTATCAACCAATCAACAAACCAATTACTCACCATCCAACACTCTGTTACGTTGGAGACGCGTGCGATGGTACATGTAGGTTTACGTGTAAAATGCGCACAATAATAGGCTTGCGTGTGTGACGCGCGCGATAGATCAGATCGTTTTGTTTTGCTAAGTATGCAGTAATAGAGTGTATTCATCTTTGATTTGATTTTGCGTTGTTAGAAGAAGCTTTGTATAACGTTGATAATTTTAGTTGCTCGATATTATTTGAGAATTTTCTCGAGTCAGTTGTTTACTATCGATCGAAGCGTATGGATAGTTCTAGTGGTAACCATGGAAGCTTCCATTCCAAATAGGGTTGTATGACGTGAGACAGTGATGATGAAATTAATTCTGATTGGTTGTGGTGTTTTATACAGGGGTATTCTCGTTTGTTCTCGAGTATGTAGAGACTATATAAGTGCCGCACTGTTTCAAAATAAGAGAGAGTTGAAAGTAGAGAGAGCTGTTGTATTAGATTTGAGAAAGTTGTAAAAAGTGGAAAGTTCAAAGTTGAGAATTGTAGAGTGGAAAAAGCGATTGAGCGATGGTATCCAGTTGTTGATGTGTGCTGAATAAAAGTGGAAAACTTCATACGACGACTCCTGACTTGTTGATGATTGAACGGGTTGCGTGGATAAACGAATCTGAGTTACACCTATCAGGATTTCAAGCATCGGGGCTGAATCAACTACTGATAGAGAAAAAACAACATCGAGTGTAACACACTCAATCAAGCTTTGTTACCGTGAACTATGAATTTTAGCTTCATTTCTACCTGTTCGTCCTTCTGCAGGCGCTGTTTTTCAAGCAACAACAGCCTCTCGTGGAGGTTCTCCAGTTCAGACGTCAGGGCATCCCTCTCTTCCTTCACTCGCTTGATCTGAATCTCCAGCTCCTGGTGTCGCTGTCGCAAATATTCCACCTGCCGATAGAGAGGAAGAAAATTGTTACTGTCATCATCACCATCATCATCATCATCATCATCATCATCATCATCATCATCATCATCATCATCATCATCATCAACATCATTGTCATCATCGTCGTCATCATCATCATCATCATCATCATCATCATCATCATCATCATCATCATCATCATCATCACCATCAATATTATCATAGTACTGTATTCATTATTCAAAAGAAGTTCCAGAACCCTGCAGGTTTTGTGCTACTATGTTTGCTGATTAATATGAACAGAATGCTTAAACTTTGTTGTGTGTAAAGATTACTTTTAAAATTTCCAATATGATATTTGTTTTAATCTATAAAACATTCTTCGATTTTGTTTAATCTCCGTGTCTTCCAAAATATTGGTAAGAACTTTACACCATTTCCAACATTTCATTGAATATCTGAAAGTTTAACCTTCAAAAGCAAAGTATGACTCGTCGAAGATTAAATGACAAAATAATCCAACCTTCAAAATCTAAAACTGGCAGTGTCACTACTACTACTACTACTACTACTACTACTACTACTACTACTACTACTACTACTACTACTACTACTACCAACACCACTACTACTATCATTACATTACATTACATGATTTTTGCTTTAGGTCCAGCGGACTCTTCCGAGCCAAATCAGGACCAACTACTACTATCACCCTCTAACAACGTACTACAAAAACAAAACTACTATCACAACACAAAGGTTAAATTAAGCTATCGTACCTCATCCTCTAACTCGTCAACTTGGTCGAATTTTCGATGAAAGTTGGATCGCCGCGATGTTAACTGTTCTCTCAACTGCCCGGCCTCCGCTGACAACGCTTGTTGCTGGGCCGCCGACTACAAACATACGCAAAATAATAACAAGCAATTAATACAGAAGCACAGGCGCACGCATCCATATATGACCATCTACCCACACACCCTTTACAACCTCTTGAAACATAATCGTCATCACCATCATCATCAGCAGCAACATCATCAGCATCATCATCGCCAACGTTCTCGTCCTCGTGTGTTTTCTTTTACTGAGCTATACACTCACCTCCATCATTATAATCATCATCATCATCACAATCACCTCTGTCATCATCATCATCATCATCATCATCATGATCATCATCATCATCATCATCATCATCATCATCATCAATAACAACAACACATCATCATCACCGCCAGCATCATCTCCTCACCTGTCGGAGTTGTTCACTGAGCTGTTCGTTCTGCTGCTGCAGCTGACGCAAGTCCAGAACGTGACGTCGCTGTCCCGCTGACGTCTCGTCATCGTGATGACGTAGCTGCTCCGTCAGTTGGCCGATATCCTCTTGAAGGTCGCGTACCGTGTTGTCGTGTTCAGCCTGGCGGTTGGTGAGCTGAGACTGCAGCGTGTGGCGTTCTTGTTCTAGAACCTGCGCCAGCATTATTATACATGAGGTCACAGTAAAAACGAAAGCCTTTCGGTCTTAGGGGACAATGGTGTTAGATAGATAAATAGATGTTCAGTGTTTAGAGGGTCCAGCGGGACAATGGTGTTAGAGATCGATACCTTCCTTTTCTAAGAGACAGCTTCGTGAGGGGTAGCGCCTATCTCAGGCGTGGGAATGTTTGGATGAGAGAGTTTGGGAAGTTAGGTAAAAGTAACGGGGTCGGGAGAAAATCAACGGGCAGCAGGAATGAAAGTACTGGACCGTTCACCAAAATTAATGCAAGTGAAAATGACGCGATTTACTTGCTGATATTGCAGCCTATATTCACAATGTAAAAATTACCATAAAAAGAATGTCCTGATTTCGCGCACTTGTCAGCTCAATAAGCCGCTTACGGCGCTCGACACCTGAAGTCCAGAGTAAAAATTAGTTCGCTGGTCGAACCCATGTCATTTAAAGACCCACACTGGCTTCAAACTTGCTGTAAGTGGGACGCCGTGATCCTCACAACTAGGTTGAGCCAAGAGCCATATATCATATATAATGTCACAGCCATATGATTCTCACTATCTATAAGAATGAAGCAAAATTTCAAACTGCTAGGTTTAATTATATCATTTTACTAAAATGTTCGAAAAGAAATCTCACTTCCACTTTACGGGTGAATTCCTCAGAGAGCGACGCTAGCTGTTGTTCCAGCTCTTGGTTCTTCTCCAGCAAAGCTTTCCCCAACTCCGCGGCAAGAACAAGATCCTGCTCTTTCTGAGCTAACTGTTGATAGACATCGTCCTCGGTATTTAGCGCCATCCCATCAACGGTTAACTCCACCCTTTCATGGTTTAACTCCGCCCTTTCATGACCGCCCAACCACGTCTTTTTATGAAACTGTTTGGTAGTAGTGTCTGGGTCGAGATCATCCTTAATGTCATCAATGTCTTTCTCGAGGCTGTCGTCACTAAACCACGCCTCTTTGCTACGTTTGAGTTCCGCCGAAGCCGAAGCCACGCCTCCTAGCGCCTCCCCTCCGTCCTCGTCCAACCAGGAGCCTTTTCTCTTAAGCTCCGCTCTGTCGGTGGGTTTAATGTTTTTTGGCCAACCCTCTTTTTGATCTGTCCGTCCCCAGTCTCCCGTCTGCTGCAGCTCCGCCATCAGAGATGCCCCAATGTCAGGCCCTGCACCAGGATCTCCCAGAAACCATGAATTTCTGGGTTGGGGAGGTGACCAGCGTCGCCGCCGATGTAAATGGGCATAAAGGTTGTCATCATCGTCCACATCGTCGCCATCGCCATTAGCGCTGTAGGTGTCAGGGGATGCTGGTGTGGCGAAGCTGTTGTGACCTAGCTCGGTTTCACCATCCCAGATATCCTCGTCATCCATGTTCTTCACTCAGTGTTAAATCCACCACGGCAGATCAATAGCCACTATGTAGCTCAACTTGCAGTATTAGTACAAAACCACCAACTACTGTTAATGTTGCTTTACTCTGTTTTTGGATTAAATTTTAAGGGTGTTTTTTTTTTCAGCTGAAGTACTTTTTTATTTTTACACCCAGTCCGTTACAATCATAATCTTTCTCATTTCACATCACAAGTCCAAAATATTCACACACCCGAAAAAAAAATTAACACATTCACACAAAGGACAGCAGTTCCGAGGATCTACATGCTGGAGTTGATGTGTTTTCAACTTAATTTGGCTGGGCACAACATCTGCGTGCAGAGTAAACGTTTTGAAGCATCCATCCAGGTTCAGTTGCGCAAAACATGGGTACGTTCGTTATGGCGAAATAAAGGTACCTTTTGAGAGCCCTGTATCTTTTAGAGACCAATATATATGCAGACCTGAGGTCTACTGGACCATTAACAGTTCCTTTATACTGGTCGTTCTTTTGTGAGCTTTGTATCTGTTCGAGACCAAAATATAATAAAGCAGACTGCGGGTCTACTGGAAGAGTAATAGTTCCTTTATGCTGATTGTTCTTTGTGAATTACTGGTCCTAATGGCAAGTAATTGACACCTTGTGTTCACACACCTGAAACAGAACATGAACAAATAATATAATAATAGTTTTTCTGCGCTTTGAACTGATCTGTCATTCGAGAAAAAAGGGCTATATAAATACTCTTACAGTTACAGTCCGTTTCGTTCATTAACATATTCATTCACTGGATACAGCGTAAAAGGTGACTTGGCATTTTGAACAACATTAACACCAAAAACAACAACAACAACATTAACAAAAAATACATATAATAATGAACAAGTACTACAACACAACATAAAAAGTGAAACCATCTATGGCCGATTCGGCAACTGCACACGGTTTCTCCATTTTAGTCAATTACAGAATGTGTGGATCTCTACGATAGCTACATCTGCATACCTGTGAAAACTAGACAATATGTTACGATAGGAATATTCCAAGTCAGTCAATGAAATGTTAACCTGAGAACACACCTGTCGACAGCGTCATATGTTCAACTTCACCTGACCTTTGACATTTAATTAATAGGTAACTCCGAACCTAGATGCTTCTAGTTTAAAGGCTTAACATCTGTTGCCACAGGGAAACCGGGAAATGTTAATTCACTATCAAGCATACACATCGTAGTTATGCCTGCTGCTGCACACGCCCTTCTTAGTGTACGAATAAGACTTCGCCTCTGCAGGCTCAGTCACGCTGAACTATGAAAACATTCAATTTGAATAAAATACTAGACAGATAGTTAGTTAGTTATTCATTGCTTACAGGGTCCAGCGGACTGCAAAGAGCCGAATCGGGACCACAAAATCAAGACCACAACTTCGCTGAAAGAGGACTCACCCCTGCTCCGCATAAAAGATCTGCCGAAACAACCCTAGTGATAACACTGAAGGCACTCCACCAGCCCGTCACTTTACAATAAAGACATCCCACGCAGGGGACGCTGAGGCTGTACTTTAATTTATCGAACCCCCGTTTACAAAAACAAAATAGAATACAAACATCATTATAAAATATCAACAAAACACATGGGGTGGCCTCGTGGCGCAGTGGATAAGTCGCCGGTTTCCTATGCCGAAGGTCGCGGGTTCGATTCCCGCAAGGGGCGAACGTATGTGACTTAGGTACGAGACTATTGAGGTCACCGAGGGTTTTCTCCGGGCACTCCGGTTTCCTCCCTCCCTTCAATAATGGTACAGGATGCAGTCAATATAAAAAATTCAAAAATAAAAATTCGATTTTCTTCCGTCTTCTAATAGCGATCTCCCTGCCTTTACACCACCTGTTTGAGTGATGTATGTGTATGTGGTGTGTGTGAGGGTAAATGAGACAGGTGAGCGTGTATGTTGGTATAGATCGCCGCGCTTTGAGCCTTGGGGAAAGGCGCGTACATAGCATCCTGTATTATTATTATTTATTATTATTATAAATATAAATTGCCTACATTGCCAAATAATAACATCATAGGAAGCCCCAGTGACCACCTGGCAGAAAGCGTCCAATATTCCCAAGCTGATCCAACAGACCTTCCACACAAATGAGGAGTTTTGTCCCAGAAGAGTTTTCAAGAAAAAAAGGTAGGTGACTGGTCCAGCGAAGAAGAAGATGGTATAGTAGATTGGTAAAACAGAGCAGGAATGAGAAAGAACAAAAGAGAAAGACAGCGGTTAGTGGGAATTTAAAGCACTAAACTTCCAGAAAGCGGGGATACTATTTATACTGAAAACCCCGGCACCCCAACGGTGCGAAGACAGATAAGCTGTTGCACAGTCCTGCAATAATATATAGATATAGTCCGTGTAAATTACATGTCCGCAGTAGGTAAACGTTTGTAGTAATGTTATTAATTATGGTTTGCAGTTCAGCTTTTTTTAAAATAATCTTACTGTATGTTTGTGTGCCCATGCGTGAAAATGGAGTGGCCTTATGTCACATGTACGTGAACATACTGTACGTAAGAGATTTTAAAACAAAATATTGAATTAATTTAAATTGAGGTCCTGTTTCTGACTCATAAAGATGCGTCGAAAATCTATTTACAATTGTAGTGGAGTATCGCTCATGCTTAAATCATTGGTGTATTTAAATAATTCAGAATTAAAAGTACTTGTAGTTAACGGCCTACATTATTCCTTTAACATTATTAAAATTATTCATGCCATGGTTTTATTAAATGAATTCGTAGTAAAAGTGCTGCATATTACAGTCATGGGTTTAAAGTTATCCGTCAAACTAATTACGCTTAAGTCATGCACCCAAAATTATGAGAATAACACATGATGAAAATGACGATGACGACTATGATGATGTCGATGATGGTGATGATGATGATGATGATAATGATGAAGTAGGTGAAGGTGGTAAATAGCTGTAGAAATAAACCAAAGTCTAGTCTTTAAAGGTCCTGACGCTCGTGTCCTATGCGGATGAGTGCCGGCTACGAAAATACACCCAGCACGTACTAGGTCCCTTTCCCCCATCCTCGGCCGCCCAAGATTGTGCTCAGTCGTCTGAACTGAAAAAGCGCTATATAAAAAGATTTTTTTTAAATAAAACAAATTAATAAAATTACAAAACGTTTGTGTTAAAATCCCATAAGCGTAGTCCACGTCTATTCCTCAACATCCAACACCAGCAAAATGCAGCTTGGTGATAATCAGTACCTATTAGTATTAGCCAGTAGAAAAAAAGATACAAATATAAAGATAGATAGAGCGAGCTAGAACACCCAAGCGCATACAGAGAGAGAGAGAGAGAGAGAGAGAGAGAGAGAGAGAGAGAGAGAGAGAGAGAGAGAGAGAGAGAGAGACACGGACATACAAGCAGACAGAGAGACAGAGACATAGACTGAGAGAGACATACGCAGGTACAAACGCTCTCTCTCTCTCTTTCTCTCTCTCTCTCTCTCTCTCACACACACACACACACTCTCTTTCTTTCTTTCTCTCTCTCTTTTAGTGGAAAAAAAGTCACGCCACACAGACTTGACCTTAAAAAAAAGGCGATTCTTCTAAGTGTTTCAGAATTCCAATATCATTATATCAACTGTTTAAATTTATCAACTTAGCTCGAATCGTGTCAGTTTGAGATGGGTAAACTTCAGTAAACTTATCCATATACTTTGAACACGGCTTGTCCCCTATACGCTCTGTGTCCGGGGACGTTAATCTAAATAATGCGAAAAAAAAAAAGAACACGGCAAAGCCAAACTATCAGTGGCCGGGTAGCTCAGTTGGTAGAGCGGCTTACTAGTAACAGAAAGGCCCCTGGCTCGAATCCCGAATTGGCCTTTCCATCAACTGGCTCGCTGGTGTCAGAATAATGTGACCAGTATTCGCCAATACGCTCCGGTGTCGTGTGACTATAATATAATACAACTAAGCCAGCTGTCGAACTTAACTGTACAGCAAAACCTTTCTTGTTCCTTCGAGCCAAAAAAAGTGCCTGGCGGGGCTCACAGTTCATTCTGTGGTAGCGTGCTTACTCACTTCACGAGACATGTTGACCGTAGGCCAACTGCTAGGTCAACATGGGATATTCCTCACCTGTTTATGAAGTTGAATAATGACCATGGACTACGAAAAATAGCACTGAACAGTTAACTTTTTAAAAACCCACAACATAATCCGTCAAATCATCGAATAATATTATTATCTTCTTGTTCCAAATAATATTACAATAGTACTCCACGCAAACATTTCTTTGACAATCTAACAGGCTGTTTTAAAATCTCTCTGTATAAAACTCCACGTACAATTCACACTCATTATTATACTAGGCTCACAAGCACAATATTTTACGATCTCCTTGCAACAATGCTACACCTCGCCCACGTTTATAATTAGTATCGGAACAGATCGTAGCGACAAGAAAGCAGACGAGTCCACAATAACAATACTAATCTATGCTAATGGAGAAAAATTTAATCCTACAGGTCACTGTATAGTCTAAATGCACACTAGTATTATAATCAGCTCAGTGAGATAGGTTTCCAAGATATGCCCTGAATATGCTGGAATATAAACGTGTACACAGCAGCAGTAGTAGCAGCAGCAGCAGCAGCAGCTGAAGAAGAAGAAGAAGAAGAAGAAGAAGAAGAAGAAGAAGAAGAAGAAGAAGAAGAAGAAGAAGAAGAAGAAGAAGAAGAAGAAGAAGAAGAAGAAGAAGAAGAAGAAACAACAACAACAACAACGTTTACAACAACAGTAACTTCACAAAGAGTTTGTCTAATATCACAGATGTGACTAGGCATTACATTAAATTAAATAAATAAATTCCACAAAGAGAGCTGCTTATAGAATTAGCGTTACACAACAACAACTGCCTTATAGTATAAGTTATACTGCATTATAGAAATTACATTAAACCTTATATACATACCCAACATCTAATTACCTCTGATCTTTCAATGCCGACGATTTGTTAGCAAAGACAAGGACTTTAATGTACCTCGATCCCAGACATATTCCTTGTAAGCCTATCTTAACTTGGCAATAACATTATTTGGCTTTAACTTTGGCTTGACCTGACCTCTAAGTTACAGGCATACATGTATACATAACTTCAGCTTAAGGCCCACTTGTGGACTTAAAATACCACAAACAACAAAGCTTTAAAACATAATAAGTGCATGGTGTTTAATGAATGACTGAATTTATAATGCAATATGAATTATGTCAAACAGAATAGGAGTTTTAGCTAATAGTTTTCATTTGTTTGAATTGTTATCTTATTTAATAATTGTTTATATTTGTTGTTGCTGTGGTTGTTGTTGTTTAAATTGTTATTTTTGTGGTTCTAAAATCACAATGAGTATAGACCTTAAATGAAATAAATGAAAACTGACGGATTGTGAATATAAACGTTACTTCAATAAAAGCAAAACTGAATGAAACCCGATCTTCACTGCAAAACCAGACAATATAAAATAGCCTAATCTTTAACTGACATGTTGAGCATGAATTGACATAGGTACACATGTAGCCCTATACAACCAATTTGATCTGTACAGAAACTCTTAATCTTAATCCACAGAAAGTTTAATCCAACATCAAAAGTGGATTTGCGAGATAAATACGCAAGTTCAGACACACCAATGCAATACAGTCATATAATTAATAGTACAATTTAGTATGCACAGATCGACAAGTAAAAATTGTTAAAACAAACAAACATTTGTGGTGGTGAAGAAGGTTCTTAATACAGCAAAATTGTACTCGTATTCCAAAAATTATTTTTACATACAAACGTAAAATAAACAAAAGAAAGCCATTATTGCAAGTGTTTTTAAGAATCGTTCAAAAATTTAAAATAGATAAATATGTTTTTCATATTAGCATGAACTACGACAAGTTCACACAAAAATTGGCAGCATACAAACAACTTACAGAAGAAATATACTATGCAACGTAAAAGAATGTACAAATAAACGTAAAAAATTATGTTTATTATGATTTGGAACTGTTCGAATATGTTTTGGTTAACTCGATTCAACGTTTAACCTCTTTATTTTCAAGTTCAATGTATGTTTAAATTTCTGCCAATGTTTGAAACACATTTTAACTTCAACTTCAACTTTTTATTGGCTCCAAGTACATATAACAACATATCAGAAAACTTGCTTCGCGCATAGAAAGAACACATTTAAAAAAAACACGATACAAATTTAAAAAAAGACATTCACGCAACATCGACTCGCACTCCGTCATTGTATCACAGCAAAAAATATCGCATTGCTACTTAGTATCACATCACCTGCATTTTGCCAATATTTCATGTGTTCCAAACCTGTACTTTCTAATGCAGCATAACATAATTATGTAACTTTTGTATTAATAAAAACGTTTTGAAGAAGAAACAAAAAAAAAGGAAAACAAATTAATTGTACTCCAAAGTTTCAGACATAGGCTATCTTTTTTTTACCCTTGCCCGTGTAAACAGATTTCTGAATAGTTATAGGCAACCTACCAAAGGCATCAGTAAATGCATACAAAATGATGATGGTGATGATGATGATGATGATGATGATGATGATGATGATGATGATGATGATGATGATGATGATGATGATGATGATGAGGGTTATGAAGAGAAAAAGGAGAAGGGGAAGGTGTCTGTAGAGGGAGGTGAGGCAGGGGAGGGTGGGTGAACATCATCACCGTTAAAGGTCTTTCACCTATCGCGGTTGAACTTCAAAACAAAACAAAACATCCTTACTTGGTCATTATCTATTTCAAACTGATAAAACCGATAGTACAACAAGAGACCCACTTATCGTGAGGTCATGACTAGCACACACAAAATGTAACCGCTGTAGCCCGAGGTTTAGAACTCAACAACCCCTAGTATAATGGGCCATGAGAACGTGGAGCGTTAGTTAGATATAAATAATCTATAGACAGAAAGAAGATAAAACAATGGAACCAGACTTTATATAAAACTCAACCTTTTGAATTCAGTAAAAATTGACCTTTCTAAAAGGTTAAACTAGGCTAAATTGCGTACAACTGTGGACGGTCATGCTTTATATTGACTCAATGCCTTGAGCAACGTAATCTTTACAATAATTCGCAGTATTATAGTATTAATTTATAGTTCCCTTTTGTTTGAATGTTTACAATATTTGTTTGCTTGCTTGTTTCTTCTTTTTTTTTTAAACTTTAACGGTCTAAACTCACAACAAGAACAGACATTAAATAAAATAAATGAACAATAGTATGCAGTAGCAACACTTTAGACATTTGTTAAAATACTAAACAAAATATTGTGAGGCTATAACTGGGATAGAAATCAATCGTTTTGTTGACTGCAAGAGGGATTAGACTAAGTTTGCTATATAATACAGTATTGTGTTAATGGTGTACACAGTATGTCAGCCGTTCAATCGGCTATTCTTCGCGTAGGGTTAAGTGAATACTTGATGATATATCACACATAACAGGGATTAACCACATGGTCCTTAAAAATAAAGAATAAAGAGTCATGTGTAGTCTTGTTGCTGGTCGTTGTTTGAATTCGCTAATGCAGTATTCTGCATGGAACCATTTACTTCATAATAACGTTTGCCCCATGCATACCGACCCACAGTGATAGCAAGAATACACAGAGCAGAAAGGGTTTTAGTGAGAGAAACGCTGCATGTTGTATCACAAGGTGCGTGCTTAAACCCACGTTGTTTAAGACTGGACGTGTGCGTATTTCAATGAGAGAGAGAGGGGGGGGACGGTGGGAGGGAAGGAAGGAGGAAGGGAGAGACAGACAGGCAAAGAGAGAGATAGAGCGAGAGAGACAGACAGAGAGACGGAGAGAGAGAGAGAGAGAGAGAGAGAGAGGGGAGGGGGTAGAGATAGATTGATTGATTGATTGATTTATTGTTGCTTTAGGTCCAGCGGACTCTTCCGAGCCAAATCAGGACCGGAGAGAGAGAGAGAGAGAGAGAGAGAGAGAGAGAGAGAGAGAGAGAGAGAGAGAGAGTTTATGCCTGTATGCACGCGCGCGAGCGTGCATGAGCGTATGGAACACGGAAAGCGTCAAATGTGCGTCGAAAATGCACCCAATTGCAGGCCGATTGGTCGAAAACTTACTCGCCAAAACTACCTAAGCCCAAATGCACGCGCAATTGCACGCGCAACTGCACGCGCATTTACCTACAAGTCACATTAAACCTATACATGGGAAATATTCGGAAATAAGTTATATGTCGTATTGTTCGGTGATGTAAAACTAAATCTTATTAAAAATAGATCCAGACTTACAGATAACTAAACACATTGTCTGAACTACATTCTCCTTAGAAAAAATGATCAAACGTGGTCTAAAATGATAAGTAAACCTACTCCGTTACTCAAATCAGTATTTTATAACAATTAAGATCTAACAAGACGAAGGATAAAATAAAGAAAATTCCTACGATAGCTACACGGGTTTTCCAATGCTTTTTCCGTTCAAAACAATACCTAAATAAATAATTATAACATTTAATTTGGAGGGTTGAAGTCAGGGGAGGGTTTGGATGGCGAGGGTTTCATTGTACATTATTTGTCAATTTATATTAAATTATTTTGGTACATGTATAGAATGTATTTCCGAACATTTCCCATTCCTTGTGTTAATGTGACTCGTAGGTAAATGCGTGTGCAATTGCGGGTGCATTTGCGCTTACGCAGTTAGTTTTCGACCAATCAGCCATTAGGTGGTCCTGCAATTGCGAGTGCATTTTCGCGTGCAATAGCACACGCATTTGACGCTTTCCGCGGTCCACATGAACGTGCAAATACTCTCTCTCTCTCTTTCTCTCTCCCTCTCTCTCTCTCTCTCTCTCTC
>CM072521.1:39340955-39343455 GCA_036898135.1 Oncomelania hupensis | reverse complement strand
CCAACAACTGGCCCGCTGGTGTCAGTATAAATCGGTCCAGTAGTCACCTATATGCGAAAGTGTCGTGTGACTATAATCTACAAACAACAAGATTTTGTTTTGAAACCTTAATTTTTACCAATGTTTCGTGTGTGAGAGATGCATGATACTAGTGATGATGACATTTGCAGGTGGTGCAGATGTGTGTGTGTGTGGGGGGGGGGGGGGGTGTGGCTGTGTGTGTGTGTGTGTGACTGCTTCCCAACATCGTGGCAATTTCCACGTGCAATGTCTTGTTGTCATTTGACTGAATAAACTCTGTATTCTGCATTCTGTATTAATGTATTTTGAATAGCGCGATTTCAAACTATAAAGTGTCTGCTCAAAGCGCTCATGTGGACTCCCAAACAAGCAGTCGCAAACACACTTTTATCAGATAACGTTATCTTCTTGAAGGCAGTTCTCAGACTTAAATGTCTCGATTAAAACAAACTGAACCGGACATTGCAATACAGGTATTATTGTTAGGTTCTCCGCGATCTTGAAAGGAACTCTTGTCCACACCTCACCCAGTACTGAAAGCAGCTGCCACAGTAGAGAACATAAAATAAATGGGCGATACGGGATCTAAGTCAAGCCGCCCATGGCGCCCAAAAATGGTTTGCGCCAACATAATATAGGGAGTCCCTCCTTTCCTCCCCTCTTCCCCCCCCCAACTCCACCCTCCCCTCCCTAAAAACACAACCTCTATCACCTAGTTTTAAAGAATAAAAATGGTACCTGGAAAAGGTTATGATGAGCTAAATCGAGATAAGGAGCAAAATATAGTAGAAAACACACAGCTGACGAAATAACAGATTTAAAAAAAAAAGGCGTAGGCTTTTTATGGACAAATAATCTTTTTAAAAAGAACGACTGCAGCTTGGAAAGAAACTATAATTATGTCAACGAGGTCCCTAATATACAGTCCCTCGAGCGAATAAAAACAGTGTTAGGCCTATCCTTGAATCTTTATAGTCCAGTATTCTTTACCAAAATGCAACAGGTCATGTGCAAGCCTAAATATAGATGCAGCAACGAAACGGCGCTTTTGTTATACTGCTAGCTAGACCTTGAATCAATAATAGAAAAACCTGTATGGGGGCTGGTGTGTGTGACGTAACACACGCGCTAATGAATAATTCACGAATATTCCGCAGTGCGATGGCAAAGAGAAGCAAGTCCCAGTTGAGACAAGTTTTGAGAATGTCGTCATTTGTTCGTCTCGCTTGTCTGTTTGTATATTCATTACTAGTCTTACTTGTCTGGATCTCGCAAACTAAGGGTACTTGACTTTCAAAATTCACACTGAAGATGCATCTCATTTCGCAGAACGGATGCAAAAAGCCTGATTTTGATAAACATGGTCTTAATTTATTTTATCATTGCACGCCAAATACACTTCAAACGGAACACTCGCTGCGCCAAACGCATCTGGGCGTTAAAACAGAATAAAACTAAACAAAAAAAAAGAAAACAACTGGTGAAACGACGATTAAACAGAAGAAAACCAAAGATGACAAGCCATCCAAATGTATTTCCAGACACTCACACTCATAGCCGAAAAATAAGCCATTTTGAAAAGGGTTATATTCTCTTGGCCGTGTTGTGGCTCGGTTTTATCACAACGAAGTAAAAGGAAAACATGGAATGATGGGCCACGATCTGAACTATCTGCAAGCAAAAGATTATTACAATCGGCTTAGCCAATGATTAGAAAACAGCGCAAAACGTGTGTAGGAAATGGTAAAGCACAATGACCTCGAACCTTCGAGAACTTGCACATAGGAAATGATCTAACATGCACAGCCGTAGTTAAAGTATCCGCTTAGTAAAAATGGTGAATTTTGGTTTAGTTATTCTTCAGGCCAAAAGTACTGTGTACTGAACAAAAACGTGAAATTTGGAACAACGGACCGACCGACTGACCGACTTGCTACTGAAGGATGGCCAATGATTTGAAGTACCAAAAACTCAATAACATCCCTTTAGACGTTTTTTGATCTATTCAGCAAAACGTGTTTAGCAAAACATGGACTCCAGTGACCTTGACCTTTGCGGTGGAGAAAATGTGATGGCACGGGAAGCAGGCCACTAACCTAGGTAATGTTCATATGAAGTTTGGTCAAAATCCGTTCAGCAACACTCGAGATATGGCTCCAAGGAACCAACAGACGGACCGACCGGCATTCCGCTCGTTCTGATTCCCCCAGAACGCTTCAAAGTACGTCTGAAAATACATTAATAAGGCAACACAAAACACACAAACCCTTCGATAACACTGGAGAGAAAACAAATATAAAGTAATGTATGTGTACAAATGTGTGCGGGTATACACTCCACGGCTGAGACTAATTACAAGCAACTGCGCATTTTAAGGATGTTCATTATGAAGACGTATGATACAGGCGATAAATGATGTATTAATTATAAAAGACGAATTTTCTGCTTTCTGCACGCTCGGACACAAACATCGTTTAGA